>OX638369.1:65735917-66361238 GCA_951812925.1 Calliopum simillimum | reverse complement strand
TATAATTTTCATATAGTCAACATAAACCATTTTAAGTAATCATGGAGAACACGCCAAATATGTGCAACTGGCAACACTTGTCAGTCATATAATATAACGGTATTGATTCTCAGCCAATGGCTGAGCCTTACCAAACAAACACAACATGAATGATGACAAAGGAGTATAGAGAATGAAACCACGCTACATCCATATAGGCACTTAAGCTACCAATTTTTCCGAGGGCACACAGCGCAGTCCGTTGATAAATGCGCTATGTAGAGAGATTGATTTCGGAAGGTTCATAGATCGATCCCGGCCTCAGACAAAAAGTTCAAAAATTTTTCAATTGTTATTTCATTTAATTTAAAATAAATTAAATAAAACATAAATTGGTCTGATGATGGTTACGTGGCGGTAACCGAAACATATGTCACCATAGCCATGTTCAGTAGTTTTTTCTCTTCTCCTAATTGTCATAATATTCTAAGTTGGAAAATGCATGGAATTTTCGATTCTTGCAAAACATTGACTAAAGTTCATAAAATTAGTATAATTTTCATATAGTCAACATAAACCATTTTAAGTAATCATGGAGAACACGCCAAATATGTGCAACTGGCAACACTTGTCAGTCATATAATATAACGGTATTGATTCTCAGCCAATGGCTGAGCCTTACCAAACAAACACAACATGAATGATGACAAAGGAGTATAGAGAATGAAACCACGCTACATCCATATAGGCACTTAAGCTACCAATTTTTCCGAGGGCACACAGCGCAGTCCGTTGATAAATGCGCTATGTAGAGAGATTGATTTCGGAAGGTTCATAGATCGATCCCGGCCTCAGACAAAAAGTTCAAAAATTTTTCAATTGTTATTTCATTTAATTTAAAATAAATTAAATAAAACATAAATTGGTCTGATGATGGTTACGTGGCGGTAACCGAAACATATGTCACCATAGCCATGTTCAGTATTTCTCTTCTCCTAATTGTCATAATATTCTAAGTTGGAAAATGCATGGAATTTTCGATTCTTGCAAAACATTGACTAAAGTTCATAAAATAAGTGTAATTGTTAATAATGTAAAACTAAATATCAAAGAGCTGCGATTACTTACTTTTGTATTCGGTTATCTGATAAATCAAAAAATACAACTACTTGCAATTAAAGGCAATTTATATTTTCGGTGAGGGAAAGAGAGTAAAACAGTAAAGAAATTTGAAATTCCCTTGCAAGTCCCGTACTGATTCTGTTTGGGGAATCATATTTCAGTTTCAGAAAACTATTATAAAAATAAGGTTGCGAAAAAAAAAATTATAATGCCTTAAATTTCTGACAAGAAAAACAAAATTAAACTTTGGTTGAAATGCTTTAACAAAAACACATTTCAATTGACTGACGAATGGGTTCCCTGTTTAAAATGCGAACAAAAAGTAAGTACATTAATGAAATATTGTACTTGTATTACATATTTAGATTTTTTATTTTTTAACAGATAACTGTGAAGAAGAAATCGCAAATTTCTCAACATGTTAAAACACTAAAGCACAAGGAAGCAATTGCAAGAACTAACAAAGATGCCACAACCAGTGAAACTGGAAAAATAAATGATTTCAAGTTTGAATTATGCCAGGCAATGGTGGCTGCGTTTACCTTGGCGCTCCTTAGACAACATCTCATTTAAAAATTTTCTAAAAAAGTACACCGACCGCAATGTTCCGGATGAGTCTACAATTCGCAAAAACTACCTTCAGGAATGCTTTGATGAAAAAATGAAGAACATTAAAGATGAAACGACAGATCCCTTGGGCCGCTATATAGAAAATTTAATAGTAGGTATCTTAGATGAAAATGAGCCTGGAAAAGCTTACTTAATTGCTAGCCAAGAAATTGAAAAAACAGCAGTACAATAGCACAATTTGTCAATTCGGCTTTATTAAGATTTTGGCCTGGAGGAAACAATGAAAAAGTTCTGTTGCTTGTGACAGATGCCGCAGCCTACATGCTGGAGACCATTTAAAATTGTTCTATCCGAACTAGATTCATTTGGCCTGTGGAGCTCATGGCGGAAACGATACGACATAATTTTGAATTAGTCAACAAATTAGTCAAAAAAATATTTTGCAAACCTCCACTGCGGATTCAATTATATCGGGAAAAATTACCCAATGTTCCTTTGCCCCCTGAGCCAATTCTAACTAGATGGGGAACTTAGCTGGAAGCAGCATTATTTTATGCAGAGCATTTAAACGAAATTAAAGATGTTATCTGGCAACTCGACCAGAACGATTTAAAGGCTATTGCAGAAGCAAGATCAGTCATCGGAAAACCTCAACTCTTTGCAGATCTCGCATACGTGAAAGCGCATTTTGGATTTTTGCCGGAAATTATTAAAAAACTGGAGACAAAAGGAGTTATGCTTACGTATTCATTGGCATTGATGAATGAAGTTAAAAAAGCTGTGGAAAAAATCAAAGGAAGAGACGGTAAAATATATCACGACAAATTAGATAACGTTTTGGAGAGAAATCCTGGATATAATTTCATAACAAAAATTAATGGCATATTGAATGGTGTGACAACAACTGAAATTCCTGCTGTCAATCCAGATATAGTGTCTAAATAGTGTCTAAATGATGTAGAAAGATCATTTTCTGCTTACAAAATAATTAACTTCAGAAAATTTTGAAAAAATACTTATTATTTACTGTCGACTGAATTACAATTAATAAGTTTTACTGCATAAAATGCACAGAAATAATTTAGTTTGTGGTTTTTTAAACTTTATTACTAAAAAATCGTAACGACAACCTTTTAATCAAATTTAAATAAATAAATACCATCTAAAACTAAATAACATATATTGTTTTTTCTACAATAATTCCTCGAAACGTATAAAAATGTGGCATATTTTCAGAATATTTTTGCATATTTTTGGAATATTTTAGAATTTTTATAATTAATTATTATAATAATAATTTTAATATGCCGCTATAAATCAATTCTAGAATACAGAAAACATATTTTACAAACAATATAAAATTTTTTTCATGATTAGCAAAAAAGGGGATATAATCCCCAGTCTAGTCATTATACCTGCAGGATTTTGAAATATCCTTGCTTGAAGTTGAAGAAAACGCTGCGTTCAGTCTTGCAGCGTAGCTACAAGAAAATGTGAAATTCTTTTTTATTAATGGCATCGAATAGCCACACTTTTCATTATCAAAATGTCCGGATTTTTCCAATATGACTCTTATTTTCCGAGGTATGATCCTTTGAAAATAAGATATTTCTGCCCCCATATACTATAAAAGACGAAATATTTTGGATGCGTGGCATATCCCATTTATTTATTTTAGGGCATTCTATTTCACCAAAAAAATCATATATGTCATATTTTTTTATACAATTCGATACTTTCCGAGTTTTTTCTTATTACTATTCTCATCGGTTAATTTATCATAGCTATGAATAAAATCATCGACTGAAATAATAAGATCAGATTGTTGACCGAGCAGGGATCGATCTCCAGGTACTAGTTACTAATAATTACTTCAAAGCCCTAATCTTTTTCTTTAAATCCTAATTTCAAATAAGTCGATATCTTCATGTTTCTAAGAGATACCGTAGACCGAAATATTGAAATAAGGTGTTTAGAATATGTCGAAAACGAAACGATACACGATAGAGTATTTCTGAGATTGGATTCCAATTCAGCATCGCAAAGCACATCGAATGTGATTGTTTTGATTTTTGTTTGTTGTGGTTAAAAAAAAAAAATTTTTTTTTATATATGAGGAAAATGGCTCATCTAGAATAGGGCTTTTTTAAAATTTTTGCTCGAGATGTCATGAGCGAAAATTTTGTATACTTCATTTGAATGATAAGAAATCAGAACTCCTTCGATTTAAAACGAGTTCAGGCACGGCGCACAATGCGCTTTTACGCATTTAATTGAAAAAAAAAAAATAATGTTTGAAGTACCGGCTTTTTTGATACCGGCTTAAGGATAATTAAATTCTGCGTCAGAAACAACAACATTACCTAACATTACTATTTTAAAAGTTATACGCGGTTAAAGATTAACTTTTTTTGCTTTCGTTCGCGCGCAGTGAAAAATTGGAATTTTTTGGCTTTTTTAAAGTACATTTTTATTAAAAAAAAGTTTTTTTGTGGAAAAAGTTTTGATGGAACCTTCAACTTCAGGTAATTGTGGTTCTTAATACATAGTTCAGTAGTTCAGTAGTTTTTTCTCTTCTCCTAATTGTCATAATATTCTAAGTTGGAAAATGCATGGAATTTTCGATTCTTGCAAAACATTGACTAAAGTTCATAAAATTAGTATAATTTTCATATAGTCAACATAAACCATTTTAAGTAATCATGGAGAACACGCCAAATATGTGCAACTGGCAACACTTGTCAGTCATATAATATAACGGTATTGATTCTCAGCCAATGGCTGAGCCTTACCAAACAAACACAACATGAATGATGACAAAGGAGTATAGAGAATGAAACCACGCTACATCCATATAGGCACTTAAGCTACCAATTTTTCCGAGGGCACACAGCGCAGTCCGTTGATAAATGCGCTATGTAGAGAGATTGATTTCGGAAGGTTCATAGATCGATCCCGGCCTCAGACAAAAAGTTCAAAAATTTTTCAATTGTTATTTCATTTAATTTAAAATAAATTAAATAAAACATAAATTGGTCTGATGATGGTTACGTGGCGGTAACCGAAACATATGTCACCATAGCCATGTTCAGTATTTCTCTTCTCCTAATTGTCATAATATTCTAAGTTGGAAAATGCATGGAATTTTCGATTCTTGCAAAACATTGACTAAAGTTCATAAAATAAGTGTAATTGTTAATAATGTAAAACTAAATATCAAAGAGCTGCGATTACTTACTTTTGTATTCGGTTATCTGATAAATCAAAAAATACAACTACTTGCAATTAAAGGCAATTTATATTTTCGGTGAGGGAAAGAGAGTAAAACAGTAAAGAAATTTGAAATTCCCTTGCAAGTCCCGTACTGATTCTGTTTGGGGAATCATATTTCAGTTTCAGAAAACTATTATAAAAATAAGGTTGCGAAAAAAAAAATTATAATGCCTTAAATTTCTGACAAGAAAAACAAAATTAAACTTTGGTTGAAATGCTTTAACAAAAACACATTTCAATTGACTGACGAATGGGTTCCCTGTTTAAAATGCGAACAAAAAGTAAGTACATTAATGAAATATTGTACTTGTATTACATATTTAGATTTTTTATTTTTTAACAGATAACTGTGAAGAAGAAATCGCAAATTTCTCAACATGTTAAAACACTAAAGCACAAGGAAGCAATTGCAAGAACTAACAAAGATGCCACAACCAGTGAAACTGGAAAAATAAATGATTTCAAGTTTGAATTATGCCAGGCAATGGTGGCTGCGTTTACCTTGGCGCTCCTTAGACAACATCTCATTTAAAAATTTTCTAAAAAAGTACACCGACCGCAATGTTCCGGATGAGTCTACAATTCGCAAAAACTACCTTCAGGAATGCTTTGATGAAAAAATGAAGAACATTAAAGATGAAACGACAGATCCCTTGGGCCGCTATATAGAAAATTTAATAGTAGGTATCTTAGATGAAAATGAGCCTGGAAAAGCTTACTTAATTGCTAGCCAAGAAATTGAAAAAACAGCAGTACAATAGCACAATTTGTCAATTCGGCTTTATTAAGATTTTGGCCTGGAGGAAACAATGAAAAAGTTCTGTTGCTTGTGACAGATGCTGCAGCCTACATGCTGGAGACCATTTAAAATTGTTCTATCCGAACTAGATTCATTTGGCCTGTGGAGCTCATGGCGGAAACGATACGACATAATTTTGAATTAGTCAACAAATTAGTCAAAAAATATTTTGCAAACCTCCACTGCGGATTCAATTATATCGGGAAAAATTACCCAATGTTCCTTTGCCCCCTGAGCCAATTCTAACTAGATGGGGAACTTAGCTGGAAGCAGCATTATTTTATGCAGAGCATTTAAACGAAATTAAAGATGTTATCTGGCAACTCGACCAGAACGATTTAAAGGCTATTGCAGAAGCAAGATCAGTCATCGGAAAACCTCAACTCTTTGCAGATCTCGCATACGTGAAAGCGCATTTTGGATTTTTGCCGGAAATTATTAAAAAACTGGAGACAAAAGGAGTTATGCTTACGTATTCATTGGCATTGATGAATGAAGTTAAAAAAGCTGTGGAAAAAATCAAAGGAAGAGACGGTAAAATATATCACGACAAATTAGATAACGTTTTGGAGAGAAATCCTGGATATAATTTCATAACAAAAATTAATGGCATATTGAATGGTGTGACAACAACTGAAATTCCTGCTGTCAATCCAGATATAGTGTCTAAATAGTGTCTAAATGATGTAGAAAGATCATTTTCTGCTTACAAAATGATTAACTTCAGAAAATTTTGAAAAAATACTTATTATTTACTGTCGACTGAATTACAATTAATAAGTTTTACTGCATAAAATGCACAGAAATAATTTAGTTTGTGGTTTTTTAAACTTTATTACTAAAAAATCGTAACGACAACCTTTTAATCAAATTTAAATAAATAAATACCATCTAAAACTAAATAACATATATTGTTTTTTCTACAATAATTCCTCGAAACGTATAAAAATGTGGCATATTTTCAGAATATTTTTGCATATTTTTGGAATATTTTAGAATTTTTATAATTAATTATTATAATAATAATTTTAATATGCCGCTATAAATCAATTCTAGAATACAGAAAACATATTTTACAAACAATATAAAATTTTTTTCATGATTAGCAAAAAAAGGGGATATAATCCCCAGTCTAGTCATTATACCTGCAGGATTTTGAAATATCCTTGCTTGAAGTTGAAGAAAACGCTGCGTTCAGTCTTGCAGCGTAGCTACAAGAAAATGTGAAATTCTTTTTTATTAATGGCATCGAATAGCCACACTTTTCATTATCAAAATGTCCGGATTTTTCCAATATGACTCTTATTTTCCGAGGTATGATCCTTTGAAAATAAGATATTTCTGCCCCCATATACTATAAAAGACGAAATATTTTGGATGCGTGGCATATCCCATTTATTTATTTTAGGGCATTCTATTTCACCAAAAAAATCATATATGTCATATTTTTTTATACAATTCGATACTTTCCGAGTTTTTTCTTATTACTATTCTCATCGGTTAATTTATCATAGCTATGAATAAAATCATCGACTGAAATAATAAGATCAGATTGTTGACCGAGCAGGGATCGATCTCCAGGTACTAGTTACTAATAATTACTTCAAAGCCCTAATCTTTTTCTTTAAATCCTAATTTCAAATAAGTCGATATCTTCATGTTTCTAAGAGATACCGTAGACCGAAATATTGAAATAAGGTGTTTAGAATATGTCGAAAACGAAACGATACACGATAGAGTATTTCTGAGATTGGATTCCAATTCAGCATCGCAAAGCACATCGAATGTGATTGTTTTGATTTTTGTTTGTTGTGGTTAAAAAAAAAAAATTTTTTTTTATATATGAGGAAAATGGCTCATCTAGAATAGGGCTTTTTTAAAATTTTTGCTCGAGATGTCATGAGCGAAAATTTTGTATACTTCATTTGAATGATAAGAAATCAGAACTCCTTCGATTTAAAACGAGTTCAGGCACGGCGCACAATGCGCTTTTACGCATTTAATTGAAAAAAAAAAAATAATGTTTGAAGTACCGGCTTTTTTGATACCGGCTTAAGGATAATTAAATTCTGCGTCAGAAACAACAACATTACCTAACATTACTATTTTAAAAGTTATACGCGGTTAAAGATTAACTTTTTTTGCTTTCGTTCGCGCGCAGTGAAAAATTGGAATTTTTTGGCTTTTTTAAAGTACATTTTTATTAAAAAAAAGTTTTTTTGTGGAAAAAGTTTTGATGGAACCTTCAACTTCAGGTAATTGTGGTTCTTAATACATAAGTTTTTTTGAGTTAATGTTTAAAAAACTTTTTTTATATTTATTAAATATGTGTTAAAAAATAAAGGTTTTTTATTATTTAAGTGGAGTTAAAGTGTTTTAGCGTGAGCATGATTTTCACCAAATTGTGATTTTCTTTAACTAAAGACTGTCCGTAATGAGTTTTTAAAATTTGGTTATGCTGTTTTGTGCATTTTCGGAATTATTAAACTTTTTGTAAGAGAACTTCAGTCGCTATAATCATAAGAAACAAGTGCAGCCGCCAACAATGTCTTCTTAAATTTTGATGGATCCTTTTAGTTCAGTTATTACTGTAATACAAAAGTGGTTTTTGTTTTGTGAAAAAGTGTTTTGTTATATTTTAATTTTTTTGTGCATTTTGGCTATATATAGTAAGTTCGGGTAATGTGATATAGGCATTTTTGTTTTCTAAATTACAATTAGTTTTCAAAGCATAGCTGCTACCACTTTATGTATTATGCTTTCTTGATGCATTGTTGAGTATATTATGATTTTGAAGTTCTTTAGCGTGAGCCAATTTTGAGCTATTTCAACAAAATGGAAAAAAGGCAAAAAAAAGTTAAAAAATAAAATTGGCGGGTAATGTGATATACTATATCGCATATGAGAACAAATTGCATTTTCGGGAAAAATATCATCATGTTATAAAGTTACTTTAGTTGTGGAGCTTTTACTTCAGGTAAGGAGTAAAAAACATTACTAAAAACGATTTTACAAAGCATTAGCTCATTTTTCTTAAAAACTGTGACCTTTATATAAAAATGTTGGATCAACAAATTGTAAATAAGGAAAAACGTTTTAAATTTGGGCCTAAAGACCATCGTGCCGAACTAAATATTTTCGGTGCCAGAAGTCCACTATATCACATTACCCGAATTTCAGTTTTAAAACAATCAGGTTATTTTTGAAACACACTCCAGCAAATAAAAAATTCAATTGATTTATGGTTAGGCATATTCACCCACTAGCAGAATTTAATATTTCGGGTATGATATCAATTTTAGTTTAGGCTAGATCCTAACATAAAGCACACACAAATAAAGTTTTGATTCATTGTCAAATCGATTTTACCACACTGAAGGCAGAATAAATAAAGGTGGGCGCTTAAAAACTTGCAGCACATTTGTTTTTCAGTAACTGTGGTGTTGACAAAAAAATTATTATGGAGAGTTGTTTATTTAAGCAGATATGCTGGTATATCACATTACCCGCCTATATCACATTACCCGAAGTTACTCTACAAAGACATATAATTGTTCCAAAAGTGAGCTCAAACAAAAATGTTTTTATTTTAATAAAGTGTAGACATTTAAGTTACTTTCTATGAAAAAAGGTTGCGCGGCTGTGAGAAATTTTCATTTTTTTAAGGCAAACAGACATGTCAAGTGGAGCAAAAAATAAATAAAAAGTTAAATACAGACATATAGACAGACAATTACTCCCAAAAATCTGCAAGAGGGTGTCAATAAAGTACGCTGAGTTTTTTAAAAAAGCGCCAACCTACTAGAAAAAGTGATACAAAGTTAAAAATGAGTTTTGTTTGCATTTACAATGCACAATTAGGCTTTTTTCAAAATAACAAAGGTCTGACAATAGATTTTGGTCAAGAGGACCAAAAAAAAAAAATACACTTGTTACGGCGTTTTGTAAGTTAATGTCTTAATTTTGTTTTTAAGGGGTCGAAGTTTTCCCCTTATTACTCATTCTTGTGTTAAAACGACATAGTAAACTATACGATCCTTACACCTAAAGTGTATCATATGTTCACCAAACTTTTGTAGGATAATATAAGAAATATTTTTGTAGAAAACTTTAACCCTCTACATCCCCTCCATATGGGTAATTTTTACCCTTTTCTTAAATACGTACAAAAATACAGCTTAAAACAGGGATATGTGAAGTCAGTATGTACCACAGATATATTTGCTATACAATTTCACTACTAGTCGCTGAACACTTTAAGGTCGAAATTTCATCGCAAAAGGCACAAAATCATCGAAACCAATGAATACTACTCACATTCCATTTTTATTACACTTTGTGCACACTATTCTTAAGTTTTAAGCAGTTCGTGTCTCCGATGACCCATAACTAAATTTTTCGTAAAATATTTTCGTAGACACTTTAGCCAATTAAAACTTAGTGAAAAATGCGTAAATATACAGTGCTGTGCATAACATTTGCAACCAAAAACACTTGAAACTGAATCACCAATTTTCGGCCATTAAAACAGATGCAAATAAAATACTTGGTATGAGGTTTTATGTCATTTATACACGGTGCTCTTAAACAGTCGATAGGTTTTTTGGCAATGTGGAGAAAATCTGTGAATGGGGTTTCATTTGTATTAGCTTAGTGGTCTGAAAAATACAAACCCCGAAACCGTAGCTGATCATCCCCGCGAAATATCGCAAAAATACATATCCCATATAAAAAAAAAAAAAAAAATCGGAAAAAAAAAAACGCAACAAACATATATAAAAATAGTTATATTTAATGTATTTTGCAATGTTGAATCCAAATCCGGCCTTAGAATTGCTGTATCTCATACGGTTTTTGAGATATCTTACCCTAAACAAGGAAAAAAAGTCGATGCTCTGTTTTATTGCTGTGTTTTGGAGCTATATAACAGGACGTATATCCGTAAATTCTGATGCAGAAATGGAAAGCTCTATCTTCATTTTTCTCGGAGATATCCTAGCATAAAAAGTTAAAAAAGTGCAAAAAACGTGTTTTGTCATTATTTCAGTCTACGATATTTCGGAAAAAAATTAAGCTATTGATTTAATTTAAATGTGATTTTAAAGAAAAAGATTGGAGCTTTCAGATAATGTATCGAATTCTGCGTATGAATGTTCTATATTCTAGTTATATACCTTAAAAATATAACAAAAACGGTATTTTTTCCTTGTTTAGGCTAAGATATCTCAAAAACCGTATGAGATATAGCAATTTTAAGGCCGGATTCAGATTCAGCATTGCAAAATACATTAAATATAACTATTTTTATATTTGTTTGTTGCGTTTTTTTTTCCGAGTTTTTTTTTTTTTTATATGGGATATGTATTTTTGCGATATTTCGCGGGGTTGATCAGCTACGATTTCGGGGTTTGCATTTTTCAGACCACTAAGCTAATACAAATGAAACTCCATTCACAGATTTTCTCCACATAGCCAAAAATCCTATCGACTGTTTAAGAGCACCGTGTATATTGTTGTTTATAAAACAAAAATAAAAAATCCATACATCACTTATACAAAACTAAAACTTAAGTGCAATATAAAAATGTATCGGTATTGGCTGTGCAAAACATTTGCAACTATTAATCTAAATTAAAAATTAATAACTGAAACAATTAATATTTAATGGAATTACCCCTGTTTTTATAACAGCAGTGCATCTTTTTGGCATGGATGCGATAAAACTATTTTCGAATAAGTGCGAAATGACCTGCTACCGTTTTTTAACTTCATTAAACAACTCATCCTGTTTTCTAAATTTTTGATTGTATAGTAAGCAATGCATTTTCGTGACTTGACGATTGGATTGGGTTTAGATCTGGCGACTCCGTAGGGCATTGATGAACATCAAGTCACGAAAATGCATTGCTTACTATACAATCAAAAATTTAGAAAACAGGATGAGTTGTTTAATGAAGTTAAAAAACGGTAGCAGGTCATTTCGCACTTATTCGAAAATAGTTTTATCGCATCCATGCCAAAAAGATGCACTGCTGTTATAAAAAAATTAATCGTTTTAGTTATTAATTGTTTTAGTTATTAATTGTTTTAGTTATTAATTTTTAATTTAGATTAATAGTTGCAAATGTTTTGCACAGCCAATACCGATACTATTTTATATTGCACTTAAGTTTTAGTTTTGTATTAGTGATGAATGGACTTTTTATTTTTGTTTTATAAACAACAATATAAATGACATAAAACCTCAAACCAAGTATTTTATTTGCATCTGTTTTAGTGGCCGAAAATTGGTGATTCAGTTTCAAGTGTTTTTGGTTGCAAATGTTATGCACAGCACTGTATGGGAAAAACTCTGTTCTTACTCCTGCGAAAATTTCAGAAAAATATCGTCCAAAGGCTTTGTAGCAAAAGCCTACGCCCATATGAAAAAAAGGAAATTTATTTTTTCTGCTTAACTATTGGTCTTACTTAGGAAAAAATGTCATCGAACATAAATTTATGGTAGTAATGAGTTTTATCGATTGACATTTCATAAAAGAAGATCAGACGAAAAAGTTCCTAAGTCCGCCCACAGTATACTTTCGATCTACTGTGCGGCGTATCCCATATGTGCAAAAGTTTCGAAATGCTAAACTGGAAGTGTTTTTAAATATCATCAAACCAAATTTTACTCAGATACTAAGGATAGTAATGCAAACTTTAATTTGGTTGTTTCGGAAAAGAGGGCATGGCACCAACCACACACTCAAATTTTTCAAAATGCTACAATGCAAGCGTTATTTGAGGTAATCAGGCTTGTTCCGAAATCCGTGTGATTTCAATAACTAAACGGTTACTGTTTAGTTAATACAAATCAATATTATTTTTAGAACCTGTAACTTTCCACAAGAGATTTTAATACTTTTTATCGTGTAATTCATCATTTTCATAAAAAACCTTCCGAAATGAAAAGTAATTGAAACCACTCGGATTAAGGAATAGGCCTGAATGTGACAAAATTTCCCACAGGTACTGAGAATAGTAAATTTAAGCTCTGAGCAAAAACTAGTATTATTCAGACAAGACGGCGAGGCACTTCCCATAGAAGCAACATTTTCAAAATGCTGAAGTTCAAGCGTTATTTGAGGTAATAAATTATGATAAACAACACCCCTTTGGGGTTATTTTATATTATGAAAGCCTATCAAATTCTGCATATTTCGGTGAATTTTTAAAAAAATCGTTAGAGCGGTTTTTGAAAAAATGCCAAAAAACCGTTCAAATTGTAATGAACATAAAGTTGGGAGTGGACACATAAAAATTAAATTTTTATTATTATTTTAACAAATAATGATAATTATGTGTACGTGGGCTGCTACGTATATATATATTTCTCGCCTAGGCAACACTAATGTCAATAGTAAAATCTGGCAACACCATGACATTTTTTAGTATAAACGTACTCACAACGTTTTGATGTACAAGTGCTATTTGTTTTGTTTACAGTGAGTTAAGAAAATTAATTTCACGAGTTAATTCCATTTTTTTGCCAAATTGATTTTTTCAAGTCACTGTAAACAACACAAATGGTCGTACGTCAAAACGTTCTGAGTACGTTTATGCTAAAAAATGTCAAACTTTATTATGGTGTTGCCAGATTTTAGCTATTGGCATTAGTGTTGCCTAGGCCAGAAATATATATAGCAGCCTACGTATACAATATGAAAACATATTAAATTTTTAAAAATTTAAGACTTAGTAGAAAAAAATAGATGGACCGGTTTTCGAAAAAATGGCAAAAAACCGATAACCATTTAACTGTTTATGTCAAGTATACTCGTTGGAGCGAAATGAAAATTTTTCGCACTATGTCGAGTATACTCGTCGTGAACATAAAAAAAATCGTATTCGTATTATTACTAAACGAATCACTGTAATTGTTTTTCCCTAAAAAAGGGCAAATAAAGATCTTTTAAAAAATGTACATTTTAGAATATTCGTTAGTCTGGCAACCTTATTTATTTTAATTCACAATAGCCTGCATTAAGCTGAAATAACAAATTCTGGGGAAGTACCGTTACAAAACGATTTTATGTGATATTTTTTTATCAATGAAATAAATTTTGTTTGTTAGCAACGAATAAAAATATATATTTTCTAAAAAACCAACACTCAACTTTTGATTTTTTATCATAATTGCCTAAGTACTTTTATAGGCAGAAACATTTTACTTTGTTTATGTCGAGTATACTCGTCTTCGCTGGAAAATAATTAAGCAGGCAGAAAAAGTTTTTCGAAAATTTAACAGTTAAAGGGTTAAAGAAAAATAATTCTAGACGATATTTTAGCCCTGAAAATTTTATAAAGAAAAGACCGTAGAGCTGCTTTCGAACGACTTATAGTTTAGGAAATATTAAATACATTAAAAAGTATCGAAGTATCAAAAAAAAAAAAAAAGTTCAAATGACCGCCCCCAGTTTGATAGCTAATATTGGAAGAATTTTAAGGAAAAAAAATTTTTTTTCGGCCTCTAAATTCGATGCGGTTTTGTTTTTTATATCTCAGCCATTTGATGTCAAATCAACAATTATAGTATATCGTTGTAAATGTCTCAACATGGGCTTCATTTCATTCATAGAAGTCATTTATCTCAGATTTTTTTATCGACTAATTGTACTCATTATCTCAGTTTCTACCACCCTAACGTGCCAAGGACACCTTATAAAATTGAAGCCCACAAAAAATCATAAAATTCATCTCTGCGAAGTTTCCTCAAATTGATGAACTTGAAGAAGGTATAGCGAATCTAAAAGCTCAGTACCAAATATGAAAAACAGGATGTTTCAAAAACGAATATCGCCCCCTAAGACTATGCCATATTTTTTTTAACATTTGACATTTCAAAAAGCATGCAAATAAATAAAATAAATATAAAATTTTTGTAATAATTTTTTTCAGTGTTATTTGTAAGGGAACATACATTTTTTATACTGTATAAAACATACATGATGTATTTATATAATAGCCCAGGAAAATAAGAATTTTTCTGCGAAATAATTCCAAGTGAATTTTTTTCACCGGAATTATCTTTATTTATGCATAATAAATAACGTGTGAAAAGTCCATTGCAAAGTCGTGTGCGCATAAAAAGTTATTAAGGCTCAAAGGTCGCTAAAATCAGTTTTTTGCAAATATCTCGCTAATGCTAACTTTTACAGAAAAATGTTGGTCTCCAATTTTGTAGCACAGGAAATTTCGTACAAAAGTACGTTAAAAGTATTGGCGTACGACTTCTAGTTTATGAGATCACCCAATTTAAAATGTTGTTAACAGTTATGATATGAAATACTACCTATGAGTTCATATTAAAATATCTTACTTTTTAAATAGCAATAACTCTTCAATGAGAAGTCGTACCAACAAAATTAAAATGCCGTTTGAAAGCTAATTTGATTTTCTATATAGCGTACTAATTTATTTTTTTCGAACAACCCATGGCCTTAAAGATATTCGAGAAAAACCGTTAAGACTTCAAAATACTGGTTTTTGAAGGATATCCGAAGCGAAACCCATAAAATTCCAAAAAACCGGTTTCTATTGAATATCTTCAATACGGTTACTTCTATGTGTACTCATATCGCTTATTTTTTGTAGATCTTGTAATTCTCTACAAAATTGGTCCCATTACTTTTTATCGTAGTACTTTCCAATTCGGAGATATCCTTAAAAAACCAGTAATTTCGAAGCCTTAACAGTTATTCAAGAATATTTTTAAGGTCATAAGCCGTTCGAAAAAAAAAAATTTTGTAGGGTATATAGAAAATTAAATTATCTTTCAAACGGCATTTTAATTTTGTTTGTGCGACTTCTCATTGAAGAGTTATTGCAATTTAAAAAGTAAGATATTTTAATATGAACTCATAGGTAGTATTTCATATCATAACTGTTAACAACTTTTTTAAATTGGGTGATCTCCTAAACTAGAAGTCGTACGAAAAATTCTAGGAAGTTTCCTGTGCTACAAAATTGGAGACCAAAATTTTTCTGTAAAAGTTAGCATTAGCGAGATATTTGGAAAAAACTGATTTTAGCGACCTTTGAGCCTTAATAACTTTTTATGCGCACACGACTTTGCAATGGACTTTTCACACTTTATTTATCATGCATAAATAAAGACAATTGCGGTGAAAAAAATCCACTTGGAATTATTTCGTACAGCAGCTCTTTTTTCGTCTTATTTTCCTGGGCTAATAATATTTATGTGCATTTAATTTTTCATTATTCGTGACAATTTAGTTTTCATATGTCTATTAAAAATATATTTTTTTTTTCATTCTCAGAATTTAATATGCTTTTATAATGTATACACATAATAAACATTATTATAAAAACTTAATTTTTGTGTGTCAACTCGAAACTTTTTCTTCATTCCGGTTTTTTTTTGGCATTTTTTCAAAAACCGCTCAAACGATTTTTTAAAAATTCACCGAAATATGCAGAATTTGATAGGCTGTTTTAATATAAAATAACCCCAGAGGGGTGTTGTTATCGTCATTTAAATCCTCAGAACAGCACCGTGCTGAGCAAGAACTAATTTAATTCGAACAAGATGCATGGCACCGCTATGCAAGCAAAATTGAATTAAATAAATTGGAAGTTTAATTTTTAACGAAAATAGCATATTTGTAACGTCGCACCCGTTACCATCAATTTAGTACAAAAAAAGCATTTGCCACATTGACTGCCAGACCAATTTTTTTACTGTTTCCCAGGGTGCCAAAATTATTTTTTTTTTTCTTTCTATTTTCATGTTTTCTATTGCTAGGTATTTAGTTGCGTTTCTACAACGTTTGGAAGTCCTAGAAAAGATTTAGTCCTGGCTATTGAATATCATAGCCACGGCACTCTATACAAAGATAGACGTCTATCTGTTTGCCAAGTGCCATGGCTATTATTTTCAATAACCAGAAAGAAGTGTTAGGAAGTTAACAGTGCTGTATATAAATATATACGGGACGTTTCACGTCAACCGGGCCACCTTCGTCGCCAGAATTTGTACGGACGGAAAAGAAAGGTTTGGATCCAAATATTTTCGATTTTTTAGAAGCTTTCGAAAGCCCAGTGGCGTTTTTAAAAATTTTAATATATCGACGTAACGTAATATATAACGCCCGAAAGGGAGCGTAAAATAAATTTTTTTTAATATTTTGGCGTAAATTTCATCACCCGGGGGTTTTGGGGTCGCTGATCACGAATCTGAAGTCAGAGTTTGCGAATTCTTAAGCCCAAGATGGCGAATGCACACATTGTGAGAAAATCCTAATTTTGACCAAGTCGATAAAATAAAGCTAGAGTTGTTCAAATTCGTCCAAACTTACACATATAGCATAGAAATATTTAGGAATCATGCCTGCCGAGTTTGAGAACTCTAGCGTTATTTTTTCGACTTCTAGCTATTAGGATTTTCGCACACTGTGAGACACCATATTAAATTCTCCACCTTGGATTAAAGAATTCTCGAATTCTGACTTCAGATTCGTGATTAGCGCCAAAATATTGAAATTTTAACCACGCCACTCGGCTTTCGAAGCTTTTAAAAAAAACGAAAATTTTGGTATCCAAAACTTTATTTTCCGTCCGGTCAATTTCTGGCGACGGAGGTGGATCTGTTGACGTGAAACGTACTATATGTACGTATACTCTTTATAATAAGTAATTGAAATATGAAATAGTTCTTATTATTTCTCCAAATAAATGATTACAAAATCTAAACAAACCACAAACTCCTCAAACCAAGTTGACTTAGCACTAAGAGTGGTACTAGGCTTTTCGTTTTGTATTGAATTTTGTTTCTAGAGGCTTTGCATTTTTCATGACGAGGCAAAATAACAAAAAACTACAAGCTATGGAAATCCATAGCCACAAGCGTGAATGAAACTGTAATGGCTATTGAAATCAATAGCTATGGCAGCCAATGTGTTAAATTGAACTTTTTTTGAATACTTCTATTTTTTTTTTTTTTTTTTTTTGTTGTTATAGTTGACAATTTTCTTTTCATTTAAAAAACTGGTCAGAATCTTTCGCACCCTGTTGCATTTCCGCAAACATCTCAGGTTTGCGACTTTCGTACATTAATATTGCACACTGTAAAAATACCTTTCAAATGGCACTTATGTTATCAAAATTAATTAAGAGGTCCGAACCTCTACCGGTTTTTACACAAGAAAGTTGTTGATAAAGGTAAGGGCTTTTTGCTATAAGCTTAAAAAAAAAGGTTTGATTTAAACCAAATTTGGTTTTGGATACTAAAGTAAATTTGGAACTATTTAACTTCATCGACAGTTGTTGTTGTTTTTTTTATTTTTTTTGCCCAAATAGGGCTTTGAAAATTAATCATAACAACAACAACAACAACAACCTCTGAGCGGATCTATTTTCGGAGATATAGCCATCGGAAGATCGGGATATATATTTTATAAAAATCGGTATAAGTTGTGAACACCTGGATGGATTTTAAAAATATTGGTGTCATATGAAAGGTATTTTACCGGGCTATATAATTGCTGCAAAAAGTTTTTTAATTTGAGTGATAGTTTTTGAGATATGACAATTTTTCAAAAATTAACCCCATTTTTTTCGCAACAAACCGTTATTTTTCCCAAAAAAATGTGTTATTAACCTATCATTTTAATAACTAAATAAGAAAGCCTAATTTATTTCTTTTCATTTGATATGCAACATGTATCTGAAATTGCATCATTAATAAATTTTTATAGAAAAAAACAAAAATGGACCAAATCAATTTTCTTCAAATTTGGAACTTTAAACAAAAAAAAAAGCCAGGACAGACAACAACAATAACAACAGCTTTACTACTACTACAGCAACAGTAATTTTACATAAGAGTAGGGGTAATTGGGCGGCCTGCGGCCGCTGCTCAAGATTTAAAACTGTCAGAGAGCCAACGCCGGCTTCGAGGCGGCCTTCGGCCGCGGATCTATCTATAATATATCCAACACATAGTTTGCTAGCCAAATTGCGCGCGCAATTTTTAATAAAAATTTTTAATTTTTTTAATATAATAATTAGCTGCTGCGCTTGTACAAGTAGCTGATCCCCTTTGTTGTTGTTGTTGTAGTAGTAGTAGTAGTATTCAAGTTGTTGTTGTAGTAGTAGTTGTTGTTGTAGTTGTTTTTGTAGTTGTTGTTGTTGTTGTTGTAGTTGTTGTTGTTTTTGTTGTTGTTGGTTCTGGCATTGTTGTTGTTTAAAGTTAATTTGAAAAAAATTGATTTGGTCTATTTTTGTTTTTTTCCATAAAAATTTATTAATGATGCAATTTCAGATACATGTTGCCAAGGGCGTACGCAGGATTTCATCTAGGGGGGCCAAACTCAAATTTTGCGAACTTTTTTTTTTTTTTTTTTTTTTTTTTGAGAAATTTCAATGTAAGAGCTGTATATTTTTGTGCAATAAAATAATAACTTATGAAGGTACTTAGATAACTTTCTAAATAAAAATTTGCTTAGGTAAATTATCTTTCAAATACATATCACATTTCTAAACTAATTTGAGGTCGCTGACTCCAAAAAAAACGCATTAATTTTGTTTTTCCGAGGAGCCGTTCTAGATATAATTGACACTTTCGATTTTTGAGGTTATAGCTCTAATTTTATAAAAAAATATTTCAAGAAACCCAATTTTGATCGAATTTTTGTATACACTATTTTAAAGAAAAGTTCTTACGCTTCTTTTAAATGTATCAATTACTAAAATTCTATTCAAATTGGCTGAGTTAAAGTTAAAAGTTAAAACTGAGCGAAAAGTTCATTTTCATAGCGATTTTTTACAATTTTGCAATATTTTTTATATGTTTATTTATAAATGTATTTAATTTTATATATTTTAAGCCCAAAATTACTAAAATCAGATCATATTTTAAAAAGTTATTAAGGTTTCAGTGAAGTAAGACCATTTTGATTGCACAGGCCCACAAAAAAAAAAAAGTACCATGCGCGAAAGATCAGTCCACCTGAACTTTATATTTTCGGGGTCGCTGAATCCGAATATGGTGCCAGAATAGCGAAGTTGGTTCGCGTTTTTTCAGAAATCAACAATAATGGTGAAAATTAGAGATTTTTTCTGGTTTCTGAAAAAACGCGAACCAACTTTGCTAATTTGACACTATATTCGGGTTCAGCGACCCCGAAAACATAAAGTTCCAGTGGTCTGATCTTTCGCGCAGGGTACTTTTTTTTTGGCCAGTGCACAGGACTAAAAAAAAAAAATTCATTGCGCGAACGATCAGACCACCTGAACTTTATGTTTTCGGTGTCGCTGAGTCCGAATATGGTATCAGAATAGTGGAGTTGGTTCGAGTTTTTTCACAAACCAGAAATAATTGGTCAAAAAAAAAAAATTTCCATAAACTCTAAAAAAATTCACACGTGTACTTTGTACGACTCTAAGCATTTTAAACATTATACAATTTTTTTGCTTCATAAAAAATCGACCCAGTTTATTGTACCTGTTTATTTTTCCGATAAATAACACAGGCCCACAAAAAAAAAAAGTACCCTGTGCGAAAGATCAGACCACCTGAACTTTATGTTTTCGGGGTCGCTGAACCCGAATATAGTGTCAAATTAGCAAAGTTTGAGATATTTTTCAGCATAATTGTTGATTTCTGAAAAAACGCGAACCAACTTCGCTATTCTGGCACCATATTCGGATTCAACGACCCCGAAAACATAAAGTTCAGGTGGTCTGATCTTTCGCACAGGGTACTTTTTTTTTTGTGGGCCTGTGTTATTTATCGGAAAAATAAACAGGTACAATAAACTGGGTCGATTTTTTATGAAGCAAAAAAATTGTATAATGTTTAAAATGCTTAGAGTCGTACAAAGTACACGTGTGAATTTTTTTAGAGTTTATGGAAATTTTTTTTTTTTGACCAATTTTTGAAAAGTTAAAAAAGGTCTGAAAAAATTTATAAAATACTCTGATACTTTGAACGATTTTAAGCCTTATACATTTTATTCGTAAAAGCCTTCCTTTTGAGTAAACGAATGCTTTTCCGACTACGTAATTGAAAAACATAAAAAAATGGACTTTTGGAACCGGATATTATCTATACTACCTGCACAAAAAATGTTGAATTTTTTAACGCAGCATTTTTTGCAAAAACATAGTCTTTAGTTTTAAGCAACTTTGGGTATCCCTTCTGAGAAGAAAAAAAAGTTATGAGCAAAAACATTTTTTTGTACCTGTTTATATTTTCGATAAAAAAACGAATAGTCCTACTTCAGTGAAACCTTAATAACTTTCTAAAATATTATCCGATTTTACTTTCAAATTGTTTGCAATTAAATAAATAAATAGTATAGTAAAGATAGCATAAACTATTGTCCAAAAAATCGTTTTTTATTTGGCTTTAATATGAAAAGTTGTAAAAACTACTGTAAAAATGAATGAATATGATATATTTGTAACTCTAAAGCTAGAGCTAGGGGGGGCAGCTGCCCCCCTTGCGTACGCCCATGCATGTTGCATATCAAATGAAAGGAAATAAAATGGGCTTTCAATTTAGTTTTTAAAATTATAGGTTAATAATACATTTTTTGGGAAAAATGCCATTTTTTTGGGAAAAAATTGGGTTGAATTTTTGAAAAATTGTCATATCTCGAAAACTATCACTTAAATTGAAAAACTTTGTACAGCAATTGTATAGACCGGTAAAATACCTTTCATATGACACCAATATTTCTAGGGGTTTCCAACTTATACCGATTTTTATAAAAGATATATCCCGATCTTCCGATGGCTATATCTCCAAAAGTAGATCCGCTCAGAGGTTGTTGTTGTTATGATTAATTTTCAAAGCCCTATTTGGGCAAAAAAAAATAAAAAAAAAAAACAACAACAGTCGATAAAGTTAAATTAAGCCGTAAATTTAAGCTGTTATTTGGAAAATATAACAGACGTTTCAAACAATAAGATCCAAATTTTCGAGAAACCGTACGTCAGATTGAAAACTTATGTACAGCAATTTGTATCTGGACTCTTTTTTTTATCTGTCCAGGGGTTCGGAGCTTATACCGACTATTATAAATCTCCGAAACTAGATCCGATCGACACTTTTTGAACATACTTGTTACCATAATTTTTTCAACCATTTTTACGTTGGCTAACTTGTGTTCGTTCTATTAAATACGTTTTATATCAGCAAAATACATTACATTTTGTAACAGTTTGAACAAATATCAGATGGCAGTCAGTTAGCTGCCACCATACCTACCTAACCCAGCATAGGATTCTTGTAAAAATATCTAAAAGCAGTGAATTAATCGATAACGAAACAGTTGCACTTTTGTATGTTAAATCTCCGAAATTCTTCCATCGATCACCCACTACAGATACTGGTTTTTGTTTTCATTTAATATGTGCACACACACTGCAGGTTCCAATAGTTTTCTACTAGGTTCACTCTTTACATTAAAAAAAAAAAAAAAAATAAACTATATTTAACACACTTCATCGGAAAATCACTTGCTCGAGACACAACATATTGGACTACAGAAAACCAACAATAATGTTAAGTTGACAAAATTTTGCTTCTCCAATCCAAAATGTTGCAAATTAATATTAACTTTGCAACTATGTATTAAATAAAATGATGAAAAAGTTACTCGTCAATTCTTTTCTTCGTACATTTCAGTCCTTTCTTTTTTTAATTCTATTTTTCTTTGCTTGTACACTCGTGTTTAAGCACAGGGTTGCATTTCTCGTTTGTCTCTTTGGTAGCAGAACAATTTACATAGATACACACATTTACCAAACGTATTATTTTGCTTTAGTTATAACAAATGCTCTTATAATTCTTATGCTAATGAACTAGTTCAGCTGCAAATGTTTACTTCAAATTCAATAACAATTTATGTCCACGAATAAACGAATGACGATTTAATTAAAAGGGATTTTATTACTTTCATCTGCAAAAAGGTATCAAAGATCTGGGCATACACTCAATCAAACTGTTGTGCAACTATTGACTATGGAATAATAGCTGTGTTTTAGACGGCAGCGTGTTAACACAGTTAATACTTGCTGTGTTTTAGACGGTAGCGTGTTAACACTGTTCTGAAACGAATTTGTGTGCTTTCTTATTTTCTTTTACTTTATTCTGTGGTGGCACTATGCTAAAGTGCTGAAAATTTTAGCACTGAAATTTATCTGTGCTGAAGTTAACAATTCAGTTGTTGCTTTCCCACACGTTCCTCATAAAGTGCTTATGTTATAATACAGTTATTTGGTAGTTTTACATGGAAAATTTTCCGGGATTTTTGCAAATACGTTATTTTATATATTTCGATGTGCTCTTTCAGAATTTTAACTTTGCTACCTTGAATCGTTTTCGCTCGCGCCGCCTTATTGGAAAAGTGGAGTCCAAAATCAGTTTTTTACAAATATTTCTGTAACAGTTACTTTTAGAGAAAAATATTGTGGGCCAATATTGTAGCTTATAAAATTTTCTATAAAAATTATCCATAAATTGCTTTCGTACGACTTATAACTCAGAAGATATCCTCATTCAAAATATGAAAAAAATTAGTAAATTCGTCGCCTCAGTTCTCTTTTGCTCCATACGCATATTCGTTAAAAAAACAAAAGCAAATAACTTGTTTTTGTGTCGACACAGGTTATGTGATTTTGCTTTTTTAACGAATAAGCGTATGGGGCAAAAGAGAACTCAGACGACGAATTGTGCATGCCGCTTATGAATGCGCACACTGATGTTTTGAGCTTTAAATTACTATAACTCATGAACGGTGAGTCACACGTTTAAGGTTAAGATACCTATTTATAGGAAATTTTCGTATGACCTATAGTTTTGGAGATTTTTTTTCAACAAACCTTAAATTTAGAAAAAAACTGTTTTTTCGAAACATATCAGAAACTGTTCGTCCTAGAAAAAAATAATGTTCAGGTATGCTGAAGAACGTTCAATTCCCTATAAGGGTCTCTTCGAACTGTTTTTTTTTTTTTTTTTTTTTTGTTTTTTTTTTAGTTGATATTGAAAGAGCACATCGAAATCTATAAAATAACTCATTTGTAAAAATACCGGAAAACTTCCCAGACAACCCCATTTTATTCTCCCAAATGATTATACTATTATACATAATAATTTCTTTAATTAATCTTGTTCCGACGTTTCGTCACTTGTGTGCCGACATATTGCACTATAGGTCAAAAGGCACACTTTTTTGGCCAAAATTCAATTTTCACAAGTATTGCTATTGAAATTTTGTTAATGCAGTGTAACGGAGAATACTTCAATGCAAGCAAAAATGTTTTTTGTTTTGGGGTAAAATAATTTTCCGTTCCGTCGTGATTTTAGCTCTTTTTTTCAATCGATAAAAAGTAATTAAAATAATTTGTTTTTTGTCTAAAATAAAAATGAATAAAATTGATGATGTTACGTATAATGCAATTTAGGTCAAAACATTAAAATGTATTTTGGTTTTTTGTGGAAAAATCTAATGTTCAAATTAGACCCCTGACTTTTAATATTTTTTTAAATTTTGAACTTCGTCTAAGCTTTTAAAATTTTGTTGGAATTTGTTAGTCCTAAGAAACCCAAAACTAGTAAGACGTTGCTATTGTTAATGTTATTTAGAAATATAGACGCCCGATTTTGCCCGTTTTTTTTTAATGAATTTTTTTGTCAAGTAACTTTTCTTCCGTAATTTCGATTTATTCGAAATCTGTTTGCAAAAGACAGACAAAAAAGAAAACGAAGAAGCTGTTTTTCAATTTCTTATGAGAAAATACTGAAGATACTACTAATTCAAGTAACTTTGGTAAAAGTGCGCATAATTTTTGCATTAGGTTTTTCGAAAAATAAAGATATTTGGGGTTAATATACGAAAAATAAGTACTTTTGTTACTTTTGAGGTTCGTTGTAGACTGCATAAAATTTTTTTTATTTTTTTCGCATATGTCATTACTGAGTACCATTTTTTACCTCTTAAAAAGTGCCAAACAATACTTACTTCAAAAGTTATTGCAGATTTAAGATGATATCATGAAACCCAAAGTTGTGTCGTTTTACCCGTTTTATGGGATTTCAAGATGTTATGACATGTCATCTTAAATCGGCCATAACTTTTAAAGGAAGTATGGAATGGCATTTTTTAAGGGCTCATTTTGAAGAAACATAACAGAACTACGTTATACATTTGGTAAAACAAATAATGAAAATTTTGTGCAGTTTGCATCGAACCACAAAAATAGCCAAAATAGCCATTTTCCATGAGTTTGACCTCAAATATATCCAAATCCTGTAGTGGTGGGTCAATTCTGTTCTCTGATTCAGATTCAGCGCATGGAGTTACTTCGGAAATGCTTAAAAACAAAACCTTGTTGGTATGTGTTATTTATTTATAGAATTTATTACGTGCCGTTTTTGACCCGGTAGTCCAAGGGTTAAGATTTTTTTCAGAATTGTTTTTTAGTCTAGAGTCAACATAAGGACTACATTTGCAGTCGGTATCCATGATAATATAGACGTTATGAATTTTGGCCAAAAAAGTGTACCTTTTGACCTATAGTGTATTGTAGGGTTTTTTATTCAATTTTAAAAGTACGAATTACAATAAAATTTACTAAGAACATACAATTACAAAATGTTTTGCAAGCATACATATATACATATAAAGAGTGTTGTAGAGAAAGTAACTGAGCTCTCTTTTTATAAAAAATTTCAAAAATCTATTGGGACATACTGTAGGCGCTTCCAAAATGTAAAGGAAGAAGATGCGCATCATACCCCTTTACTTAAAGTAAATGAGGATTATGCGCAACTTACTCCCTTACTCCTTTACTTAGCAAAAAAAGCTTTTATTAATCCTTAGTCCAAACTGCCAAACAAACGGATTTGATGATGATGTTTGCCATAACAGCAATAAAATAGCCTTGCCCTTATTCCATTGCTTCAATGCTACACTTAGAAGTCTATCCATTTGCATCATATAAGTACCTTTGGCAACAAAGAGAAAGAAAGAAGAAGAGCATCTTCTTCATTTCTAAATTATATTAACATTAGCAACATATAACTGAGAGGAACAAATATTTAAAAAGCTTAAACAAAGTTCGAAATTTGAAAAAATTTTCTCATTTGAATTTTAGATTTTTTCACAAAAAACCAAAATATATTTAAATTTTTTAAACTAAACTGCATTGAACAACCAGCATCAGTTTTATCTATTTTTATTTTAGCAAAAAATAATTATTTTAATTCTAAATTAGAGCACATTATCTTGCTTGTCTTACAATTTTTTTTCTGTCTACATGAATATGTTATTCTGAATTTTGAAAATTGAACTGAAAAAGTTTTTTAAAATATTTGAAAATTGAAATTTAGAATTGCACTAAACTTTAAAGCACTGCACTGTAGTAAAGACTGATGTTGTCGTAGTCTTCTTTTCGGTTTACAGCTGTTTTGTGGTTTTGTCTAATTCGCAGGCTCTCTATTGTTAATCGTGTATTTTCTTTTTTCTCTCTGTCTAAAATCAGAGCATTGTCGAAATCAGCTGTATGTTGTTTTTCGCATAGATCATTTGCTAAAGCTGTTGTTTGTTTTTTGTATTTTGCGTCTGCTGTGTGTTCTGTAATTCGTGTCCCAAAAGCTCGTTTAGTGGTCCCTATGTAGATCGCGTTGCATTCTTCTCCCTCCTTCCATTGCAGTTGACTCTGTGTACGATGTTATGTTCTTGTAATTTATCTGTTTTGTCCTTTGTATTGGTAAATAGTAAAGTGAGAGTTTGATTAGGCTTGTATGCGAAAACTGTGTCTTCTCTCCTGAGGTACTTTAAAGATGTGTCGTCTGTTAGTGTGGGTACATATGGTACGCTGAAAAAACGTTAAGGGTGACCCTCCGTGTTGTTGATTGGTATTTGTTTTTCGGCATTGATTGTAAGTTTTTGTTGATTAAATGGTTTGTCAATTTTAAGGGGTAGTTATTTTTGTATAAAATATCACGCAGTTTTTCGATGTTTTAGCATTACTTAAATAATTTTTCAACAATATATTGGTCAAACAATTTCAAATTATTTTAATTACTTTTTAATAAATTCAAAAAAAGAGTTAAGATCGTCACTTGTTTGCGTTATCTCAATACAATGCAAATGCATCAACTTTGACACATCACTGAAGAACGGCAAATTATTTTTTCCCAACACAAAAAAAAATTTTGTGTCTTTTGAAGTATTCTTCGTATCACTGTATCAACAAAACTTGTAAAATTGATTTTTGACAATTTTTTAAAATTTTTTTTCAAAGAAGATTTTATTTAAGAGATTTAACAGATACTATTTCGGCAAACACCGAGTCTAATTCAAAATTGAAAATTAATAGTGAAATTTTCTTGAAATATCTTCACTACTAACGAAGTATGGATTTTAGTAATATCAGCGGAGTTTTCGAGTTTGAAAAATGTTTAAGTAGTATTCAGCAAGTCGCTATCAGGAATTTGTTGACTAGTTGTTAAAAAAACACAAATATCGATAAAATCCATCCGAATATCGTCAATTGATTGCGTTGGCCTTCTAGTACAGTCATTTGGTAGTTTTACCTGGAAAGTTTTGCCGGATTTTTGCAAATGAATTATTTTATAGATTTCGATGTGCTCTTTCAGAATTTCAACTTTGCTACCTCGAATCGTGTTCGCTCGCGCCGCCATATTGGGAAAATGGCGTCCAAAATCAGTTTTTTACAAATATCTCTTTAAGGGTTACATTTAGAGAAAAAATATTATTCTTCTTCTTCTTATATGCTGTACATTACGAACAGCATAAGTATCCGGAAGGCCTATACCAAATCCTGAACGGAAGACTGATGTTTTTTTCTTTTTCTCGCGTGATTTTTGATTAAAAAAAAATTTACCATTTTATTTTAATGCAAAAAAAATGACATATAATCGACCGACATAACTGTTCATTCATATACCAAAAAATGTACTTCACTACCAACTGGTTCACACTCAGCGACGCAAGACCGAATGTAGATGTCGGCGATACCAGCTTTGCGAGGCCTCTTTTATTTCCGAGAAAGTTAAATAGATTGAGACTAATGTATGAGTACGTACAAAAGTTTTATTGCTAATCAAATGTTACCAGAAACAACAAAACCAATCACAACTTAAAATAAACGAATTTTTCGGCTTTTAACCTCACTAAATTTTTTCAAGATTATGTCATAGTTAACACCAGCTATTTCTACTTCAATTGACTAAACTGATAACGCAGATAGTCTCTCTTGCCCCATCGTGCTTCTCAAGTAGGTCTTAATCAGTTTAAGCTTCGAAAAAGTTCTCTCAATCGTGGCTATAACGACTGGAACTATAAGCATTATCCTGATTGTTATATAAACATTCGGATCTTAAAATCAGGAGTTCTTCATACAGTTCATAGGGTTGTATAACGCTGTTTTCACCTTCTCGAAGTATTGTACCTAAGTAAATCATTACAATGCTTGAGAAGATCCTCTTTTGTTATAAATTTCAAATAATTGATATCATAAATACAACTAAATCGTTCATTACATTCGTTAAGCGCTTTGAATAGACATTCGGTGTCAACTATTATGGCATCTACCATTGCATTCAAAACATTCACTGCGGTTCAGCAGGGTTCATCTATACACGCCTGTCCTGTGGGTGATTTGAATAAAATTTTCGAGTACCCCATTTTTTTTACGGAATTCTGTTAAACATCGTATTTCGACATGTTTTCATTAAAAAATTTCAAAATCCTTAGAGTTAGAGCACTTCGGAAATGATCAGCTAACGAACGATTTCCATGTTGCTTTAGCCGAAGCAAAAAAAGATAATTCTGAAAAATAGTTCCAAATGAATTTTTTTTCAGGAATTGTGTTCACTAATGCTTAAGAAATAAAGTGTGAAAAGTACATTGCAAAATCGTATGCCCAAAAAAAGTTATTCAAGGTCAAAAGTTGCGAAAATAAATTTTTTCAATTATTTCGCTTACGGCTGCAATTACGAAAAAATAGTGGTCGACAGTTATTGGCCGAGTCAACAGTTCAATGATTTACTACGAAAAAGTCTCAAACATTTTTTTCCTATTGTTCATGGTTAAGGAAGTACATATATCAATTTAAAAAGTTTTAAAACTTCGCGATATTTATATGTTGTACTTTTTAAATTGAGATAACTCTCGAACGACTAATCGCACAAAATACTTGTTTGTAGAAAATTATATTTCCTACAAACCATTTCCAGCTCTTTTTTTCGTAGGACCTATGGTTTAGGAGATATTTTTAACAAACTGTTCAAATTTTGAAAAACTATTGTAGTTTTTAAGGAAATCTCTGGAGCTGTTTTCGCTTGATAAAAACTAAAGGGATCTATTTTATTAACATTTACATGATCTACAAATAATATTTGATACATATATACGAAATAATAATCGTTAAATTTTTTTACTTGAAAAAAAAGCTGAGAATGGTTTGTAGGAAATATAACAAGTATATATTTAATTTTTTTGTGCGATTAGTCGTTCGAGTGTTATCTCAATTTAAAAAGTACAACATATAAATATCGCGAAGTTTTAAAACTTTTTAAATTGACATACTTTCTAAACCATGAGTAATAGGAAAAAAATGTTTGAGGCTTTTTCATAGTATATCATTGAAGCTAGACAACTGTTGACTCGGCAAATAACTGTCGACCACTATTTTTTCGTAATTGCAGCCGGAAACGAAATAATTGAAAAAAAATTTATTTTCGCAACTTTTGACCTTGAATAACTTTTTTTGGGCATACGATTTTACAATGTACTTTTCACACGTTATTTCATATGCGTTAGTGAACACAATTCCGGAAAAAAAATTCATTTGGAACTATTTTTCAGAATTATCCTTTTTTGCTTCGGCTAAAGCAACATGGAAATCATTCGTTAGCCGATCATTTCCGAAGTGCTCTAAGGATTTTAAAATTTTTTATTGAAAACATGTCGAAATACGATGTTTAACAAAATTCCATAAAAAAATGGGGTACTCGAAAATTTTATTCAAATCACCCACACACAGAGCAAAAAATGACCCCTAAAAACAAAAAGATTGTCGTATTAAACCATTTTACTATGAATTCCTATTAAAAATAGAAATCAATATGAATTTTCCATAGAAAAATCTCTATGAATTTACTAAGAAAATCTCCTAAAAATTTTAAAAAGATTTTCGCATCATTTCTATATGGAATATAACATAGAAATATGTAAGTAACGTGAGAAACTTATTATTTTCTAGTTTTAAGGAGAAAATCGTATAAAAAGTGTTTTTTTTTTTTGTTTGATTTGACAGAACCTTATGTATTTATTTATTTTGCTTGGGGAATGACTTCAGGACTGAGGCATTTAAGAAAATACAATGTAAGTAATTTTGTTTTGTTATATAAATCATCTTTACCATCGTCATCGAAAAAGCTCCAATTGTTCATTAAATAGACGCGTATGGAAAACCTGCAAGCCGAATTATGACAACATAAAATGGAACAAAAGTAAGAAGATATCTCTATGGTTTTCATCCAAGAAGAAAGTCACATCAAAACCATAGAGAAAATCGAATATGTATAAATTTATATGAAAATCTTATAGTATTAAGAAGAAATCTTATTGTTTTTCCAGAAGATTTCTCATAAAATTAAGAAGACATCGTATTGAAAACGATGAGATTTTTTCTTAATATTACAAGGTTTGCATATATATGGCAACATAAATTTTAAGAAGATTTTCTCTATGATTTTGATGTGACTTTCTTTTTGGATGAAATCCATAGAGATATCTTCTTAGTTTTGTTCTATTTTATGTGGTCGATTTGGCTCTGTGCAGGACAGGCGTGCTATACGTTCATAACCGAGCATTCGTTTTTTCTTTCCGATTCTTTTTTCTTATATTGTGACTCCATTTCGTAACAACTTTTTTCAACAAACAATTGAGCATCTGCAAGGCTTTTTTCAAATCCTGTATTACGAAACTCTTCAATCCAGCTAAAGAATGAATGTAAGGTGTCAATAGCGTCTTTCAAGTTTACTTGAACCGATTGCCATAGTTTACTTATATTGTTTACACGTAATAAAATTTCATACCACACTTGTATTTCAACAATAAATTTCTGCTTAAGACTGCTTTACAGTCACTTGGAGTTTCGGAATCATCAGTTTTATTTTTCAAGCCATTAACGCATTCGATAACATCATCAAATTGCAAAAATATCGCTTTTACTGCTGCTATTCTACTCTCCCATCATGTTTCAGACAGAGATTTTAAAGTCAACTTTAATTTAAATTTTAAAATATCTTAACGCTTGGTTGACTTCGAAAAGAGCACATAGAATTTATTGATAAAGCCGAAAAATGTTTTTGGCATTTGTTTTTGATATTTGCTCAACACGGCTCACATCTCTAGTGTACTCGAGCATGATGACTTAGTATTTTGCTTGTTTAACTCTGCTTACAATTTCGTCAGCAACGGATTAAGACATTAATAGAATTAATACATTTTGGATGTCATGGCTCAGATAATGTTTATAAATTTGCTTTTCATTAATACGTTGCAATTGCTCCTGAAGTGTCAGATCATATTTGGCTAATAATTTGAAAAGGTCTATAAAATTGCCACTGTTTCCGCTATCATTAAAGTTAAGGGATTCTCGATAAGCTCTAAATGCAAGATTGTATAAGGCTATGTAGTTTGTTATATCTATTAATCTTTCAAACGAGTTATACCAACACTTTTGCGATTTCCTAATCAATTTTGCATTTTCTTGATCTATTGTTTTTCCATTTTTATTGCTTTATTGAAATCCATACATTTTATCATGCACTTTGTTCATGTCTTTGAAATAAACGACTCAGATCTTTTCAGTCACAACATCCTTCTTTAATCTTATTGTGCCAAATTTTCTCAAAAAATTTCCTAGTTTAACGGAAATAATGGAATTTGAAATTGGATTATTTAAATTTTTTTTGCGAAGCCGTCGGCGGTCGCCGACACCGCCACTGATCACACTAATTTTTTAATATGAAAAAACGCGTCAATTAAAACTAGAACAACTAAACTAAAAGACTGATAATATTAATTTGTATAAAATTTTAAAGTTCTCAAGCAAAATAACATAGTTTTTTTTTTAATCTTTTTTTAAAAAATATTTATATTTAATAATCCTTTGTTTTAAAATGTCAAATGTAACTCAAGCCTATTATCTTTTCACATCACTAGAACGCGAAAATTTACAAATCAGAGAAAAATATTGTGAAGCAATATTGTAGCTTATAAAATTTTCTTAAAAGCGACTTGTTTTCGTACGACTTATAACTCAGGAGATATCCTAATTCAAAATGTGAAAAAAATTAGTAAATTATATATAGCTTCAAAAAATGGCAGTAGAATATCTCAAAAACTTTACACGATAGACCAATTCTGAGGTCGGATTCGCTTTTAGCATCGCAAAACACATCGAATGTGATTATTTTGATTTTTGTTTAATGTAGTTCGGCCATTCCACGGCAAATTTTTCTATTGTGGAAAATTTAAAACCTGTCAAATTAAAAATTTTTTTTCATTAACTTATTGGTTATATCCCTAAGTATTACAAACACTTTTTTTTTTTGTCTTTGATAATCGCCTAAGGTAAATTAATTAACATTTTACTAAGCTAAGTCAAAATATTATTTTTATATGAAAAAATCTCTTATGTTGCACAGTTGCCTATGAAAAAACAAAAGCCGCAAATGTCATTTTCATTATTTAGTAATATTAATTATTTTGTTATCTATGTCCTCGTTGATAAATTTTATTAAAATAATGCAATCTTTCCTTAGTCTGACCAAATACTGTAAGGAACCTGGTTTTTGTCCCGTCCATCCCAAAATAAGCATTTTTTTATCATAATTACTGTAAAAGAGGTTCCTTTAGAATAAGGTTCCGTTATATGTAAGAAAGGATAGCACACAACATTTATTTGTCATGATATGATATCAAAGATAGTTACTGGTAGATTTAGTTATACTACGAAATCTGTCCCGTCCATCCCAAATTTTTTATAATTTTATAACTTTTGTTTGTTGCATTTTATTATGCATTTTACGCATTATTCTTAAGTTTTAAACATTTTTCGGCTTTGAAGACCCCAATGAAATTGTCTGTTAAATATTTTTGTAGAACACATTAACCCATTATGACTAAGCTGTTGGAAGGAAAACAGGGGTCAAAAAAACCCATAGAAACAGTATATAATGGGTTGAGATGCTCAAGTGAATTGTTTATTGCGTGATTTCGTGGTGTCCTTGGAATAACAAGTTTCATCCGAAATGAAGATTTAGAGTTTTACACAAGGGTGAAATTTCGAAAACACGTTTTTCGCATGTATTTTAGCTAAAAAAAAATGATTTAAGGTTGATTTTAGGTACAAAATTTTATTTTTTTAAATACTTTGATTCAAGACAAAAAATTTGAGATATCGTACAACTGATTCCAAGCATTTTTAAGATCGCAATAAAAAAAGCCGCATCAAGTCAAAATTTTGCATTAATCGACGTTGCGTGATCTCTAAATGAGCTTGAAAAAAATTTTAAAAGTCTCGCCTCACTTATTTGACACCCTTTTTCATATTTTTTCCAAAAAAAATTTTTTTTTTGAATCAGTCTACTGTTGATGCACTTCCCAAAATTTAATCCAAGCAACTCAAATGTTATATTTTCGTAAGCCATAAGTTTATAAATAAATTTTGGTACAATTATTTTTTGTTAAAATTTTGTCCTGTCCATCCCGTCCCGTCCATCCCACACAATTTAGTTCATAATTAATTTGTTTACAATGCTCCCAAAAATTTTTAAACATTTCTTGAAAATATGAAGCATGAATAATAAGCATACATTTACTTTGTTAACCCAATTAAAGTCATTTCGTAGAAATATTAAACCGAAAATTTGTCCAAAAAGCAATAAATTTTTTGTGTCCCTTTCATCCCAAATTTTCTGAGCCAACTCTTCAGAACACAGGCTTCATTATAGGTTTATATGTGAACTAATATATTGCTTGTTAATTTGAAAATATACTCCTCTAAAAGAAAAAACAATATCGCGGTTCATGCCTCTAAATCAGCACTTTCTATCAGTATATCTCTACGAAATGTCCCGTCCATCCCCGTGGAATGGCCGAGTTAAAAAAAAAAAAGTTTTTTTTTTTTTTTGTATTGGAGAATGCCCCAATTGGAAAAGGGATTATCTCAAAATTTAGTCGAGGAGTCACGGGTGAACATTTTTTTATACATCATTTGAACGATAAGTAAACAGAATCTGGAAAAAAATTTTATGTGCTACGACGTTCGATTTAAAACGGGTTAAGGCACGCCGTGGAATCTCATAAAAACTAAAGTCATTTAAGGAAGTTTCTATCTAAAATTTTGATTAATTTTTGTACTGCGGAACAGGCGTGAAAACAAACGGAAAATTAAACATGGATAATAATTTCAACTGGCGCTACAAAATGCAGATGTTGCTAATTGAAAAAGGAGTATGGACTGCCATATCTTCTATTCTATTTCTGACGATTATTCTTATTTCTTAATCTGAATCTGCGCTTAAATCACAGCAGGGCAACTGTTTTTTCTATTTTCGACAAAGTGGTACCTGTTAACTTTAACAATTGGCATTTAATGTCAGATTAGATATATATATATATTAGGGTGGGCCAAATTGTATTGACGAAATTTTATCGACCTCAGCTACCCCCGAACGGATTAAAAAACGGCTATAGTGGCATATGTTTCGTCTTTCGCCGCAAAGACTCATCAGACTATTTTTGTTGTAAATTATAATTATATTTATTTCACTAAATTAATTATAATTGAAAAATTGCAAGTTTGAAAACTTTTTTGTGTTTTTGGCCTGGGCGGGAGTTGAACCAAGGACCTCCCGGTCGGTAGCAGAAGTCGTTACCACTGCACCAGCCTTGCCAGGCTGCGAAGCCGACTTTTGCCAGTTTTGTTTGTGTGTTAATACGTATTGATATATCATAATTTTTGTTTGTGTTATTTATTGATATTTGGTATAGTTGTTCCTTTGGAACAAATTCAATACCGATTGCAGGTGTTGCCACCTTATCAGGGCGTGTTCTCCCAAATAACTTTAAGATTTTTTAAGTGTGTTACTTAATGACATTTATATATTGAAAATTGATTTTTTAATTGAATTTTTAGTCATATATTTGTAAAGATCGATTTACATATAAATCTAGAATATCTAAAAATAGTCTGATGAGTCTTTGTGGCGAAAGACGAAACATATGTCACTATAGCCGTGTTTTTAATCCGCTCTTTGATTTGTCATAATTATGTGGTAGAAAATGCATTGATAGATTTATATTAAAATCGATCTTTGCAAATATATGACTAAAAGTTCAATTAAAAAATCAATTTTCAATATATAAATGTCATTAAGTAACACACTTAAAAATTCTTAAAGTTATTTGGGAGAACACGCCCTGATAAGGTGGCAACACCTGCAATCGGTATTGAATTTGTTCCAAAGGAACAACTATACCAAATATCAATAAATAACACAAACAAAAACTATGATATATCAATGCGTATTAACATACAAACAAAACTGGCAAAAGTCGGCTTCGCAGCCGGGCAAGGCTGGTGCAGTGGTAACGACTTCTGCTACCGACCGGGAGGTCCTTGGTTCAACTCCCGCCCAGGCTAAAAACACAAAAAAGTTTTCAAACTTGCAATTTTTCAATTATAATTAATTTAGTGAAATAAATATAATTATAATTGCATTAAAAAAAAAAGTCTGATGAGTCTTTGTGGCGAAAGACGAAACATATGTCACTATAGCCGTGTTTTTAATCCGTTCCTTGATTTTTCAAAATTATGTGTTAGAAAATGCATTGATAGATTTATATGTAAATCGATCTTTGCAAATATATGACTAAAAGCTCAATTAAAAAAATCGATTTTCAATATATAAATGTCATTAAGTAAAGACAAAAGTAATGTCATTATATGATTTGGCTGGTATTCTGTCAGTAATCAATTAAATTGTGTTCTGTTTACATAAAAAGTTCACTTGATGGTTGGAATTGATGCTATATACTTAAAAAAGTGATATGGGTCAAATAGCCGATTATTATGACCGACTTTCAAAATAAACGATTCATATTTTTGGATGAATTTTTTCAAACAAAACACCAACCTAGGCTGAATGTTCATTCAATTCTATGAATGTTTGCCCAAGGAACCATACCTCTACGTTCAACTTTAGTTCGGCGCATTTTCGATTGAAAATTTTACCTTGCGTTTAATAACACAGTCATGCATGGGTTTTCCTCTCTAAGTTTCAAAAAGCGATTTCTATAGATTTAAGTGTGCTGATTACGAGAAAAATAGTGAAAAAATTCCAGCACGTCACAATTTTCAGTGATTTCAGTTTTACTTAAGTGCCTTTTTTGTATATACAAGACTACCACGCCTAAACTACTGAACGTATCAAAACCATATTTGCACCAGATGTTTTTTTGGTGCATAACACATTTATAAGAAATATGGGATCGATTGGGCAAGGGGGTATTGTACCCCTCATACAAAAAAAACTCAAACTAATTGAACATTTTATTTGAGCCGCTCCTACGCCTATACCAGTATACAAGTAGGTATATTGAAACCATATTAACAGCATATATCCGCCTGATATTCCGACATATTTATCTTGACCATAGGGGTAATCGAATGAAAGTACGGTGCGCTCGGTATGCAAAGAAAATATACCATAAACAAAAAAAAAAACAAAACGCATATCTACGTACTTGACCTGCAATATGAAACTTGATATCTGGATGAATATTATGCAAAACATTTATCTTGATCGTACGGGGAGCACCAAAAAAATACATGGTGCAAGAATGGCTTAAATATGTTGAGTATTTTAGGCGTGATATTGAAGAGTACGTAAGCACAAACGATTGAATTAATAAGTTTTCAAATGCTGCACAAACGTACAAGGGTACCCCTCTTAAAATTACGAAAGTGCTTTTTAATGTATTTTTTGATGCCGCGCCCAAATCCGTTTACAGAATTGCTCTATCACGTCCGAATTTTGAGAAAATTTAAAATAACAGTGTAAAACACACGATTTTCCACTATTTTTGAGGTTATGAAAACTGGAATATCTCAAAATTCTGACGTGATGGAAAGAAACCAAGTTTAGAGTTGTGATTAGCAGGTCCCAAACCACCATAATTGGCTTCAAAAATCAAAAGAGGAAAAAAAAGTGTCGAATTTGCAGGCCTGTGTAATTATTGTTATGCTTGATTTTCAAAATTCTTATAGAGTCAAAAGTAATATCATAATATCTTTTGGCTGGTATTCTTTCAGTAATCAATAAAATTGGGTTCTGTTTCTACGAAAAGTTTACTTGATAGCGTGGAATTGATTATATTTATTCCAAAAAATTATATCGGTCAAATAACCGATTTCAAAATAAACGAGCCATATTTCCACATGGATTTTTTCAATCGAAACACCAACCCAAGTATTTTTGGATGCTAGGATGCCGAATCGGACACTCATTTTTTTCCAGGGCAACATCTAGTGGCAGTTCTAGGAAATAAATTAGCCGCTTTTTTAATTTTACAGAATAATATACCAAAAATCCATGTAAAAATATGAATCGTTTATAATAAATCGGTTATTTGACCGATATAATTTTTTGGAATAAATATAATCAATTCCACGCTATAAAGTAAACTTTTCGTAAAAACAGAACAGAACAGAACTAAAGTTGAAAGTAGAGGTATGGATCCTTGGGCAAATATTCATAGAATTGAATGAACTTTCAGCATAGGTTGGTGTTTTGTTTGAAAAAATTCATCCAAAAATATAAATCGTTTATTTTGAAAGTCGGTCATAATAATCGGCTATTTGACCCATATCACATTTTTAAATATATGGGTGATTCTCAGATAACTGTACTTTTTGTGTCCTCTGGCGATTTCACCTATACAGTAGTCTTTTTTTTCACAAAAAATTACGCTATAAGTTAGAAACTATGTTTTTCTAATAGAGCGTATGAATTTTACCACCAAATATTTATTGGTCTACTTTGAAAGTTTGCAAATATACCCCAAATGTCACAAACGTGGCATGTCCTACCCCTACTTTTTATACACATAACGATGAAAAACGGCCAAAAAACGGAAATAGAATCGAAAACAAGTTACTACACATATTAAGTAAATACTTAAGGCTATAATATTCTGAGCTCATCTGCAGTTTTAAATAAGTTTTAGAGGGCACAATTTCGAATTGAAAACTGTCCCCTAGATTTGGAAAAAAAAAATTTATTGAAAGCATTATGCTACTACTGCATGGTACTACTGTTTCAGTCAATAGATTGCAATACATATGCATTCGTTCTGATCACTATCCATCACCCAAAGGTCATCATGTCGAGACGAGTCCAAAAAGAAATCTGTTTGCGTTTTATAGGACAGTTTATAAACAAAAGCAGTTTTTTTTTAAAATTGTGGTCACAAACGTGGCACTTGGCACTCCCAGGTAGTACATTTTATTTTATGCGTGAAACAATTTTTTTGTGGGATTTGCATACATGACCCCAAATTCTTTCGGAAAAATCTTGAACTCAAAAGCGTGCTTTACAATGAGCGATAAACTACAAAAATGTCACAAACGTGGCGCATCAAAAATGTCACAAACGTGGCACTTTTTATCAGTCTGCAAAAACACATATTTCGATACAAAGTTTGAGTATACAGATGTTAAGTTGAAGGCTATTAATTATGTTTTTAATACAAAAATTTTTCTACACCATCAGAATCCTGAGTTATCCTTGCTCAAAAGTGAAAAAATCACTGCTTTGACATCTACTTAAAGCTATAGAACAAAAACAACAACAAGTAAAATTAATTTTTGTCAATGGATTCAGACAGCCAAATTTATTGTCAACAAGACATAACTTACCGTTTTTCAATTGCATTCCCAGCTTTCGAGTTATAAGCGTTTAAAATAAGGACATCTTTCGATAATATACAAAAGATTTTTCGAGACCCAAAAGTTACAAAAAATCAAGTTTTATTATTTTTATCAATAACATATTTAATTACAAAAATTTCGTGACCTTGCGGACCATAATCGCATGAAAAATGACAGTTCTATGCTAGATTTAGTGAATGACCCTACTAAACTATTGCTTTGCAAATTAACAGAATCAAAATTTCATCTATTCATTCACTAAATCTACAAAAGAGCCTTGTTTTCTCATCCGATTTTAGTCTGCAAGGGCTTAAAATTTTTGTGATAAATTTAATTTTTGATAAAAATAATAAAACTTACCATTTTTGTTAATTTTTCGGTCCAGAAAATCCTTTGTGTGTTATTTAGAGGTATCCTTTTTTTAAAGGCTTATAACTCGGAAACTAGAAATCCAATTGAAAAACGGTAAATTATGTCTTGTTGATAATAAATTCAGCTGTCTGAATCCATTGACAAAAATTAATTTACTTGTTGCTGTTTTTATTAAGTAGATGTCAAAACTGTGATTTTTTCACTTTTGAGCAAGGATAACTAAGGATACTGATGTAATAGAAAAAAATCAAGATCAGATTCGTAATTAGGAGATCCTAGTCCACCATAAACGGCTAAAAAACAGAGAACAGGAAACCATAGTTGATCTTTAGGGCGATAGGGTTTAAAAAAATCGACCACTGGAGACATGACACTGTTGCAAAATTAGTATTGAAGTGTAAATTTGTCATTATATGCAATATATCTCTCATCAAATCGCTTCAAAACCATCATTTTTCCATACTGTGGCTAAAATGTTACAAACGTGGCAATTTGGTCACAAACGTGGCAATTTGGTCACAAACGTGGCAATTTGGTCACAAACGTGGCAACAAAATTTCTTAATTTCGACCTCAAAGCCGTAAATTCACACTTGTAGTTGATCTACTTAAAAGGTGAGTTTTAAGAGTGTGTTTACATAAGATAGCATGAAGAAACTTGCAAAAATCCAAAAAAATTATCTGCCAATTTTACAACTCGAAAAAGCACAGTTATCTAAGAATCACCCATATAGCATCACTTCCACACCATCAAGTGAACTTTTAATGTAAACAGAACCCAATTTAATTTATTACTGACAGAATGCCAGCCAAATCATATAATGACATTACTTTGCCTTTATAAAAATTTTTAAAATTTAGTATGAAAATAAAAAAAAAAATCTATAGGGGAATGTCGTACAGGTTGGGACGCCGTATAAGATGGGACAGCCGTTTTTCTTGTATTTCCGATACTGGCGACACCTATGTTTCAACTGTCGAAATAAAGTCTGTTTACAACCTAACGTTTCATGTGCAAAAGATCGAAGAACTCTTGTTGATTATGTCCATACCAAACAAAGAGTAAATTGACATATCAAAAAGATATTTTCGATAGTTTCTGCGTGTTGGTAATTTGCCGAATTTAAACCAATTATTTCATGTAAGTGTGTTCAATGTGTCTTGTATTCAGTGTATTTTCATTGCATGAAAGAGTAATTAAAATGTATTGTTGTGGCAAATATTATTTTTGGGCTTTCACGAAATGGCAACTTTGTAAAGGTTGGGACACTCATGTCGTATAAGTTGGGACAGCACTTTTTTTTATTCCAAGGCATTGTGATACCATTTAAATTATATTTTTACAATATTTGATGAATGCAATTGTATTTATAATAGTTAAAAAGCATTTATTAATGAATTTTTTAAGATTGTGACGCATTTATGTGCCATGAGTTTGGCAAGTTCACTAACGCACGAAAAACCGATCGTGGAATTACCGATTTCAATGCCTTGATCGCAGAGATCAAGGAAATAAAATTGGCTAAGGCATTCGATCCACTAGAAAAGCTTATAAAATCCCAAAAAGCAGTTTAGCGAGGTATACCCAAAAAGTAAATGATAAAATTAAAGACATTTCAACCATTGATGACGATGCATTGTTAAATCTGGTTGCTTCGCACGCCAATCCGTTGATGGTATCTTGTGTCTGGCACAAGAAGTACCTTTAATATAAAATATGCGGAACAGTTTCTTCACCTGTACAAACTGCGAATCATATTAGGCGGAATGATATATTTTCACCCAAATTGTTTTTTTGAAACATGACGTTTCAGTAAATATTCTAATAAAAATAATATCATGTAGATTAATTTAACTTTTTGGCTTACTTTGTGATTTTTGAAAGTGTCCCAACTTATACGGAAAATTTTTTTTCGCCAAAAAAAGTTGTCTTCATTAAAATGGCTATAAACTATTGATTTGATCACGATATTAAAAACTTTCTATAAAAAAGTTGTAGCCGATGACCATACCTTTTTTTTGGTTTATTTAATTTAACAATTTTTCCATCCGTTTCAAAACCAACTGACCAAAAACAAAACCCGTCTCAACCTAGACGACATTCCCCTATATAAAAAGGCAAACGAAATCGGTTCAGTCCCTGTTTCTATACCTAAATTTCAATCGATTTGCTTGATTTTTTCTTTGTTGGAAAGGTTGAGAGGAGGAGCAGTGCATAGAACTATATCTTTTTTAAAAGTGGGCGGTGCCACGCCCCTAAATGGAAAAAACGTCTCACGGCTAAACGCTAAGAAATAATAGCCGTGTTTTTTTTGACGCGTATATACAATTGTGGATACCTTCAAATTGCGATAACTTTTGAACGGTGAGTCGTACGATAAAAAGTCCAAGGGTCTGTTTCAAGGAGAACCACATGCTCTACAAATAATTTTAATCTTTTGTAAAAAAAAAATAATTATTTAGAAGTTATTTAAAAAAAAGTGATTTTTTGCCATTTATCGGCGCTAACCAGTTTTTATAAAATACCTCCTTAAAAATAAATTTTTTTAAATACAAAATGAAAGAGAAAGTGATTCTCCATAAAAAAGTTTCTTAGAGTTCTATTGTGTGACTTACTGTTCATGAGTTATCGCAATTTGAAGGTATCCACAATTGTATATACGCGTCAAAAAAAACACGACTAATAACATGACCATTATGATTTTCAGTGGGTGGTACCATGCCCCTAAATGGAAAAACACTTTTACGGCTAAACCACTGAATTAATTTTTTAAAATTGGGTATACAGATAGGGCTAACATCAAGGAATGAGAATATGACCTTTATGTTTTTAAGTGGCCGGTGCTGCACCGATTTTTATGAATGCAGAACCTTAAGGAAGAATATTAAAAGCTTTTTGTGTTTTATCGATCAAGCTATATAGTCAGATCGAAAAGGTCGAATTTTGGCCACAAGGCGAACTCAAGTATTAATAAAACGTAAAATTTTCGATCAAAAATGCGCCGAACTAAAGTTGAACGCACATAACAGTGATTTTATTAAAAGGGTGTTTACAGATGGCTCGAAAGCCGCTAGCTCTATTAATAGTGGAATTTGGTTGCATGATATTGACATTGAGGCGTATTTTTCCTTATACCAAGAATCATTAATGTTTTTGGCTGAAGCCCTGGCAATTATTGAAGCAATCAAGTTAATTTCAGTTCATGAATGTAATAAATTTCTTATATTTTCTGACAGTAAATATATTCTTGTCCTGATGGATGGTATTTTTAATAAAATGACACATTCTTACATTTTGCAAATCAAAGACACTTTTGTATGAATCTAGGTGCAGGACTAATCAAATTCATTTTCTAGGGGTAAGCAGTAGAGAGGATCAATTTGTTCCAAGCCAAATTTTTCCACTTACTTTCATTCAGTTTCGGATTCTCCGTTAAAATCTAAGTTAAAAACTCCTTGGGGCCATATATCTGCGGTGAATTTCGACTCAGCCAAAAATCGTTTGAAGTTTTGGGTTTCTTTCGCTGTTGCGAGACTGTCTTTGATAATTTATAACTTCCGAACAACTTGTTGTATTGCTATGATTTTAGCACCATTAGAAAGGTGCTGTTGCGTAGTAAGAACGCTTTGGCTTATTTATTGAAAAAAGTTATCTGGTTCAAAAGTTATGACCTTTTGAATGAAAATATATAAAAACTTTATACAAAAATGTACCAAAAATTTCATCTTTTTAAAAAAAAAATATATACTTTTAAATTTTTTTTATAGTATATAAAAAGAACTATCTAAAGAGGGTCTATTCATCCAGATACGGCTAGTCATTTCAAAGTTATGACCGTTTGAATGAAGACAGATAAAAACTTCATACGAAGTATATTAGAAATTTAATCTTCCAAAAACAAAAAAACCGTTATTTTTGAATTTTTTTCTATAGCTCATAAAAACGCTTCTCCAACGTAGTCCTGTTCTTTAAGATACGGCTAGCAATTCTAAAGTTATGACATTTTGAATGAGAGCAGATGAGAACTGTTGAGTGAAAAAATATTTAATACAAAGTTGAACAAAAAAAAATTTTTTTGTTTTTATGAGTTCTTGTGTAGTACTTTCGATTACCATTAATTAGTAGAAAAAAACCGCCAAAGGATTTTTTAAAGTTGGGTCACTAAGCGGTGCTATAATGGCTCAAAGTTCGAAAAATCAAGTATTATAGGGAAAATGTATGCTTTGATTCAAAATGTCATAATTTTGGAATTGCTAGCCGTATCTTAAAGAACAGGACTACGTTGGAAAGGCGTTTTTATGAGCTATAGAAAAAAATTCAAAAATAACGGTTTTTTTGTTTTTGGAAGATAAAATTTCTAATATACTTCGTATGAAGTTTTTATCTGTCTTCATTCAAACGGTCATAACTTTGAAATGATTAGCCGTATCTGGATGAATAGACCCTCTTTAGATAGTTCTTTTTATACACTATAAAAAAAATTTAAAAGTATATTTTTTTAAAAAAAAGATGAAATTTTTGGTACATTTTGTATAAAGTTTTTATATATTTTCATTCAAAATCTCATAACTTTTGAACCAGATAACTTTTTTCAATAAATTAGCCAAAGCGTTCTTACTACGCAACAACACCTTTCTAATGGTGCTAAAATCATAGCAATACAACAAGTTTTTCGGAATTTATAAATTATCAAAGACAATCTCGCAACAGCGAAAGAAACCCAAAACTTCAAACGATTTTTGGCTGAGTCGAAATTCACCGCAGATATATGGCCCCAAGGAGTTTTTAACTTAGATTTTAACGGAGAATCCGAAACTGAATGATAGTAAGTGGAAAAAAAATTTGATCCTCTCTAGTAAGCAGTCATATGGGTATAGCGGGTAATGAATCTGTGCGCAAGTTTTTCTAATATAAGATCAGTTGATAGCTCAGTGGAAATTGCAAGTTGGTAATCAAGGTGGAACATGTCTGAATTTGGGCGACATCTTTTTGGCATTGCGTCATTTGTCAATAAAGGCCATTGGTTTTATAATGTTTGTTTACCACGATAAGTCATCACTTCAATAAATAAATTAAAGTTTAACCACACCAGATGCAAAGATCATTTGCACAAAATTAATAGTTATTATCGATAGCAATGTCTACTCTTGCGGCGATATTGAAACATCACAGCACTTGCTCCTTCATTGCACAAACATAGTGACTCACGAAATTGATCACGCATTGGCTATGAAAACTAATAAAAAGTCTGAAACGGGATTGTGATTTAATTTTCTAAGATATCATAATTCTCAATATATTTAATGAAAGTACTACTTAAATATCACTCGCTTGAAACACAATTTTGAATTTCTATGATAGAGTAGCTATAAATGAAATCCAATATAGGACATGTCGATATTAAAGAATATCGAAATATGCCCGCATTGCTGCCTTCTTTCTAGAAGCATGCGTGTCAGGCATTGGCGCCCAATGACAACATGTGTAAAAAAAGAAAAAAGAAAGAAGGGAAGGCAGCACGCCAGTTTCTGCCCTTTCATATTAAAAGCGATCCTAGAAGGCCTGCTTGTCTGTCTTCTTTTAGAAGCGAGAGTGACAGGCCTTGGCGCCCAATGATATCATGTGTAAAAAATAAAGGGAGAAAGAAGGGAAGATAGCAGGTCTACTGGCACTCAAGAAGGCCCAAAATCATGTCTATTTGACTGCTCTTTCTCCTACTGGGTCATTTGTGTAATAAATTTACATTCACACTATCAGAGATGCCATATTTGACAACTCATAAGAGTTTTTGTATGACTTTTCAGATAGTCTGAAACGGCTTTAAATCTGTTTTTGTCATGAACAAATTTTGACATTCAGGTTGAATTTTTAAAAGATTTTGTTAAAAATGCTTAAAAAGTACAATAACAATTCATTATTCTTAGTCTAGTGTGATCAAAAACTTTAGGAACAGCAATTGGAATCTTCGATGTTTTGAAACAAATGCATAAAATCAACATCATGACCTCGTAAAAAATTATTCAGGCCTAAGGGTCGCAGATATAATTTTTTCGCAGAAAAATGAATTTACACAATTTTGTAGCTCAGAAAAGTCATAAGTGTTCATTACTTACAACTAATAGTTTAGGCGATATCCTAGCTAAAGTTATATGCCACATACAAGTATGAATGGTAATGTAAATATTGATTTTTGAACAACTATAACTCAGGAACTGTAAGTCGTCGTAGGGAAAGAACTTACATGGCTTTTCTGTAGCAAATTTTCTTAGCTACAAAATTGTGGCAAATAATTTTCCTGCAGCATTAACCGTTAACGAAATATTTACAAAAAAAAATGATATCAGCGACCTTTGAGTCTGAATAACTTTTAATGCGTTAGTGTTCTTGATGTCAATTTTTGGCATTTGTTTTAAAACATTAAAATAAAACGATTCCAATTAAAAAAATTACTGGTTCTTATATTTTTGATCAGACTGGACTAAAACTGAAGAAATATTAGTTTTTCAGCATTTTGGACCATTTTTCAACAAAACCTGTGTATCAAAATTTGATCATGATATAAACAGATCAAGTAAGCTGAATCAATAGCCATGTTCATCCGGTGCAAATGGTCTTGTACCATAGCATTCCTAAAAAAGTGTTGAAAAATCTTGCTATACAACAACAAAAAGTATACACGGAGAAAAATCTGCTTCATAATTTTAACTCCACTCGGGTAATAAACAAATTATAGAAGTTAACACTAAAGTTCAAACATAAATTACCTAACGTAAAGTAATATTTAAAACGAAAATATAATACAATAATAAAGCAATATCTTCTCTTCTTATACGAGCTGAAATTGTATGTTTGTTTTTTTGTTTGTTTCTTTGTACTTATTTCTGTGCCAATATTTTTTCTCGAAAACGGCTACAGCGATTTTAATGAAACTTGGAGTGGTGTTAGATATTAGCATACAATGAAGAATGAGCTAGGTTTGAACTTTGTAAATGCTCACCAGAGGGCGTGGCACAGCCTTAAATTTTAAATTTGATTTAGTAATAACTCGCAAACCATACAAGGTATTTAGATAAAATTTGGTGAGCGGGTACGGGTTAATAATACCCCGTAACAAACAAAAAAGAGGCGGGATCGAAGAAGTGCGACGCCCACTTTTCAGCCCTTCAAAATTTTGATTCAATATTACTCGAAAACGACTCCAACAATTTTGATGAAAATTTAGGAGATGTTTCCTCTGCAAACAAGGATTAATATGTGATATGCCGTTATATTGGGAAAACTCGTTGAAGGGCGTGGCACCGCCCACAAAAATATAAAACGGTATAAAAAGAAAACTAATAAAGCAAACATTCTGAAATTAACTGTGAGGTGGGTAATTGCTAAAAGGCATCTCTGTTCTGAAAGTGGGCGAAATATTGCCGTTGCGCGTGGAACCTCCCATACAAGCAAAATACGTTAAATGCTATTTCTCGCAAATGTTACAAGATATTTTAATGAACTTTGGTATGTAGGTACTGCTTATTAATGCCTTGTAATAACCGAAAAGTGGGCGGTATCGAAGAAGTACCACGCCCCTTTTTAACCGTTGAAAGTTTTGATTCAATATTACTCGAAAACGACTCCAACAATTTTAATGAAAATTTAATAGATTTTACCCTTGAAAACAAGTGTTAATATGTGATATGCTGTTATATTGGAAAAACTCGATGAAGGGCGTGGCACGGCCCACAAAAATATAATACGCTATAAAAAGAAAACTACTAAAGCAATCTTTCTGAATTCAACTTGCTATTAGACACATGCGACCTGAAAGTGGGCAAAATATCGCCTGTGCGCGTGGAACCTCCCATACAAGTAAAACACATTAAATGCTATTTCTCGCAAACGGTACAATATATTTTGATAAAATTTGGATCATGAGTATCTAAAGCATAACGAAAAGTGGGCGTTGTTCAATAATTGCTATTCCCACTTTTTATGAAAATAAAAATTTTAGTTAATAATAGTAATAGTTAATAAAAAAAACGGAATGAACTTTTTATTTCTTATATGCAGACTTATGTACTTTTTGACGCTGAATCCGTCTTCATCAGCAGAACTGTCATTATACCTGTAGGATTTTGAAATATCCTTGCTTGAAGTTGAAGAAAATACTGTGTCCAGTCTTACAGCATAGCTACAAGAAAAGGTGAAATTCTTTTTTATTAATAGCATCGAATAGCCACAATTTTCCTTATCAAAATATCTTTCCGGATTTTTACAATAGGACTCTTATATTCCGAGTTATGATCCTTTGAAAATAAGATATTTCAGCCCCCATACAAAAGACGAAATATTTTGGGTTTGTGGCATATCCCATTTATTTATTTTATGGCATTCTATTTCGCTAAAAAAAAAATTTAAGTTTTTGATATTTTTCTATACCATTCGATGCTTTCCGAGTTTTTTCTTATTATTATTCTCATCGGTTTATTTATCCTTTTGAAAGCATGAAAATTGGAGGCGAAAAGATACGAATTTCTTCACAAAATATGAATAAAAAATTATCAGATCAGATTTTCGACCGAGCAGGGATCGGTCTCCAGGTACTTTACTCTAAATTACCTACATTTGATTATATGTAGAGTAAATTATACTTTCACCCAAAAAAATGTGTAACCATTTTGAATTTATTTTAATTATAATTTTTTGTGTTTGAACTTTACTTTAGGCAAATATCATAAAAATATTTAACCATTTTAACTCTAAAATTCTAGTCAAAATATTTGTTTTAAGACAGACATTTGCTTTATTTACAAATTTTATACCTCTTTATTAGAGAGGTCCAAATTTTTTTTGGAAAAACCAAAAGTGTTAAAATTTCAAAATGCGCGCGAACCAAAAAAAAATTGCGTTTAAATATTCCATTTTTGAGTCTTTCAGTACTTTTTTGAATTTAAATGCTATATATTATGAAAAAACCAAGGTGCTTGCAAAAATTAAATTGAATCTTTTTTTTAGTAGCACTTTAAACTTAAAAATTTGTTAATTTTTTGAGGTATTTTCAAATTTAAGAAGCGATTTTTTTTTTTTTTTTTTTTTACTCCAGCGAATTTTTTTATAAATTTCTATATTTTTTGGCATTAATTTACTTATAGACGGAGAGCCAGCGCTTGGCTGACCCTCCTCATAGTATCAAAGCTGAATTTTTTTGTGAGTGTTCTTCCAATAGTAGGTATGAACTTCTGTTCTAGTGAATTCCTGAGAGGTGGTGCCTACGTGAGATATCGGGCGCAAAAGGTCGACAAAAACAGTTTTTTGCAAATATCTCGCTAACGGTTATATCTACAAAAAAATTAGCTTCCACAATTTTGTAGCTCATTAAATTTCATAACGAAAAGTTGTGCAAATTGTTTTCACACGACCTATAGTTTAGGAGATATGGTTCAGTGAAATTGGACTTTCCAACCCAAAATATAAAATCCATAATTTTTTTTCTTCTAGTCGGCCTATTTTTTAGTTTCAAATTATGCACCAAAGTTCGAGACCGATTTCACTGTCGTACAAAAAGTTATTCAGGCACAAAGGTCGAGAAAATTAGTATCTCGCTAACGCTTTTTTCTACAAAAAAATGGTGCTCCACAATTTTGTAGCTCAGAAAATTTCATATCAAAAAGTTGTGCAAATTATTTTTGTACGACCCACAGTTTAGGAGATATCCTATTTTAAGGTATTTTCCGCATGTAAGTGTTTATAGTAATATGAATGTTAATTTTCAAAGTACTCTAACAACGCCTACGTCATAGAATCATGGCTGAATTTTTTTGTGGGTATTCTTCTAATAAGGAATTCTAACTTTTGTTTTAGTTAAATCGTGAGAGGTGGTGCCTTCGCGAAATATCGGCTGCAAAAGGTAGAGAAAATCAGGTTTTTGAAAGTTGGTTTTGAAATTACTGTAACTATGCCTACGTCACGGTATCACGGCTGCATTTTTTTGTGGGTATTCTTCCAATAGTGGGTACTGATTTTTGTTTCAGTCAAACCGTGAGAGGTGGTGCCTTCGTGAGATATCGGGTGCAAAAGTCGAGAAAATCAGTTTTTTGAAAATTGATTTTGAAATTACTATAACTATGCCTACGTTATGGTATCATGGCTGCATTATTTTGTGGGTATTCTTCCAATAGTGGGTACTGACTTTTGTTTCAGTCAAACCGTGAGAGGTGGCGTCTTCCTGAGATATCGGCTGCAAAAGTCGAGAAAATAATTTTTTTGAAAGTTGATTTTCAAATTACTATAACTATGGTCGATATCTCGCGAAGGCACCACCTCTCACGGTTTGACTAAAACAAAAGTTGGTACCCACTACTGCAAAAATAGCCACATTCATATTACTATGAACAATTGTATGCGGAAAATACCTTATAATAGGATATCTCCTAAACTGTGGGTCGTACAAAAATAATTTGCACAACTTTTTGATATGAAATTTTCTGAGCTACAAAATTGTAGAGCACCATTTTTTTGTAGAAATAAGCGTTAGCGAGATACTAATTTTCTCGACTTTTGTGCCTGAATAACTTTTTGTACGACAGTGAAATCAGTCTCGAATTTTGGTGCATAATTTGAAACTAAAAAATAGGCCGACTAGAAGAAAAAAAAATATGGATTTTATATGTTGGGTTGGAAAGTCCAATTTCACTGGACCATATCTCCTAAACTATAGGTCGTGCGAAAACAATTTGCACCACTTTTCGATATGAAATTTAATCAGCTACAAAATTGTAGAAGTTATTTTTTTTGCAGATAAAACCGTTAGCGAAATATTTGCAAAAAAACTGTTTTTGTCGACCTTTTGCGTCCGATATCTCACGTAGGCACCACCTCTCAGGAATTCACTAGAACAGAAGTTCATACCTACTATTGGAAGAACACTCACAAAAAAATTCAGCTTTGATACTATGAGGAGGGTCAGCCAAGCGCTGGCTCTTAGTCTATTACTCCAACAACTAAGCCATAAGATACACTTTACTTACTAAAAACCGTAAAGTTTAATCAAATTTGGTCAGAAAAAAACTTTGCGTTTAATATTTTCATGGTGAAAAAGAAACAATAATAGGTATTTTCGATGTATTTATTCATGACAATTCTAAATCCGGTCTCAGAATTGCTCTATCTCGTAACTTTAAGAGACATATTAACCTAAAAATGCAAAAAAAACAGTTTTTTGCTATTTTTGAAGCTGTTATACTGCCGTCCTAAGCAAGAATGCCGTAACTCCAATTTTCAAAAAAATTAGTTTATGGCGTTTTTTGGGTCATCACGGTTCTGTCCGTCAACCCACAAGAATAGGTTGCATTATACCTTTATTTTCCCTATAAAATCAACTACGACTTTTGTCGTAACTCCCAGCCGTAGACATTTTACAATTTAAGAATACCGTATCTCCACATGCTAAGCAAAAACACCGCAACTCCATAAAAATGTATGTAGTATCATACATTTTTAAAATCATTTCATTTCCCTAAATCATTTTAAAAACAAACAAATTTTCTTTATGACACATCTCGTAAGGGTAGGAAGTTTCGATTATGGCCTCTGGACAAGTCAGTCAGTAAAATTTTCTCGAAGACCTATTTTAGAGTATGGTTCCACAGAGGAAAATTGTAGCAGCTCAGATTGGTTGAATCTGTCATTTTTAAAAGGGGATATGTGACTAAATTGAAACTTATGAAAAATTTAAGAAAAATCTTCATAAGTTTGGTAAATCTTATTTCAGTGCGATTTTAGTGATGGGGGTTAACTAACAATAATAGTAAGCAGTAATCTGCGTACTTGGAAAATAGATAAACCAACCAGTGCCATCGCCACAAAGACAAAAAGGCAAAATAATAATTCTCTGTCGACCGACACATATCCCCTTTTAAAAATGACCGATTCAATTAATCTGTGATTCAAGTTGGAATTCACAACTTAAGGAAATTCAAACCCACATGGCGGACAACGAATCAGATCAAATCCCTCTTACAAAAAAAGGAACTGTGCGTAAGCGGAAATATTACAAAGACACTGCAGAACGACGGAAAAGAGCTTGCCAGGAAGAAAAAACCAGTAGACACAAAATTGTTATTGGTCTTGGTCATTAAAAGACAAGAGTGTTTCTTCGGATTTACTCTTTCTTCATAGTAAATTTAATCAAAAGTAGTCTTTACGGCATTTTTGATTTGCATCAGCTTCGTCAGAAGTAGTGCGATGCAAAACATATTACAGTAACTCCATTTTCGACTGAAATTAACGGAATTGGCTATTTCTACTATTGCCATTATGTAGAGCGTGAAAAATCCTCTAGGAATGAGGAATAAAAACTAGTTTTTCTTAAAGCTGAAACCGTTGAGGAAACGAAACAGCAAGAAACACAAAAACTCATTTTACAGAAATGAAAATTTATTGGAGTTACGGCATTCTTTCTTAGGACGGCAGTATATCACAACAGTGACAACCTTTTTCTTTAAAACTCAATTTAAATCGCACCGATATTTCTTTGTTCCTGAAAAAAATCGTAAGGTGAAATAACGAAAAAACGTGTTTTTTGTACTTTTTTAACTTTTTAGGTTAGGATATCTCCGAGATCACTGCAGCGAAAAGGTATTGCCGCAAAGACCATAAACTTAGTACGTGCACAATATGAAGGCTTTAAATGCAGTGTGTTACACAACGACATTCACCACTATTTCAGGCGTACGGCAGGGGTGTTTACTATCACCATCTCTCTTCCTTATCGTTCTTGACGATATCCTAGATAAAGCTCTTAATAAGGCCAAAAGAGGTATCCAATGAAAATTAACCGAACATCTAGAAGATCTCGACTACGCTGACGAAATTCGCCTTTCATCGTCCAAACATTCAGATATGCAAAGCAAAAGTGAAGGTTTTGTCTTGGAATCACAAAAGGCCGGCCTTAAAATCAACGTATCCAAGACTAAAAGCATGAAGCTAAACGCAAACAGGAATGACATCACGTTTAGAGCTGGCAGTGATGACATCGAAAACGTCGATAGCTTCACGTATTTAGGCACCAAAACGAAAGTACTCATTTTGATTCGAATGTGAAATCGGTTTTGTTATATAGGTGCGAAACATGGCTTGTTACTGAACAACTAACGAACAAGCTGCAAGTATTCGTCAACAAATGTTTAAGGCGTATACGAAAGGTTTAGTGGCCTCGCACTATATCAAATGCCGAGCTACATCAAAAATGCAATCAGAGGGCTATAGCAAACGAGGTCAAGCTGCGCAAATGGAGATGGATTGGTCACACTCTCCGGAAACCACACAGCGAAGTTTGACGCCAGGCTCTTGAGTGGAAGGCAGTAGAGGACGTGGTAGACCCAAAACCAATTGGAAAAGGTCACTGGAAAAGGAAATACAAGAGTCTAGAAAGTCGTGGCAAGAGATCAAAGTCATCGCAAGGGATCGCAACAAATGGAAACGTTTCATATTGGCCCTATGCTCCTCCTAGGAGTTAAAAGAGAATGCATATATACATACATATCTCCGAGAATTAAAAAAGATATCGGTAAAATTTAAATTAAATTATAAATGTAAATCGATCTTTGCAAATATATGACTAAAAGTTTAATTAAAAATGAATTTAAAAGAAATAGACCAGCACTTTCAAAGTGGTACCTTACATCATCTCATTAAGATATTTTATTTCAATGCCTTGAAAACATTAAAATAAAATTTTTTTAATGATACTTAATTGTTTTCAGTGAAAAAACCACTAAAAAAAAAATTTACTGGAGTAAAAAAAAAAAAATTGCTTCTTGAAAGTGCAGATACCTCAAAAAATTAACAAATTTTGTGTAAATACCTTGTCTTGTTCAAAATATGTAGCATTTAAATTGAAAAAAGTACTCAAAGACTCAAAAATTCCTAAAAAAGTACTTTCAAGCTCGTTATGGAATATCTAAACGCAATTTTTTTGTTTCAAATCACTTTTTGTAATCAGCAATATCCAAGAATTCAGAAAAGTACCTAGCGCAGAGTATATGTTTCTACCTGTTACACAGACACGGTTCGAGCCATAGTGCGGTCAGTTCGTTTTTTTTTTTTTTTTGTTGTTTTTGTTTGCTAGAGCTATACGGTAAGGAAGGTAAATATCACGCCAATTTTTTAAAAAAAGTTGCCAGATTCGAAAATTCTGAATTGACTAAAACAGCAAGGTGAAATTTACTTCACTATTGTCACTATTTTGACTTGAAATTCTGGTAAAATTTATGAGAAATAAAGAAGCAAGTGCCATTTTTTTGTTCGTGTAGGTTTTAATTTATCATGCTTTTATACATTTTCTATACTAAAAACCTTAAGCACAAAAATATAGCACAAATATATATTTTTCTAAATAAAATTTTTTTGTTTATGCCCTCCGTCTGAGCAAATACACATCTCGGTTTACTCTACATACTTTTATTTTTTGCCCTGTGACTCTGCATCGAATGTATGTATGTATTCTCCTTAAACTCCTAGGAGAAGCATAGGGCCAATATCCTTCCATCGAATGCACAGACCCTAACCTTTCCTGTCAGGTCCTTTGCAATTAAGCTCTGTATGACCTGAACCAAAACATCTGTAATACCGTTTTATGTCCTCCAACAGCTTTACTCTGCAGTACATCCAATCTTTATGCGTTCCTGCTCGATGATAGTGTTTGCAGCTTTTGTCGTCAAGGTAATAAACGCTCGGCGTTGTTTTCTGGTGTTGTAATTGGTTAACCAAACTACGTCTTCATTTTCGTCTTTCACTACTTTTTTGACAGCAAGGGCTAAGTCATCCTTATCAGTAAGCATGTCCAGATCCCTGATCACGACTGTTGCTTTATCTTTCAGCTCGGTCAAAGTGGCGACTTTATTCAAGAACCCCTTTATTTCCTGAAAGAACTGATCCTTTCTGCCAACGTCTGCTAATTCCAAGAGAATAGCACTATCTTTTGTCTTTCTGGGCGACCTGATTGTCACGTCAGACTCTGGTTTCGCAGATTTTTTAAGATCTTGGAGAACTTCCCCATAGCTCTTACCTGCATTAGGTTTCATGAGTACCGGTCGTTTTCGGACCGTTCTCGATTTTTTCCTCTTTTCAGCTGTTTTTTCTACTGCGGTGGGTGCCTTATATGTTTTTTTGCCTTGGACTACCTCCTTCTAGATATTTTCCGATCAGCCGTTTGCCCTCCTTAAACTGGTGTTTGGACAGTTTTTTCTTTGGACACTCTTTGTCGTTTTCGGTTGACCGTGTGTCATTCATCATCTCCTTTTCGTGCCTTCTTGTTTACATCAGGGGCAGCTGGGCTGGATGCATCCCTTTTTGCGCGAGCGGTTAACGGCGTGTCTTCGCCGACTGCTACTGAGCTATACGACTTTGATTTTTTAGAATTTACGTTGTGGACTCGTTGGTTTTCAGCTGTCTTCCAACTTCTCCTGTAGCTCACAAAAGACGTCTAATAGCTCGCTTAGATCAGACGCTCCGTCTTTGATGTCCAAACTGACATTTTTCTGCTTTAGTATTGCAGATTTTATCTTGCGAAGCGTTGTTCTGCATTTTTGCAGCGTTTCCTCTTCCAAACCTCTCATTTTATAGATAAGCTCCAACCGAGGGGAGCAACCGTGATTTTGCCTTTGGAAAGCAGGAACGGGTATTCCCTTGGGGAAAATACCCCTACCCCAGCTCCCTGACCTACAATTAGCTGGTCCCGGAAAACACGGACGGACTAGCGCTCGCCCGGAGCAATGCAGGCTTCTACTCCCGCATCCAATACACACTTCCTGACCAGGGACCGAAATGGCTGTTTTCTGTCATGTGGCGCGGCGGTCATATCGGCAGAGCATTTTCACAGCACCCCATTAGTGTCACCCGCCAAAAAAAAACGGGTAGCACCGCAGAGGTCTCCCAATGTGTTGCGACGCATAACGGTCATCGGGTAAACTAAATCAGCCATCGTGTTCGTTCCGCGTTGTCATCGTTTGGTCTCCTCTTACGACAGGCTTGCCTTACCTCGGGAATATTCTAACCCCTTAGCCTTATATCACTTATAGGCTAAACACTAGGGTTAGGTTAGGTTAGAGTGGCGGTTTAGCGTTGCAAGCTAAAACCCTAAGCAGCACTAAAAGTGCCATTTTAATACCACAAAAGTTATCCGACAAACTGGTATAAGTGGATGTGAAAAATTTTAAAATTACCTAACTAACGATATCTATATCCAGTTAGTTCTGTTCGTTGTTATTGCTATGAATAAGTGGCATGTTAAAGACTAAGTTCTTCTATGCAAACAATTTAAATCAATTAAATTAAATTAAATTAAAAAAAAAAAAGGTAACTAAGCAGCGAGCCAATTTCGATGTTGGCGATTTCGCTGAGTGTATTGAAGAAAGGCTTTCCTAGTGATTTAAGTCTAGCTCTAGCCAGAGGTGGGCAGTCACAGAGAAAGTGTTCAAGAGATTCTTGCTCGTTTACATCTAAGCAACTCCGACAAAAGGAGTTCAAAGGGATGCCTAGTTTTTCAGCATGCTTGCCGATGGCCCAGTGTCCTGTGCAAACTGTGGTAAATCTTGCTATATTGCTAATACGGTTATTAGCTAGTAAATATGTAAGTAGTTCTTGAACTGTTAAATGAAAGCCATGACACCCACTAAGCGAACTTTTGCTAGGCCCTCCGTACCTCATTCAATGCTAATATCTATCATTATCCCGAGTTGCATTAAAATCGCTGCAGTCGTTTTCGAGAAAATATTTTGCCACCGACAAAAAGACATACAATTTTAGAAAAGATATAACCAAAAAAAAACACAAACAAAAATAAAAATAGGCACTTTCGATGTGTTTTGCGATGCGGAATCCGAATCCGGCCTATCTTGTATGGTTTTTGAGATATACTTACCTAAACAAGCAAAAAATACCGTTTTTGCTATTTTGTGAAGCTGTATAACTAGAAAACGGAACAATTATCCGTACAATCCGATAAAGTTATTAAAAGCTCTAATCTTTTTCTTTAAAACCTAATTCAAACTATGTCGATATCTTTATTTTTGTCGGAGATGTAATGAGAAATAGTAGTAGTCACTCAATTTAAGATAAATATTTCTATACCCTAACCCAGGGTATATTCACTTTGTTCTTCCGTTTGAAACGCAGAGAAGGAGGCGTGGCAGGTATGGAAAAGTATATATATTTTTGATCAACATCACTTCCTTATTCGGTATAGTCATGTCCGTCTGTCTGTCTGCCTGTCCGTCTGGCAGGCTGGCTGTCTGTGGAAATATTTTTCACGGAAAAAATAAGCAAGATACTTCGATGAAATTTCGTACAGTGCCTCCGTTGTCGAAGTTAGCTCAACTTATTGAAAATGAACGAAATCAGTCAGCGGACACGCCTACCGCCCCACATTGGTTCAAAATCCTTAAGGGGACATTCGCTTTCGTAATTGAAAAGAAAAACACTTTTTAAAAGTTTTATTATGAAAAAACTATTATATTTATTGACAAAATTTCTTTTGGACATTGTTATATAATGTTTTAAGAACATGAAAAAAAAATTTTTTTTTATTTTTAGTTTTCCTTAGCTGCTGTAGAGGGCGCCATCCAAAAGTTACTTTTTAAACGGTAGGAAATATTTTAGATCTCCTGTAACAGATTTTTGAAAAATTCAAAATGGATTTTATTCTTGAGACCCAAAACTATACAATAAGCCTTTAAAATTCATACTTTTTTATATTTTGAAGTTTTTGTATGAATATTTATGAAAAATGCGACAAAATTGAGGGACTTAACCTCAAAAAATGCCCCGTAAAAAAAAGGGGGGCGTATTTTTTAAAACTTTCAGAGGTTTATTGTTTAATATTTTTTATGAGTAATCGAATGCTTTTTGGTTTTTTAAAATCCGTCGAGCAGATTCGGAGAAAAGTTTCCTACCAGTTTGAAAAGTAACTTTTGGATGACGCCCTCTACAGCAGCCAAGGGAAACTAAAAATAAAAAAAATAAAATTTTTTTTATATTTTTTGGACAATGTTCAAAAGAAATTTTGTCAATAAATATAATAGTTTTTTCATAATAAAATTTTTAAAAAGTGTTTTTTTGTTTTCAATTACAAAAGCGAATGTCCCCTTAAAAGCTGCCCAAAAGTCGAAATCATTATATTTTCGAGACGAAATTTTTTACCCGGGGTCTTTTGGGGTCGCTGAATACGAATCAGATGCTAGACTTTTAAAAAAGAAAATGGCGAATGATTTTCATAAAAATTCAACCAAATCCAACAAAAAAAATTTACTTTGGGGTCGCTGATTACGAATCTGATATTAGATTTTAAAAAAAACAAAATGGCGGACTCGAAATGGCAAAAAAACAACACTTGCAAAATTTTTATATCTCATTTACTTAAAAATTTATTTTAAAACTTTAACTTTGACAGAGTTGTGTGCAACGGTAAATTGATATACATAAAAATCTGTCTTAAATTCCTTTATAATAGAGTATAAGCTGTATAATAATATAAAAATTTTATCATTTTGGGCGAGCAATACATATTGACACTTGGCAAGCAATATGAGTTAAGCTTCCCTATGCGCGCCTCAGAGAAGTTCGTGTCGAACAAAAAAGGCTAAAAAAGGCACCTTTTATATATGTGTTAGAAAAGGTTTCAATCTTCTTAAACCAAAAAAATTATTGGCGGTACGACGCGGTATAAATAAGTTGTAGGCTTTTTTCATAAACATTGCTAACTGATTTTGTAAAATAATTTGATTTAAACTTAATCACAATTATCAAAAAAGTATAACCTTTTGCAAGTTTTGCTTTTAAAGGTTCAATAGTACTATTTTTTACGAAGAGATTTCATATTCGAACATTCAAATCGGTCCAGTTTTACAGTAATCACAGTTTTACAGTGAACACTTAATTTTTAGTTTCAACTCACAGAATTTTGAGTCTGAGAAGCGTACTTTTGGAGTGTTGTAGGAATACCTGGATCTTTTTTATCGCTTTTCTGAGGTCTATGAATATCAATACGACAATACAGTCCACAAAAATTAATTCAAAACAACTTTTTTTCGACTTTTGGCCAGCTTTAAAGGATTTTGAACCAGTGTGCGCGCCCATACAAAAAAATATATTCAAAATGCAACTTTAGGAGTATTTTTCACGACAATGCAACCATAATACACATAAATACTAAGGACGGTCAGCGCAAGCTTCTCAGATTGCCTTGATAGAGTGTTATACTCAAAACTTAATGTAGTAATTTTTGCTAGACAATAACTATACTTACACTAAAGCTTTTAATGATGTTTTAATATATAACAATTTAATACAAATAATTAAAAAATCAACAAGGATTGCGGAGTTTTCGAAGTCGTTAATTGCCCCAGAGAAAGAAACATTAAGGCAGACACTGTTCCAGAATTTAAAATCGGTGATTATGAAGCAATTCTATAGAAGTTCCCGTGAAAAATAAGAAATTTAAAAACGATAAAATATGTATTGATCGATTTATATACAGGGTCCGCCAAATAACTTTTTTTTTTTTTGAAAATTCTATAAAAAAAAACTACTGGATATTTTCTCCAATTTCTTTTTTTATTTGAAAGTACAATCCTTCCGGTTAATAATGGAAAATAATTTCAATCAAATGGCTGCCTCGGCTGGCCATGCAGTAGCCTACACGATCGGTCCAATTTTTAAGCACATTATCGAGTGTGTGCAGCTGTATTTCACCAATGGCTTCACGAATATTGTCCTTTAAAGCGTCAATTGTCTCTGGCTTGTCGGCGTAACACTTATCTTAGAGGGCACCCCACAAATAATAGTCCAGCGGTGTCAAATCGCAGCTACGAGGTGGCCAAACGACATCAGCTCTGCGGCTGATAATGCGATCTTCAAAAACAGGGCGCAAAACATCGAGTGTAGCTTCGGCTGTGTGGCACGTAGCGCCGTCCTGTTGAAATCAAATGTTGCCAATATCCTCCTCTTCAATTTTTGTGAACAAAAATTCGTTCAACATGGCCCGATAACGATCGCCATTGACTGTAACGGCCACTCCGAAGAAAAATGGCCCAATTATGCCTCTGGACCAAAATCCGCACCAAACAGTGACTCGTTTTGGGTGCAGCGGCTTTTCAATGTATGCGTGCGGATTTTCTGTGCCCCAAATACGACAATTTTGCTTGTTTACATACCTGCCAAGATCAAAATGAGCTTCATCTGAAAAGATGATTTTTTTGGCAAAATCAGTATCTTCTGTAAGTCGATCGCAGGCCCACTTAGCGAAGCGTATACACAACCATATTCGTTCAGCGGAAAGATAAAACTAATTATCTGTCAAATCAGACATGAGCTAAGTGTTACCATTCACGAAAAAGGCACTAGTTGAAAAAAAAAAAACGTTAGATGGCGGACCCTGTATAAAAAAAAATCAGAATTTCTTAATGAAATGTGTGGCAATATAAATTGTAATACAGACTTCAATCTGTTAGCCTTGACGTTAGAAGACAGTTTAATGCAATACTATAGTAACTCAATACCTTCAAATTCAAAAAAAGCTTTTAATGTATAGATTGACATCATACAGGATTGTTTTGATATAATTGGTCCAATAATACTACGAATAGTTAATGAGCAGGGCTCGGATTTCGATGAAATGTCATCTTTTTCTGCTCTTACATAGACGTATTCTGATAACACAGAAACACCGTTCATGAACCCTACGTTTCAAAGCTAAAAGTTTTTATGGCATGTTTTTTTTCCTCCCTTTATTTACCATTTTTGGTTTTTATGTCATTTTCCATAGTATACGGCATTCTTTTGAGGCATTTTTGTGGTTTTTTATGTTTATTTTTAGTTTTTAGGTCATTTTTCATAATTTACGCTATTTTTTGAAGCATTTTAGTGGATTTTTATATTTTTGTCACTTTTTTACAATAAGTTTTGAATTGAAAAGCGTTGCATCTTTGTTTCTCGAAACAGTAAAAAAAGTCGTAGCTGTTGGAGAGGCTCAACAAAATTTTTCCAGAGATAAAATAAAGGGTCGATTAGCGTACATCAAAACTAGTTCTTAATCCATACCACAAAGTATAGAACCTTTGTAGTCAACATCATTATCTTTGGATAATGGAATTGCTTTGATTAAAAGTATAAAAGAAAAGCTTAACGCGTTAATGCTGGTAGGAATGTTTTTAGAAAATTTATTTACGTGCTAGATAAAAATTCTGGATATATAAGTTTGTGTCATATTGCTTAATTATAAAGTGGCAACATTTTTGAAAATAGCCAACTAAAATCAAATTCTTTCTTTTAAATATGCCCATCTCGTCAGTGCAAAAGAAGAAAAAAGGTTTATCGATGTACACTGTACAGCAACATTTTAACTGAGAGTCGTGTAAATTTGAAAGTTTTAAAATTTACGTTGTAATTTATTGGAACGCAAATTAATAAATTTTTTTATCAAAAAAGACTAAAAATATGCACTGATTTTATTTTTTTCAGGGCATTTTTTAATTTTTATAGTTAATTTGTTTAGGGTTTTCAAGGGCATATTGTCTTTTTTTTCGGTAATTTTTCGATGTTTTTAAGGGCATCAAAGTCCAAGACCTGTTAATGAGTCTTTCCGGTGCTGTGAGTTTCCAAGAAACTTAAAGAAATCTACCGTTATTCCGACACCTAAAAAAGCTGGTACAAATGACTGTGGAAAACTTAGACCCATAAATATGATGCCATTACTAGAGAAAATTGTAGAAAAGTGCGAGTACGAACAATTTTATAAATTCGTGTGTGATAATAAAATTTTAATAGAAAACCAGTCAGGCTTTCTACATGATCACTCATGTGAAACGTATTTAAATTGGCTGATAAAAACTCTTGTAGAACAAAGACATGGTGGCAATAAAATAATAACACTATTTTTAGACTTTCAAAGAGCAACTATTGATCGAGATATACTTCTCAGCAAATTATCAAAATATGGTATTATGGGCTCTGAGCTGGAATGGTTCAGATCGTACTTAACAGAAAGAATACAAGTGACAAATATAAATAATGTAACGTCGAGTGCAATTAAAACATGTTTCGGTGTCCCACAAGGAACCATTCTAGGTCCCTTACAGTTCCTGTTATATATAAACGATATCTGTAAAGTATTAAAAAAGTGCAAAATATCCTTGTTTGGGGATGATGTCCTATTGTTTATATAAGTGGTAAAAACTTGAGTAAACTCATTGAATGTCTAAAAGAAGATTCAAACAATCTATGTGTATGACTTAAACTTAACAAATTAAAAATAAATGTTAATAAAACTAAATGTATGGTGGATAGTAATGTCATAGTTACTTTAATGATAGATGGAAAACCCATAGAACAAGTGAATGAAATTAAATATTTGGGTGTTGTACTCGATTGTAAACTGAACTTTCATAGTCATATGACATACGTGGCGAAAAAAAATCTCAAAGAAAATAGGGTTCCTCAATATATCTGTGGACTTTTGACAAAACAACCTAAGTCGAGATAAGACAATTCTCCAGGATTTTAGCCCTAAATATAAAATTTAAATACGCTTTTATTGGAATAATCGCCATGTCTTTATGATTTCTTGTTCCAGAGATATAAGGATGTCCCATAGTTCACGCAAGATTTGACCTTAGCGCCATTCGTGCGGTGAAGTGTTATGAACCAAAAGAACAAAATAATTTGACAGATGACACTTTAAGATTAGTAAAAATGTATGGAAAGAGGAGATTCATCGCTGCATCAACGAAATTGAGCCACATTGTTGAAAAGTAGTTAATCAGTTTTTAGGCTCTCCTGAAAAATTGCCTTTTCGAGTTAGGTTGTTTTGTCAAAAGTCCACAGGATATGAAGCAAAACACGCGAAATTTTTTTGTCTCCGATTTCGTTCAAATTTGCCAATATGGTAGATCAGGTGTGCAAGAACAATAATCCGGGAGGATTTGGTTCTAGTACCATTCGTTGTTAAGATACAGGGTGTTGAATTTGGCGTTTTTAGTCATTTTCATGATTTTTTTTTTCCAAAAATTTATCGCCTACACCAAAGTTTGTAAATTGATATATGTAAGTCCTATTCCTTTTTAAGTGTTCTTTTGATAAAAAAATATTACTTGGTGAAAAAAATTTTTTCCACCAAAATTTTTTAAACTTAAAAATACAGGGTCCGCCATCTAACGTTTTTTTCAACTAGTGCTTATTTCGTGAATGGTAACATTTAGCTCATGTCTGATTTGACAGATAATTAGTTTTATCCTTCCGCTGAACGAATATAGTTGTGTATACGCTTGAACAACGCTTCGCTAAGTGGGCCTGCGATCGACTTGCAGAAGACACTGATTTTGCCAAAAAAATCATCTTTTCAGATGAAGCTCATTTTGATCTTGGCGGGTATGTAAACAAGCAAAATTGTCGCATTTGGGGCACAGAAGGCCGCCGCGGATCACTATAATATATCCAACAACTAGTTTGCTAGCCACAGTAATTTTACATAAGAGTAGGGCGGCCTGCGGCTGCAGCTCAGGATTTAAAACTCCCAAAAATACAACACCGGCTTCGCGGCGGCCTTCGGCAAAAATTTTGTTCAATCTTAATTAAATTTGTCGGAAATAACCCCCAACATCAAAATGGAGATTATGACCGAAAAACTTTCGGACATAATCCCCATTAACGAAGTGGGGATTAAAAAAAATTTACAAGGCATTAAATGCTTAGAATCGTTCAACAAATACGTGTGAAATTTTTTGGGAATTTTTGCCTTCCTCTTGAATAAACAAAGAGTTTTGCCTGCCGCGGGCGCACATAGGGGTATCTGAGTTTAAAACCTGGTCAAAGTTAATAACTCTGAAGCTACTGGTCCGATTTTGGAAATTCAAATTATTCAGACAATCAAAACATATATAGACTCGTTTAAAAAAACTGTCAATAGAGGGCGCTGCAGATAAGTCAAATATTTGAGGACATGTAGATCCTGTAGTATTGAGCCGATTTTGGTTCTAATAAAGTTTTTCTTTTCCATATTACTAAAATGACGATTTGATGGTATTAAACTTTTGAAATTCATTCAATAGATGGCGGTGTACATATGATAAATATAGTGACTTTTAAGGTATTCTATCTCTTATCCTGCTTTATTGAGTTAATTCCATTTTTTTGCCAAATTGATTTTTTCAAATCACTGTAAACAACACAAATGATGGTCGTACGTCCAAACGTTCTGAGTACGTTTATGCTAAAAAATGTCAAACTTTATTATGGTGTTGCCAGATTTTAGCTATTGACATTAGCGTTGCCCAGGCCAGAAATATATATAGCAGCCCACACAAAGGGATAATTTTTCCGATAACGTTTCCTCTGATGAACTTTTGGCCCAAATAGACCCCAGAATATATCTATAACGTCCTACTACATTGATTTAGTACTTATATAACGCAAAAGTAACCCAGGAAGTAATCGATAAAAATAATTTTTAAGATTACTCGATCGATGACATGGAAGCGAATGTTTAGTTGGGGTAATCAATTCTGCCCAATGAAATATATATATGCTAAAATAATGCCTTTGTGGCCCAAAAAGTAATCGATACAAATAATTTTTTCGATTGCTTGATCGATTACATGTAAGCGATTGTTTTATTAGGGTCATCGATTACGCCCAATGACATGCATGTGTTACAATAATGCCTTATGTAACCCAGAAAGCAATCGATGCAAACAATTTTTTAGATTACTCAACCGATTACATGTAAACGAAGATTTTACTGGGAATCCCGTCGCTTACATGTAATCGATCGGGTAATCGAAAAAATTATTTGTATCGATTACTTTCTGGGTTACTTTTGCGTTACATAAGCACTGAATCAATGTAGTAGGATGTTATAGATATATAGGATTCTGTTTTGGGTTAAAAGTTCATCAGGGGAAACATTATCTGAAATATTATCTTTTTACTATTTATTTCTTTTGAAATATAAACGAATATTAAAGTCAGCATGACTTAAAAATCAAAAAATCTTAAGTAAAAACTTTCGAAATGATTTATGTTCTCACGTTACCCATTGCATTACAAGTAATTGAAAAAGTATTTCATTATTTATCGTATTATATGTAATATTTAAAATGTTTTAACATTCAAGTAATGCGTTAGGTAATCAATTATCGTATAAGAGGCTACAAATTTATTCAAAAGTTTTATTGGGAAAGTACAATTTCCAACAATACCCTTAATGAAAACATCAACATAAATTGTTAAATTAGATAAGACCCAGTTTGGTGGAAATTTCTTTGGTCTGGATTTTGAGTAACACTATCGTCAAGATATCTGCAGCGCTTTCACTTGATGGGACGTATTTCAAATCAATTTGATTATTATTAAAAACTTCGCATACATGATGAACTTTGATGCCAATATGTTTACTTCGGGAATTCATCCATCCAGATTTTCAAATTAAAATAAGTGGAAGAGGTTATGGAAAGCACCTATTCAGAAATCTTGTATTGTAGATAAAACAAAGGTCGCAAAATATATCAAATCAAATGAAATGGATTCTGTCGCGGAAGTCGAGGTTTCTCGTTGGTTTCCGATTTTAGGATTAGCGTATTTAACTTTTTTCATCGCCTTCGCTTCTGTTCGTCTTCATTTTGTAGTGGCATGCCATATTTTAAAAAGATAAAACTAGAAAATCTTATAAAATACACAAACACATATGTCTGGACGAACGTCAAATGTGACCCTTCGACAAAAGTCAAATGTGCCCCAAAATCTCTTGAAGAATTAAAAATAAAAGGTCGCAAAATATATCAAATCAAATGAAATGGATTCTGTCGCGGAAGTCGAGGTTTCTCGTTGGTTTCCGATTTTAGGATTAGCGTATTTAACTTTTTTCATCGCCTTCGCTTCTGTTCGTCTTCATTTTGTAGTGGCATGCCATATTTTAAAAAGATAAAACTAGAAAATCTTATAAAATACACAAACACATATGTCTGGACGAACGTCAAATGTGACCCTTCGACAAAAGTCAAATGTGCCCCAAAATCTCTTGAAGAATTAAAAATATTTTAAAATTTAAACTATTTGACCTTGATAAAAAACACTTTTATGCTATTAATTATAAAGGTAAGTGCTACCAAATTTTCATACTTACTTTTAAAAAACAATACAATTTTATTTGCAAAACCCTTACGAACAAGATGCCGAAAATTACAAAAAAAAAAACACAAAAAGTTAATAAAACGTATTAACGCCGGAGGAGTTGAAAGAGATCTACCAAAGTTCATTACGTTGCTTCCACTCTAATTAGTTATGTTTCTGCAATTGAGTTTTTTGGTTCGAAAGGCGTTTTCACACCGAAAATTTCCCCGGTGTCAAATGTACCCCAGCTTACCCTACTAGAACCAAATCCTTCCGGATTATTGTTCTTGCACACCGAATCTACCATATTGCCAAATTTGAACAAAATCGGAGACAAAAAACATTTTTTTTTTTTTACAATAATTTCCGTTGGTGACGCGCAGCCGTACACTTTGAAATCAAACTTTGATTTTCGACTTCAGCAATAGACTCCAGAACTCAAATTCAAAAATGTAAATAAACCATGCTCCCAGGAGCTAAAAAGTTTCATATTGGTGTATTCTTAGATTTCCTTTTCCAGCGACCTTTTCCAGTTGGTTTTGGGTCTGCCACGTCCTCTACTGCCTTGTGGATTCCACTCAAGAGCCTGGCGTCAAACTTCGCTGTGTGGTTTCCGGAGAGTGTGACCAATCCATCCCCATTTGCGCAGCTTGACCTCGTTCGCTATAGCCATTTCATATAGTGCGAGGCCACCAAATCTTTAGTATACGCCTTAAGCATTTTTTGACGAATAATTGCAGCTTGTTCGTTAGTTGTTCAGTAACAAGCCATGTTTCGCACCCATATGACAAAACCGATTTCACATTCGAATCAAAAATGCGCACTCTCGTTTTAGTGGATATAACGGATGAAGACCATATTTTGTTCAGTTGAGCAAACGCGACTTTTGCTTTTGCTATTCTTGAGTTGATATCCTCTTCTGCTCCACCATCCATGGAGATAATGCTGCCTAAATACGTGTGCTTTGCATATCTGAATGTTTGGACGATAAGAGGCAAATGTCGTCAGCGTAGTCGAGATCTTCCAGATGTTCGGTAACGTTCCATTGGAACCCCTTTTGGCCTTATTAAAAGCTTTAGTTGCTAGTGGTGTCTTAAAATTTTTTTAAAATTCCCCATATCTCGAAAACCATGACTCGGATTTAAGACTTCTGAATTTTTTTTTTTTTTTACTTGACTTGACTTGACTTTGATGGTAGATAGTAATTTAAAACTTTTGTACGACTTTGTAGTTAAAATACCTTTCATATGAAACCAATATTAATAAAAGGGACTGGCTATTCGGGGGGGGACTAGCGTACGCGTAAAAAGCTTTCGGAAAACTTGCGTACGCGAAATACAGTGAAGTTCTTTCCCCCGTGGAGCTTGATTACATATGATTAATTTAGTGTTGCAGCGCACGCTAAAAAATGCTTTCGCGTACGCGAGTCCCCCCGAATAGACAGACTCTTAATAAAATCCATCCAGGGACACCAAACTTAAACCGGTTTTCATAAAAGCTATTTTGGGAGTTTTAAATTTTGGAAATCAATACACGCGTTTCTGACTTATAATGATTTTTAGAAAAGCTACTTCCGCAACTTCCGATGGCTATACCTCCGAAACCAGATCCGAGCGACACTTTTTGATTCCATATTTATTTTTAGATTTCAAAAGCACATAAGAGCTAAACTGTACTTAATCCGAAATTTTTTTTAAAAAACTTAAAAATTTCTGTACAAAGTTCTAAATCTGAGGTACTTTGAAAAAAAAATGTGGCCCAACCGGTTTTTTTAAAACCTATATCCCCACCCTTCAGATAGCTATATTCCCACAAGTCCGAGGAAGACGTTTTGATGTTGTTATTTTTGCAATCAATTCCTGGACAAAGGCTGTTACAGCTTAAGCTTGATTCGAAAAATGTTTTTTTTTTTTTCATGCTTAAAAGAAACGGACTTACGTTATGTATCGAATACAATCAAAATCTTCTGAGTTTCCATCGTTCACATTGATTCCTTTTATACACTTCTATTTCATTTTGTCCTATATTTAAATATTATTATGCTTTCATTCACTGGCAAGCTATAAACAGATTCTTATTCAAAACATTGGCCAACGAACACCAACATGCGATTCAAGCAGTAATAAGTTGAACAAAGAATTGTATTTTTTAGGATAAAATTAGCAAATAATAGCATTTTTTCACCACGATATTTTCGTTAATCAAAGCACGGCTACAAATTTTAAATGTTCTTTATATGAACAACTGCTTTAAAATCGTTTCGATAAAATAACTCAACTTTTTGGCCCAATACAATTGGCGTCCATATTTAATTTCCGATTTCTCCTCTTTTGTGTTTTGACAGCAAAGTTACGGTCAGTTTTCTCCTCTTTTGTACTTTGACAGAAAAGTTACGGTAAGATTTCTCCTCTTTGTGTTTTGACAGCAAAGTTACGGTCAGTTTTCTCCTCTTTTGTGTTTTGACAGAAAAGTTACGGTCAGTTTTCTCCTCTTTTGTACTTTGACAGAAAAGTTACGGTAAGATTTCTCCTCTTTTGTGTTTTGACAGCAAAGTTACGGTCAGTTTTCTCCTCTTTTGTACTTTGACAGAAAAGTTAAGCAGGGCATACATTAGTGATTTGTTCGTCTGATTTGTTGGTGTTGGGGTAAAATCAGCAGTGTATGGGCATGTTCGCCAACATGTTGTCGGTTTACGAAATATTTTGTAAACCGTGAACATGCTGCCCAACATGTTGGTAATGTATGGCGAAGTTTACCAATAAGTGCGTAGTGTATGGCGTTGTACGACATTTTGTCATTTTCGTCAAAATTTCTAGCAGTGAACATATATGTCGTCGCAAAGTAAAATATTTATTGAAAATTTCATAGCGGGAATTAAAAATTCCAGGTTCGTTTCTTTTTCTTTTTTTTTTTTCTGTGCGCAAATGCATATTACTAAATATGCTAAAGCGTCTTCTAAATGTTCATCCGACATCTTTTCACTTCGAAAACCACTGACAGAATGAAGTTTATAAACATGTTGGTAGTGTACGGCGAAGCGCTGCCCAACAAATCAGACGAACAAATCACTGATGTATGCCCTGCTTTACGGTCAGTTTTCTCCTCTTTTGTACTTTGACAGAAAAGTTAAGCAGGGCATACATTAGTGATTTGTTCGTCTGATTTGTTGGTGTTGGGGTAAAATCAGCAGTGTATGGGCATGTTCGCCAACATGTTGTCGGTATACGAAATATTTTGTAAACCGTGAACATGCTGCCCAACATGTTGGTAAAGTATGGCGAAGTTTATGAACATGTACGTAGTTTACCAACAAGTGCGTAGTGTATGGCGTTGTACGACAACATTTTGTCATTTTCGTCAAAATTTCTAGCAGTGAACATATATGTCGTCGCAAAGTAAAATATTTATTGAAAATTTCATAGCGGGAATTAAAAATTCCGGTTTCGTTTCTTTTTCTTTTTTTTTCTGTGCGCAAATGCATATTACTAAATATGCTAAAGCGTCTTCTAAATGTTCATCCGACATCTTTTCACTTCGAAAACCACTGACAGAATGAAGTTTATAAACATGTTGGTAGTGTATGGCGAAGCGCTGCCCAACAAATCAGACGAACAAATCACTAATGTATGCCCTGCTTTACGGTCAGTTTTCTCCTCTTTTGTACTTTGACAGAAAAGTTACGGTCAGTTTTCAAGCGTTGCCAGTGTGGATTAATTTGTATTTGTTTGTAATAAATATTATCCTTATATAGGATAGAAAAAAGTGGTATTGGTGGAAGAGAGTATACTATGGGGTTCACTAATGAGAGTGGTATATATCAACATTAAACTGTAAGGGATGTTACAGTTGTATGTGATATATGTGATATCCCTACCTATGAGACGCAAGAAGAAAAGTATGGTAATGATCTATGCACAGCTATGGATTAATCGGTATGGGTGAGAACTGGAATGATAATATAAAAATAATATACGTCTAATAAAAATATTTGATACCATACAATACATCTATAAAATTACTTGATATTATATATGATAAGAAGATGTTCCTAATGTATAATGTGTAAGTGTTAGTGTCTGATGTGTTATAGAGGATGAGTTGTGCTTATCCTGATCAAAATAAGTTAGTGTTAAAAAAAATTAGATCATTGTTGAAAAATATTACTTACTTTGGGTACTTCGAGCTGTTGTAGGAATACTATGAAAAAAAGAAAAATAAAAGTTAACTGTAAAGGTGTATGGATTCCGTGAAGGATCGGGAGAAAAATTGGCTACCAATAAACGTTTTTCGTCCTTGCCATAGGACTCATCAGTTGGCTTTTAAAATGAATCGTGAAGATGTGGGTTGATAAGGTTTGTGGTAATTATGAAAAAACCTTGACAATGTGGTAATGGGGAATGATATTTAAAATTTAGTAATAGGATATTACTTACCAGATATTTAAGTTGCGTATGTAATGTTTCATGAATCTGTAAAAAAGTATCCATTCATGGTGAAGAAGCCTTAGTCTTATATTTATTAAAGAGTTTTCCTTGCGAATCTAAAGAAATTTATGGATTGGGTCCTGCTAAAATAATTTAAGGATCATGTCAAATTAAAAAATGTATAATAACTTAGAACTAAAAATACTCATACGACTATAAAAGAATTAGGTTACCTTTTGAAACTAAAGAATTTAATGGTTAGGTCCCATCTGAATTGTATTTATTTATAAAAAAGTCCAAAAAATGTACACTGACAATGTATGTAATAACTTAGTGCTGAAAAATACCCGTAAGACTGTAAAAGAATTAGGTTATCTTGTGAAAACTAAAGAATTTAAGGGTCGGGTCCAAAAAATGTACACTGACAATGTATGTAATAACTTAGTGCTGAAAAATACCCGTAAGACTGTAAAAGAATTAGGTTATCTTGTGAAAACTAAAGAATTTAAGGGTCGGGTCCCATCAAAGAAATTATGTTTACCCCATGAACTGTAAAAGCATTAAAGAAAAGATATTGAAGAAAAAATATTAAAGAAAAAATAGCTAAAAAGGGTTTAAAGGTTGGGTCCCATCTGAATCATATTAGTTTATAAGAACGTTAAAAAATTGGTGTCTCATTAGAATAGTGTATTGAGAAAAGAATTATTCAAATTTATTGAAAAATTAACGAAGGGTTTGATTGTGACTGTAGTTATAGTACCTATAACGTATATAATATTAGAGTGAATTAACTTGAAGTTGATTATTGTGTAAGTACTGTATTTGTATTTACTTTATTGTTTAAAAAATGATAATCAAAAATTATTTGATTCTTGACTTAGAAAATAAAAATTCATTCAATTGAAAAAAACTGTTATCAAATTGTGAAAAAAATAATATTGAAAAAAATAAATAAATTTGTCCCATGGTTACAACTGTGTTGTAAAAAGTTAATTTGTCCCATGGTTACAGTTAGGTGAGATTTAAACCATATTATACGTGCATATGTATTTCAAAAGAAAAATTTAATTAAAAGGTGTGAAAGAATAAAAACACTGAAGCTAAAGACGAATCAAGAAGTTGAAGTCCCCTGTCGCATTGGCACTGAAAAATTTGTTTTGGTAGAAGTTAACATAGATGCACTTCTCTGGATCCAAAATGGAACAGCAAGCGAATTCAGTGCATTACATAAAAATATGATATGGTATGTTGATTTTGGTTGGTATTATGTAGTGTTCATTGTAGTATGGGATTTATTTATATAGGTGTCTCTAATGTTAATACGCTCAAGACCAAAATTTGAGCAAGTTACCGAACACTTTGTTATTAATATTGCAGATCAATTTTGGATTTAAATTAGGATAGCCAGTGAGGTCAGTGCATATGATAGTTGTGATATTGTTGGTTAATTATGGTTAATTTGTATTTGTTTGTAATAAATATTATCCTTATATAGGATAGAAAAAAGTGGTATTGATTAATTTGTATTTGTTTGTAATAAATATTATCCTTATATAGGATAGAAAAAAGTGGTATTGGTGGAAGAGAGTATACTATGGGGTTCACTAATGAGAGTGGTATATATCAACATTAAACTGTAAGGGATGTTACAGTTGTATGTGATATATGTGATATCCCTACCTATGAGACGCAAGAAGAAAAGTATGGTAATGATCTATGCACAGCTATGGATTAATCGGTATGGGTGAGAACTGGAATGATAATATAAAAATAATATACGTCTAATAAAAATATTTGATACCATACAATACATCTATAAAATTACTTGATATTATATATGATAAGAAGATGTTCCTAATGTATAATGTGTAAGTGTTAGTGTCTGATGTGTTATAGAGGATGAGTTGTGCTTATCCTGATCAAAATAAGTTAGTGTTAAAAAAAATTAGATCATTGTTGAAAAATATTACTTACTTTGGGTACTTCGAGCTGTTGTAGGAATACTATGAAAAAAAAGAAAAATAAAAGTTAACTGTAAAGGTGTATGGATTCCGTGAAGGATCGGGAGAAAAATTGGCTACCAATAAACGTTTTTCGTCCTTGCCATAGGACTCATCAGTTGGCTTTTAAAATGAATCGTGAAGATGTGGGTTGATAAGGTTTGTGGTAATTATGAAAAAACCTTGACAATGTGGTAATGGGGAATGATATTTAAAATTTAGTAATAGGATATTACTTACCAGATATTTAAGTTGCGTATGTAATGTTTCATGAATCTGTAAAAAAGTATCCATTCATGGTAAAGAAGCCTTAGTCTTATATTTATTAAAGAGTTTTCCTTGCGAATCTAAAGAAATTTATGGATTGGGTCCTGCTAAAATAATTTAAGGATCATGTCAAATTAAAAAATGTATAATAACTTAGAACTAAAAATACTCATACGACTATAAAAGAATTAGGTTACCTTTTGAAACTAAAGAATTTAATGGTTAGGTCCCATCTGAATTGTATTTATTTATAAAAAAGTCCAAAAAATGTACACTGACAATGTATGTAATAACTTAGTGCTGAAAAATACCCGTAAGACTGTAAAAGAATTAGGTTATCTTGTGAAAACTAAAGAATTTAAGGGTCGGGTCCAAAAAATGTACACTGACAATGTATGTAATAACTTAGTGCTGAAAAATACCCGTAAGACTGTAAAAGAATTAGGTTATCTTGTGAAAACTAAAGAATTTAAGGGTCGGGTCCCATCAAAGAAATTATGTTTACCCCATGAACTGTAAAAGCATTAAAGAAAAGATATTGAAGAAAAAATATTAAAGAAAAAATAGCTAAAAAGGGTTTAAAGGTTGGGTCCCATCTGAATCATATTAGTTTATAAGAACGTTAAAAAATTGGTGTCTCATTAGAATAGTGTATTGAGAAAAGAATTATTCAAATTTATTGAAAAATTAACGAAGGGTTTGATTGTGACTGTAGTTATAGTACCTATAACGTATATAATATTAGAGTGAATTAACTTGAAGTTGATTATTGTGTAAGTACTGTATTTGTATTTACTTTATTGTTTAAAAAATGATAATCAAAAATTATTTGATTCTTGACTTAGAAAATAAAAATTCATTCAATTGAAAAAAACTGTTATCAAATTGTGAAAAAAATAATATTGAAAAAAATAAATAAATTTGTCCCATGGTTACAACTGTGTTGTAAAAAGTTAATTTGTCCCATGGTTACAGTTAGGTGAGATTTAAACCATATTATACGTGCATATGTATTTCAAAAGAAAAATTTAATTAAAAGGTGTGAAAGAATAAAAACACTGAAGCTAAAGACGAATCAAGAAGTTGAAGTCCCCTGTCGCATTGGCACTGAAAAATTTGTTTTGGTAGAAGTTAACATAGATGCACTTCTCTGGATCCAAAATGGAACAGCAAGCGAATTCAGTGCATTACATAAAAATATGATATGGTATGTTGATTTTGGTTGGTATTATGTAGTGTTCATTGTAGTATGGGATTTATTTATATAGGTGTCTCTAATGTTAATACGCTCAAGACCAAAATTTGAGCAAGTTACCGAACACTTTGTTATTAATATTGCAGATCAATTTTGGATTTAAATTAGGATAGCCAGTGAGGTCAGTGCATATGATAGTTGTGATATTGTTGGTTAATTATGGTTGGCATTATGTGGTGTTCGTCAAAGTAATAGATTTATTTATATAGGTGAGAAGGATATAAAGGATTCGTACCAACTCAACTCAGATACAAGAAAAACTCAATAAAGGTTAAAAAGTCCTATCAACAGTAAGGAGGCAGTGACAACAGTAAGGAAGCAGCGGATGAACGAGACCAGTTCGTGGGGTTTGGATAACAGTAAGTGGAGTTTGGATAACAGTAATCAACTGACACCATTATTTGATGGAGGTAGCAGGTGAAGGGGATTAATTTGTGTTAAAGGTAATCAGTTAATTAGAAACTTGTATGATTTTTATCAATAAGGCGTAAAAAAATATAATTAATAGTATGGCCAATTTTAACGAAGACCAAATAGATGGTATGTCCGCTGATGACTACTTTTTGTCAGTCGCGACCTGTGTTGAGCAGGGAGGTTATGCCGAGGTTGGGCGTTATTGTTGCGTTATGGTAGGGAAGCTTAATGACAGTTGTAGTGAATATGTAATAGTGACCAACCCTGAGTTTGAAGTAGATGGCGTTGGTAGAGAAGCTCCAGAGAACGCGTTTCCCCATGGAGATGGAGATGTTAGTATTGCCAACGAATAGGCTGATACAATCGGACGGGATGCTGCTTCAGAAGAAGTGGGTATCGTTAGGTTGGGTACTCATGTTGTTGACGAAGGAAATGGTGACTATGAAGAAAGGGTTGTGTTAAATAATACTATTCACTCACACGACAATGTTGTGTTAGATGAGACCTTTCATTCACACGAAAATGTTATTGGAAGTTTAGTTACGCATACTCTTTTGGACACCAATTCCGAATCCACTCATGATTTGACAAGCCTAGTACCATCTGTAATAGAAATCGCTACACCTGAAAGGTCAACGAAAAAATGTGGATATTTGAAAGAACCTGACCAAAGCGAACGTTCAGTAGGATCAGGGCCTAACCAATATGATGATCCAACACACTCAGGGCAATGTACGTCTCTATCTATGAAGCGAAAAATGCAAGTGGGTAGTGAGTTGTTGTCTAAAAAACAAAAAGTGCAGATTAACAGTGATGTATCCGTTAAAGTCCGAACACACAATGACCACGTTAGGAAGGCTAATATTAAGTATGGAAGAGAGAAACCTTTATGTTACAATAACTTGTTGGGACGGCGGAAGCGGAAACTACAGTGTAAAAATACCTCGGTTGATATGCATTCATTAGATGAAACCGAAAACAACGATTGTATCTACTGTGAGCATGCTGACGTCAGTTCTGGCAAAAATATTAGTGAGGGTGTTTATAATCAGGAAAAAGCTATTTATAAAGAGCGAGTGGCATTGGAAAATTGTGTAATGAATAATAAGGGGTCTTTAGGCATGGTTAGAGTGGTTCATGATGGTGACGACAATCCGATTGTAGGTAGTGTAAAAATGTTACAGCCTGTGGCTAGGGGTTTCAAAAATTTGACATCAATATTGGTTGATACTGAGATAGCAACACTGTTGAGTTTAGGCCCACAGTTTGTACCTCCACATGTTCCAGGATTCACTGATGTAATCGAAATAGTGGAACATTTAGCCAAGCAATACAACCGCGTTTATTATGGTCAGCGAGATTTTAATTTAATATTCGCTGAGATTTATAATGAATATTTAGATGAACTACTAGATGTGTTGAGACAAGATAGTTCTCGACATAATGTGATTATAATGTTCGTCAATATGTTGCGAAAAACAAAGGAATTTTTAAGGATGCATCCGGAAGTATGCGTAGTACAGGGTGATAAAAGTAACTGTACAACCTTGATGTATCATGCTGAATATCACAGTAAGATGAGTGCCTGGATAGATCGATGTGTTGTTGATGGCATGTATGCTATGTATCAGGGTTATCCGGAACGAGATTATAATAACTTATCTCGCGTTTTTTGTAGTTTGAGGCGTCGTTTAGTGGAGGTACATGTGAAACATAAGCGTAAAGCTTTCTCTTACAAGAAGTTTGATAGTTTGAGAGGTTTTAATGAAAAAATCGCCACTGTACCATGCTTGTATGGGGTCGTAAAGGACCATAAGGAGGATAAACCTTGTAGACCAATCTGCAGCACTATAGGTTGGTTTACGCATCCCATACAACAAATAACTAACGAGGTGTTTGGAAAGTTGTTAAGGGAATCCTTGTCAAGCCATAATGTCAAGAATGTTGAGCATGTGGTCCATGAATTACATACAATTGTGCTGTGTGAGGGGTATGTTTTTGTTAAGTTTGATATATCAAATATGTATCCTTCTATGGACAAAAACGAGATTATGTATGTGTTGAAAAAATTAGCGTATACACAATGGTATTCTGACAATTGCGTTGTGCCTGCTGGATTAATGTTGTCCTGTGTCAGATATTCCTTTGAGGAGGCGAATCTGTTTAGTTACGATGGTGAGTTGTTTAGGCAGTTGAGGGGTTTGCCCCAAGGCTCATGTGATTCAGGTTTGATGGCTACTGTGGTTCTAGATTATTATTTGGACTTACATTATACTGAACTATTTGTAAACAATCAGATAGTGCATTGGTGGAAATACATTGATGATTTTTTTATGTATATTCCAGCAGATCGAGTAGATAACTTTTGCAAGAGTTTTGAAAAATTCACTTCTCTAGCTTTGACTATAGAGAGGGAGGAAGAAGAAGCAGGGGGTTTGCAACATATATCCTTCCTAGACGTTTCTGTAAAGCGACAAAAAAATCGGTTATTTACATGTACATTCGTGAAGCCTTGTGCATCTGACAGGATGGTTCACTACTTGTCGAGCTATAGATTAGAATCACACCGAAGTACAATTGTTGCTTTTGTGCAAAAAATTTTAAATCGAACTAGCAATTTGTATCTAACAACTGATTTGGATAAATTGTATAACAAATGTCGAAATAATGGTTATCCTGCCATTATGTTAAATGAATTATACACTCGTACATTGAAAAGGGAAATAGCGCGTTTAGTAGATGTTGGACATAATGGTTATAAGCAGTTAGTAGAAAAAAATGAAGTTTCTTTGGGTGTTCGTATAAACGTTATCCATGATTATGTGGTTAGGTTGGGATGCATAGATTAATTTGTATTTGTTTGTAATAAATATTATCCTTATATAGGATAGAAAAAAGTGGTATTGGTGGAAGAGAGTATACTATGGGGTTCACTAATGAGAGTGGTATATATCAACATTAAACTGTAAGGGATGTTACAGTTGTATGTGATATATGTGATATCCCTACCTATGAGACGCAAGAAGAAAAGTATGGTAATGATCTATGCACAGCTATGGATTAATCGGTATGGGTGAGAACTGGAATGATAATATAAAAATAATATACGTCTAATAAAAATATTTGATACCATACAATACATCTATAAAATTACTTGATATTATATATGATAAGAAGATGTTCCTAATGTATAATGTGTAAGTGTTAGTGTCTGATGTGTTATAGAGGATGAGTTGTGCTTATCCTGATCAAAATAAGTTAGTGTTAAAAAAAATTAGATCATTGTTGAAAAATATTACTTACTTTGGGTACTTCGAGCTGTTGTAGGAATACTATGAAAAAAAAGAAAAATAAAAGTTAACTGTAAAGGTGTATGGATTCCGTGAAGGATCGGGAGAAAAATTGGCTACCAATAAACGTTTTTCGTCCTTGCTTCTCTACCAACGCCATCTACTTCAAACTCAGGGTTGGTCACTATTACATATTCACTACAACTGTCATTAAGCTTCCCTACCATAACGCAACAATAACGCCCAACCTCGGCATAACCTCCCTGCTCAACACAGGTCGCGACTGACAAAAAGTAGTCATCAGCGGACATACCATCTATTTGGTCTTCGTTAAAATTGGCCATACTATTAATTATATTTTTTTACGCCTTATTGATAAAAATCATACAAGTTTCTAATTAACTGATTACCTTTAACACAAATTAATCCCCTTCACCTGCTACCTCCATCAAATAATGGTGTCAGTTGATTACTGTTATCCAAACTCCACTTACTGTTATCCAAACCCCACGAACTGGTCTCGTTCATCCCCTGCTTCCTTACTGTTGTCACTGCCTCCTTACTGTTGATAGGACTTTTTAACCTTTATTGAGTTTTTCTTGTATCTGAGTTGAGTTGGTACGAATCCTTTATATCCTTCTCACCTATATAAATAAATCTATTACTTTGACGAACACCACATAATGCCAACCATAATTAACCAACAATATCACAACTATCATATGCACTGACCTCACTGGCTATCCTAATTTAAATCCAAAATTGATCTGCAATATTAATAACAAAGTGTTCGGTAACTTGCTCAAATTTTGGTCTTGAGCGTATTAACATTAGAGACACCTATATAAATAAATCCCATACTACAATGAACACTACATAATACCAACCAAAATCAACATACCATATCATATTTTTATGTAATGCACTGAATTCGCTTGCTGTTCCATTTTGGATCCAGAGAAGTGCATCTATGTTAACTTCTACCAAAACAAATTTTTCAGTGCCAATGCGACAGGGGACTTCAACTTCTTGATTCGTCTTTAGCTTCAGTGTTTTTATTCTTTCACACCTTTTAATTAAATTTTTCTTTTGAAATACATATGCACGTATAATATGGTTTAAATCTCACCTAACTGTAACCATGGGACAAATTAACTTTTTACAACACAGTTGTAACCATGGGACAAATTTATTTATTTTTTTCAATATTATTTTTTTCACAATTTGATAACAGTTTTTTTCAATTGAATGAATTTTTATTTTCTAAGTCAAGAATCAAATAATTTTTGATTATCATTTTTTAAACAATAAAGTAAATACAAATACAGTACTTACACAATAATCAACTTCAAGTTAATTCACTCTAATATTATATACGTTATAGGTACTATAACTACAGTCACAATCAAACCCTTCGTTAATTTTTCAATAAATTTGAATAATTCTTTTCTCAATACACTATTCTAATGAGACACCAATTTTTTAACGTTCTTATAAACTAATATGATTCAGATGGGACCCAACCTTTAAACCCTTTTTAGCTATTTTTCTTTAATATTTTTTCTTCAATATCTTTTCTTTAATGCTTTTACAGTTCATGGGGTAAACATAATTTCTTTGATGGGACCCGACCCTTAAATTCTTTAGTTTTCACAAGATAACCTAATTCTTTTACAGTCTTACGGGTATTTTTCAGCACTAAGTTATTACATACATTGTCAGTGTACATTTTTTGGACCCGACCCTTAAATTCTTTAGTTTTCACAAGATAACCTAATTCTTTTACAGTCTTACGGGTATTTTTCAGCACTAAGTTATTACATACATTGTCAGTGTACATTTTTTGGACTTTTTTATAAATAAATACAATTCAGATGGGACCTAACCATTAAATTCTTTAGTTTCAAAAGGTAACCTAATTCTTTTATAGTCGTATGAGTATTTTTAGTTCTAAGTTATTATACATTTTTTAATTTGACATGATCCTTAAATTATTTTAGCAGGACCCAATCCATAAATTTCTTTAGATTCGCAAGGAAAACTCTTTAATAAATATAAGACTAAGGCTTCTTCACCATGAATGGATACTTTTTTACAGATTCATGAAACATTACATACGCAACTTAAATATCTGGTAAGTAATATCCTATTACTAAATTTTAAATATCATTCCCCATTACCACATTGTCAAGGTTTTTTCATAATTACCACAAACCTTATCAACCCACATCTTCACGATTCATTTTAAAAGCCAACTGATGAGTCCTATGGCAAGGACGAAAAACGTTTATTGGTAGCCAATTTTTCTCCCGATCCTTCACGGAATCCATACACCTTTACAGTTAACTTTTATTTTTCTTTTTTTTCATAGTATTCCTACAACAGCTCGAAGTACCCAAAGTAAGTAATATTTTTCAACAATGATCTAATTTTTTTTAACACTAACTTATTTTGATCAGGATAAGCACAACTCATCCTCTATAACACATCAGACACTAACACTTACACATTATACATTAGGAACATCTTCTTATCATATATAATATCAAGTAATTTTATAGATGTATTGTATGGTATCAAATATTTTTATTAGACGTATATTATTTTTATATTATCATTCCAGTTCTCACCCATACCGATTAATCCATAGCTGTGCATAGATCATTACCATACTTTTCTTCTTGCGTCTCATAGGTAGGGATATCACATATATCACATACAACTGTAACATCCCTTACAGATTAATGTTGATATATACCACTCTCATTAGTGAACCCCATAGTATACTCTCTTCCACCAATACCACTTTTTTCTATCCTATATAAGGATAATATTTATTACAAACAAATACAAATTAATCTATTGGTTAGGCCCTGATCCTACTGAACGTTCGCTTTGGTCAGGTTCTTTCAAATATCCACATTTTTTCGTTGACCTTTCAGGTGTAGCGATTTCTATTACAGATGGTACTAGGCTTGTCAAATCATGAGTGGATTCGGAATTGGTGTCCAAAAGAGTATGCGTAACTAAACTTCCAATAACATTTTCGTGTGAATGAAAGGTCTCATCTAACACAACATTGTCGTGTGAGTGAATAGTATTATTTAACACAACCCTTTCTTCATAGTCACCATTTCCTTCGTCAACAACATGAGTACCCAACCTAACGATACCCACTTCTTCTGAAGCAGCATCCCGTCCGATTGTATCAGCCTCTTCGTTGGCAATACTAACATCTCCATCTCCATGGGGAAACGCGTTCTCTGGAGCTTCTCTACCAACGCCATCTACTTCAAACTCAGGGTTGGTCACTATTACATATTCACTACAACTGTCATTAAGCTTCCCTACCATAACGCAACAATAACGCCCAACCTCGGCATAACCTCCCTGCTCAACACAGGTCGCGACTGACAAAAAGTAGTCATCAGCGGACATACCATCTATTTGGTCTTCGTTAAAATTGGCCATACTATTAATTATATTTTTTTACGCCTTATTGATAAAAATCATACAAGTTTCTAATTAACTGATTACCTTTAACACAAATTAATCCCCTTCACCTGCTACCTCCATCAAATAATGGTGTCAGTTGATTACTGTTATCCAAACTCCACTTACTGTTATCCAAACCCCACGAACTGGTCTCGTTCATCCGCTGCTTCCTTACTGTTGTCACTGCCTCCTTACTGTTGATAGGACTTTTTAACCTTTATTGAGTTTTTCTTGTATCTGAGTTGAGTTGGTACGAATCCTTTATATCCTTCTCACCTATATAAATAAATCTATTACTTTGACGAACACCACATAATGCCAACCATAATTAACCAACAATATCACAACTATCATATGCACTGACCTCACTGGCTATCCTAATTTAAATCCAAAATTGATCTGCAATATTAATAACAAAGTGTTCGGTAACTTGCTCAAATTTTGGTCTTGAGCGTATTAACATTAGAGACACCTATATAAATAAATCCCATACTACAATGAACACTACATAATACCAACCAAAATCAACATACCATATCATATTTTTATGTAATGCACTGAATTCGCTTGCTGTTCCATTTTGGATCCAGAGAAGTGCATCTATGTTAACTTCTACCAAAACAAATTTTTAAGTGCCAATGCGACAGGGGACTTCAACTTCTTGATTCGTCTTTAGCTTCAGTGTTTTTATTCTTTCACACCTTTTAATTAAATTTTTCTTTTGAAATACATATGCACGTATAATATGGTTTAAATCTCACCTAACTGTAACCATGGGACAAATTAACTTTTTACAACACAGTTGTAACCATGGGACAAATTTATTTATTTTTTTCAATATTATTTTTTTCACAATTTGATAACAGTTTTTTTCAATTGAATGAATTTTTATTTTCTAAGTCAAGAATCAAATAATTTTTGATTATCATTTTTTAAACAATAAAGTAAATACAAATACAGTACTTACACAATAATCAACTTCAAGTTAATTCACTCTAATATTATATACGTTATAGGTACTATAACTACAGTCACAATCAAACCCTTCGTTAATTTTTCAATAAATTTGAATAATTCTTTTCTCAATACACTATTCTAATGAGACACCAATTTTTTAACGTTCTTATAAACTAATATGATTCAGATGGGGCCCAACCTTTAAACCCTTTTTAGCTATTTTTTCTTTAATATTTTTTCTTCAATATCTTTTCTTTAATGCTTTTACAGTTCATGGGGTAAACATAATTTCTTTGATGGGACCCGACCCTTAAATTCTTTAGTTTTCACAAGATAACCTAATTCTTTTACAGTCTTACGGGTATTTTTCAGCACTAAGTTATTACATACATTGTCAGTGTACATTTTTTGGACCCGACCCTTAAATTCTTTAGTTTTCACAAGATAACCTAATTCTTTTACAGTCTTACGGGTATTTTTCAGCACTAAGTTATTACATACATTGTCAGTGTACATTTTTTGGACTTTTTTATAAATAAATACAATTCAGATGGGACCTAACCATTAAATTCTTTAGTTTCAAAAGGTAACCTAATTCTTTTATAGTCGTATGAGTATTTTTAGTTCTAAGTTATTATACATTTTTTAATTTGACATGATCCTTAAATTATTTTAGCAGGACCCAATCCATAAATTTCTTTAGATTCGCAAGGAAAACTCTTTAATAAATATAAGACTAAGGCTTCTTCACCATGAATGGATACTTTTTTACAGATTCATGAAACATTACATACGCAACTTAAATATCTGGTAAGTAATATCCTATTACTAAATTTTAAATATCATTCCCCATTACCACATTGTCAAGGTTTTTTCATAATTACCACAAACCTTATCAACCCACATCTTCACGATTCATTTTAAAAGCCAACTGATGAGTCCTATGGCAAGGACGAAAAACGTTTATTGGTAGCCAATTTTTCTCCCGATCCTTCACGGAATCCATACACCTTTTCAGTTAACTTTTATTTTTCTTTTTTTTTCATAGTATTCCTACAACAGCTCGAAGTACCCAAAGTAAGTAATATTTTTCAACAATGATCTAATTTTTTTTAACACTAACTTATTTTGATCAGGATAAGCACAACTCATCCTCTATAACACATCAGACACTAACACTTACACATTATACATTAGGAACATCTTCTTATCATATATAATATCAAGTAATTTTATAGATGTATTGTATGGTATCAAATATTTTTATTAGACGTATATTATTTTTATATTATCATTCCAGTTCTCACCCATACCGATTAATCCATAGCTGTGCATAGATCATTACCATACTTTTCTTCTTGCGTCTCATAGGTAGGGATATCACATATATCACATACAACTGTAACATCCCTTACAGTTTAATGTTGATATATACCACTCTCATTAGTGAACCCCATAGTATACTCTCTTCCACCAATACCACTTTTTTCTATCCTATATAAGGATAATATTTATTACAAACAAATACAAATTAATCTAATGTTGATATATACCACTCTCATTAGTGAACCCCATAGTATACTCTCTTCCACCAATACCACTTTTTTCTATCCTATATAAGGATAATATTTATTACAAACAAATACAAATTAATCTATGCCAGTGTGGAGCAAAATAAGGTCTATAACGCATTGCAACAAAACTGTCTCCCAACGGTTGTGTAAGCGAATCGCCAAATGCATTTGCACTTGAAGCTGTGTTTTGAAGAAGGTTCACACTACCTATCGATCATATATATGAAGCAAAACACGCCAAGTGTACCAGGGGGCGGATTCTGTAACTGTGAAGAACTCAGTGTACACGAAAATTCGTGAAAATGCAAAGTATGCGATTCTGTAACGATGAAAAATGAAGTTTTACGTCAAAAAAGTGTACACAGTGCAAATATTTTATTCACTCAAATTTTTCCAGTGAAAATTTAAATTGAAGTGAGGAAAATGGGTAATAAATCAAAAAAAAAAGCGAGTGAAGTGTAAAAAGAATACATTTTAATTTATAAGGAAAGTAACATAGCGTTTTCCCAAGACAAGTAAGTTGTTTTATTGTGTTTTGATTGCTATTTTAATTGTTTTGTTTAATTTTTAGTTTTGAAGGTGTTGGTTGATGCGTATTAGCAAATTAATTTTGTTTTCTTTATTATTGTTTTTATTATTGTTTCAATAGTGATGTATGTTCATTAGAGAATCGATTATTTTTTATTCGTTACTTTAAAAGTAACCAGTGTCAAAAAAAGTATTGGAGATACTACGATATTCGGGGTGCCAAGATCTGAAAATGCATATTTGAAGTACTCATTAAGAAAATAAGATTCCCCGAAGGAATCATTGATATAAATTTAAATCATCCAGTTATCAATGTTTCAAAAAATATTCCATAATATTACTAAACCTATATGAAAATTTGACTATATTTTTTTCAATATTTCACCGATCTAGATGATTCGAGTACCATTCTAAAGATAATTTAAATATCTTAGAGATTTAATATAAAAATACAACAAAATATTTTTTTTTTTTTCAACACGGTCACGCTAGAGACGGTCTTTCTGCCTACTTTTTTTTTCTTAAATCCGTAATTTACTCTAAAAATTCCCATGTTAAGAGGAAACAAAGATTTTATATATGAGGAAGGCTGACAAGACAACCTTTTATTTGGTGTACAACGTGTTAAGCTTTTTTTACTTTGTTTATCTCGATTATTCCTTCGGTGTATGTTATTTTCTCAATGAATAAATCAAAACTGTATTTTAAGATCTTGGCGCCCCACAATGGGAGATTGTGGCCATAAATAGGTAAAATTTGAAAGTGCTATGGATTTAAAAAATTTTTACGCCAATCGTCAGATAATACTTAGGGACGGAAAAAAAAACTATAAAAGTTTTAAAATTTTGTTTTGGTTTAGCAACACAGTGAGCCCAAAGTTGGACTTTAAACAGAAAAAATGCTCCACAGAACTTTTAAAATTAGGAACTGCTGGATAAACGCTCTAGTTAATTTATTTTAAGCCCGATCCACTAACGTAGCATATCGTTAGAAAGTATATTGTTTCTACTTTGTTAAAAATATTTTTTTTTTTTTCTTTTGCCGATTTTATGTGAATTATAGTGATTTTTCAAATGTTTAAAAAAAAATGGTAAAAATGGAAAAATTGCAAACTTTGACATTAAAAAAAAAAAAAATACATTTTCTGATTTCCATTATTTTTCAATATAATATGTGGCCAAGTATGCTTAATCGAAATGCAAAGTCCCTACTGCTTCTTTTGGGAACTTTTTTTTTTATAAACTTTTTCATATTGTGGTTTTTGACTGGACAAAATAAGTTGACTTTTTTGGAACGCTATTTTTAATTCGTTTGCATCGAAATATATCACGATAGCATTTTGTCATAAAGTACAAGCTTTAAGCTTTTAAAAAAACATTTGTTTGAGTTTTTATGTATGATAGGTGAATTGTGGTGATTTTTCGAAAATTTAAGCTCAAAAAGCCAAAATCGATAAATTTTACAAACTTTGACATTAAAAAAAAAAAATACATTTTCTGATTTTCATTATTTTTCAATATAATATGTGACCAAGTATGCTTAATCGAAATACAAAGTCCCTACTGCTTTTTTTGAGAACTTTTTTTTCGATGAATTTTTTCCTGTAGCAGTTTTTGAGAAAAAAAAATATTTTTATTTCTTTACATTCTGCAACGTTTTACAATAGATTTATCAATTTTAAGCTTACAGTCTTCTTAAATTCCAAAAAAAAAATTTTTTAAGAGAAGGGTGACAGGTAAGGGGTATGTTTCCTCCTTTTAATCCCCCTTGGGACTCACCCTTTCTTAAAATAAGCCAAGAGCATATTGAAAGGTATACAAAAAACATTATAATTGGTATAATATGCCCCCTTCTGTGCATAAAGTTTTAATTCACGGAAGCGAAATCATACAAGCACTTCAAGTACCAATTGGTAGTCTTTCCGAAGAAGCTCAGGAAGCATCAAACAAAGTTTTTAAAAGCGCTAGGTTACACAATAGCAGTTTGTGCTCTAGAGTAGCAAACAACGAAGACGTTTTGCATTACATGCTGATCTCTTCTGATCCGATTATTAGCCAAATCCGAGTAAAACGTGATAAAAAATATAAAGAGTTATCACCAGAAGCTCAAGAGCTGTTGCAATTAAATGAAAAAACTGATTAAAATAAATTTAAAACAATGAAATAACTTAATATTTTCCTTTTTCTATTATTGTATACATTAGTTTCGACTTGATTGTGTCCTCTTTTTTTGATTTGATCGCCAATTTGAGCCAAAAGAATTGCAATGAAAAAGTTTCTAGTGCGGACTATTTTTTCTGATAGTTTTTATGAAAATAATAAATAAAATGTTTAAAGGGCGTGAAAACGCCTACTTTTTTAGTGGACATTATTTGTCATAATATCATTGACATATTTGCTAAACATCATCAATCTGCATGAACGATTTTCGGAGATATTGATAAGTTAATTTTTTGGTAGGCGTGGCACTGCCCATTTTTCTAGTGCGGATTATTTGTTCTGATGGTCTTTTCATATGTACCAAATAATATCTATCTGCGACAAATATTTTCAGAAATATGATGAATTTTTTTTTTTGAAGGCGTGGCACCGCCCATTTGTCCTAGGAACATTATTTGTCCTGATGACTTTTACACATTTACCAAATCTCATTTATCTGCGTCAAAGAGTTTCGGTGATATGATTAGTTAATTTTTTGAGGGGCGTGGCACCGCCCATTTTTTTAGTATATAGCTTAGCCTTTTTTTGTACTAGCATAATATAAAAACCTATTTAAAATCGGTTACTTAGTTTCCGAGTTAATAAGGGACAAATACACAAACAAACCAAATCTAGTTTTTATAAAGTAGATTTTCGTTTATTCCTCATAACTTGAAAACTATAAAAGATAGCGCAAAATTTTTAACATTTTTGAAATTAGCGGGGCTAAGTTATTGAAAATTGATACCCATTTTGAAAAAAAAATCGGACTACGCCCCAACTTTGTATGGAAGGTAGGCGTGTCCGTCGGCGGATTTTGTTCATATTCACAGATTTTTATTATTTTAATGTAAAAAACATTTGTACCAAATTTCAATAGCCTAGCTCTATTATTACTATATATGACCGCCGTTCCATACAAACCCTCCCATTGTGCGCCCCGGAAGTCTGGTCGTGCCAAATAATTTTATACTAAGCACTTGTGAACAAATATTTGTTAACTATTCAAAATAAACAAGTTCGCATTGTTTTCTTTTTGAATATATACTTACAGCCATATTATGGCAAATTTTTCGTTGTTATTTTTGTGTTTCAAAACAAAATTTGAAACTCAAAAATAATAAATTTTGACAAAAATTGTCAGCTGCTTTTTAGATATTGACAATTTCTTTGACAAATTTTGATTTTTATTCAATAAAAAATTAGAAAACTACAACAACCACACAGAATTTAAAAAATACTGGTTGACTATTGTCAATTTTTCAGAATAGGCCCCTTAGTATCACGAAAAATCATTGAGTATTAAGTTAAATGAATCAAGTACAAACGAGTTCAAGATAATGCATCACTATTTCATCATTGACAGCTCTAAATGTCATTCAGCGCTTTGAAATTTTCATTCAGCGAATTGGAATTTCATTCAGCACAACAGTGTACATTTGAGTTTACAGAATCGCATGAAATAAAAAAATGTAAACTTGGTGTGAAGATGAGTTTTCTTATTTTGTGTACACCGATTTTTTTCACAGTTACAGAATCCGCCCCCAGTAGTGGAATTCCCAAATTCTTTACCGACATTTTTCGGTCGTTAACTTGCGACTAACAACGATTGTTGCTAATTGGTATTCCCAAACATAATTTTAACAACATTTGTAGCAAACATTGGCAGTTAATTTCGGTCAGTTGCTGTCAAGTTTGCTATAAGTTTTAGTGTTGGAAAGTTGTCGTTAACTTACGATTGTTGTATTCCCAAACATAATTTTAACATCTTTTGTAGCAAACTTTGACAGTTAATTTCGGTCAGTTGTTGCTAAGTTTGCTACAAGTTTTTAAGCGTCGTTATCGTACCGAAAGCAACGTTAATGTAGTTTTTAATTGAAGAATGCAATCAAAATAATTGTTATTTAAAAAAAAATAGAAGTTATGGCTATATGCAGCCTAAAAATTTGAAAAATTGACATTAATAAGAAAACCCAATCCTTAGCTCATTCTTATATTTATTTTTTCATGGTAAAGCCGTGTTTTTGTGGTTCAAAAGGGCCTAGGTCAACGAAAGAAAAATTGGGGGTGCATGAAATATGAAAAGGGGTCAACGAGACTGGATTTCATTTAAGAAGACCATCACCAAAATTTATGCATTATTATTATACCTTTTCTTTTGATCAAAATTATACTGTCTGACTGCTTTAAAAATGACCCATAAAAAGGAATCGACAGAAAACAGAATGAAACTACACATACACCACGGGGCAAAGAAGTTTGCGAGATTTTTAATGACTTAACATTTATTTCTAGATCAAAAAGCGATTAAGAGCTTAAGCCTTATTTTCTATTAAAAAAAGTTTTTAAAGCATCATGTTATGCACTACAAGCTCCTCATTCAAAGTACATACGTTCTTCGCTTCAGTTCAATAGATTTTTTCACTGCGATCATTTGAGATGATATCTTTAGCGCTGGACGATTTCAAACTATCGGATTTGGTCAACTCCTGCAAGAAAAATTCGCTTAAATCAGTTTTAGTGGTTGTTCAATGGGAATCGCTGGCGCTCATGACTTGTTTACGGATAAATAAGTTAAAATTCTGAAACTACTGTTTTATTATTTAATTCGTAATTCTAACATGAATATGTAATCAAAAATTGTCAGGAAGATGTGGTTTCGGAGATATAGTCATAAGAAGATCCGGATATATCTTCTATGAAAACCGCTTTAAGGTGGGTACCCCTGGATGGATTTGGAATCATTATTAAGAGTATCTTCATCATCACTATCTACTCCATCTTCATCATCTTCTTCGTCAAAATCGCTTCAATAAACTCTTCATCAAGTAATTCACTACGCACGTCGCTATCCAATTCCATCCCCTTTTCGACATCTCAAAATCTTCTTCTTCATCACCATTGTCTTCTGCCTCTAGTCCCTCATTGAATGCCGTTTGTGGGAAATTATAAATATCTTGATTTGTACCACTTTGGAGACTATCCATCAGTTCCATTTCAATATGATTAGCAATTTTAGTGGCTTCTGCTCACGACGTGTTTCGCGGCTTTCAATTTTACGTGGCAGCAGCACTATCAATTTCTAACGTCACAGTTTTAATTGTGTGCAACTTTTACTGTGTGATCTTTACAAAACGTTGCTTATTCTTGACAATCATATATTTTGGCCAAAAGACCAAATTTTCATTTATCTGTTGTATGGCTTTTTCCAAATTGCGTGACAATTTCACACGCTCCCACAATTTTTTGCCATATGTGAGCGTTCTGCGGTCTTCATAAAGAGATAGATGATGCCTTTTCCTTGCGCATAGTACCAATTAACTGTTTGCCAGTGGTCAGATCTGACGCCTGCAAAGACCAGTGAAGTTGTACTCACGTCGGCAAAAGGTACGTGTGTCGTTTTTTAACGAACAAAACGATTTGTTGATGATACTTATTTCATTTTACAGAAAAGAAAAAATTAAAAAGATATTTTTATTATTTTTCCCTCGAATTCATTTGTCAAATGGTTGTGTTGCCATATTTTCGATTTAATTTGACAACAATTTTCGTTAACATTTCCAACAATTTTCCAGCACTAAATTTTGTAAATTTTGTTGTTAACTATGATTTTGAGAATACCACTTTCGTTATCGTAAGCTACAAACATTGTTAGGTTGCTACAACGATTATCGCTCGTTAAAATTTTGGGAATTCCACTACAGGTTTAAATTTTTTTGTCTCCGATTTCGCTCAAATTTAGCAATATGGTAGATACGGTGTGCAAGAACAACAATCCAGGAGGATTTGGCCCTAGTACCATATGTTGTTAAAATACTGGGTGTTGAAGTTGGCGTTTTTAGTCATTTTCATGAAAAGGGTGTTTTTCAAAAATTTTTAGCTTACACTAAAGTTTGTAAATTTATAAATCTAAGTTACTGGTCCCATTCATTTTAAAGTGTTCTTTTTATAAAATTTTTTACACTTAAAAATACTTTTGAATTTTTTTTAAAAAAACCCCCCTTCAATTTTTTTTAAAAGTACTTTAGGTTAAAGCATGGTTTTTAAGCTTTAAAATAATGTATGACTCAAGATGGGATTCGGACGCTACATGGGTGTTTTTGGCTTTTGAAAATTTATGCATTATTATTATACCTTTTCTTTTGATCAAAATTATACTGTCTGACTGCTTTAAAAATGACCCATAAAAAGGAATCGACAGAAAACAGAATGAAACTACACATACACCACGGGGCAAAGAAGTTTGCGAGATTTTTAATGACTTAACATTTATTTCTAGATCAAAAAGCGATTAAGAGCTTAAGCCTTATTTTCTATTAAAAAAAGTTTTTAAAGCATCATGTTATGCACTACAAGCTCCTCATTCAAAGTACATACGTTCTTCGCTTCAGTTCAATAGATTTTTTCACTGCGATCATTTGAGATGATATCTTTAGCGCTGGACGATTTCAAACTATCGGATTTGGTCAACTCCTGCAAGAAAAATTCGCTTAAATCAGTTTTAGTGGTTGTTCAATGGGAATCGCTGGCGCTCATGACTTGTTTACGGATAAATAAGTTAAAATTCTGAAACTACTGTTTTATTATTTAATTCGTAATTCTAACATGAATATGTAATCAAAAATTGTCAGGAAGATGTGGTTTCGGAGATATAGTCATAAGAAGATCCGGATATATCTTCTATGAAAACCGCTTTAAGGTGGGTACCCCTGGATGGATTTGGAATCATTATTAAGAGTATCTTCATCATCACTATCTACTCCATCTTCATCATCTTCTTCGTCAAAATCGCTTCAATAAACTCTTCATCAAGTAATTCACTACGCACGTCGCTATCCAATTCCATCCCCTTTTCGACATCTCAAAATCTTCTTCTTCATCACCATTGTCTTCTGCCTCTAGTCCCTCATTGAATGCCGTTTGTGGGAAATTATAAATATCTTGATTTGTACCACTTTGGAGACTATCCATCAGTTCCATTTCAATATGATTAGCAATTTTAGTGGCTTCTGCTCACGACGTGTTTCGCGGCTTTCAATTTTACGTGGCAGCAGCACTATCAATTTCTAACGTCACAGTTTTAATTGTGTGCAACTTTTACTGTGTGATCTTTACAAAACGTTGCTTATTCTTGACAATCATATATTTTGGCCAAAAGACCAAATTTTCATTTATCTGTTGTATGGCTTTTTCCAAATTGCGTGACAATTTCACACGCTCCCACAATTTTTTGCCATATGTGAGCGTTCTGCGGTCTTCATAAAGAGATAGATGATGCCTTTTCCTTGCGCATAGTACCAATTAACTGTTTGCCAGTGGTCAGATCTGACGCCTGCAAAGACCAGTGAAGTTGTACTCACGTCGGCAAAAGGTACGTGTGTCGTTTTTTAACGAACAAAACGATTTGTTGATGATACTTATTTCATTTTACAGAAAAGAAAAAATTAAAAAGATATTTTTATTATTTTTCCCTCGAATTCATTTGTCAAATGGTTGTGTTGCCATATTTTCGATTTAATTTGACAACAATTTTCGTTAACATTTCCAACAATTTTCCAGCACTAAATTTTGTAAATTTTGTTGTTAACTATGATTTTGAGAATACCACTTTCGTTATCGTAAGCTACAAACATTGTTAGGTTGCTACAACGATTATCGCTCGTTAAAATTTTGGGAATTCCACTACAGGTTTAAATTTTTTTGTCTCCGATTTCGCTCAAATTTAGCAATATGGTAGATACGGTGTGCAAGAACAACAATCCAGGAGGATTTGGCCCTAGTACCATATGTTGTTAAAATACTGGGTGTTGAAGTTGGCGTTTTTAGTCATTTTCATGAAAAGGGTGTTTTTCAAAAATTTTTAGCTTACACTAAAGTTTGTAAATTTATAAATCTAAGTTACTGGTCCCATTCATTTTAAAGTGTTCTTTTTATAAAATTTTTTACACTTAAAAATACTTTTGAATTTTTTTTAAAAAAACCCCCCTTCAATTTTTTTTAAAAGTACTTTAGGTTAAAGCATGGTTTTTAAGCTTTAAAATAATGTATGACTCAAGATGGGATTCGGACGCTACATGGGTGTTTTTGGCTTTTGAACGCCCGCTAAAGGCAAAAATCTTTTTTTACTCGAGAGGAAAGCATCTTACGTAAAAAGTGTACTAGGCAAAAAATGCTTAGAATCGACCAAGCAATACGTGTGGTTTTTTTGGAATTTTTGTGAAAAGTTAAAAAAAAAAAATTTTTTCCTTTCAATAATTTTTGCAAAAATTTATAATAAAAAAAATTTTTCAAAAATTATTCCAAAAAAAAAAATTTTAAAAAATGCACACTTATTTCTTAGACGATTCTAAGCATTTTTTGCCTAGTACACTTTTTACGTAAGATGCTTTCCTCTCGAGTAAAAAAAGATTTTTGCCTTCAGCGGGCGTTCAAAAGCCAAAAACATCCATGTAGCGTCCGAATTCCATCTTGAGTCATACATCATTTTAAAGCTTATAAATCATGCTTTAACGTAAAGTACTTTTAAAAAAAATCGAAGGGGGGTTTTTTGTAAAACAAAATTCAAAAGTATTTTTAAGTGTAAAAAATTTTGGTGAAAAAGGAACACTTAAAAATGAATGGGACCAGTATATTAGAGCTGTCAAACAGCTCACCACAGTCTTCACTGCTACGAAAGTAGTAACGAAGATATTTTGGTATTATGATAGCATTTCGAAAGCTCTTTTCCGTCTTTATGAATACGACTTTTAATACCTGCTACGTAGGAGGTCTTAAAGCGATCTTAAAGCTATTAGTTGCTTGCTGTCAGGTTTTTATTATGTAAAAAGTGAAGAATTAAGAAAAATTTTATTTTATTGCTTGTTTATAATTTTTTATCATAAAACATCTGAGCTTAATGTTAGAGTATCGACTGTTAATATTTTTTTTAAACCTAATTTGGCTTATTAAGCTTTTAATTTTAAGAAAGAATATGTAATCAAAAATGTCTGGTCGGAAATACTTTCGGTGATATAGCCATCGAAAGACCGGGATATAGCTCAAATAAAAACCGGTATGAGTTCGGAACCCCTGGCTGGATTTTAATAATATTGATGTCATATGAAAGATATTTTAACTAACTACAATATTGTTTTAACAAAATTTTAAATCCGAGTCAACATTTTCGAGATATGGCCTGTTTTCAAAAATTTTTAACGGTTTTTTATTTTTAAAACACTATTTTCCAAAAAATTTCTGATTAACTTATAGCTTTTGTAACAAATTATGGAATCCTTATCAATTTAATTTGATTTGATATGCAATTTATACTTCATTTCCTTCAATAGCACATTTTTTATAGGAAAACCGTTTTTGTTAATAAGACATTTTTGGAAAATTACTGCTTTAAAAACTTTCGAAAATTCGCCATACCTCGAAAACCATACCTCAAAAAATACCTTTCATATGACACCAATATCACTGAAATCCATCAAGGGATTCTGAACTTATACCGGTTTTCATAAAAGCTATATCCCGATCTTCCGATGGCTATATTTCCGAAAATAGATTCGACCAGAACTTTTTGTTGTTGTTGTTGTAATTAATTTCCAGAGCCCTATTTGGGCCAAAAAATATAAAAAAACAACAGTTTTTAAAGTAAAATTGTTGCCTAAGATTTTGCAGTTGTTGAATTTTTATTTGTAGGTGTGATAATGAAAGTGGAAAACAAAATGGGTGCTATTATTGATTCCGTTCGATAAGGAAATTTTCGCGGAAAGAAATATCGTTCGATATGAAAACTACTATTCTTGATTCCGACGGAAGAGGAATATCGAACGAGAATATTGAGAACCCTGAAATAAGAACCTCTCTAACATTTTGACAGATGGTTAGGTTAGGTTAGCGCGGGTGATAGCAGTTGCTATCATAACTTAGGCCGCGATTGACAGATGACAAAGGGTAAAAAAAAATTAGAAGTGTCAAAAAATTTTTGATATTTTTTTTGTAAATATCATGCGGATAAAATGGATTTTTCAGTGCGATTTAAGGATTAATTATCTATACATTTTAGAGTTCGGTGAAGACGCGTGTTTCTTTAAAGTTGTTTTTTGTAAAAAAGTGTCAGATAATTTTTTTTTTTTAAGTGATTACATTTCATTGTTTGATCACCGCAGCGAGGGTTGGATGTGAATATGACCTCTTCTATATAAGTTGTATATCTAATCAGAATAAAGATGAATTGTTTCCTTTATTTAATAAAATAAAATGTTTTGTTTTATGAATTTTGAGTTTTATTTTAAAAATTAATTTTGTTATTTTTAATTTAACCCACTTGTTCAGCTGCGTAAAATCGCATCCAATTTAGTTCCAACTTTATTTTCATCTGTTTCCATTTTTTTATGTTTTTGCTATTTTTGCTACGCCCTGTTGTTGTTCCTGCTGCTTATGTAGATCGTTGGTTATGTCGCGAATACATACACACATACAAACATACGTATGAACTGTAATTTTTACGATCCCTTATTCCAGTTTCGTTTTTACAATCGCAGCAACCGGTCAATTTTCTAATAAGCTTTTTTCGGCAGCAGCAACAACAACACGGGTTTAATAAATTTGTCTAATTCTCATTTAATTAATAATAAATGAAATATACAGTGAAATATAATTTAAAAATACAAATTCGAATACAAAAATTGTAATAAAAACGCATTCCATATGCAATTATATTTAAATTCGGTGTTCGTGTTTTAATAGGAATATAAAAACTCTTATAGGCCTCAACACCACTATTGTATAGTAGTAAGTGTTTAAAATTTATATTAAATATTTAGCTTCCTCTCCCTATCAATAAAAACAGCAAAATTAACAAAGAAGCATACATTTGTAACTTTTTATTGGCGTTCCGTCACAAAAATTTCGCGGAAGGAAAATACTGAAATATATCTATCCGTCGGAATCAAGAATACACATAAATAAACGTCACTTCGACGTCAGGGATGTTAAATTTGTCAAATTATATGCGGAAACAATAATGCCAAATTTATCTGTTTTGCGGAACAGTGATGACAGATGTATCTAATTTTCGGACTCAATAATAGCAAAATTTGCTTCCGCGCGGAAAATGCTTTCCGACGGAATCAAGAATAGCACTCAATAATATATAGCGGCGGGCAAGAAGAACTTATTTTGCATGATTCAATAACAATGGTTATGGCAAGTTGTCAAAATAAAAAATGGAACCCGGCATCTTGTCTTGCTATCTGTCAAAAGTCTAGAATCAAAACAAAGAATTTTGACATTTTCGTAGTTTAAAAATTATAAGAAGAAGCAGCATTTGTTATCGCTGCAACCAGGGTAATTTAAAAATGTTATTTTGCACAATTTGACAAGTTCACCTCTAAAGCTTTTGTGTGGTGAATTTATGAGCTTTTTCTAAAAGATTTCTGCGCCAGAACACCGAATGTCTTCGGGAGTCATATAAAATCTTAGAAAGTAATTCTGACATGTATTCCGAAAGACTTTCTGCTGTCTTAGCTAGAATAGCCCTATAAATCTTGTTCCCGTATTCAAAATTTAGTCAAATGAGAGCGACAAAAAAACAATGCTGATCATTTCCCCTCAAAACAAATGTAACCAAATTTAACCTTAAGAATTTGTTAAATTTCAAAAAAGTCACAACCGACAAAAGAATATATGTGTACGGGAAAATTAAAAAAAAAATCTAAAATTGTAAATGAATTAAACGTCAACAAAAATTTCTGCAGCTGCTTTTTCTAAACGAAATAAAAAGAAAAAAAAAGAAAAATGCTGCAATCTGAAGGATAATAGCATTCCATGAGCTTGCGGTGCTCTGTTCGTTTTGGACTTTCGTGGTAAATTTTTTGATTTTGTATATGATGGATTGATTCTTCTACTACTTTACTTTCGATAGGGAATGAATTATGACCCCCGACTAATAACACCAGAAAATTAAGCTGCAATTTGCTGTGACCAAAACTAAAATACAGCAATTGTAAAATGGATACATGGAACTAAATACCGACTTGGAAATTATTGCGACAAAGTCAGACTTAATTGTACACAAAATAAACCCTTCCGAAATATTAGGAATACTGAATTTAATGATGCTTAACTTAGAGCCACTGTAACAGAACCATAAAATGATCATACTTGAGGAAATAGAAATTTTGAGGAGCAAAGTAAAGACTTTAATACCAAAGCAGAATAGAAGCAAGAGAGGCCTGATCAATGCAGATGGTGTGTCAATTTAAAATATCAAATTCAAGCCCAAGACACAACTGTGCGAGATGCGTGCGCGCGAGTTAAATATGTATTTATACATATGAAGCACTCCACGCCAAGTGTACCAAAAAAAAAGTTTTTTTTCTCCGATTTCGCTCAAATTTGGCAATATGGTAGATCCGGTGTGCCAGAACAACAATCCAGGAGGATTTGGTCCTAGTACCATTTGTCGATAAAATGGAGAGTGTTGAAGTTAGCGATTTTAGTCATTTTTATAAAAAGGGTGTTTTTTCAAAAATTTATAGCTTACACTAAAGTTTGTAAATTGATAAATTTAAGTTACTGGTCCTATTCATTTTGAAGCATGCTTTTTATAAAAATATATTTCTTGGTGAAAAAAATTTTTTACACTTAAAAATACTTCTGAATTTTTTTAAAAAAAGCCCTCTTAGATTTTTTTTAAAAGTACCTTAAATTAAAGCATAATTTATAAGCTTTAAAATGATGTATTTCTCAAGATGGGATTCAGACGCTAAATAAGAGTTTTTCGCTTTTGAACGCCCGTGGCAGGCAAAAATCTTTTTTTACTCGAGAGGAAAACATCTTACGTTAAAAGTGCATATAGCAAAAAATGCTTAAAATCGTCCAAGCAATACGTGTGATTTTTTTTTGGAATTTTTTGAAAAGCTAAAAAAAAAATTTTTTTTCCTTTCAATATTTTTTGAAAAAATTTTACATAAAAAAAATTTTTCAAAAGCTATTCAAAAAAAAAGTTTTAAAAAATTCCAAAAAAATTCACACGTATTCCTTAGACGATTCTAAGCATTTTTGCCTAGTACACTTTTTACGTAAGATGTTTTCCTCTCGAGTAAAAAAAGATTTTGTTCTGCCACGGGCCAAAAACTCCAATGTATCGTCCGAATCCCATCTTGAGTCATGCATCATTTTAAAGCTTATAAATTATGCTTTAATTTAAGGTTCTTTTAAAAAAAATCTACGGGGACTTTTTTTAAAAAAAATTCAAAAGTATTTTTAAGTGTAAAAAATTTTGGTGAAAAAAAATTTTTTTCACCACGAAATATTTTTTTATAAAAATAACACTTCAAAATGAATGGGACCATTGACTTAGATCTATCAATTTACAAACTTAAGTGTAAGCTATAACTTTTTGAAAAAACACCCTTTTCATGAAAATTACTAAAAACGCCAACTTCAACACCCTGTATTTTAACAACATATGGTACTAGGGCCAAATCCTCCGGGATTGTTGTTCTTGCACACCGGATCTACCATATTGCCAAATTTGAGCGAAATCGGAGTACACTTGGCGTGGAGTTCTTCATATATATAAAGGTAGAGAGCGAAAGAAAATACTGTGTTTATTTTTGACGTTTATTCGCTGAACTTCAATCTTAAACTAAAAACTTAAAAATTATAGACGCGGACAATTGGCACATATTGTCCAATCATATGAACAACTTGATTGTTTCATATTTGTTGAGGCAGCATTTTATTATCTGCGTCATACACTGAAACGAACAAGTTGTTTATCTCGTATCAGCTTACAATATGGTGCTCTTAATGCCACCGTTTGCAGCTGTATGTTTGGGTGATATAACTCCTCCACCGCTAGTTTTTGAATTCTCTTGAATTCTTTTTTCTTGTATTTTAACTTTTACATTATTCTTTTTTAATTGACAACTTATACATACTACAATAATAATCAAAATTATAATAAGAGTTAAATTTATACCCGAGGATACATTTTGGCTAAACTTCAATTCTTTTATTTCTTCAAAATATTTTTCATTAACAAATTTTATCTCTTCAAACGTTATTTTTTCTGTAAAATTATTTTCAACTTTTGACTTAGGATAAATAAATCTTTCTTTATAAGTTGCTTTGGAGTTTTGAAAAAAATGCTCAAGTATCTTAATAGAACAGTTCTTATACTGAATCATATAGTTTCCTGATAATACAATATTCTTAAATTGACATGTACTATTTATCTGAATATTTCATGCATTTTTTAGTATTATTGTTTCTTTTTCTAGTTCAATAATTTCAACGGCCTTGTTTGTTACAAGTTTACAATTTTTTCTGATACTACAATGCTTTGATATTCTACATTCAAATTTATATGTTTAGTTCTCATATTCAAATTGAACTTCTATTTCCGAATCTATCTCTTTACATTTAGAGTTTGTTATGGGAATAATTGATTTCAACCTCACTGTTACAAATTCTTTCGGTAATTTTATTATAAACCATATTTCTCGCCCATTATATTCTATCAAACATGTTCGAATATATTTTAACTTATTTAAATCTATATCATAATCGTTTATTTCGTCTTTAATAAGAATATTCGGACTTATAACGCCAAATTGTGCACTACTTATACTGTTCTGTATATGATCTATCTTACTTCTTAGTATAGTAAGCATTAAATATTGTTCTTGATATAAATTTTGTAACATAACTTTTTTTAAAGTAGTATCTAATTTGTCTAAGTACTGTACTAAGTTTTTTCTGTCTTGATTTATCGCATCTCTTATTACTTCTAATGATTTATTAAAGTAGTCATTTATTTTTACCTGCTGATTAAGAGCTGTTATTGAATTATGTAAGTTTAAGTCTACTGTGTTCAAATGTAATTCTATGTCCTCCCTGTCCATACTATCCATGGTAGCAAAAATAAATTTATAAACGTTACCAACTGCATTGATCAGGCCTCTCTTGCTTCTATTCTGCTTTGGTATTAAAGTCTTTACTTTGCTCCTCAAAATTTCTATTTCCTCAAGTATGATCATTTTATGGTTCTGTTACAGTGGCTCTAAGTTAAGCATCATTAAATTCAGTATTCCTAATATTTCGGAAGGGTTTATTTTGTGTACAATTAAGTCTGACTTTGTCGCAATAATTTCCAAGTCGGTATTTAGTTCCATGTATCCATTTTCGTCCGTTATCGGTTGAATGTTGAAAGCCTTACTTTGATTACACATTATCATTATCACAAATAGTAATATTTTCCACATAACCTGAAAGATGAATGGAGATTAGGTTTCTTGTTGTCTATTTGTTCTTAACATTCTTTGAAGTCGTTTAATATTAGCTGGATGTACGTTTCCTAGTTTGGTTATTCTGAAGTAGGGTTCGTCCTTGTGCCTAACTCGTTTATAGTTTTTAATAGGGCCTTCTTCTCTTTCTTCTATATAATTCTCCCGGTTTCTATTCCGGCTTCCTATCACTTTTCTTTTTGTGTTTTCCAATCTACCGTATATTATAGATGGTTGCTCAACCTCTTTTGCATACTTTGGTGTACATTTTAGCGTTGTATTATATCTATTATTGTAGATTCCTATTGCCTTTTGGATCTTTACTTCTATTGATTCATCTTCATCAATTCCATTTACTATTTCTATCAAAGTCGAGTGAAGTCTCTCGATGTCGGCATTGCCTGTGTGTGAATTAGGTGTAGTAAAATGTACATCAATGCCTTCTGAATTTAGGTACGATGTTACTTATTCTGCTTTAAATTCATTATCAAAAATTACTTTATTCGGTTTGCCAAATTTAACGAGGTGTTCTGTTATTATTCGTTTTTTAGTTCTCCAGTTCCTATCCTCAATATTATATACCACACCAAATTTTGTTAACCTATCAATCACTGTAACAAAAGATCTTTTTTCCATATGAAATATATCAAGGTGAATTACTTCATTTTTCTCTTTGGGAGTTTCTGTCAATTTAAACTTAGGTAAAAGAGGCTTTCTGTCATATTTTATCTCTTGACACTTTTTACAATTAGTACCCTGCAGTAAAAATATGAGACAGTCCACAAAAAATACTAGTTCGCGGTTACTACTAGCTCAAAACTAGTTAAAAACGGATGCAGTGGAGGCCAATTCGATCTCAGTTTGTAGTTTGTAAGCGCAGAGAAATTTGAATCGTGACAAAAACAAATTTAAATTTTTGTTATTTGCTTTTAAAATAATATTTTCCCGTCAAATTGTTTTGCATCAAAACAAATTGTGTTTAACTTTTCAAGAAAAATCATAAAAAACAGCATAAATTTAAAAATGGAAATAAGATAAACAACAAAGTAAGTAATTTAACAAGAAATTTTATTTTTAAATGGTACTAACTGGCCCGGAAGCGACTTTGTTCGCCCGTTCCCAATGCCCTTTACATATGTTCCAAGTCCCATTTATCTCCGTCATCCTCGTTTTCCAACCCTTCATGTTTTTAAAGGTGAATAAAATATACATATACGAGGGGTCTAACAAAAGTTCGCTTAGTTGAATTGAAAAAACTTTTAAATTTAATTTTTTAAATTTATAACTTTATTCTTCATCTATTTGTATTTTTTCAACGTAATCGCCATTTATTTTGATACATTTTTGAAATCGATAAATCCATCTTGAAAAACAGTCTTTAAAATCGGCTTTTTGCAGTTTTGGAATTTCATCATTAACCGCATATATTATCTCCTCATTGCTGTTGAAGACTCTTTCTCTCAAATTTTTTTTTATTTTTGGAAACAACCAGAAGTCACAAGGCGCTTGACCTGAGGAATAAGGTGCTGGACGAATTTCTTCGATGCCTGAAAGCGCAATAAAATCTGTCGTTTTTTCAGCAGTGTGCGCTGGCGCATTATCGTGATGTAGAAAGTAGCGGCGTAGCTCCTTTTTTTGTCGTTTTCCCAATAAATTTTGGAAAACTTCTGGTAAACAGTTTTTATTATACCATTTAGCAGTAACCGTCTGACCTTTTTCCAAAGGAATAACAGCTACAACTTTCTCTCTGGTGAAGTAAGCTGACATCATTACTTTTGTTGATGACTTTTTTTTGCTTTACCTTAACAGGTGGACTTGCACCTTCTGGGCTCCATACCAGGCATTGAAATAAGCTGTAGTAATACCCTATTTCTGCAGTAATAACTTCAAATTTGCAGTAATAACTTCAGAATATTGTAAAAAATTGTAATAATAATTTTCACCCAAATTCATATTACTTTGTTTTGCGTTAATCGCTTAAACTAAATACTCATTTTATATAGCTTATAACCGTTGTTTTAGTTGTCTAACCTCACCAATTTGGGCTAAAATGTAGCAACCACAATAAGTACTCGGCAACTCTACTTTAAACATATTTTTATAAATGCATTCGAAGAAAATTTCGCTATAAATTTTCAATTTTAAAAAATTGCAAATAAAAACAAAAAAAAAATCTGCAGTAATAAGTTTTTCTTATTTCATCCCCTGCTCCATACCATGGATTGTTGTTTGGTTTCGGGGTCGTACTTCTAAAACCATGCTTCATCATTTGTTACTATTTTCTTGAAAGTGTTAGACTCTCCGTTTTTGTATTTTTAAAGAAAATACTTAGCAAAACGCACACAAGTGTGAATTGTTTTTTTTTTTTAATTTTTTTTAGCAAAAAATTTTTTTTAACGTCATTTTTAATAAATTTAAAAAAAAAAAAAAAAAACAATTCACACTTGTTCCTTGGATGATTCTAAGCATTTTATACCATGTGCACTTTTTTCGTAAGATGCCTCCCTCTTGAGTAAAAAAGCGTTTTGCCTTTCACGGGGCTGCATCACTACGTTTCAAACGTTATATCATCGAGCCTGCTGGCCCAAAGAAGTCTTAACATGTGTTGTCTTGTTACATAGGTAAAAAGCAGTTGACGTAGAAACGCGTCAATGCCGCGCTGGGCACGAAAAACTTAGACACAGAAACGCGCCAATGCCAAAAAAGGGGTTGAAATGCAATGTATCTCCTAAACGATGCATGGTAGAAAAAAAAAGTCTGCATCAATTTTGTAGGTTTATTTATGCTCTTTACTTTAAAAAAATTTGCGATGGTAAAAAAATATTATTTGACCCTCAAAAATGCAAAAAAGTACAAAAAAAATGCAAGTGACGACTTTGGCGCCCTCTAAATTTGTTACAGCAAGTTTTAAAGCCATGTTAATAATGACTAAAGTTATAGACAATTTAATTGTCTTAATTTTTTGTTCAATAAAATTTTCTGTGCGGCCTACGGTTTAGCCACAAAATCAAATCAAAAACGTTTTTGAGTTTCTCAAAAACGGGGGGATGGGGAGACTCGACATTTTGAATTTAAGCTTTTCTAATGGACCACTAACTACTGACAAAAAATCAGAGCGGGGGTCAACCTTCGAACTTTCAGACCCTTTTTGATGCCAGATTGACTGTACTGGTTAGATTTATATGAAACTAGTAAGGGTGTAAATTTTGGCCTGGCCAAAAAATAAATACCCTACACTGCAGTATTTTGAAAATTTTGCTTATATGGGAGGTGCCACGCCCTCTTGTCCGAGTACACTCAGTTTTTGTTCAGAGCTTGAATTTATAGTTTTTAGTGTCAGAGTGAAATTTAGTTGGATTATCTCAAAAAACTCTTTCAGTATAGCATTTTGAATCTTTTGCTTATATGGGAGGTGCCACGCCCCCTTTTCTGATTTCACCCAATTTTTGCTGAGAGCTTTCATTTATAATTTTTAGTGTCTGAGTCAAATTTGGTTCGAATATCTCAAAAAACGCTTTCAGTATAGCGTTTTGAAGCTTTTGCTTATATGGGTGGTGCCACGCCCCTTTTTCTGATTTCACCCAATTTTTGCTGAGAGCTTTAATTTATAATTCTTAGTGTCTGAGTCAAATTTGGTTCGAATATCTCAAAAAACGCTTTCAGTATAGCGTTTTAAAGCTTTTGCTTATATGGGAGGTGCCACGCCCTCTTGTCCGAGTACACCCAGTTTTTGTTCAGAGCTTGCATTTATAGTTTTTAGTGTCAGAGTGAAATTTAGTTGGATTATCTCAAAAAACTCTTTCAGTACAGCATTTTGAATCTTTTGCTTATATGGGAGGTGCCACGCCTCCTTGTCTGATTTCACCCAATTTTTGCTGAGAGCTTTCATTTATAATTCTTAGTGCCTGAGTCAAATTTGGTTCGAATATCTCAAAAAACGCTTTCAGTATAGCGTTTTGAAGCTTTTGCTTATATAGGAGGTGCCACGCCCTCTTGTCCGAGTACACCCAGTTTTTGTTCAGAGCTTGCATTTATAGTTTTTAGTGTCAGAGTGAAATTAAGTTGGATTATCTCAAAAAACTCTTTCAGTATAGCATTTTGAATCTTTTGCTTATATGGGAGGTGCCACGCCTCCTTGTCTGATTTCACCCAATTTTTGCTGAAAGCTTTAATTTATAATTCTTAGTGTCTGAGTCAAATTTGGTTCGAATATCTCAAAAAACGCTTTCAGTATAGCGTTTTGAAGCTTTTGCTTATATGGGAGGTGCCACGCCCTCTTGTCCGAGTACACCCAGTTTTTGTTCAGAGCTTGCATTTATAGTTTTTAGTGTCAGAGTGAAATTTAGTTGGATTATCTCAAAAACCTTTTTCAGTATAGCATTTTGAAACTTTTGCTTATATGGGAGGTGCCATGCCCCCTTTTCTGATTTCACTTTATTTTTGCTGAGAGCTTTCATTTATAATTTTTAATGTCTGAGTCAAATTTGGTTCGAATATCTCAAAAAACGCTTTCAGTATAGCGTTTTGAAGCTTTTGCTTATATGGGAGGTGCCACGCCCTCTTGTCCGAATTCGCTCAGTTTTTTATCAGAGCTTGCGCTTACAATTCGTAGTTTTTATGTGTATTGTGGTTGCATTGTCGTGAAAAATACTCCTAAAATTGCATTTTGAATATATTTTTTGTATGGGCGGTAGGCGTGCCCGTTGACCGATTTTACTCATTTTCAATCCCCCGAGCTAACTTTGACGACGGAGGCAGTGTACCAAATTTCATTGAATTATCTTGCTCAGTTTTCCCAAAAGTGTATTTCAACACACAGCCAGCCAGCCAGCCACCCAGCCAGCCAGACAGACGGACATGGCTATATCGACTCAGGAGGTGACGCTGATCAAGAATATATATACTTTTCTATACCTGCCACGCCTCCTTCTCTGCGTTACAAACGTAAAGACAAAGTGAATATACCCTGGGTATAGGGTATAAAAATATGAAATACTTGAGGAATTTCGCAAACCATTTCTTCAGGCCTCAATCAAAAAAATAAAATGAGATAATAAAAACATATAATTTTTTCAGCGATTTATTTTCCACCACGATTTTCTGTTAAATGTAGCCAATCTGAAGAATTTTTTGATAAGATGGGTACTACTTTTTTGTTGGTAGAGACTTTAATGCGAAACACATATGGTGGGGTTCCAGGCTAAATAATCCTAAGGGGAATGAATTGTATAAATGCGTCAGTAAACATAACCTGTCCGTGCTTTCTACTGGTACACCTAGCTATTGACCTACGGATCCGAGAAAGGTTTCAGATCTTCTAGCTTTCATGGTCTATAAAGGAATGCCGAGTTCTGTCCTTGAGATGAAACCCAGTTTTGATTTGATGCAAATGAGTTCTTTCCTCAACTAATACACATCAACCTCTTTTAAATCAAAGGATTCCAAGAAAATCTTTCATGCCTCTGCCGATATAAGAGCTTTGGTATCTCAAAAATGCACATTGTGAAAGAAGTGGCAACAAAGTCGAATGCAAGACATAAAAGATCGATTAAGTATAAAAATGAGTCAATTAATTTATACTTAAAGGGATTGGACCCAAGAATGAACGATTAACACTCTTTCTGGAAAGCAACTAAATATTTGAAAAGGCCGGTAACTAGAAATGTTCCAATCAAAGATATTGGCAATAAATGGTGCAGATGTGACAAAACTAAAGCTAAAGCCTTTGCCCTTCACCTTAAGAATGTGTTTCTACCCTTTAATTTTTGTAGTAAGGAAGATGAAGAAGATGTCAAATGTTTTTTGGAAGCTCAATGTCAAATGGACTTTCCCATAAGGCACATCTCTCCGTCTGAAGTCAAAAGTGAGATTAAGAAGCTTTCCTTCAAGAAGTGTCCTGGATATGATGAAATTGATACACGAGCTCTAAAAGCTGTATCAAAAAAGACTATTGTTTTTCTTACTATACTCTTTAGGCTAAATAATTTTCGCCTGTTGTGGAAAATATCGCAAATAAAAATGATTCCTAAGTTCGGAAAACCAATAAGTTTACTGGCTACTTTTTCAAAAGTATTCGAAAGAATATTTTTAAAGAGATTGCTGCCAGTCTTGGAAAGTCGTTAAGTTATTCCGGACCACCAATTTGGCTTCCCGAATAATAGAACAGTGTCATCAAGTAGTCAAAAATATTAGGGATGCACTTGAGAACCAGAAATAATGTACATCTGTGTTTCTTGATGTTCAACAGGTATTTGATAGAATCTGGCACGATGGACTTTTGTATTAAATAAAAAAAAGCTGCTTTCAGCACCATATTACCTGTTTTTTAAATCATATTTAATGCAAAGAATGTTTTTTTGTAAAAATTAATGAGGAATCTTCTAATTTATGCAATATTGCAGCTGGTATCCCGCAAGGGAGTGTACTTGGTCCAATACTATAAATACTATACACTATTTTTACGTCAGATTTGCCTTCAGCTGATGAAATTTATTTTACTACATATGCCAATGATACAGCTCTTATGTCGTCTAATGAGTCACTATCTGAATCTACTAGATTAGATTAGAGTGGTGGCTTAGTAAAACGATGCTAAGCTTAAGTAGCACTGTTAGTGCCGTTTTAATACCACATAAGTGATCGGCTGGCTGGTAGGAGAGGTTGTCAGGGTCTGGATTAGATATCCTTTAAAGGAAACTGTAAAGAATATTTCTATCCATTTTGTTCTATTAATGTAGTTGAGCAAGGAGCCAATCTCAATATCGGCGAGTTCACTCAAATCGTTAAAAAGGGGTTTTTCTAGAAATTTAAGCCTGGCTCTAGCTAGAGCAGTATATCACACTCAGAATGTGTCCCGCTTTGAAAGGAGCCAAGTGTAGCTAGTTAATCAGCCTTTTCGTTACCTTCAATGTTCCTATGACCTAGAGCCCAGACGAGAGTAAGTTCAGATTGACGCTCTAGTTCGATTAAATTTTTTCTGCATTCCTCAACTGGTAGTGTATCAAGGATGGAGCTGTGACCTTACGTCTTATATATCCAGCAACCGGCTTCTCTGAGCCTAATCGCAATACATGAGGTAGTGGCTTTAATAAATGAGGTTGGAGGGAGCAGATGAAGAAGAAATCTGAGAACTGCGGTTGGGCATGATCTCAATGCTCCCGTTACACCAACACATGCGGTCCTCTGTACTCTTTCCAGTTTCGTTTTATTATACCCCTTATTATCTATAAGAGAGATGCAAAAAATATATAATTGATTTCGAAAAATGGCTACAAAAATGGAATATTGAAGTAAATCCGGATAAATCTGTTCACATTGCTTTCACATTAAGATGAGAAATAAGTTCAAGGATCAAATAAATAATATTGATATTCCTCAAAGAGACTCCGTTAAATATTAAGGAATGCATCTGATTAACTTGGCCGGAGCACATTAGAATAAAAAAGGAGCACCTGAATCTTAAATCCAGGAAAATGTATTGGCTGCTTGGTTCAAACTCCGATCTTTCTTTGGAAATAAGGTTCTTTTGTATAAAACCATCCTTAAACCAGTCTGGACGTATAGTATTCAGCCAAGGTCTACAGCAAGTCACTAAAATATTGAAGTTTTGAAAAGAAGAAATCAATCGCTTTAGTGAAAGATGCCAGGAGAGAATAAGCAACCATCCAAATATCTTGGCCATATGCTTACTAGACGACACAGATGAAAGAAGAAGACTGAAAGGCGCCATGTTTTAGATCTGCCATTTTCATAAAAATTTATATATAATAAACATATATATCTTTTTAACTACGTATTTCTATTTGTACATACATACTGAATATTTTCGCGATCGAAAATTAATTAAAGTCACTGAAAACGATGTTTTTCAAAAGTAAGAAATCAACGGCCGATTAGAGTTTTTGCGGAAACATATTAAGTTTATCTTTAAGCAAAATTTATTTCACAATAGTTTTAATGTTTTTAGAAGAGACAGACACACAAACGATCTTTCTCCAGTCGGTGGAGGCATCCTAATAGCCATAAAAAATCATTGGATGAATTCTTTGTTTTACATTCCCTGTGCATCAGACATTGAACTTATTATTCGCAAGTCAAGTTTATGCATCCTTAACACCTCTGTTCCTCCTAATAGTAGCATAGAAGTCTACGACAGTCTTGCACAGGCCGTAGAATACATTACTCAAAAACTTGACGTTAATGACGACATTTTATTGATGGGTGATTTCAATTTGCCTGACCTTAAACGGACTTTGTCAGAGGATGACACATATTATTATGCGTCATGTCCTAAAACTCGACACCAACTAATTTTTGTTGACCAAATTTTAGCAGATTTACAACAAGCTAGTTGTGTAACGAATTGCCACGGACGACAACTTGACTTGGTTTTTGCTACAGATAGTAGTAAGGTTGTTGTAAATAACGCCTTCAATGCCCTTAGTGTGGTTGATAATTATCATCCACCTTTGAATATATTGCACCAATCAGATCAAAATGATTTGAATGATAAATGTTCTTGTATAAAAATTTATGAATTCAATTTCGAAAACGCTGACTTATTGAAGTTGAATACCATTTTGGGGAACAATGTTAATAATTTTTTTAACTTCTTTGAAAATAATTCTTTAGATAACAGTATTAAGTTTTTCTATAAAGAAGTTTTTAAAGCTATAGCTTTGCAGTGCCATATACTTTTAAATACGTTAATAACTCTTCATACCCTTGGTATACAAGAGACTTAAAGAAAATTCGCAATAATCGCAACAAGGCTTGGAAAAAATATATCCAACCAAAACGATTTAGAAAATTACAACAAACTGTTTGACGAATTTAAATTGAAATCACATTTTGTTTATTCTGAGTATTTGAATAAAATGAAGCTGAATATTCTTCAAGACCCCAAGAATTTTTGGCGATTTATTAATTAAAAAAAAAAAAAAAAATCGGACGGTTTTCCGACCGAGTTCAAGATTGGTGACGGACTTACCAGCAACCCCGAAATAATTGCGGGGTTGTTTGCTAATGTCGCCTATTTTGAATTCATTGAAACTGACCTGAAAGTTTCATTTAATGCAATATCTTTCTCGCCTCAACTCTAATTTTATTCGTTCATATCAAATAAAGTTTCGGAAGGTGTTGTCACCTCCATATATTGCGTCTTCAGGTGTTCCGCAAGTAAGCCATTTGGGGCCTCTTCTGTTTATTTTAGCAATAAATGATGTTACTCACATTAAAAACTCTCATTTGCTAATAATATATGCAGATGATATGAAAATATTCAGGATCGTGAAGGAAGATGAAGACATTTTCCTACTTCAGTCTGACTTGAAATCTTTTGAAGTTTGGTGTTCTAAAAATAGCTTACATCTCAATTTTGATAAATGCCAAACAATGACTTCTTCTAGAAAAAATAATATCGTAGAGTTTAATTATAAATTTAATGATAAACAAATCTGTCGTGTCGATTCAGTCAAAGACCTTGGTATACATTTTGATACTAAACTAACGTTCAATGGACATAGTAATGAAATTTGTAAAAAATCTTCATCACTGCTTGGCTTTATTAAGCAATGGGCAAAAGAATTTAATAGCCCTTTAGTAACGGTGACTTTATGTAACACAATTGTGCATCCTCACTTAGAGTATGCTAGCCAAGTTTGGTCACCATTTTATAATGTACATATCGATAGAATTGAAAGAATTCAAAAAATTTTTTTCGTTTTGCTCTTAAAGGCGTTAATTTATTTATTTAATTTATTTTTATTATTTTTTTTTTCGATTACTTTCATGTAATTATGTTATGCTTTTCTGGCTATGTAACAAGAAGTTATCCCTCTGGTTCACTCACTCTTCCAAACATGTCATTTTTGATTACTTTTGCATTTCTTTGCGTTTTTTTCACTGTTCAATTTTGTTTGTTCTGAAGAAATCGATATCATCAAAAGCAAAATTATTAATTGAATAGCTGGTGTCAATTTTTGCATTTGAGTTACAAACTCTCAAGTAGTCTGGATAACAGCTGTGTGGTCATTATAAAGATTATGATGTGTGGCGTAATGCTTAAAAATCCCTCCAATTCCATCTACAGCGCCAGCGCTTGAAATTCATTTTTTGGTTATGGTACTTTTTTGCATTTCATGGAGCATGAAACAATTTTTAAAGTGGCTTGCAGGACCATCAAAAATGATTGTCATACTCTCAACTTCTGCCATTGATGAAATTGATTTCTTCAGAACAAACATAATTGAACAGTGAAAAAATGCAAAAAAATGCAAAAGTATTCAAAAATGCCATGTTTGGAAGAGTGAGGGAACCAGAGGGATAACTTCTAGTTACATAGCCAGAACAGCACAACACAATAACATGAAAGTAATCGAAAAAAAAAAACTAATAAAAATCCCGAGAATTTCCGAACAAAAGCCAAAGTACGGTCAAATCGCAAAAAACACAAACAATGCTTGGTTTTCTATACCTTGAGTATATTAAGTTTCCATCTAACTTATTATGAATGAATTTCTTGTCTCGAAAATAAAGAATTCGTTTTTTTAAATTTATAGGTTTTATTTAAGTTATTCAAGTTATCTTTTCGGAATCAGTATCGCAAAACCGTCTAGGAAAGTGAAAACAGAATTATGTAATTTTTCTTATTCATTTTGTAGACAAGAACGCAATTGTAACATTGAAAATTGCAAATTTTACACTTACAACAAAAAAAGCAAGAAAGCCGTCATGACTGGAATAAAATCGACGTGTTTTACTGTCACTGTGCAAATTTTCGAGAAAAAAAAGATGGTGTTTTTGAGAAAATTAGCATTTTTATTTAAAATATAAAAGTCAATTTTAAGGAAAGTAAGGGTTAAAGAAATTGATTTTTTCCATATTACGTAAAAAAATTTCATGGAGCATCAATAAACTTTGATTCATGTAAAACAGTTGATAAATAAAGAAATGCGGTTGAAAAACCCGATTGCACTTCATGATTTTTTCAAAATTAAATTTTCGGCAAAATTCCTTTAATACGCCATAAAATCCTCAATTTTGGTCCAAATAAAAAAAAAAAAAATAACGCGTTAAATTATTTTGATTGTAGAAAACTATTTTGCTAGTTTGAAGTTGATACGCAAACCTAAGTGCACACTCACCGTATGAATTGAAATGAAATCAGTCTATAATTAAATTTGTTGGTTATTGGTTGTTTTTTATTTATGTTTGTGTTGCCCGAGCCCCACAGCATGCAGGGTTAATTTTTTCTAACATTCATTCCTTAGATCATGTTATTACATACACACAACTGCATTTACGCATTTGTAGTTATGTACACACGTGATCTGAGTGGGTATGTTGAGAAAGTGCGAAAAACCTGAGAAAAAATTATAAAAAAATAACACACTACAACTCATAATTTTTTTCATTTTCACAATTTATTTAATAGGCTTTACTTCACTTTAAGCTTGAAACCAAAGAGCCAAGAAAGCTAATAGCTGTAGTAGCTAAACTCTATTATTATTATTAAAGAGAGTCAGCAGAGTGCTGCCAATAAAATCCAGAAGGGAGTATAAAGAAAAAGGGAAACTTAAGACTAGAGCAAACACAGGGTGTTTGCTACTGGTGTAAACATCCCGCCCGCCTTGCAGGAATGCAGCATCGAAAAACCCTAAAACGAGAAAATAGAGAAAGAAAAGGGAAAAAAAGATTAAAAGCAAACTTGTCGCTAGTTATAGGCTAACCTTCAGGGAAGACTACCAGGAACAGGGTCCTGACAGAACATATCCAGAGATAGTGTTCTGCACCAGCGGTTGCCCGGAACCTGAGGGGAACACGCCTGCCAGCATAATCTTTAGGTAGATTTCTTCCCCAGTTAGATATGAACCGGCCCTGTTCTATAAAACGCGGGATCTGCGAGTTTTATGTTAGTATACGGCTCCCGAATACGCTCGTCGATACTGCGGGAAGGAGTCACGAGCTGACGTCCCGCATCGACACGAGCCATACGGGAAGTTCGGATTCGCCACTTCCTTACCAAAGCCCTGGAAATGGAGGTCTTTTGTGAGCTCGAGTCAATAAACCCTCGCTCCGTCACGAATACGGCCGTTGACCAGCATCCGCACCATGACCTTAGGTAATAACGTCATTACCCGTTGCGTGGTCATTGAAGACGGTGGAGATGGAGAAGACCGCTTCGGGCTATGGGCCCTAGCTGAGGACGATTGAGGCCCTGACGACTGCTGTCTTGAACCGGACGATCGAGGTCCGGTATCGAACCCCCTCTCCTCCACCGGTGCGTATGCGTCTGTGTTTTTGTCACGCTGCTTCTTAGCTTTTCGGACAGCTCGTCTTTTTGGGACTTTTTGGACGAAGTCTGGCGAGGTCGCGCTCGAGTATGACTGCAATAAGGTGTGGTGATCGTCCTTGCAAGTGCCCCGGTGAAAGGCAGTTGGAGCAGTAGTTGTGAAGCATGACTCTACGCAACCGCCCCTCAAGGTTCTTGTCGAGGAACTGTCAGCACGCTGAAAGGCGATGTTCCGACGAACATAACCGACACTTATCGCGACGGACCACCTGGACAACCGCACTACTCACTGAACCGGAGAACTCGCTTACACATTTCGACAAGTTTCCAACAATTGAAGCAGAAGGAGTAGACATTCTTCAATAAAATGAAAGAAGGAAAAAAACAATGGAAAAAAGTGATTTTTGTGTGCACCTATGACGAGGGAAGCACGATAAGCTTAACTATTGGTCGCGTTATGCAACCACGCTTGGTTCAGACATCGGCGACAAATACACGACTGTCCCGGGATACGTTAGAATTACCCGACATAACAGCCATTCGTACGTGTCGCAGGGAAATTATCCTCCTTAACTACCACTAAATCATTAAGAAGAACGTGCCTCTGGGGGGACTTCCATTTAACACGCCGTTGCAACTCTTTTAGATATTCACTTTTCCAAACGTTTTTAGCAAAAGTGTTGTTGGATTGCCTGGACCTTTTGCCAGCGATTGACAATTTTTAGGGGCTGTTTGACGATTTCAGGCCAGAAGTGAGAGATTGAAAATCACATATGATTTTCTGTATATGGATTTTCTGTCATGGCGTTAAGTGGGCGCGAGCTAAAACATGATCCCATTCGGCTAAGCAAAGTAAGAAATTCTTCGAAAGTGAAATGTTGACTTCCGGCCATTTTTTTAATATGGAGTTTTAAACTTTTAACTGCAGCTTTCCATTGAACTCCCATATGAGGAGCACCAGCTGGAATGAAATGCCATGAAACTTCTTGAAGGGCATATTGATTTAGTACAGCCACTTCAGACTGATCTTAAAAGGCTTTAAAATCCCTTTTAAGCTCTTTTGAGGCACCGACAAAATTGGTACCGTTATCAGAGTAAATGTTTACAGGATACCCACGTCGCGAGACAAATCTTGAAAATCTGCTAAAAACTTAACTTTTAATATCAAACATACCTGCAAAATCCACACCTGTGGATAAAAAAGGCCGCGATATGACATTTCGCAACTGTTGCTATTAAATTTTTAGCGAGAGGGGTCCAATAATGCATTCGAAATTTCATGAATAGAATGTACCAAAAGCCGAGTAAATATTATAGGAAATTTTTCATCGTACGAAAGCGTAGGTGAAGAGGCTAGCCGCCCGCCCACACGAAAAAGCGCATCTATGTGCAAAAACGGATTCAAAGACAAAAGAGTACTTTTAGGACCAATAATTTCTAGCATATGGTACTTATCTGGAAAACTAACTTTTTGACACAGTAAGATCAATCGATTCTTGATCTGCTTGATTTCTGCATTATCAATATATCTTACGCTAAAACCCGTAAGCCACGCGTTAACGATGAGATCGCTCCAACATGTCTTCATATTGAGAAAAATACGCAAAATAAACCTGCACAGGCTTACGTTCGAGAGACGTTTCAACAACTGAAAACTGAGATTACGCCTGCCATGAATTTTGTAGAGAGAGCCATGATGGCCCATGCCACCAAAGAGAATTATTGAAATACTCTTGTGGGGTTAATCCACGAGCCCAAGAGCAAGGTGACTTGCAAAGTCAAGCAAGAATTATTGTTGAATCTGTCCAACAATACAATCGATACTCGTCAATATCAAGAAGAGATATCAACGAATCAACCATATCAGACAATAATGTGGCCTCGCACAATTCAAGACAAGGTAGTAAAACGGTCTTGACGGGAGGCACTTTACTTTTAGAACAAAGCAGGTGATAGAATCGCAGCTGCATACGCCTTTTCAGATGCGTCACAAAATGCGTGAAATTCCACCTCTGAGGATGGTGAATAACTTATGAAACGTGGGATACAAATTTCTTTAATATATTTGTAGTGTTGCATTAAAGATTGCCAAGAAAAAAGACTGTGCGGGAGGATGTTTTCATCCCAATCGATTTCATCCAACCAGATTATTTGCATTAGAATCTTTGCTGTCACAATAACTGAAGCCATCCAACCGGCAGGATCAAAAAGTTGTGCAATGATGGAAAGAACTTCCCTTTTAGTATATACCGACTTTATTTCGAGGCGCTTTACGTATATATTGAAATAAAATGCATCAGAAGTGGCGTTCCAGCAAATCCCTAACTTTTTAGCATAACTTTCATCTTCTAACTTTAAAAAGTTTTCGCGAAGAAGATGATCAGAAGGCAGACCGGATAGGATGCATGTGGCATTTGCGGTCCATTTTTGCATTTACTATGTGGAGTCAAGAGCGAATCTAAGCTCATCTCTAGCCTTTATGGCAATTTCAACGTCGTGAGCAACTGCTAAAGCGTCATCAACGTAAGTAAACTGCAGCAGTGGTAAAGCTGGATATTTCACTCCGAGGCATAGGGCCCGTGAATATCCAACTGAATACAGTTTTTTGGGCGAGAAGCGAGTAAAGAATGTTCTTTTGAATGCCATCCAATATTATATCGAGGTACAAATCGCCACCGATAAGTACATCTATTTGACCACTTCGGAAGAAATGCTGATCTGCCAATTGGAAATCAGGTAAGGACTTGCATAACGAAGTGTCAATTAAAACATAAGACAAATCTCCAGTTACACGAGAAAGAACAAAAGCAGTGATTTCAAGATGGAGTTGTCTGTTTCTGGGGGAACTAAGGATCAGATCACAAGCTTTTGAACCCTGGGCTAAAACTGCGTTATTTACGAAAATAATTTGAGCATTGACGGCTCTAGTGGAGAACTTTGAAAGCTTTTGAAGTCGCTCGGACACAAACGTACCTTCCGAGCCAGAATCGATAAGCGCTCTGGTGGTGTACGCTGCTTCTAGGTGACATACGGTCACCATTGCAGTACCTAACAATATGTGTTTGGTACTAGAAGCGAAGCATGTCTGAATGTCGTTATTAGTGGACTGTATTTGTGTTGAAGTGAGATTGCGTGTTAGAGCCCGGGGGATTGGGTCGCGAATTCGACATACTTGAGTCTACACTCGAAGCCGGGGCAGAGGCTTGGGTCGAATTGCGATGCAAAAGTGTATTGTGACGTTGCTTGCACGTGGCACTAGTATACGTACTTTTGCACTCTTTCACTTCGTGAGAATACGCTAAGCAGTTGATGCAAAAATTATGCTTGCGAACAACTGCTAAGCAGTTGATGCAAAAATAATGCTTACGAACAACTGCTTAGTGCTGTTTAGCATCCATTTTTAATGATTTGGAGCAATAACGCAGCGCATGTTGTTCCGACGAACTAACTTTGCAGCTCGTTGAAGATACCTTAGCTTGATAACTATTTTCGTTTATTTCAATAAATATTAGTCTATGAAATTATCTTACAGACAACAATTATAACAATTTATAAGAAAAGCTAATAAAAAATAAAATATAATCTTAAGATAAACAAGTTATTAACAGTAAATGTGAATTTAAAAATATGAAAATAGTACCCTACTACGGAGTTAAACAACCACTTTTGTGTTTGGCACTCTGTAAAAACTTTGTTTATGATAATAATTTGAAAATTTCAACTGTTCCTGGTTTGTTGAACCCTTTGTTACAAAATTCATATGAAAACTTTTTTCCAAACTCGCATTGTTTATCCGGTGTTTGCATTTGAACAAAAAGTGTGAAATGGTTGTTTTACCCCATCTGGTGGGGTAAACTTTCTTTTTATAATAAAAGTAACCAACATTGTTATTTTAAGGGTTTTTATTTTATCAGAATTTTACAAAACGTTACAAGAGAACAAAATTAACTTGAAAAAGTTTCTCTTGAGATTCATTAATCGTTGGCGTCACTTTCCTCAACGTATACTACTTTTCTTGGACGACCTCTTTTGGAGCGACGAGTATTGTTTTTGGCTGCCGTGTCTTGGTTTTTGCTCGGAAAATTTCTTTAGAATATTTTTTTCCGACCTTACCGTGGTCACCAATGCCTGTTTCGCCTTTTGGTTATTTAACCCCACGTGCTTTTATTTATTTTAACCCCTTGAGACCGATGGGGTCACATAGGACCCCAAGTATTTTTTGATACATCACTGTTTTAATTAAAATTAGTATCAAGAAGTGCTCGAATGCTATTGACATGCTCTAGAGAGTTGTTCAGTATAGTCTAGACTTCAATTTTGTGTTAATTGTTTCGCAAAATACGGAACGGTTTTATAGCTTTGACCAAAAATGGTACAGTTTTTGCAATTTTTGTGATTTTGTGGCCCAAAACCCAATTTTTTCGGGTTAGTTTCTGGAACGCTTCCCTTCCTTTAGTCTACATCTACAACTTCGTCAAAGATCGGAAAACAAAATCTCAAAGGGTTTACGACTTATAGCCGTGGCAACTTTGAAAAAGCAGTTTTGAAGCAATTTTTATACTTAGTACTATAAAATTCGACCTAGAGCCAAACAAGCGAAACACATGTAGGGTTTTACTAGTAACATCATGGGCTTTCAGGAACAGCATTCAAAAAATTTTTTGGATTTTTTTTGTTGCACTGTGTAATATGACTCCACCTTTTCTGGCTACGAGGGACTTTTCCGGGCCTACTTTTTTTCTTAATTTAAATACAAGAAAACTGAATCCGAAGTTAATTTTTCGATATCTACAAGGGTCTAGGCTTCGGTCTCAAGGGGTTAAGGCGAATAACTTCTTAACAAATTTAAATTTTGTAAAACCAATTACAGATTTGGATTCAGCATGTAATTCTGCTCTTAGAAAACACTTACCTTTCTTTCTGCACTTCACTGATTTCTGATTTTGTCGACTGAAAATTTTGCGGCGAGGGCGCGTATAATCTTTCTTTCGCCGGTAGTGGAACCTTTTGCCAAAGTTGCGTTGTATCGATCACTATCTACTGTACCAACGGTCGTTCGATTCGAGTTTATTAAAAAAAATTAGAGGCAATTGGTTGTTTAACCCCGTGGCGATTTAACCCCGTTCTACCCTAAGCTATGAGTATATAATAGATAACAATTTTTTTAAATTCACTTTTTGGAATAGAAAACTCGATTACATGATTTGAACAGAGATTATTAAATTCAGTTAGAGCCCTTACAATTGGACCATTTGAGGAATAAATTGTTCGAAAAACATGTAAAGAGAATAAATTGCTGTGGCGTAGAAATCTAGAAGGAACTTTGAAATGTATTCGCTCTAGTAAATAGGACCTCCAATAATATCAAATACAAACATTAATCAATAAACACCGAGAATTAGAAGATGGTTTTCGCACAATCTCCTTTGCCTCACCACTTGTTTTTTGATTTAAGTGGACAAGTTTTCCACTGAACCTAGCCGCGAGTTGTTAATATAGCTAGCCGTAAACATGTCCCTGAAGAACTGCCACGATAGGTAATCGCCATCGAAAACCTCTGTATCGCAAGGTGGTACAGACATGCTGTGACCAAGTACTGGCAAAGGATCCTCGATGATCCTTTGCTTAGATTTTTTCTGAGAAAACTCAGAAATTTTACCTGCCACCCAAAGATAAGCTTGGTAGCAGGTGCGATAATTGCTTTTAATAGACTCCATTTCCTTCTCTTGCTCTACTTCGGCTAAACAAGCTTCATAGGAAACTTTAATTTTCCTCCACTGCGCCTCAAGTTCATCATTTTCAGCCTCTAGGGAGAAAACGTTACGCTCTTTAACATTATCGAAGTCGGATATGAAATCGATGAATAAATCGGACATACGAAAAAAAAAAATCTAAGAATTTTCAACAAAAATATTTTTTACCACTTAAAAAATTTTGCCCACTGCGCAGTTTGCTCACAATATATAAATATGTGAAGAGAAATACACTATATAAAATATTTTTTGCAAGTTAAAAATATTTTTGGCCCACTGTAAAGCTCTTTCACATGTACATATGTATGTATGTAAAGAAAAAAATACTTCACTATACAAGAGCGTAAGAACTTCCTGTATTAAGAAGTGGGGATCAATTTTGCAACTTTGTTAAGTACAAAGCGAGATTTTGGCGACGATCACTGCGGATGCGACACAAAAGAAACCACGAAAATGTGCGTGGGTGAGAGTGCAGAAAGGCTGCTTGTACTCTATATAAGCAAACGCAGTTTTTCTATACGAGAAAAAATGCATATACATACATACATATATTTACAAAAATTAAGAGTTTAAAAAGAACTCAAATCAGAAACCAAAATTGTTTGGAAGTATTATGTACAAATAAACTAAAGTGAGTGGCTCATATATACGTATGTATGTACACAGTTTCGCGCCAAAAAATTTTTCTGCAAACATGTATATGTCTGTATGTAAATGCAAACGGGAAAATAAATTGTATTGCTACAGCGATTTCCGGTTCTTTTCCAGATGAAAAACAGGAGAAAAACGCGATTCACTTTTTTGATGAATTTGGCATGTTTTTTCATTTTTATTCATTTTCTGGCGTAAAATAACTAGGGGAAACTCTATTTGGAATTAGAATGAAGATTTTTTAAGACATTTCACTCATTTAGTACGTCGAGTAAGTCACGCCATTTTTTTCAACTGACAGCTAAGTTAAAAATCATAAGTTTTTATCAAGTGCGACCCAATCAGTACGTCTACGTTAACGCAACGTACAAAAGTGATTTGACAATCGTATAGACTTAAATTTTTTGAAACGGACACACTAAAAACTAACTTGTTAAACTGAAACTTTTTTTGATGGTTTTTTTAAGAGTTTTTGATCTAGATTATTGCCTTATACTTTTTTTTAAAATTTTAATTTTTTTAAAAGTTATAAGCATGTGAATTTATATGTATGTCTTTTTTCAAATTGCGATTTCTCCGTAAATATTGAGCGAAAATTTATGAAACTTTTGTGGTGGGACTAAAAATAATTCAAAATTTAGATGAAATAAACTTTTCATAAAAATATTTGAAATTTCTTATAAATAATGCACTTTTTAATAAACAAATAGATATTTAAGCTATACCCATAGCAAAATAAAAACAAAATTTTTATATAGAAATGTGCTCTAAAATCTGCACAATATTTCTGTGAAAAAAAAAATTGGAGGTACTCATCATTAACAAAAAAGTTACGCGTACTTAAATGCCACTACATAGGTGCCTTGCCTATGTGATTTTCGCATTTCACCGCTGCATGCCGTTTCAAAACAACAAATCATAATTTATACAGAAATTGAGAATGCACGTAAGAACGCGCAGCGAGCGTAAATGTGTGAATCGCATAGGCAAGGCACCTATGTAGTGGCATTTAAGTACGCGTAACTTTTTTGTTAATGATGAGTACCTCCAATTTTTTTTCACAGAAATATTGTGCAGATTTCAGAGCACATTTCTGTATAAAAACTAAAAATTTTTAAAAACAATTTTTAGTTTTTTTCAATGATAAGCAAATGCTGCGCTTGCAATTTTTAATAATTTTTTTTTTTTAAATAATAAGAAGCTGCTGCGCTTGCATTTTGAAATCACAATTACATAGCTGGCTCTATTTGCTGTTGTTGTTGAAGTTATTGTAGTAAAGCTGTTAATGTAGTAGTAAAGTTGTTGTTGTAGTAGTAAAGTTGTTGTTTTCTGTTCTGGAATTGTTGTTGTTAAAAGTTCTTAAATTTCAAGAAAAGTGAATGGGTCCATTTTTATGTTTTTCTATAAAAATATACTTATGAAGCAATTTCAGATACATGTCGCATAATAAATGCAAAGAAATAATTTGGGCTTCCTAATTTGGTTATCAAAATTTAAGGCTAAAAATAAATTTTTTGGGAAAAATAAGGGTTTTTTGGGAAAAAATTTAGGTGAATTTTTGAAAAATATCTCGAGGACTTGGGCCCGAATTGAAAATAGTTGCAGACTTTTTATATAGCTCGGTTAAATACCTTTCATATGACATCAAAATTTTATAAATCCTTTCAGGGGTTCCAAACTTATACCGATTTTTATAAAAGATATATCTCGATCTTCCGATGGCTATATCTCCAAAAGTAGATCCGACAAGCCATTTTTAATTACATGTTGTTTCTTAGAATTAAAAGCTTAACAAACCAAATTAGGTTTAAAGAAAAAATATTAGCAGTTGCTATAGTAAAATTAAGCCGAAGAGATACAGGACCAGATCTATTCCAGAGAATCCTTTGCTGTCGCAACAATTTAATTTTTCTTCACTTTCATAATCATTTATAAAAATAATCAAATCTCAAATAGATCCTTGCTCATAATGTAATATACGAAAAAGGAGCGATCTGCTTAATGCATGAAAAGTGTTTTTATATCAAAGTTAATATGTTACGGATTATATCACGAGCTCAAAATTTCCTGTCAATGGTATGAATAATTTATGACGTAAAATGAAAAACTCAAGATTTTAGATATCGAAGCTCAAAGTTTGTCAATTTTTACAATTCCGTCCTGCTTGATTTTACTTGAGATAAAATTTTGTTTTGCAAAAACGTGAAAACCCTGTGCAATATTACACGGATGGCACTCAGAGTTTTTTGTTTCCGAACCGCTTCCCTCCGCTTGCCTACAAACTCCAAGTGCCAACTTTGTGGTTTTTGTTCGATTAGTTGTTCATTTCATGAAGTGCTGCACAGAAGTTCGTATGTGTCCAGTTTCCAATCTTTTTCACTTATTTTTATTTTTACATAATTTTGTTTTAATGGTGGAAAAATGGTAAATTTGACTAAACTACTAATTAGTCTCATTAAGGCCGCTTTACACTATCCCACAAAGTATAAAGACATGTCCAAATTGACATGTTGCAAGCAATGTGTGTTAGTTTAAACTAGAGAAAAACAATCTAATAGCTTAAACACAATTGGAGCGTACGACGAATTTCGCCCGACGAATAATCGCTGTCAAATTTAAAACACACAAGAGCATATGATATTGAACACAACCGCACTGGACGACGAAATTCGTCCGACGAATATTCGTTGCTATAGAACTATTTAGATTAAATTTTGTCGCCGGCGGCAGCGATTTTTGGAAATATCAAACTGGAAAAATACGTTTTATATGAAAATTTTTAGATTTCTTAGTAGAAATTCAAAGAATATGAGATTTTATTTAATATTTATTTATTAAAATTGTCATCAGAAAAGATAAACAATAATTTAAAATAAAAACAACTACTGCCGTCGTCACTCTGATTGTGTTTAACAGAGCGAACTTCGTTGACGAATTTTTATTGACAACGAAAATTCGTCGGGCGAAATTCGTCGTACGCTCCAATTGTGTTTAAGCTATAATGAAAAAGCGTTTTGATTTTTTTTTGACGTCTATATAGTAGGAGATACGAATAAGGAGAGATTTTCACTCATCTGTTTAATGGATGAAACCTATTTTTTATGAAAGTAAATACGTTTAGAAACATATTGTGAGTGGGTTGCCTAAAAAAATCCTGGCAAGGCTATGGTTCATTCCATATTGAAAAGTGCATTTTTTTCAAAAAATCCACTCATCTGTTTAATGAAAAAATCATATACCATTCGAAAGTTAAGAGCCTCTAAAATATGTAAAAGTAGGGTTGCCTATTTTTTTCCTGGCAAGGCATAGGGTTGCCAGACTTTAAAAGGTCGGCCAAAACCACAAATTTGCACTCATCTGTTTAATGAAAAAATTATATACCATTCGAAAGCTTAGAGCCTCTACAATATGTTAAAGTAGGGTTGCCTATTTTTTTCCTGGCAAGGCATAGGGTTGCCAGGCTTTAAAAGTTCAGTCAATACCACAAATTTGCACTATGCGTTTAAAAAAAAAGTGTTTAATGGAAAAATTATATACCAATCAAAAGTTTAAAGCCTCTACAATATGTTAACGTAGAGTTTCCTATTTTTTCTGGCAAGGCATACCACAAATTTGCACTATGCGTTTAAAAAAAAATGTGTTTAATGGAAAAATTATATACCAATCGAAAGTTTAAAGCCTCTACAATATGTTAACGTAGAGTTTCCTATTTTTTCTGGCAAGGCATAGGGTTGCCAGGCTTTAAAAGGTCAGTCAATACCACAAATTTGCACTATGCGTTTAAAAACAAAATGTGTTTAATGAAAACATTATATACCAACCAAAAGTTTAAAGCCTATACAATATGTTAACGTAGAGTTTCCTATTTTTTCTGGCAAGGCATAGGGTTGCCAGGCTTTAAAAGGTCAGTCAATACCACAAATTTGCACTATGCGTTTAAAAACAAAATGTGTTTAATGAAAAAATTATATACCAATCGAAAATTTAAAGCCTCTACAATATGTTAACGTAGAGTTTCCTATTTTTTCTGGCAAGGCATACCACAAATTTGCACTATGCGTTTAAAAAAAAAAATGTGTTTAATGGAAAAATTATATACCAATCGAAAGTTTAAAGCCTCTACAATATGTTAACGTAGAGTTTCCTATTTTTTCTGGCAAGGCATAGGGTTGCCAGGTTTTAAAAGGTCAGTCAATACCACAAATTTGCACTCATCTGTTTAATAAATAAATTTTGTGTTAAAATAAAGATAATTTCATTGCGAACACGGTGATACAGGGTTGTCTGTGAACAACCTGTTTTAAGCCAGGGTTGCCGAGCTTTAAGGAATGAAATATTGGTACAAATGAAAATGTGCGACAGAGAGATCCGAGCGAACTATTTGGTTAGGATGTATACTTATCTGTGTGTTAGTTTAAACTCCAAGTGCCAACTTTGTGGTTTTTGTTCGATTAGTTGTTCATTTCATGAAGTGCTGCACAGAAGTTCGTATGTGTCCAGTTTCCAATCTTTTTCACTTATTTTTATTTTTACATAATTTTGTTTTAATGGTGGAAAAATGGTAAATTTGACTAAACTACTAATTAGTCTCATTAAGGCCGCTTTACACTATCCCACAAAGTATAAAGACATGTCCAAATTGACATGTTGCAAGCAATATGTGTTAGTTTAAACTAGAGAAAAACAATCTAATAGCTTAAACACAATTGGAGCGTACGACGAATTTCGCCCGACGAATAATCGCTGTCAAATTTAAAACACACAAGAGCATATGATATTGAACACAACCGCACTGGACGACGAAATTCGTCCGACGAATATTCGTTGCTATAGAACTATTTAGATTAAATTTTGTCGCCGGCGGCAGCGATTTTTGGAAATATCAAACTGGAAAAATACGTTTTATATGAAAATTTTTAGATTTCTTAGTAGAAATTCAAAGAATATGAGATTTTATTTAATATTTATTTATTAAAATTGTCATCAGAAAAGATAAACAATAATTTAAAATAAAAACAACTACTGCCGTCGTCACTCTGATTGTGTTTAACAGAGCGAACTTCGTTGACGAATTTTTATTGACAACGAAAATTCGTCGAGCGAAATTCGTCGTACGCTCCAATTGTGTTTAAGCTATAATGAAAAAGCGTTTTGATTTTTTTTTGACGTCTATATAGTAGGAGATACGAATAAGGAGAGATTTTCACTCATCTGTTTAATGGATGAAACCTATTTTTTATGAAAGTAAATACGTTTAGAAACATATTGTGAGTGGGTTGCCTAAAAAAATCCTGGCAAGGCTATGGTTCATTCCATATTGAAAAGTGCATTTTTTTCAAAAAATCCACTCATCTGTTTAATGAAAAAATCATATACCATTCGAAAGTTTAGAGCCTCTAAAATATGTAAAAGTAGGGTTGCCTATTTTTTTCCTGGCAAGGCATAGGGTTGCCAGACTTTAAAAGGTCGGCCAAAACCACAAATTTGCACTCATCTGTTTAATGAAAAAATTATATACCATTCGAAAGCTTAGAGCCTCTACAATATGTTAAAGTAGGGTTGCCTATTTTTTTCCTGGCAAGGCATAGGGTTGCCAGGCTTTAAAAGTTCAGTCAATACCACAAATTTGCACTATGCGTTTAAAAAAAAAGTGTTTAATGGAAAAATTATATACCAATCAAAAGTTTAAAGCCTCTACAATATGTTAACGTAGAGTTTCCTATTTTTTCTGGCAAGGCATACCACAAATTTGCACTATGCGTTTAAAAAAAAATGTGTTTAATGGAAAAATTATATACCAATCGAAAGTTTAAAGCCTCTACAATATGTTAACGTAGAGTTTCCTATTTTTTCTGGCAAGGCATAGGGTTGCCAGGCTTTAAAAGGTCAGTCAATACCACAAATTTGCACTATGCGTTTAAAAACAAAATGTGTTTAATGAAAACATTATATACCAACCAAAAGTTTAAAGCCTATACAATATGTTAACGTAGAGTTTCCTATTTTTTCTGGCAAGGCATAGGGTTGCCAGGCTTTAAAAGGTCAGTCAATACCACAAATTTGCACTATGCGTTTAAAAACAAAATGTGTTTAATGAAAAAATTATATACCAATCGAAAATTTAAAGCCTCTACAATATGTTAACGTAGAGTTTCCTATTTTTTCTGGCAAGGCATACCACAAATTTGCACTATGCGTTTAAAAAAAAAAATGTGTTTAATGGAAAAATTATATACCAATCGAAAGTTTAAAGCCTCTACAATATGTTAACGTAGAGTTTCCTATTTTTTCTGGCAAGGCATAGGGTTGCCAGGTTTTAAAAGGTCAGTCAATACCACAAATTTGCACTCATCTGTTTAATAAATAAATTTTGTGTTAAAATAAAGATAATTTCATTGCGAACACGGTGATACAGGGTTGCCTGTGAACAACCTGTTTTAAGCCAGGGTTGCCGAGCTTTAAGGAATGAAATATTGGTACAAATGAAAATGTGCGACAGAGAGATCCGAGCGAACTATTTGGTTAGGATGTATACTTATCTTGAAAATTTTATTTGTTATATCATCAGGAGACTAAAAACAAACAAGATTATGTTTTATTATAATAGCTTTTTACATTTGTAAAAATTAAAAAAATTTTCAATTATGTAACATTTTATTCTGTAGATCGCAAAATAATATCACACTTAAATATAAATTGAGGCTGGACATACATAGAACATTCTCGCTACTTTAACAACAATAACAATATAGAGCTAATTTTAATTGTGGAAGACCCTGGCAAGTTGTGGTAGTTTATGTTGACTATATAAAAATTATACCAATTTTATGAACTTTTAGTCATTATTTGCAAGAATGTAAAATTCTATGCAAATTTAAACTTATAAAATCCTGACAATTAGGATAAGAGAAAAAAGTACTAAACATGGCTATGGTGACATATGTTTCGGTTACCGCCACGTAACCATCATCAGACCAATTTATGTTTTTATTTAATTTATTTTAAATTAAATAAAATAACAATTGAAAAATTGAACTTTTTGTCTGAGGCCGGGATTGAACTAGGAACCTTCGAAGTCAATCTCTCTACATAGCGCATTTATAAATAAACTTTTTCAATGTAATGTGGTCATCTTTTTCTTTTTCGTATATTTCTACTAAAGTAATGGTAGAAATAATTAGTATTAGTTATTCTATTTGATAATTTATATACTAAAATATTAACATTTTCAAGCGTGAGGCCATTTAAATTGAAAGTACATAAAAAAGCTTTAAAAGAAAAGTGTCGGGTAATGTGGATCACCTTGTCCATTTCCTAAAATAGTACTGTGATTCGCAACTTTTGTTGACTAAAAGTCCAGTAGTATTATTTTGGATTATATTTGCAATAAAATAGCTGTATAGGCTTTTTAAAAATATTTTATAGTGACATAAACGAGATTCATACTAACAAGTAAATAAGTAATAACAGATCCAGAATCATACGTAAAAGAGTTCTCCGCATTACTCGTACTCGAGTATCCCACCCTTGTTATTAGCTTTTTAAGGTGTAAAAGTAATCAGAGTTGATATACGGCATAGTCTACATTACCCGAATACATCACTTTTTTGAAATAATCTTTGAATGTATGAAAAAAATGTAAAATCAGACTTGCTTATGCATTTCTTCGTTGAAAAATAGTTCCACAATTGCCTTAGAGTTCTTTGAATTTTAGAAAACAGAGTTCTGAGGAAGTCAACTTGACCTCACAGCATATGTTAAGAAATAGCACACATGTAAGGAGCATTATAGAAAAGCCAAAGATCGTACAAAATATTTTTTTTTGCGTTTTAATGTGCACAAAAAGCCAGAATTGTTATACAATCTTTAATATACAAATAAACAGGTGCACCACATTACCCGCATAGTCTACATTGCCCTAACTTACTCTTCTCGTTTTGCATTAGGTTTTTTAGCTGTAAATAATTAAAATGAAGGTGAACTTGAAAAAGTAAACAAACAGTTGTTGTTAGAAACAAAAATTATTATGCTATGTTTGTGTGACACTTTTTGGAGCCGAATGCAGAAGGAGAATCAAATACAAAAAAGTAATCAACAAAATTCTCCCAACCGCAAAAACATTTCACCCGCATTGTGGTCTTGCCTTAAGTTTAACGCTAGTTTTGTAAAGGGAACGGTCCATTCAGTACGTCGAGTACGTCACGTCGTTTTTTTCGACTGACTGCGACGTATTTGACGGAAAAGCCTGGCCCAATATATACTTTGAAAACGGATTAAAACATCAAAATTCATTTTATTTGATTAATTAAAAATTTTAATTTTGCACTTGCACAGCTCCAATAATTTTTTATTCACACTTTATTTCAAAAAATAAATGAGAAACGACAAAGAAAAAAAAACAATTGAAATTGAAAATAAATTTATTTTACGATTGTCAAATCAAACGATGTACGTCGAAAGTTGGGAGTTGGGCAACTTTTGTACGTTGCGTTAACGTAGACGTACTGATTGGGTCGCACTAGATATAAACTCATATTTTTAACTTAGCTGTTAGTCGAAAAAAACGACGTGACGTACTCAACGTACTGAATGGACCGTTCCCTTAACGTAGAAATGTCTACTTATTATTTTTTATGTAAAAAGAATGCGCACCGAATTGTGGAATTTTTAAGATGGACTCCTTGCAAAAAATTTCTTGATGTCTTTAACGTGCCACCATAATGTTTTTTTTCTTCTTTGGTGACCCCTAATTAAATTTTCCGTAAAATATTCTTGTAGAACACTTAAACCCATTACAACCCAGTTTTTTTTAAAGACCCATAAAACCAAAATATAATGGGTTACGATGTTACAGAATACGAACCCTGTATCACCGTGTTTGCAATGCAATTATCTTTATTTTAACACAAAATTTATCTATTAAACAGATGAGTGCAAATTTGTGGTATTGACTGACCTTTTAAAGCCTGGCAACCCTATGCCTTGCCAGAAAAAATAGGAAACTCTGCGTTAACATATTGTAGAGGCTTTAAACTGTCGATTGGTATATAATTTTTCCATTAAACACATTTTGTTTTTAAACGCATAGTGCAAATTTGTGGTATTGACTGACCTTTTAAAGCCTGGCAACCCTATGCCTTGCCAGAAAAAATAGGAAACTCTACGTTAACATATTGTAGAGGCTCTAAGCTTTCGAATGGTATATCATTTTTTCATTAAACAGATGAGTGCAAATTTGTAGTTTTGGCCGTCCTTTTAAAGCCTGGCAACACTATGCCTTGCCAGGAAAAAAATAGGCAACCCTACTTTTACATATTTTAGAGGCTCTAAACTTTCGAATGGTATATAGTACAGTCAATCTGGCATCAAAATGGTCTGAAAGTTCGAAGGTTGACCCCCGCTCTGATTTTTTGTTAGTAGTTAGTGGTCCATTAGGAAAGCTTAAATTCAAAATGTCGAGTCCCCCCACCCCCCTGTTTTTGAGAAACTCAAAAAAGTTTTTGATTTGATTTTGTGGCTAAACCGTAGGCCGCACAGAAAATTTTATTGAACAAAAAATTAAGACAATTAAATTGTCTTTAACTTTAGTCAATATTAACATAGCTGTGAAACTTGCTGTAACAAAGTTAGAGGGCGCCAAAGTCGACAAATGCATTTTTTTTTGCACTTTTTTGCATTTTTGAGGGTCAAATAATTTTTTTTTACCATCGCAAATTTTTTCACAGTAAAGAGCATAAATACACCTACAAAATTTATGCAGACTTTTTTTTTCCACCATGCGCCGTTTAGGAGATAAATTGCATTTCAACCCCTTTGTTGGCATTGGCGCGTTTCTGTGTCTAAGTTTTTCGTGCCCAACGCGGCATTGACGCGTTTCTACGTCAACTGCTTTTTACCTATGTAACAAGACAAGACATGTTAAGACTTCTTTGGGCCAGCAGGCTCGATGATATAACGTTTGAAACATAGTGATGCAGCCCCGTGAAAGGCAAAACGCTTTTTTACACAAGAGGGAGGCATCTTACGAAAAAAGTTGACATCCCTCTAAGAAAAACGGCACGAAAACGTAACGCCGGCGAAGTTTATAACTCATACAAGACTTCGTAAACGTACCGCTTTGGCGATACGAATGCGAACCGTAAACGTAAATGTTAGAATAAGAACAGTAGAATTAAAAACGTAGTAATTTCTATGTATTGGTACTACGTTTTTAGCTCGCAAAATAGTAACGTTTACGTAACATCAAAGCGGTTCGTTTTTGATACGTTAAAATGGTATCGCATACGAACTGATTTAATACATTTAAAATTTGTGGTTAAAATAAGATTCCATTTTTAACGTTTAATAATTTAAATTATTTATTTAGGGAAAAAAAAATAGTTTTAGTTAATTTATATAGTTAAGAGTTTTATAATATTCATTACATGGTCATACACAAGCCAGCCTGTAGAGCGCATGTGACATGGATGGCTCACCAGCTAGCTTTTCATGACAACCATAACAGGTGAGATGCCAATGCACCTGTTGAATGGTCTCAATTGAATCTGTTATGAGAAAATTAAAACAAAAAATCAATATTAATGTAAGAAAAAAACTACAAGTTTTGTAAGCTTACCTATGGGTTCCAAAAATATGGTATTGGTGTAACGCACTTTTGTTATTCAAAGTTCCACGATCAGTTTGCTTAAAAGCATTTAAAATGCCGGCATAAAGTAAAGCTTTTTCACGGTTGACATCTTCAGAGAAAACACTGCTAGATTTTAGTGCACGAGAAGCAGCATCAACAACCTAAATTAAATCCAATTAAATGTATTGAAATAATTCCGTTTTTAATTCATTTCCATGCTTTGTTTTACCTTAGAAATGCTTTGGGCATCGGCAGACGCAATAAAACCAAAGATACCGGTATCAGCGTAATTGGCGCTAAGTGTAGCAAAGTTTACCTCAGCATCACCAGCAGCAGATGCCACAGCCTACCGATACTTCCGTTGTTGTTTTCACGCTTGGTAGCAGCACTTGAGCCAACAGCTTTTTGCAAAACGGCAAAAGCTAAAGCTTGATTGATCAGAGAGCCACCAACAGCAACATGCGCAATATAGCCGGCGGTATCCTTGCGTGCATCACCACCATACCAACTGGCAGAATCAGCTCTACCATTTCCAGTTCAAGAGCCCTTGTGTGCTGGTTTATTAAAAAATGTTGTTTCACAAATTTCTATTTTTGATTTTATAATTTTTTTGAAAATTTATAACTGACAAATAAAACAACGTTAACATGTACAAAATGTATGCATGTGTTGGTGAAATCACAGTTCGTAAGCGATTCGCTTTGGGAACGCAATTTACGAGCCGTAAATTTTTCTTGGAGGGATGGCATAAAATGCTTAGAATCATCCAAGGAACAAGCGTGAATTGTTTTTTTTTTTTTTTGTTTTTATTAATTTTTAGCAAAAAATTTTTTTTTAACGTCATTTTTAATAAATTTTTCAAAAAAAAAAAAACAATTCACACTTGTTCCTTGGATGATTCTAAGCATTTTATGCCATGTGCACTTTTTTCGTGAGATGCCTCCCTCTTGAGTAAAAAAGCGTTTTGCCTTTCACGGGGCTGCATCACTATGTTTCAAATGTTATATCATCGAGCCTGCTGGCCCAAAAGAAGTCTTAACATGTCTTGTCTTGTTACATAGGTAAAAAGCAGTTGACGTAGAAACGCGTCGATGCCGCGCTGGGCACGAAAAACTTAGACACAGAAACGCGCCAATGCCAACAAAGGGGTTGAAATGCAATGTATCTCCTAAACGGTGCATGGTAGAAAAAAAAGTCTGCATAAATTTTGTAGGTGTATTTATGCTCTTTACTGTGAAAAAATTTGCGATGGTAAAAAAAAATTATTTGACCCTCAAAAATGCAAAAAAGTGCAAAAAAAATGCATTTGTCGACTTTGGCGCCCTCTAACTTTGTTACAGCAAGTTTTAGGGCTATGTTAATAATGACTAAAGTTATAGACAATTTAATTGTCTTCATTTTTTATTCAATAAAATTTTCTGTGCGGCCTACGGTTTAGCCACAAAATCAAATCAAAAACTTTTTTGAGTTTCTCAAAAACGGGGGGGTGGGGGGACTCGACATTTTGAATCTAAGCTTTCTAATGGACCACTAACTACTGACAAAAAATCAGAGCGGGGGTCAACGTTCGAACTTTCAAATGCCAGATTGACTGTACTAATATGATTTTTTCATTAAACAGATGAGTTGATTTTTTGAAAAAAATGCACTTTTCAATATGGAATGAACCATAGCCTTGCCAGGATTTTTTTAGGCAACCCACTCACAATATGTTTCCAATTGTATTTACTTTCATAAAAAATAGGTTTCATCCATTAAACAGATGAGTGAAAATCTCTCCTTATTCGTATCTTAGACTAATACATGAAATTTAATATTCGTCCCCACATTAATACAAAATTGACAGTATGTATAATGAAATTCTATCACACTTTTTTTCTGACATGTTGTAATACATTGTGGGATAGTATAAAGCGGCCTTTAGAAAACAGTCGATTCTTGCGAAAAAACATCGACTGTCGGAACTTTTTAAGAACATCGATACTATCAATAGTGCCATCAATTGTTTTCCAGCTTTAACCCTGAACCTCAGTCCTAGCCAAGAAGTAGCGTTTCGTAAAGTAACGTCACGGTTGCTTGTCAACGTAGCATCGATTAGTGAAAACGGTAGGCAAATTCGAAATGTCACCTTACAACTTAAAAATTACTTGAAAAATTCCAGTTTTTGTAAACAAGCGTCCATTTATTTGTTCAAAAAATTCCATTTATAATATCCAAATTTAATTTATTTATCCAACCACGTAGCGCGACGTTTGAAAATCTAATTTCAACAGGTCTCAACGTTGCATACCTCTACTTTACGATTTCACTAATCGCTTACACGCTTCTGCCATTTGATTGATTTTGACAGACGTCACGTTACGAAACGATACTTCTTGGCTGATACCAGCATTAGTCTGCCGTGTGAACCAGCTCTTAGTGCTCAATAGAAAACTATCGATTGTGGCTCAAAAAAAAATCGATAGTAGCAACATTTTTTTTTATAGAACGTTGGAATTGACTTTGTACTTCAAAGTGGAACGTTGGAATTGACTTTGAACTTCAAATTTGTACATTACTGTAACATTAATAAATATTAATTAAATATTAATTTAATATGGGAAAAACAAAAAGGAATAAGTTCACTAGTTCTTCAAATTTAAATCCTTTGGGATTATCCGGAAGGTTAAGATCTATTGATGAATCTATAATAGATAATGAATTCCACGTGGGCCCAATTCAGTCGATTCGCGATCAACTTCAAAATAGTAATGTAGAGGAGAAGCTGAATGGGTTGCAGTCTTTGGCAGTGTTATCGGCTAGCAGGGAAAAGGTTGCTGCCATTTGTTCTACCGATATCATACGAATAGCTGCTCCGCTTCTGGTAGAACAGGATGACTCTGTACGTAATGCTGCCGCCGGTGCTCTTAGAAATCTTTCCATCTGTGGAACTGAAGCTTGCGAGTATTTGGTTAATCAAGATCTCCTTACGCCACTTATCGCGCTGCTTGCTGAATATTCCAACGACAACATGTGGATTCCATCCTTCGATCATTCGATGAATGGTGAACTGGATTTAAAATCAAATACTTTTCTTCAGGTAACAAGAGATAAAAGCAATATACCTGTTATGTTCGTAGATTGAACATAAACGATTTAAAATTAATAAAAATGTTTATTACAAATATTAGTTCAGTTCAAATTCAAATCTCAAAGTGAAAATTATGGCTTAATGTTACATCACCGACTGTTGTTTTTTTTTTATTTTTTTTGCCCAAATAGGGCTCTGGGAATTAATTACAACAACAACAACAACAACCTCTGAGCGCATCTACTTTCGGAGATATAGCCATCGGAAGATCGGGATATATCTTTTATAAAAATCGGTATAAGTTGGGAACCCCTGGATGGATTGGTGTCATATGAAAGGTATTTTATCAGGCTATATAATTGCCCTACAAAGTTTTTCAATTAAAGTGATTGTTTTCGAGATATGACAATTTTTCAAAATTTAACCCCATTTTTTACGCAAAAAACCGTTATTTTTCCCAAAAAATGTGTTATTAACCTATGATTTTAATAACTAAATTAGGAAGCCTAATTTATTTCCTTTCATTTGATTTACAACATGTATCTGAAATTGTATCATTAATAACTTTTTATAGAAAAAAACAAAAATAGACCAAATCAATTTTCTTGAAATTAGGAACTTTAAACAACATCAATGCCAGAACAAACAACAACAACTACAACAACAACAACAACAACAACTACAACAACAACAACAACTTGGATACTACTACAACAACAACACCAACAAAGAGGATCAGCTACTTATTATATTAAAAAAATTTAAAATTTTTATTAAAAATTGCGCGCGCAATTTGGCTAGCAAACTATGTGTTGGATATATTATAGACTGATCCGCGGCCGAAGGCCGCCGCGAAGCCGGTGTCGGATTTTTGGGAGTTTTAAATCCTGAGCTGCGGCCGCAGGCTGCCCAATTACCCCTACTCTTATGTAAAATTACTGTTGTTGTAGTAGTAGTAAAGTTGTTGTTGTATGTTTTAGCATTGTTGTTGTTTAAAGTTCCAAATTTGAAGAAAATTGATTTGGTCCATTTTTGTTTTTTTCTATAAAAATTTATTAATGATGCAATTTCAGATACATGTCGTATATCAAATGAAAGGAAATAAATTAGGCTTCCTAATTTAGTTATTAAAATTATAGGTTAATAACACATTTTTTTTGGAAAAATTACGGTTTTTTGCGAAAAAAATGGGGTTAAATTTTGAAAAATTGTCATATCTCGAAAACTATCACTCAAATTGAAAAGCTTTGCAGGGCAATTATATAGCCCAGTAAAATACCTTTCATATGACACCAATATTTTTGAAATCCATCCAGGGGTTCCCAACTTATATCGATTTTTATAAAAGATATATCCCGATCTTCCTATGGCTATATCTCCGAAAGTAGATGCGCTCAGAGGTTGTTGTTGTTGTTGTTGTTGTTGTTGAAATTAATTCCCAGAGCCCTATTTGGGCAAAAAAAATAAAAAAAAAACAACAACAGTCGGTGATGTAAAATTGTTCCAAAATTATAATTCAATACTTTTACAAAATAACTAACGACTGCTCGGTTTATAAATTTTAAAGTAAAAGTATAAACAGTGTTTTTGGCAGGTTGCCAACATCCCTTTTTGTTATTTAAAAGGAGTATATCTGACTGGAGCACGTCTAGTTCTGGTTGATCGTCTTGGTTGCTCTGCTTCTTGATGTTCTGCACTTGGTTGTGTTTCTTCAGTTTCTTCTGCTGGCTCTGATGTTGAATTTGTTAATTCTACTGGGCTTGCTGATTCAATCATAGGCTCCACTGAGCCAGGCAACGAATCCACTGGATCATGTATTGACCAACTGGATCAAGCAACTCATAAGTATAAGGCAACGCCGAATGTCTTTCTTGAAGTTGGTTGACGTGTGATCTAATGAGCGTTTTGCTTCGATCGGATTGAAGAAGAACGTTGTACATTACGCTGTCAACTTTTTCTATCACCTCACCAGGACACCATTTGAACTTATTTTGTTCGAAAAACCTTAGCATATACTGTATCGCCAGGCTTAAACGATCGTTGAATGGAACCATTTTTATTGTTAAATGCAGCTTCCATTTTTGTGTTCTTTTCCTTTACAAATTATGTTGGTTTGAGAAGGTCTAACGGCGTTGAGAGCCTTCTGCCAATAAATAATTCGCCTGGTGTTTTCCCTTCAGGAGCACTTGGGTGTGGTGTAGCACGAAACTGATGTAGGAAATTATATAAATTTATGAAATCATCGGGGCTGTCATCATTGTAGCTTTTTTGGAGCGATCGTTTGATAGTATCAACGAAACGCTCTGCTTGGCCATTTGATTGTGGGTGATATGGCGGCGTTCTGATGTGCTCTATCCCTCTTTCTTTACAAAAATTTGTAAAAGTTGCGCTTACAAATTGTGTACCGTTGTCAGATACTATAAGTTTGGGTTGTCCAAATCGGCTTACAAATTCAATCATGCGTTTTGTTATTTCACTAGCTGACATCGTTAGAAGTTGTGCTACTTCGGGCCATTTAGAGTATGCGTCGACAATGACCAAGTAATATTTTCCTCGGACTGGACCTGCAATGTCGATGTGTACTCGTTCCAGAGGTTCATGACAAACATTCCATGAGGAAAGTTCTGCTTTAGTTGGTGATTTAGCTACAGCCGCACAATTTTGGCATTGTTTGACGTAATCGGTGATGTCTGTGTCTATTTTTGGCCAATAAACAAACGATCTGCAGAGAGATTTCATTCGCTCTGTACCTTGGTGGCCCTTGTGTAGTTGCTTCAGGATACGTCGGTAAAATACTGCTGGAATGACCACTCGCTCTGATGTCATGATGCAGTCGTCCACAACGCTTAACGTTTCTCTGCGATTGTAGTACATTTGCAATTCAGATGTGAGCTGTTTTGATGCAGGCCATCCATGTTGAACGTATCTTAAGACTTGTTGAAATGTTTTGTCTTCTGAAGTTGCTTTCCTTACCATATTTAGTGTTACTGGTAAAGTTGAAAGACTTTCTTGTAAAATGCATTTAACTTCGTTCTCAACGTTGATTGATGCCACAATGAAATCTTCGTCCTGAGGTTTTTCTGCGATAAGCCGTGACAGCATGTCAACATTTCCAAATTCGTTTGTTTTTATGTATTGGATACTAAAATCATAACTCATAAGGACTAGAGCCCATCTTTGCAAACGGTTCGCAGTATGAGTCGGTATTCCCTTTTTCGATCCAATAATTGAAATAAGTGGTTTATGGTCTGTTAACAGCGTGAAACGTCGATCGTAAATCATTTTATGGAATTTGGTACATGCAAAAACAAGTGCCAAAGCCTCCTTTTCAATTTGGCTGTATCGTTTTTCTGATGAATTGAGAGCTCGAGAAACGTGATATACCGCTTTCTGACTTCCATCGGGCATTTTGTGATATAGTTGTGCACCTATGCCAACCATTGATGCATCAGCTGCGACATAAATTGGTAGTTTTGAGTTATAATGTGTCAACAGTAAATCTGACTTTAGAATCTTTTTGAACCTTTGAAATGAGGACTCGCATTCACCTGTCCATTTCCACTCTGACTTTAATGTAAGAAGATCGTCTAGAGGGTAACGTAGTTCTCTCATTTGTCGAATGAATTTTCCATAGTAGTTGACTGCACCCAAAAATAAACGAAGTTCCGTTTGATTTGTAGGTCTGGGCATTTTGTTAATAGATTCAACTTTTGCAGGATCTGGATGTATACCTTTTTCATCAATTACATGTCCTAAATATTTGATAGTAGTTTGAAAAATTTCACATTTGGCCCAACGGATAGTAAGACCGTGGTCTTTAAAACGTTGCATTACTTCCATAACTTGTCTATAATTTTCGTCAATAGTGGATGTAGCTATTACTACATCATCGAGGTAAGCAACTACACCATTCAGACCTGCTATAATAGTGTCCATGGCCTTTTGAAAAGCACCGGGTGCCGATGTTACTCCTGGTGGTAATCGATTAAACAGAAAAAGACCCTTATGAGTATTGATTGTTAAGAGCTTTTTCGATTTGTCGTCGACTTCAAATTGAAGATATGCATCGGAAAGATCAATCTTGCTAAAGTATCTGCAATTTGTCATTTTTGCGAAAATTTCATCTGCATGTGGAAGTGGATACATATTTGGATGCATGCATTGATTTAATCCAGTTGAGTAGTCCCCGCAAAGTCTAATAGTGTTGTTATGTTTGCGTACAACTACAATCGGAGCTGCCCATGGTGAGTGCGTAATGGCTGTTATTATATCTGCTGTTTCCAGTCTATTTAGCTCTGCTTCAACCATATGAAGTGTTGCGTATGGAACTGGTCTTTTTGGCTTGAAAACTGGAGTTGAGTCAGGTTTAATTTCTAGTGTGACTTGAAACTTTTTGCAGTGGCCTGTTTGTGTATTGACCACTTCTGGAAATTTACTTTTGATGATATCAAACAATTCTGATTTGTCCATATTTGCTGTAATTGTTTTGCAAACAACATTTAAACTTTCGTTCCAGTAACCGAATTTGTTTATTAAATCGATACCGAATATGTTTAAATTGATCGATGAAACAAACAATGTGCAATTGTGTTGAACTGAGGTTGTAAATTGTCCAATTAAATTAATTTCATTGCATGAGGCATCTGTTGCTTTATGTTGACAGTGCTGCAATTTTGGTTTTCCAATTGATACCCAATTAGATTTCGATATTATAGTTATATCAGCTGCCGTGTCAAATTGGAGTTGGATTGGTTTCCCGAAAACAAATATTTCAACAAATTTTCTTTGTGCTGTGTGATTTTGAACACTTTTTATTTCAGCATTCACCACTGATGTGCGAAAATCCTTATGGTTTTTGTTTTTATCATATGATTTCGGGGATTTATCCTTAGCTTTGTTGAAGCACTGACAATAGCCTTCTTTATGTCCGACTTTTGCATTTATGATTTGCGTAAGTGCAGTTTTTAGAAAAGTGCATTGAGCCGCAACCCCAGCATGGACGTGTCGGTGTTTCTGTCTGCTGATTAGGTTTTGACAAATTGTTCTTTTGTGCATTTTTATAATCGTTATTCTTTGAGGTTATTGCGTTAATAGTTGATGAAGTGGACTCTACCAAATTAACGTCATTTTTGAGTACCAACATTCGCTGCGTTTCTGCAATAAGTTTTTCCAGTGTAATTGTGGAGCTACTGTCCAGCATGGAAATCAGTCTACTGCGAATTTCATGATGTGAAGGTGATTGCAAACCAATAATGAAAATGAGGCACTTGAACTGTTGTGCACTCATTTCACTATATAAGAATTGCTCGCAATGCTTGTTTACTCGACCTGCATAAGTAACAAAATCCTCAGCTTCTCCCTTTACAAGTTTGAAACAATTATAGCGAACATTAAAGAGTGACTCTTGTCGGTCAAATATAGACTTTAATGCTGTAATAGTTTCGCTAAATTTCATATCTTGTGGTTTTCTTGGAAGTATAAAATTTGCATATCTGTCGTAAACTTGCTGGCTTAGTTTTCTTAAGAGCAAACGCACTTTTGAAGAGTCGTCCAAAGACTTTGCGTCCTCCGTAAAAAGAGCTTCATGTCTGCCGTACCAATTTGAAAAATAAAAATTGCTTTCTGGATCATATCTGAATTCTGAAATACTTTTGGAAAGGACATCCATTGTCTTTTCATTTTGAGTTACCACAGGGTTTTGAGCTGTCGCTTCTCTGGATGTTTCTTCCATGGCAATTAACTTTTCCAACAAAAGCTGCTGTCTTGCCGCTGCTTCATTTTGTTGTACTAGGAGCATGCCGATTACATTTTCTAGTGACGTAGCCATTTTCTTAAAAAAAAAATTTTTTTTGCGTTTGGGTTTACACTCGTCGCCAATTGTTATGTTCGTAGATTGAACATAAACGATTTAAAATTAATAAAAATGTTTATTACAAATATTAGTTCAGTTCAAATTCAAATCTCAAAGTGAAAATTATAATTCAATACTTTTACAAAATAACTAAAGACTGCTTGGTTTATAAATTTTAAAGTAAAAGTATAAACAGTGTTTTTGGCAGGTTGCCAACAATACCTATAACCCATATTTTATTCGTCACTCTAGCTGCCATAAATGAAAAAAGCAGCAGAAAAAGTCGCTTGGCTTAAGTTTAGTTTAGCTCCCAAAATCCAATTGAATTTAGGTTCACTTTAGTACCCAAAAACCAATTTATTTTTTAAACTAAGGTTGCAAGTTTTGCCAAATCAAAATGGGAGACATGGTTTTCCAAACGATTATGAATAAATAGTATAGGTTAGGTTAGCACGAAAGATGACAGATGTCATCATAACTTAGGCCCCAGTTGGGCCCATTGTATACCCGGATTAAGACTCGTTGACAACCTATTAGAACCCTTTTTAAAATTTTTATAAACTCCAAAACGGATTTGGGACTCTTTTGAGCGATATCTTCAAGAGAGTGACTTTCGAAAAGCTTGTATGGTTGGTTAACCAGCGCTGGGCATTCACAAATGAAGTGAAAAATGGGCTCTTCGACGTCAGGATTTTTACAACTTCTACGAAGATCTACGTCAACGAGCCCCAATCTTGAGGAGTGTCTGCCTATAAATTAGTGCTCTGTGATGACACCAATTAAAATTTTGAGGCTTCGCCTATCTAATGAGATAATTTTACGTGTTCTATTAGCGTCATAAAGTAGCCATATTGCCGACGAAGTAAAACATGTTAAGTTTTACCATCTAAAATTAGGCGATAACCCTATTTAAAAAGTTGTGCACAGTTTTTATTTGTAAACGTAGCATTTAAGTTCATATTAAAATATCTTACTTTAAGAACCGGTTTTTTGGCAGCGGGTAATTCAATGTGTATATATATGGCTTATTTTTTTGTAGATCTTGTGATTCTCTAGAAAAATAGTGCTATCTTTATCGTATGACCTGCCGTTTCAGAGATATCCTTCAAAAACCAATATTTTCGAAACCTTAATGGTTTTTGAAGAGTATCTTTTAGACCATGAGGCGGTCCAAAATAAAATTCAATACAGTGCATTTGCATCTTATCGTCCAAACACTCAGATATGCAAAGCAAAATTGAAGACCTTGTCTTGGAATCACAAAAGGCCGGTCTAAAAATCAACGTATCCAAGACTAAAAGCATGAAGCTAAATGCAAACAGGAATGAAATCACGTTAAGAGCAGGCAGTGATGACATCGAAAACGTCGATAGCTTCAGGTGTTTAGGCAGCATTATCTCCATGGATGGTGGAGCAAAAGAGGATATCAACTCAAGAATAGCAAAAGGCGCGTTTGCTCAACTGAACAAAATATGGTCTTCTTCCGTTATATCCACCAAAACGAAAGTGCGCATTTTTGATTCGAATGTGAAATCGGTTTTGTTATATGTGTGCGAAACATGGCTTGTTACTGAATAACTAACGAACAAGCTGCAAGTATTCGTCAACAAATGCTTAAGGCGTATACTAAAGGTTTGGTGGCCTCGCATTATATCAAACGCCGAGCTACATCAAAAATGCAATCAGAGGGCTATAGCAAACGAGGTCAAGCTGCGCAAATGGAGATGGATTGGTCATACTCTCCGGAAACCACACAGCGAAGTTTGTCGCCAGGCTCTTGAGTGGAATCTAATTATCTTTTAAACGGTCTTTAATTTTTTTTTTGTATGAGTCCTCGTTAAAGAGTATTCGCAATTTTAAAAGTAAGATATTTTAATATGAACTTATACGTAGCATTTACAAATAACAACTGTGCACAAATTGGATTATCTCCAAAACTGTAAGCCGCACGAAAATATTTTTTACATCTTTACAAAATTGTGGACATAAGTTTTTCTGTGATAGTTTGCGTAAGCGAGATGTTTGCAAAAAACTGATTTTAGCGACCTTTGAGCCTGAATAACTTTTTATGTGCACAATGGACTTTTTGCACTTTATTTGTCATGCATAAATAAAGGTAATACCGGTGAATGCCTGACTATCAACGTATATGACAAATGTCTCACTACGTTCATAAATTGAGGTTTAATAATTTGGCATTACTTCCACGCAGCTAGAATTTCCGCTTGAAATATAGTGCAGTAATGGGGTAAAGCAAAAGACTCGCTGCTATTCAAGTCCTTGGAAAAGACCCCAGCGCCAGACTCAATTTTTGGGCCGTCACTTTTTGGAATTCAGAACCGGAATCCCACCCTTCATTTCAGGTATTTTCACTTGAGAAAGTTGGTTGAGGACGTTAAAGTGGAATAGATGTCATCAGTTCCATTGTCAATATTACAACCAAGGAATTGTGCAAAATTACTAACATGGCCAGAAGGTTTTGGCCTCCAAAAGCCAGATTCCTTCAACTTGGTAGCACTTTTTGCTGTAAATTTCAAGAGGCTCCAAATAAAGCAAAGCGTCGAGAGCAGCAGAAGGCACAATGTTAACAGCTCCGCTAACTCCTATAACTGCCATTTCTTTCCATTTTTGATAAGAGTGCCAAAAAGGTTTGCTAACTTAAGGCTTCCCACCAGACAAGAATTCCGTAGGTCAGAATTGGTCTAATGATGGCGTAATACATCCACAAAAGTAAAAACGACTGATTTAAACATTTTCATTCCACCAGTGGTAACTTCTTTTTCGATGTTCTGCGCAGTAGGTAAGATTTTTCAAATGCTGAACGGAGTTTTGAAGCAATATTATTTACAAAACTGTTTAGGTTTCCTGCTGTCGAAAAAAATGTATCAAAGAATATGCATTAAAATTTGTGTAAAAAATGGAATAAAGTGGTGCTTAAAAATAAATGAAAGTGGTATACGGTGAGTGTACTGCAAGTCAAAAAAGTGGTACAAGCTCTTCACAGAAGGTCGAGAGGAGGAGACTGACAACGTTTTTTAAGGGTTTTCCATCACACCACACCTGCTCACTCATCAGTGCTTGTTCGTTATTGTTTGGCCAAAAAAACACCGTAATCATGCCTCAGCCATCGTATTCACCAGTTTTAGCCTCCTATGACTTTTTCCTGTTCCCAAGGTTGAAGAGACCCATGAAAGGACGGCGTTTTGACACAGTTAAAGAGATAAAAACCGAATCGCTGAGAGAGCTTAAGGACATAATAAAAGGTGCATATCAGAACTGCTTCGAGGATTGGAAAAAACGCTGGCACAAGTGTATTATATCTAAGGAGGATTACTTTGAATAGGACAACATAGAAATTCATGAATAAATAAATATTTATGGAAAAAAATGAACATTCACCTAACTTTTTGGACAGACCTCGTATACTGTAAAGAGTGATTTAAAAAAACTTTATTTTCGTCTACTTTTAATATTCGTTTATGTCTAAATTGTTGCTGAATAATCTTTTATTTTCAGGCCATCAATTTGCTATGGAATTTATGCGAGAGCAGTTCACTAGCACTGGAAACCTTCAATCAATCGCATATACTTGAGAAAATCATCCGTTGCTTGGATTTTAATGTATTTGGCACAGAAATTTGCATTTCCGTGGCGCAGTGCCTGTTGGTAGTATCAGAGAATAATCCGCAGTCTTGGATTATATTCAACAAAAATATCTCGGAGTTTCTCTACTTGTTAAATTGTAGAGGAGGATATGAATACATCTACTTAAGTACTCTTGCTGCAGGTAAATAATAACTAATGCATTGAAGTATATGATATCGTTAAAATTGGGTGCAGAAAAGTTGGTACATATTACTAATATTTTCGTATTATAAAATTGTATGTTTGTTTGTTTATTTGTTTGTACATATTTTTTCTCGAAAACGTCTGTAACAATTTTAATGAAACTTGGGATAGTGATTGAAACTCATGATGGGGCGTAGCAACGCCCTAAATTTTAAATTTAATCTTGTCATAACTCACAAACCATTAAAGGTATTTTGATGAAATTCGGTAGACGGGTGGTGCTTGTCAATGTGTTGATACCAACGAAAAGTGGGCGGCGTCGAGAAAGTGACACTTTTGAACCATTGAAAATTTTGATTCAATATAACTCGAAAACGACTTCAACAATTTTCATAAAAATTAAGGAGATGTTGCCGCTGGAAACGGATTAATATGTGATATGTGGTAATATTGCGAAAACTCGTCGAAGGGCATGGCACGACCCACAAAAATATTAGTAGAAGATACGAATAAGGAGCGAATGGCACCCATCTGTTTAATGGATGAAAATTGGTTTATATCAAAGATAATATGCCAAAAAATATATCGGGAGTGGGTTGCCTAAAAAATTCCTGTCAGCTTCTCCATTATTCCCAAATGACGTCTGTATTTTGTAAGTCTGCTTACTTTCTGCTGACTTGAGATGACACTCAACTTTTGGACATTGGGATCTATATTCTTCACGGTGCTTTCAAAACTGGAATGAACGCAACTAATTGGGATTTAAATGATCTCTTCAGAGCTTTAGACATTTTTTTCAAAGAATTACAATCTGCCTGCAGTTTCCATTAAAATTTTGCAACATAAGATGGCTGTTGCGTCGAAAATTTCGTTGCTTTTGGAGTCAATCAAGAAATACTTCGATTCTTTCAAGAATCGATTAAAAAAGAACATCCAAAGTGAAAATGCATCCAAGCTTTCATATCCAAACTTTTCGAGCGGTCTCTATTAAAATATCCTTTAGCAAGAGCAATAACATGCATTGATCCAACCATAGTTGAAATTGGAGGAGGAAAACGTCTGAAATGATCTCTTGAAATCTTCGTCGAAAAGAATCTTTTGATTCCCAGCATGGCTGGATCTGTTTCCCACGAGTATTCTAGATTTATACAAATTGGTGATGTCAAGAATGAAATGAGAAATTTTTCCCGAAAAGAAATATGTCTTGATCATCTGTGGATAAAACTTCTTGTCTCTAAAGATGAATTTAAAAACTTGAAGATTTTCGTGAAAATGGTTCTTATATTATCACATGGCAACGCTGCAGTCGAAAGGGGATTTTCTATAATCAAAGAGTGCCATGTATAAGACGCGGTTGCGGAGCAAAACAATTTTTACGTCCTCTTTATAATCTCAGAAATCGTGTCAGATAATTTCAAAAAACAAAACAAAAAGAGAATAAAAAACTTTTTAAGAAATAAAAGTGAAAGCGATCGACTTTCTGCTTTGGCCTTGATTTTCAAAAATTACACAAATCGCACATGAAGCTCCGCCTCTCACCCCAAAATTTTGCGTGTCCCCCTACAGTTTTAGAGAAATGTGTAAAATATTTTTAAAGTTTAAGGAAAAATGTTCAAGAATTATGTTATGTTTTAGCATTTCTTTAATTTAGAATACATTGTGGTACATCATTATGACATATGTCTAGTTGTTATTATTGTAATTATTGTATATGTATAAAGTCGAAAAATTCAAGCCCCCCCTGTGTCCACCCTACACGACGTGCCTTATGCTGGGGTTGAATCGCCGCATCAGTGAACGTACAATTCGTCACGTAAAATCATGTATATAGTAATGCGAAATACATGATTTTACGTCACGAATTGTACGTTGTATAGCTTCAAAAATTGGCAAAAAACGATTTTTTTTTGGTTTTAAGGTTAGAATATCTCAAAAACTATACACGATAGAGCAATTTTGAGGTCAGATTAGCGTTCAGCATCGCAAAATATATCGAATGTGATTATTTTGATTTTTGTTTATTTTGGTTAAAATTTTTTTTTTTTTTATATGGGAAAATGGCCCAACTAGAAAATTTAGTCGAGTAGTCACAGGCGAAAATTTTTTTATACATCATAAGTAAACAGAATCTGGAAAAAAATTTGATGTGCTACGACGTTCGATTTAAAACGGGTTAAGGCACGCCGTGTCTAGGATATACTTCTAGTTACGGCCCTGTTATCCCCAAATTTATCTGGTTACGGCCCTGTTATCCCCAAATTTATGACATTGAGCATATCTTAGACATTATGGCTTTAAAACCAAATAGAAAAATTAAACTATAATCCTTTTCTTTTTGTGCATAAATCTTGTTTTGGTTTTGCATTCTTATTTTGAATTGTTTTTTTATACCCTACACACAGGGTATATTCACTTTGTCCTTCCGTTTGAAACGCAGATAAGAAGGCTTGGTAGGTATAGAAAAGTATATATATTCTTGATCAGCTCCACCTCCTGAGTCGATATAGTCCGTCTCTCTGTCTGTCTGTCCGTCTGGCTGGCTGGGTAACGGCTGTCTGTGGATATATTTTTCACGGTTGACGTGGAACGTCCCATATGTATATAATTCGTTTCTTAGGGCTTACACTGGTATACTCCATAACGGTAACTTGTTCCAAAATGAAGTGAATATTCTGTTTAAAAAACACCGTTTTGTTTTCGACCCATAACTTTTGACCAAATGTATATTATGCATTCATTTTTGACATTGCTCTTTTGCCAAGCATGAATTTTTTGTACCAATCCATGCCCGCCATCTGCTCCTCGGTCTACTTGTCTGGAAACTCAATACCGAGATTTTCTGCAAAGTGTTATCCCACCTAAACACCCACACTTTATGAAAATAACTTTTTTTCTACGATATCTTTTAAGAGCCTATTGGTTTGTTGCGAATTGGTTCAATTTTGCAGATTTATTTTTGCTGGTTGATTTTTACGCAAACGCCTTTCGATTTGATTGTAAATTTAAAATTAACCGTCGGCCACCTACCGGCAAAAAGCACTCAGCTTTTACACAAATCGAAAAGCTTTGTTTTTTTTTTTTGTAAATACTTAAATGACCCTGACATAAACTTGTTTGATATATGAAAACTGTATTTGCAGTCCCATCGTAACAGCGTTAAAAAAAAAGAACAACGAAAATGCCACTGCGCATGTCATTTTTTTTTATGCTAGGAAACATGCGAGAATCGGGAAGAGGAAAAAAAAGAAAATTGAAAATTTGTTGCAAAATTTATAAAAAAAGGAAAAGTGTAACCAAAATAACAATAAAAAACGAAAAGTCAGAAGTTTTTTCGACACAAGTTGTAAAAATTGGAAAGCAAAAATTTTATTGCAATTGTTAAAATTGTTTTTGTTATAAAACTCAATATGAATAATCGGAAAAAACTTAGCGATATAAGAAAATAGTGTAAATCAACAGATCAAAAAGATAAAATTCAACAAATTGGTTCACTTGGTGCGATTAATAATAAAAAAATAATTAAAATTGGAAGAGTCAGAAGTTGATCGTCGCGTAAAATTCGAACAATTTTGGTGGAACTGGAAAAAAGTGATGTTACAGTGAAAACTCGTCGATTCGACATAACCAATAAAATAAATTTACTGCCACCCCAAGTTGTGTAGCAGTATAGCAGCAGAAGCAGCATCTAATATCCACAACAACAACCAGACCGGCCACTTGCCACCGCGCCAACTAAGCAAAAAACTTGGCCAATACTGCCACCGTCGTCGATAACTAAAACAACAACGCAGTAGCACCACGATCACGGAAAAGCGACGCAAATCAGCGACCGACCGTAAGTGCAGCAGCAGAAGTTTGTGCCAGCAGCAGCATACGCACGCTCACACCATTTAGACCGCCTTGCCTGGTAGTCGTCGGTAAACAGTCAGTCAATAAGTGAGTTGTCACTCAGCTCAGCCAGCCAGCCAGCGTTACGGCCAACCAACAAGAGTTCATCCAACAGGATATTTGCAAAACGTAGAGCAAAGATACTCAGTTCGTGGATCCCAAAACGCGAAAAGCAAAAAAAAAAAAAAAAAATGTAAACATACCAGCAGCGACCAACTTTGCATAAATTCACCTACGAATTAAATACTAACCAAAAAAAGGAGAAATTTAACAAAAGAAAAGACAATTTAAACCCAAATAAAAAGGAAAATAATTTAAATAAAAAACTAAAACAACGGCTACAACATCTCAATTCATCGGCACCAGTTCTTCAAGACAACACACGACAACACTACATTATGATTCCCAGAATTATCCAGATTTATACACCGGCTATGACACACAAATTATTGGACAAGGAAATTTTCGTAAATATCAACGCACTTATGTTTTTATTTTTTATTTTAGTACTTGGTATATTATGTATGTAAGTTTAAAAAAAAAAAGAAGAATAGAAAGCTAAACCTTTATAAGAGAATTGCTTTTTTTTAGTTTATTTTTTTCCAAATTATTCAAAAATTAAATAATTAAATACAAAAAGCAAACATTTAAGAAAAACACAGAAAACAAAAATCAACCAAAAATTTGCTTTCAGTAATTAATCATTCAAAAAGAAAAAAAAAATGTATACAACAAGTACATTTTGTTTCAAAAGTTACTTCATGTAAGCTATACGTATAGGCCTATACATAGGGGAGGGGGGGGGGGCTAGTGTGGACTGGGGGCTAGTGTGGACAAATTAAAATTCTCGCGCCGTTTTGAATTTTTTGTTTCTGTTTTATATTTTTCAAGTTGGTATTTGCACTCTGCATCACCAGAAAAAAATTCATTTGTTGACAGTTCAGCTTTCCATGATAACGTGACCCGAACGTGTTTTAAGCAGTAAAAAGTAATTTTTTTGTTGCTTCGTAATTTCAGTAATACTTTTAAACTAATTATTCTTTTGCTGTAGTGTTAATGGATAATACAACTAAAAATAGTGTCTCTTTAAACCATTGATATTATTTTTGAAGAACTTTACCGTAAGATTAAAAAAAAAATATTTTTGTTTAAAAAGACAAGAAGGGGCTAGTGTGGACAACTGAAATGGGGCTAGTGTGGACATGTCCGCAGCAGCTGAAATGACTCCAGAAATCGTCAGACCATTTCTAAAAGCCGTTCCAAGAAAGTACGTTACTAAAAAGAAAGAACGACAGATTCACGTATCCCGATTTACCGGATACCAGCGAAATTTACCGAAATGAAATAGTGGCAAAGCTGCCACAACCACAACAACTGTCGGAAACATCGCGATTAGCAAGTTATATGAAGTTTGAAACAACATGGACAAAAAGTATTTTATATGGGCCAAATTTTCACGATCCACGGTTCTCAAGATTTCGACATTACGTTTCTAAAAAGAAAGAACGATAGATCACGTGTCCCGATATACCGGCTACCAGCCAAATTCACCGAAATGAAATAGTGGCAAAGCTGCCACAAGCACAACAACTGCCGGGAGCATCTCGATCAGCAAGTTATATGAAGTTTGATATAAATTTCTCCAAATACAACATGGGATAGCAGTTAATTTTTTATTTGTATTATTATTTGTATTACATCATTATTTTCTTGAATAAACATGTATCTGAACTCTTTCTTAACGTTTTTGTATGAATTATTAAGTTTCTTATGGTGTCCACATTAGCCCCCAGTTAAATCAATGGTTGTCCACACTAGCCCCGTATAAGGGGCTAGTGTGGACAAATGTAAGCTCTTTTTAAAATAATTTAATAGTGCATTTATGAAAATAAAAATTCATAACTATTGATGCAATTATGAAGGCAAGAGGTATAAGTAATCGCTAAAAATTACTTTATTACGAAAATGATATATTTACATACATAATTTTGTAATTATATAAAAATTGTCCACACTAGCCCCCCCCCTCCCCTACATTAGTAAACACTTAGTATTTAAGTTAATTATCATTAAATTACATATGCACTGAAATGCTCGGCTAATTTCTTTAATTGGGGGAATGTCGGAAAGGGGGAGGGAAAGCAGGACGTAGCAGCGTTGAAACGTAAGTTCCATGAGCACGGATTTTTAGAAATTTTCCAATTTTTTTATGCTTACGCACAGGCAATGGAAATAGGGCGAAGCACGAACCAAATTCTAGCCGGGATATATGCATTCGAACGAGTTGAATTTGATTTCATGAAAATGGAAAAATTTTAATAGTAACAAGCCCTGCGCAACATCAATGGCGCCCAACGAAATGCTGTCCAACAGTAGTGCTTTTTTTTCCTGAAAGTTTTCAGCCCAACGGAAGCTTCTTAACGAAGTATTTTTTTTATTTGATTTTTTTCTGATTTTTTGCTGAAGATTTTCAGCCCAATGCAACATTTTTTTTGCAAATTAACGTAATAATTTAAAAGTTTTTTTTCTTTTCGCGTTTTGCATCCAAGGGAAGTTTTCAGTTGCTTTGACAGCGTATCTTAGCGGCAACCATTATTAGACTTGGATTAGTTAGAGAAATATTTCTTCGCCGTGAAGCAATAATGGGCTACGATCGCAGTCAAAGTAACCTGGTGTTTGGTGTGCTGTACAGAGCAATATTTAGAACCTTTTGCCCAGTTTCCTTAATAGGAACTTGTTTACCTTGCTGCAGGGTTACTTAGTGAGTTCGAGTCTGAGTTTAGGAAACATTTTCTTTCTCGAGTCCGAATATTATTATTTTGCTTTGCAACTAAACTAATTTTAAAAAGAATCATGAGTCACGATTATTTCGATCTTAAACGGAATATCGTTTGCAATGACTTCTTCTGTATGGCATGGCACACACATAATTTTGAAAAATAGTCCATTTCATGATCATTTTATTAGTTGTTCATATATGATGCATTTGCTTGGAAACTTTTCTTGGTTGTGAGGCGTGAGATAAATTTTGTTCAGATTTTTTTTACTGTACTCATTGAAAGTAAATAGAGTAAAGGCAGATCACTAATTTTCCAAATTAACAATATTTGGTGATCTTTTGTATGCTCTATAATTAGTCTTTTGCGAATGCAGGTCCTGCTCAGATTTAATCGGCATTCCCCTAATTTATAAAACGATTTTCTTTTTTTTCCCAATTTTTTTTCTCAACGGGTAAATTTTCCGCGTTCGACACATCGTATCGGTAAACAAATTTTTTTCCAATTTCTTTGTAGTTTTAATATAAAGCGTATAAACTTATATAGTTTTACGTGATATAATTTGTTTTGTGCTATCAAGTACTTTTCTTGATGTTAACCTAACTTTGTTCGTGCGACCAATTAATTTTTTTCTTGCGATCAAGTATTTTTCTTGATGGCACTGTAATTTTGTTCGTGCGACCAATTAATTTTTTTCTTGCGATCAAGTATTTTTCTTAATGGAACTATAATTTTGTTCGTGCGACCAATTAATTCCTTTTTCTTGCGATCAAGTATTTTTCTTGATGGCACTATAATTGTGTTCGTGCGACCAATTAATTCTTTTTTCTTGCGATCAAGTATTTTTCTTGATGTCAATATAAATTTGTTCGTGCGACCAATTAATTTTACTTGATAAAATTTTTTTTCTTGCGATCAAGTGCTTTTCTTTGTTCTTTTAGTATTTTTGTCCCACCGGGGCAGACTTACGGGAACGGAGGATATTTTTCTTTGCTCATATAGGGTAGAATGTCTACTTCGAAAAGGTTTTCTGCTACGAGAAGAGGAAGAGGTAATAACGTTTCAATCCTGTTCTAGGCGACCAGCTACAACCAGCGGTACACAGAGAGTGGTACATTCACCACCTTCTAATAATTTACAGCCTTTGTTAGACCAGGGAGAAGAAAATTTAAATCGCGGTCCTGTCCGTAACGAAGACCACGACATTAGTTCAGGCTCTGAATCAAATTTGATTGGTTTTGGTCCAGACCCTGTGAACATAGACCAACTTATCCCACACATCCAAAACGTGAACAAAACGATGGCTTCGAGCTCTAATAATGTACCAGCGGAGGGTGACGTCCAAGCTGACCGTAATTCTGCTGAGGAAGTAGCCAATGTTAGCAATGTAAACGAACTTCTTGCCCTTATGAGAGAAACTTTTCGCTTGACACAGGAAGGCATGAACCGAGAATTTCAAGCTATTAAAAATGAGATTTCGGCTATGAATTTAGCCATGCGCAATCCAAGTGCACCTCCGGTTAATCAGCCACCAAGTCAGCCCAAACAAGCGATGCCTCGTGAACAGCGCCGCTCAGAACCTCTGAGACCAGCTTTAAATATGCCGGCCATTTCCAATCAACACGCCTCCAATAATTCCATAAAGTTACAGGAATGGAAAATATCCTACGATGGCAAAGGAAATGTATCTGATTTTCTTTTTAAAATAGATACTCTTGTAGAAAGAACAAATTATTGCCTTAACCATCTTCTAGCTAACTTTCATATTTTTCTCACTGGTAAGGCTGAAGAGTGGTATTGGATTTTTACGAGGCATAACCCAGCAACTGCATATCCATTTCTTTGTTTTTCTCTTAGAAAAGAGTTCGGTTCACGCGAAAGCGATCACGAGGTTTTAAAAATTTCACTCCGAAAACAAGGAATTAGAGAATCTTATGACGACTTTCATTCTGACATAGTTTCGATGAATTCCCGATTAAGAGTTCCTCTTCACGAAAGTTCGTTAGTAGACATCATGAAAAATAATTTAATTCCTAGTTTGAAAGTTTTACTTTTTAACGCCTAGCCTAATACTCTCAACGAGTTAAGGGACATGGCCCGAAAAGGAGAGCAAGTTTTACGCGAAAACAAATCGATTCGCCAGGTTAATGAAATTTCAGCTCCGAAGAGTGATGAAGAAAGTGAAGTGGAGGGTGATCCACAAATAGAAGCTATTCAGGCAAGCTGGCGCAAGCCTGACTATTCAAAAATTCAATGCTGGAATTGCAATGCTTTCGGGCATTCATACATTTATTGTCCAGAGGTGATTCGAAACATTTTTTGTTTCAAGTGCGGACAGAAGGGAGTTACCACTCCAACATGTCCAAACAGGCATCCGGGAAATTTAAAGCGAGATGGCGACCGGGGACACTCGTTCTTCCCACAAAACCCCGAGTTTATAAATAAAGCGGAACTTAACGTTCAAAACTCGTACTTAAATTCTTCAGACACTACGTGTCAAATATACCCTGACGTTCCATTATTACCCTGCTTTACCAATAACAAGCTTTCAAATCCAAAATTTTCATTTGTATCTAAAAAAATTTTGAACTGCAGGCTTCGATACAAAAAGCGACGACATTTTCGTAATATTATAGAATCTACCAAATTAGGCGAAGCTGACGATGATCGCCCTTTTGCAAAAATTAGTATAGGCGATGAGTCAATTTTCAGTTTGCTAGATTCTGGCGCAAGTGTCTCAGTATTGGGCCACAATTGCATCGAATTTTTACAAAAACTTCGTTTACCATTTAAATCGATTAAATCCTCAGTATCAACTGCTGAAGGTTCGAAGCAAAGTGTCATTGGATATTGTTCCCTGCCTGTTAAATATAAAAACTTAACCAAAATTATTAATTTTTACCTGGTTCCGACGTTAAAGCAAAAAGTGTACCTAGGTGTAGATTTTTGGCGAGAATTCGTTCTTGCGCCTGAAATTATACCACAAATTTCCGAAATTGAATTCGACGAGTACGCAGTCTCTGACAATTTTCATAATTTAAATTCAAATCAAAAAAATGAACTTGATAAAGCAATTTTAAAATTTCCATCCTATGAAAAACAGGGTTTAGGTTGCACTAACCTCCTTGAACACCATATCGATACTGGCGAGGCCGAACCTGTCAAGTCAAGACATTTTCCATTATCTCCTCCCCGTCAAGAGGAAGTTTACAAAGAAATCGATCGTCTTCTTGATTTAGGCGTTATTGAAGAATCAAATTCGCCATGGTGTTGCCCAGTAGTTCTGGTTCGAAATAAACCTGGAAAGGTTATGATGTGCCTTGACTCTCGAAAATTAAATTTGCTCACGAAAAAAGATTCGTACCCACTTCCTCATATTAATGGCCTTTTAAGCCGACTTAAAGACACTCGTTTTATTAGCGGCATCGATTTGAAAGATGCCTTCTTTCAAATTAAACTCTCTGAATCGTCGAAAGAAAAAACAGCCTTCGCTGTACCGGGAAAGCCTTTGTACCATTTTAAAGTAATGCCCTTTGGGCTTTGCAATGGTCCACAAACCATGAGCCGACTATAAATATTGGCAAGAGCAAATTTTGTCAAAAAGAGATCAAGTATTTGGGATATCGTGTAGGACAAGGTTGCCTGAAGGTCGATACTGAAAAAGTGGATGCCATTTCCAAATTTCCTTTGCCGAAAACGGCTAAACAAATTCGTCGATTCATAGGAATGGCCAATTGGTACCGATCATTTATTAGAAATTTTTCAGATCTTGCGGGTCCGCTTACCGAGTGTCTCAAAAAGGCAAAATCTTTTAAACTAACGCCAGAAGCAATTGATTCCTTTGAGAAATTAAAAGATGCTATATCATCTGCACCTGTTCTTGCTCAGCCTGACTTTAGTAAAGAGTTTTTTATAGGTTGTGATGCGTCGAAATTAGGGGTGGGTGGTGTTCTTTACCAGTTAGACGAAGAGTCGAAAGAACGACCAATTGCCTTCGTTTCAAAAAAATTGAATAGGTGCCAAAGAAACTACACAGTCACCGAACTGGAATGTCTAGCGGCAGTGGTATGTGTAGATCGATTTAGGGCATATATTGAAGGCTTACCTTTCCGTATTATAACCGAGGTGGCATATGTCACAACAAGACTTAAACGGTCGTCTAGCTCGATGGAGCTTAAAATTAGAAGTTTTTGATTTCAAAGTGGAACATGGAAAAGGTTCCCTTAATGTAGTCCCAGACGTTCTGTCTAGATCCGAAATTGATGAACTTTCCATCACGAATAGTCCCGTTGATGTAGATTTATCAGCACCTGATTTTGAAAAGGAGGAATATCAGAATTTGAGAAATACGATTCTCAAGAATCAAAGCTCGTAACCTGATCTTCGATTGTCAGATAATTTAATCTACAAAAGGGTACATTTTCGGGAGGGTCTTGAAGACGAAGAACCAAACCTTTGGCGACTGTGGATTCCCACAACACTTACAAACTTTGTAATTCGAAGTGCACACGACTCCATCGTAAGCTGTCATGGCGGATATGCCAAAACTCTAGCTAAGGTTAGACAAAAATATTTTTGGCCAACAATGGCAAAAGACATAAAGAGTTTTGTTGACGGTTGTGATACATGTAAATTGGTAAAACCAACCAATAAAATTTTGCGTCCACCTATGGGCAAAGCCTTTTTAACCGATCGTCCTTTTCAGCGTTTTTATTGTGACTTTTTGGGTCTTTACCCCAGGAACAAGACTTCCAAGAATACTGCTCTTTTTATTGTGCTGGATCATATGACCAAGTTCATATTTCTCAAGCCAATGCAGGCTGCCACAACGGCTAATGTAATAGATTTATTTTTTCCCGCCTTTGGAGTGCCACAGTTCGTGCATAGCGATAATGGCAAACAAGGAGATGCAAGAATTTTTCTTAGGGTATGGTATAACCCACATTAAAACCGGGTTCTATTCGCCTCAAGCAAACGCCTCCGAGTGTGCAAATCGCGAGATCATTATAAAATTGCGGATTTTTCTTGAGAACCATAGTGACCATTGTAGCTGGGATAAATATATACCTCAGATCCTTTCGATTTTGCGGAGCGATTACCATTCGGCTATAAAGTGCTCTCCGTATTTCGCTGTCTTCGGACAGAATATGTGTCAACATGCTTCATCCTACGAACTTCTTAAAAATCTAAAATGTTTATCCTACGACGAGGTTAAGATTGAACAAGATTTTGATCGCTTAAATAGACTGCGGGACAAAATCCGAAAAAAATTAGGAATTGCCCACGAAAAAGCTACCAAAACTTACAATGTTCGTTCGAAACCCGTTAATTATCCTGTAGGTCAAGAAGTTTTCAGAGAAAATAACACCCAAAGTAACTTTGCAAAGGGCATCAACTCCAAATTTAATCGGAAATACATTAAATGCCGAATTAGGAAAAAACTTGGTACTGCATTGTACGAGTTGGAAGATTTGAAAGGAAACTATATTTGTCCTTTTCACGCTGATAAGATTAAACCCTAAATTTCTGTATTTGCATTTTTCAATTTGATGGCTTATCTTTGTTGGCCCGTGCCACCTGGTCAGCCCGCAAGGGCATTTTTTGTAAGTGAAGATGACGGGAGTAGCGACCCTGCGTACCCTAGTGAAGCCAAATCGCGTCTGACCCATAGTGGGCGGCTTTTTGGTCAGCGTCTGTACCCATAGTGGGCGGCTGTATATTTTAAGTCCAAGAAAGCGTCTGTTCCCAGATTGGGCGGCTAATTGGCCAGCGTCTGTCGCATATTGGGCGGCTGTTTCCCTTTCTGTAGGTTACCAAAAGGTAACTGAGCTATGCTCGAGATAACTCGGCATACAGCATGTCAAGGCATGCTGCTAAATATTGCATTAAATTTTTCCATATTTGTTTAAAATTTGTTCCAGACAACAGAACCGTAACGATAAGTATGCGTTTGTGCTTGGCCAGCCCTTTTGGGTATCACACTCACTGTAAGTTTGACCGAGGGCAGACGCAGACTAACGCCCTATGTCCTCTTTTGGACTAAACGGTGGAGGTTCCACCGGGGGTTCGTCGCTATGACGAAGTTGGACCCATGGACGTCCAATAGGATTTCTTTTCTCAATCTTTCAGGCAAATTGCAAGTTTCTAAAAATTTACGTCAGCTAACAGCGGAAATGAGTAGTCAGACTTGTGCCCGGCATGTCGTGGGTCGAGCCACACGTAGTTTTTTTTGCCCGGCTTGTCGTGGGTCGTGCCACACGTAGTTTGCTACTATAAATAATTGAAGATCTCTGTTCCTGTTTGTACTAGCGCCCGAAGGACTTATAACAAAGCAGGTTTGTTGCGAATTGGTTCAATTTTGCAGATTTATTTTTGCTAGTTGATTTTTACGCAAACGCCTTTCGATTTGATTGTAAATTTAAAATTAACCGTCGGCCACCTACCGGCAAAAAGCACTCAGCTTTTACACAAATCGAAAAGCTTTGTTTTTTTTTTTTTTTTGTAAATACATAAATGACCCTGACATAAACTTGTTTGATATATGAAAACTGTATTTGCAGTCCCATCGTAACAGCGTTCAAAAAAAAGAACAAAGAAAATGCCACTGCGCATGTCAATTTTTTTTATGCTAGGAAACATGCGATCAGCGAAAGAACAAAGAAAATGCCACTGCGCATGTCAATTTTTTCTGCTAGGAAAAAAGCGATAAGCGTAAGAACAAAGAAAATGCGACGGCATGTCGATTTTTTTTTTTGCTAGCAGACATGCGGTTGCGATGCAAGTCAGTTAGTTGGACAGTTAGCTTAGAGTGAGGCGGTCGCGAATTTTATTTGTCAAGCGAGAATCGGGAAAAGGAAAAAAAAAAGAAAAGTGAAAATTTGTTGCAAAATTAATAAATAAGGAAAAGTGTAACCAAAATAACAATAAAAAAACGAAAAGTCAGAATTTTTTTCGACACAAGTTGTAAAAATTGGAAAGCAAAAATTTTATTGCAATTGTTAAAATTGTTTTTGTTATAAAACTCAATATGAATAATCGGAAAAAACTTAGCGATATAAGAAAATAGTGTAAATCAAACAGATCAAAAAGATAAAATTCAACAAATAGGTTCACTTGGTGCGATTAATAATAAAAAAATAATTAAAATTGGAAGAGTCAGAAGTTGATCGTCGCGTAAAATTCGAACAATTTTGGTGGAACTGGAAAAAAGTGATGTTACAGTGAAAACTCGTCGATTCGACATAACCAATAAAATAAATTTACTGCCAACCCAAGTTGTGTAGCAGTATAGCAGCAGAAGCAGCATCTAATATCCACAACAACAACCAGACCGGCCACTTGCCACCGCGCCAACTAAGCAAAAAACTTGGCCAATACTGCCACCGTCGTCGTTAACTAAAACAACAACGCAGTAGCACCACGATCACGGAAAAGCGACGCAAATCAGCGACCGACCGTAAGTGCAGCAGCAGCAGTTTGTGCCAGCAGCAGCATACGCACGCTCACATCATTTAGACCGCCTTGCCTGGTAGTCGTCGGTAAACAGTCAGTCAATAAGTGAGTTGTCGCTCAGCTCAGCCAGCCAGCCAGCGTTACGGCCAACCAACAAGAGTTCATCCAACAGGATATTTGCAAAACGTAGAGCAAAGATACTCAGTTCGTGGATCCCAAAACGCGAAAAGCAAAAAAAAAAAAAAAAAAAAATGTAAACATACCAGCAGCGACCAACTTTGCATAAGTTCACCTACGAATTAAATACTAACCAAAAAAAGGAGAAATTTTACAAAAGAAAAGACAATTTAAACCCAAATAAAAAGGAAAATAATTTAAATAAAAAACTAAAACAACGGCTACAACATCTCAATTCATCGGCACCAGTTCTTCAGGACAACACTACATTATGATTCCCAGCATTATCCAGATTTATACACCGGCTATGACACACAAATTATTGGACAAGGAAATTTTCGTAAATATCAACGCACTTATATTTTTATTTTTTATTTTAGTACTTGGTATATTATGTATGTAAGTTTAAAAAAAAAGAAGAATAGAAAGCTAAACCTTTATAAGAGAATTGCTTTTTTTTAGTTTATTTTTTTCCAAATTATTCAAAAATTAAATAATTAAATACAAAAAGCAAACATTTAAGAAAAAGACAGAAAACAAAAATCAACCAAAAATTTGCTTTCAGTAATTAATCATTCAAAAAGAAAAAAAAAATGTATACAACCAAGTACATATTTGTTTCAAAAGTTACTTCATGTAAGCTATACGTATAGGCCTATACATACATTAGTAAACACTTAGTATTAAATTACATATGCACTGAAATGCTCGGCTAATTTCTTTAATTGGGGGAATACCGGAAAGGGAGAGGGAAAGCAGGACGTAGCAGCGTTAAAACGTAAGTTCCATGAGCACGGATTTTTAGAAATTTTCCAATTTTTTTATGCTTACGCACAGGCAATGGAAATAGGGCGAAGCACGAACCAAATTCTAGCCGGGATATATGCATTCGAAAAGATTTCATGAAAATGGGAAAATTTTAATAGTAACAAGCCCTGCGTAACAGGTTCTTTCCTTTCCCCTAAAAAACCGTAAAATGGCATAAGAATACCATTTAATTAGATTAGTAACGTTGGCATCCGCGACGATATTTCAGTAAAATACACGCTTTAAATAAAAAAGAGCGGTGCCCACACCCGGATCAATTCGGGGCCAATACTCGACTTTGATAGCCACTTTGAAAAGCAATGAGCAAATTGTGTTGTGTAAACATTTTGGTTACATTCGGTCTTAAATCACAAAATATAATAAATTTACTGCATAAATATAGCTTGTATTCAGCTTTTCGATTGATTCACTTCGGTTTATCGCACTTGGAAAATTATTGAAAAAAACTTTTGTGTTGACTTTCACTTGTTCAAAAATTATTTTCTTCTGAGCATCAAGCAAATGCGTCTGTTTGCTCCGGTAAATGCACAAAAACTTCGTGCTGTCATAACACTCGCTTAACATTTGTCAGAACAGCCGCATCTGTGTTCTGTCAAAAGTTACGGGGGGGGGGGTGCCCACAACCGAACCCTGCCCGATCGCGGCACTCTTCCCTTACTTATGTTTCGTTTGAGAACTATTCGTTTTTTTCTAATGTACTGACTATAAATATATATCCCGTTTTAGGTATTTTATCAAATGTTCCAGCATTAACAGCAGCGTATGTGTCAAAAATATTAGGCGTATTAGCCCAAACTTTAAATATTAATCATTTAAATGTGCTACAAGAAACTATGGAATCTATTGTAATTACCCAAAAAAAGAGTAAAATAACGTCTGAATTAGAAGAGAGTATCGAAGAATTGGAAGGTATTAAACTGTAAGACAACTGTCAAAAACATATTAATACATTTATATTTCTTTTAAGATGAAACAGAAGAAACGGCTTCAATACGTCGGCGCAGACAATTGCTACCAACAGAAACTGAAATTGCTATGAAGAAATTAGAGTATTTCCTAGACTCTCAACGACTTGCTGCTGAAATAATAACCAACATTTGCTCGCCGGATGAAGATGGTAATAAGAAGCAGTATTTATTTATTTTTTTGTTTAAGAGTAATAATAAATTCCAGCTTTGTTTTTGTAATTTTGTGCCAAGACTTTGAAGCCTGTCATGACATCAGAAGTTGACACTGGGCAAGCCAAATTAACACAAAAAATATAACGAACGCAAAACTGAGGCCAAAATCAAATAAGCCTAGCCTAAATTAGGCCATATTATTTGTTTTGTGAAAAACTTGAAGTAATGATTAGAGATAACAATTCACAGTTTTTGCAAAAAGAAATAACTTTCTTACATTTTTTTTTTACGTGGAAAAAACAACAGTTTTTTCATTATAAAATCACTCTCTTAACATCAAAATCTCTCACCAAGGATTAGAAAAAACCCGTAAGTCAGTGAGCGGCAAATTTAAGGCAGAGGGTTTATGTTTGAGAGAAGACAGATTTTAGATAGAAAAAGATAGACAGCGATAGATTGGAAATTGAGAGTTCAACTGAGCTGTGGAAGGCCAATCACTGCCGTAAATGAAAGAGAGATGCATAAAAATAACATAACACATCGGTTGATAAGTTCGTAGTCTAATGAAGAAAAAACAACTTTTTTGGTCTAAATCGATTTTATTCATGAACATAGGCTCATTCAAGGCGATACACTCCTTCCAGAGCTTCTCATACATTCCGATACATTTTTTGTAGAACGATTTATATATGCCCCCAAAATGGGGGCCAAATCTCTTTCCATTGAGCATTTTTTTAGGTCTGGGAAAGGGTAAAAGTAGTCGCTGGAGACAAATCTGTAGAAAAAAGCAATTCAAAATGGAATTCATTCGACTTGTGACAAGGTCCATTGTATTAGAAAAGCAGCAAACGCGCCACCCACTTTGAAAGTAAATTTCGCATGCTCAATTTTCATGCAAAATTAAAAAAAATACCACCTTCTGATATCTTTGAAATGTCAGCTATCTCAAACAATTTCAATTTAAGATCTTCTTAAACATTTTTGTGGATTTTTTTCATGTTTTCCGATACAACTTTTGATTATGGACAAAAGCACGGTGCACAGTGGTCTATAAGAGAGCGCAAGCCGGTAACTCCGAAAATGTTAGTGTCAAAAGTAATACTTTTTTGCACAAATTTAGAGTAAAATATTTAGATAACATATTTCAAGTAGTAGAACACCAATAAATAATATCATTTCTGAGTTTTCTCATCTTAAACTACAATAAATAAATTCAGAAAATGGTAATTTAAAAAAAAATCTCTTAAAATATGTGAAAGTTTAAATGAGTATATCTTTAAAACTAAATCGTCTTTAAGTGTGTAATATGAGGTTCTCTAAAAGCTTTGCGCATTTATCGGCAACCCCTTCACACCGTTTTTTGAACTACGATGAGTTTTTATTCAGCAACTTTTCTGTATTCTTGCAATGCTCCAATTTCGTAAAACTAAAACTGAAATAGTATTGATAGCAAGGACACGCCCACCGCCCATATAACTTAAAATTTTAAATCGCCATAACTTCGTCAATATTTGAAGTACAAAAGTAATATTAAATATCTGAAATAGTATTGCCGTCAGATCTTTTGTCGGCAGGTCCGCGGGTAAAATGAAACTTCACTTTTATTCAGTAATTTGAAATTTATGCGTGAAGCGCCAAATGAAAATAAACTTATTTAATAAGAAAATTAATGTAAAGTTATTATAAAAAAAAAGAAAGAAGAATGAATGAAGAAACTTAAAGATTTGTTTTCTTGATACCCGCTCTCGTTGTTAACTCTCTGTCGACTGTACTGTCAAGCAAAATATTCTGCAGCCGCCACCTGCATTCCCTTTTGTTAATGTTGTTGTTGTCGTGATTGCGGTATTGTCATCAGTTGCTGCCGTTTTTAAAAAGTACATACCTACGTAAACATGTTAATATGACCATGATCATACGGTTAATTTTAGTACAAATATTATAAGGTAAAATGAGCAACTATCGGCGGCAACATTCTCCCCCTCGTAAGCGAACCTGATGCTGCTTACTCATTGCTTTTGTCGACGTCCAATATTGCTAATTTGACTGCTGGGCGCTCCAAGGTGCCTGTTGCAGTTTTGACTGTTGCTTTCCGCACTTGTCCGTCTTTAGCCACAAACGTCTGCATTATTATACCCTTAGGCCAAGAATTTCTCGGCAAGTTTTCGTCGACAACTATAACCACATCTCCCACTTTAATAGGTGGTCGTTTTTCGAACCACTTACCTCGTCGTGTTATACATGGAATGTACTCCACCACCCACCTGCGCCAGAACTGGTCAGCATATATCTGCATCTGTCTCCAACGATACCGCAGATCACCGCTGTCAATATTATGAGGCTTATGACCGTTCGGAGCTCCTAATAAAAGATGATTGGGCGTAAGAGCCTCGTCGTCTTCATGTTCCAGTGAGACGAAGGTTAAGGGCCGCGAATTGATGATGAATTCTATCTCGCATAAAAGCTTTTAAAACTTTCGTCAGAAAACTTTAACGTCGGATTCATATGTGTTAAGACTTCTTTCACCGACCGTACTAACCGTTCCCATGCTCCGCCCATATGGGGAGCGGCAGGAGGGTTGAAACTCCATTTAATTGAGTCAAATTCACTCAATATTCGATTTGCAGCTTTAAAACTTGTTCCATTATCGGAAAATATTTCCTTTGGTGTTCCACGGCGAGATACAAAATTTCTTATGGCCATGATGCAAGAGCTGGAGTCCAGACTATGCGCCACCTCCAAGTGTACAGCTCTAACAGTAAGGCACGTAAACAGTACACCCCATCTTTTTTCCCGCCTGCGTCCAACTGCTACTTGGAATGGTCCAAAAAAATCCACTCCCACGTATGTGAAAGGCCGTTCGAATATGGCCAACCTTGCCATTGGAAGTTGCGCCATTTGAGGATTGATGGGCATCGCACGTAAATTTCTGCACCGTTGACACTTTTGTCGCACACTTTTGTAGATCACGCGTAATTTGGGTATATGATATTCCGCTTTTAGTGCGTTTATGACAGTTTCGTGCGACTGGTGGTGAAATTTTTCGTGGTATGTGCTAATTATTAAAAATGTTGTATGGTGATTTTTGGGCAAAACAATACTGTCAACAATTTTTAGCTGCTCTACCCTACCTGCTGTCCTCAAAATACTATCTTTATCCAAATAAACATTTAGATATGCCAAACTGCTACTTTTATGCAAGCATTTCTCTTGGTTTAACCTGTGGATTTCGTCCTGATAGCCATCATTTTGTGCAGCGTCAGCAGGATTTTGTTTCGTAGGGACCCATTTCCATTGTGACGTATTTGAGGACTCCAAAATATCTCCAATGCGATGCATGACGAAGGGTTGAAAATTGCGTGGATCAGATCGCAGCCATTTCAAAACTGTCTTTGAGTCAGACCACCAAAAACGCGTTCTAATAGGCAACCGTTTTATAGCAACAATTTGATTGGATAAATTAACTCCCATGAGTGCTGCCTGCAGCTCAAGCCTGGGGATAGTGAGTGGTTTCAATGGCGCCACTTTGGATTTGCCTGCTACCAAGCTAAGGGACACATCGTTATTCTTCCGGATTCGCAAATAGCATACGGCTGCATATGCCTCTTCACCTGCGTCCACAAACGTGTGTAATTGCACATCATCTGCTTCTTGAAGTGCAATTGAATAGGGGCGATGAATTTCGACCTGTCGAATAGATTCCAACACTGCTATCCACTGTTGCCATTGTTGCTGTAGGTTGTCAGGCAGCTCCTCATCCCAGCTTACGCCCGCACGCCAAATTCGTTGCAATAAAATTTTCAGGCTAATGGTGTAGCAAGATATGAATCCTAACGGATCGAAGATACTCATGAGGACTTGCAGTACGGTGCCGTGACATAATCCCCACGGACATAATCCCCATTCACGATATGGGGATTATGTCCGCAAGTAATTCGGACATAATCCCCATTTTTTCAATGGGGATTATGTCCGCAAGTGTTTCGGACATAATCCCCAGGACAAAACGGACATAGTCCCCATAACGGCCGCGAATCAGTCTTTAATATATCCAACACCTAGTTTGCTAGCCACAGTAATTTTTCATAAGAGTAGGGGTAAGTGGGCGGCCTGCGGCCGCAGCTCAGGATTTAAAACTCCCAAAAATCCAACACTGGCTTCGCGGCGGCCTTCGGCCGCGGATCAGTCCATAACATCCAACACTATATAAATTTTTTAAATGGATTATTGCAAAAATTTTGTTCAATCTTAATTAAATTTTTCGGACATAACCCCCATTGGGATTATGTCCGAAAAATTTGCGGACATAACCCCCATGGCCAAAATGGGGATTATGACCGAAAAATTTTCGGACATAATCCCCATTTACGAAATGGGGATTATGTCCGTTGGGATTATGTCCGGTAACCTTGCAGTACTTCCCTTTTTGATGGTGTCAAATTTCCATCAAACACATTGCGTTTCATTTTTGAGAATCTGCAAATATACCTAAGGACGTCTTTATTAGGGTCCCAATACATACCTAGTATTTTTTCTATGGACCCGAGGCTTATTGGTTCCTGATGTTGCATCGTTGGTCTAAAATGTTGTAAAACCTCTGATGAGTTCGAAACCCAGTTGCGTATTGTGAAGCCGCCGGCAGCATGAATAAATTTCACTTGCTTTGCTAATTGCAGTGCACTCTGCTCGTCGTCAACACTATCTATGAAGTCATCCACATAATGGTGATTATGGATAGTTTCAACTGCACGTGGATATTGTTTCTTAAATCGAGATGCATTTTTGTCTCTTACGTAGTGCGCTATGCATGGTGCGCACGTAATACCGAAGCTCAGCGACCGCATTACATAAACTTTCGGCTTTACATTTTGATTTTCGTCGTTCCACCATAAGAATCGTTGGGTGTGCATATCGCATTCCCTAACCTTTATTTGATGAAACATTTCGGCGATGTCTCCGCATACTGCAAACTTGCCTGTCCTAAACGCTAATAAAACATCTATAAGCGAATTTAATAGGTTTGGTCCACTCAGCATAAAATCGTTTAGATATGATCCGTTTGATTTCGCTGCCGCGTCCCATACTAGGCGGATTTTGCCAGGTTTGTTTGGATTTCTGGTGATGAATATAGCTAGATACCAAACTGGCTTTGATGCGTTTTGCTTTTCATCGTAAGATATTTCCTCTGCGTAGCCTTTGGTTAATAAATTGTCAATTTCACATTGAATAGTACGTCTCAGCTCTGGTTCTAGTTTAAAGCGTTCATTGAGGCATTTTAATCTTCTATACGCTGCTTGATAACTTTCTGGCAGTTCTACGTTATCTGAACGCCACAATAAACCTACTTCAAACCTGCCATCTTTCTCTATACATGTTGAGTTCAAGATGTTCATGGCGCGGGAATCTTCTGCCGACATAAGCTCCTTTTTAGGTGGTGATTCCAAATTAAAGGAATCTTTTATTAAGTCGTGCAGCTCATCGTATTGCTGTTGACAATCGCATGAATGAAAATTGAGATGATGTTTAATATTACTGTTTTCGTTGCCACCTTGTAACGCCCAACCTAGGCGCGTCTTCGTTGCTATAGGTTGCTGCCACGTCCCTTCACGTATTTTTAACGGAACTGCTAGCTTCCAATTGTTGGCTCCAATAAGTATGGTTGGCTTAGCTTTACTATAAGACTGTGCTGGTATGCCTTTCAAATGGTAATATTTAGCTGCAAGCTCTTGCATATTTAATGATTGCTCTGGGAGCGCCAGCTTTTGTACGGTACGCACACCATGCAGAGTAAACTTATTAGCGGCGTTTGGCTGTGAAATTACAATAGATGTTTTCTTGCTGGAATCGTCTCGGTGCATTGTATTCCCAGTCCATCTTAAACATAATGGTTCGGTTTCGCCAGTTAAGCCAAGCTCGTTGAAAATTTGCTTCTCTAACAGCGTCACTGAAGAGCCTTCATCTAGAAATGCAAAGGTTTTTAACATTTTGTTTTTCCCATAAATACAAACCGGAATAATTCGGAACAAGACGCCGCTTTCTGTATCAGTAGTGTTGTGTGCATTCACATTGGCTACAGCTGCAGTTTTATGTAAAATTGAATGATGCTTAGCCTTGCAGCCCTCCACTCTGCACTCTTTATTTTTGATACACTTTCCGCGATGCAATGTAAGACATTGGCGACAAATGTTGTTTTCTTTTACAATATCCCACCTACGGTTTAACGGCATTTGTATAAACATGTTGCACGATACTAGCTTGTGGTCTTCTTCTTTGCATGCTGCACATAATCGTTTACCTGAGTGTTTGTCATCGATATGCATATTAACTGAGTGTTTGTCATCGATATGCATATTAACGGATGATGCTCCTTTACCTATTATCGGTGGCACGACATTGCTTGCTGCCTCTGCTATTTGATACAACCACTCACTAAAAGCCTTCACGATTGGAATGTGCGGATTTGATGGCTGCATTGCCCAATTTAGTTTATGTTGATTCGGAAGTTTATCCACAAGTTCTTTGACAAGCATGGGATTATTAAGGTATGCCTCCATTACGCAGGATTCCGTTGTTGCGCAGATGTTTCGTACGCTCAGGCCAAACTCAATAAGTGATTCAAGTTTATCGCGCTGTACAGCTATGTTTCTCACCTTGCTGATAGCACGCTCCAGAATGTGTTCAGGTCGCCCAAAGCACATTTGTAGAGTTTGAATTATGTCCGGCACCATCGAAGGCAGCAGTAGTTTACTTTTGACTAATTCTCGTTGTCTGCCTTTTAAACTTGACTGCAGGCGCATTAAATTTTCTGCTTCCGTGAAGCCGGCCATGCTCGTGCTGTTTTGAAAACTTAAAATAAACAATGGCCAATCCTCCGGATCTCCATTAAAACTCGGTAATTCTCTCGGTATCACTTGTCTCGCAGCCAGTTGTGTGGATGTAGGGCTAGCTAAACCTACACTTTGTCTATGTGATTCTAATCCCGTTGATGCCCGTGTATGTGTATGTATGTTCGGTTGCATTCGCTGTTGAACTGTAGCCATATGCGGCTGGGTATACATGTACGTTGGCAAGGTGTTTGGAAACGATGTTATTGCTGGTACTGCTCTGTAAGGCAGCGGCGCTGTCACATATGTTCCAGGAACTGAATACGGCTGTAGAAAATGCTGCGGTGGCGAAGTGAAGTGAGCTGGATACATTAGTTGAGCTGATTGGATGTAGGAAACTTGCGGTGGTGGTAGCGATGCAGTGACAGATGATGCGGTTACAGATGATAAGTTGTTGTGCTTGAGTTGTGGTGGTGGCGGCAAAGTAACTTTTGACGATGTTGTCGCATTAGCGTATTCTATAAACGCCTGCGGTAGAGTTACAGGCGACGTCGTTGTTGGCAAACTGTGCAGTGTTACGTTCTCCATTCCAGAAGTCACACTGGACTGTGGCTCTGCAGTGGATGTTTTATTTCCACTGTTGCAGTTCCCGCAACTCCAGCTTTCATCTGCTATTTGACTGGTGACTCCTACGCAATCGAAGTGGTACCAGTCGTCGCATGCGTCACACATAACCATGCGCTCATTATCCTCTGTAGTGCATTTTTTGCAATGGTGCTCCATTTTATGTTGTCCGCGTTATGGAAAAATATTGTTAACCGATATAACTCGTTGAAAATTATTTCAAAATTATGAGAGTTAACAACAAGAAACAAATCTTTAAGGATTATTGCCGTCAGATCTTTTGTCGGCAGGTCCGTGGGTAAAATGAAACTTCTTAAGAACTCTTTAATTCAATTTCACACTTTTATTCAGTAATTTCAACTTTATGCGTGAAGCGCCAAATGAAAATAAACTTATTTAATAAGAAAATTAATGTAAAGTTATTATAAAAAAAAAGAAAGAATGAATGAAGAAACTTAAAGATTTGTTTTCTTGATACCCGCTCTCGTTGTTAACTCTCTGTCGACTGTACTGTCAAGCAAAATATTCTGCAGCCGCCACCTGCATTCTCTTTTGTTAATGTTGTTGTTGTCGTGATTGCGGTATTGTCATCAGTTGCTGCCGTTTTTAAAAAGTACATACCTACGTAAACATGTTAATATGACCATGATCATACGGTTAATTTTAGTACAAATATTATAAGGTAAAATGAGCAACTATCGGCGGCAACAAATAGTATTCATAGCAGCAAGCTACTCGTCGAAAATGAGCGAAATCAAGCCAAGGACACGCTCACCTCCCATGTAGCCCAGAATCGCTATAACTTCGGAAATATTTTAAGAACAACAATAATATTTGAAATCTGAGAAAAAATTATTAGCATACAGTTATTTTTTTTGAACATGAGCGTGATCGGATCAAAAACACACCCATCTTCCATACGGTCCGAAATTTTAAATTGCAAAACTTTGAGAATATTTAAGATATGACAATAATATTTAATATCTGAGATACTATCGGTATCATCTAGTCCTTAGCTGAAAAAAGGAGCGATCGGATCAAGGACACGCCCACCCCCACATTCCATATAGTTCGAAATTGTCCGCCGTTTTGTTTTCGAAAATTTTTATCCATAATTTGGAATCAGCGAGATCAAAAACCCACCTAGTCACAATTTTGTCGTGACGTAATCAATTTTTGAAGAAATTATCCGCCATTTTGTTTACAAAAAATTTATTTCGTAAGATCTAAAGCTTAAAGATGCAAAGGGTATTAACTCTAGTAGCTGCACCCAAATTTATTGTATTGTATGAGTATTCTCATGTAATCCCTTGGGGGCATAGGACGAAAAACCAAATGAAGGTAATTAATACATTTTTACTTCACTTTTTTTCAGAATGGGAGGATGTAGATGGTAATGATTCTTCTGAGAATGAGTGCGTACTTGACTATGATGCCATGAAGGATGTTGAATCAGCAAATTTTGAAAATGGTGACAATATATCAATTGATGTCTTAGAAAACCTTAAGTTATTAGAGCTAAGTAAAAAGGTACGTAAGAACTACATATGTGTCGTTCATCTTAACAGTGGTGTAAGCCCATTTTGGGGCAAAAATAATGACATAATGGCACATAAAAATCCATAATAATCGGTAACTTTACCAATATAATTTTTTCAACTTAATGGCTACACCATCGTTAAAACTTTTCTTGTAACAAAATGTAAGCCAATTCATGTTATGACATTACGTTATTTGCATAGTTTACGTGATTGTGTGGAAATGATTTCATTACATAATTTGTAAGGAATTACTTTTCCCCCAATCGAACTTACACCACTATTTAAATGAACGACATATAAAGCAGGAATTAAGTGTCGCTCTTATATATTTATAATAGCCGTATTCACGATCTTGTTGCATCGTAGCAAATGCAAAATTATTTGAAAAGTATTTTGAAAAATCAATAGAATTTCAAATAATTTTGCATTTGCTACGACGCAACAAGATTGTGAATACGGCTAATATTTATATATGGGTAGTTGCACCAGTTTTGTCATTTGTTTTAGACGGGTATTGAATTTTGAACTTTGAGTTGTTATATTATTATGATAATGAGCGCTTTTCTGGTAATTTTTTTCTTTCATAAACTACAATCATTAAACTAACGGCTTTTTAGTATATCTTTGACGTTTAACGATTCGAAAGAATAACAATTTATGTTATAATTTGTTTATCATGATTTTTGTATGAACAAATTATAAAACCAAGATTTTTAAAATTGTAATTTAAAGTCAATACCATAGTGTGTTGTGTATAAGCGCCAATGCAATTAAAGTTAGTTTATATTTCCGTACTTTAATTCAACCTAATTGATGAAGCCTCTATTCCGACCAAATTGATGGGGTTACATCAAATTGAACTGTACTGTAAAAGATTACGCGGAATGCAGACACGAAGCAGGTTAAGACCAAATCTATAAGAGTTTTCAGTGGTACTGTATTTTAAGAACACGGCGGAAATTTAAGAAAACGTCCTTGAAGCCTCGTTTTCAACTAAATTAAATGGAGTTTCATGAAATTAAACATAACTATGGAAAAGCTCAAGAAATGAAGTTAAAAACACTGTTTAAAAATATAACTTTTGTTCACTTTCTAATAACTGACGTAAATTAAAAAGGAAAGCATTCAATTTTTTTTTATAAAATTTTCAATAGAAAAATTTAAATATTCGCGCAAAGTATAACGGTAAAACCTGAACCAATAAAGCTAAATTTTGCCAAACTTACAAATTTACCAATTTCTTTAACAAAATTCAAAGTTTAGTTTTTTCTTTTTAAATTTCTTAAAACTGTGGCAAACTCAGTTCAACTGCCCTTACATAAATTTATAGTGTACATATGTTTGATATCTTATAACTTTAAAACCGCTCAACCGATCGTAACAATTTTCGCACTATGTATTTGTTTTGTACTGCAGGTGGTTCATAGCTATGCTAAAGGCGGATTGGGTGAAAGGGAGTTGTACCCCTATATACGTACAAAAAAAACTATATCTCTGCAGGTATAGTAGTTTAAGTTATAAAACCTGGTACGTGGATAGATGTTTTGACTACCAACCAACGTGTAAAAAGTGGGGCGGATTGCGCAAGAGTCATAAAAAAGGACTTTAAGGGCCAATTTCACAGTGTGAGCTTAAGCTTTAGCTTAGCTAAACTGTTAGGGTAGCTTAACCGCCCTTAAATAATTTCCAATTTCATAGTTGGCTATCTCACTTTTGTCATTAGCATAAATACAAACCGAAAACGCAGGTAAATAAAGATGACATTAATCAAATTTGACATAAAGTATTGTTTAGAACTGGAAAAATATTTTAAAGATTCCAAACTCCAGTGAAATGGAAACAAAATTACGCGGAATTAAGTTCTTAAAAGCATTGAAAAATCGTTAAATTGCCATAAGAAGCGTAAGGACCAATAAAACAGCGGAATATCATTTAGTCAAAGCGCAAAAATATTGGTCTAAACCAGTAACACTCAATGGTATGCTGGATGGGCTTGGCTTCTTGCTGGATATTCAAGGATCAAGTCTTTTTATTTGATATGGTAGAGCATGACGAGAAATTTTGTAATGCTAAACTATTTCAAATTGAAAAATACGATCTTATTTGGAGTCGATGGGTATTGAATCACATGGATGACACAAATCTTTTGTCTTAATTCCGTCGATTTCTAGACTTAGCAAATCGCAATATTTGACATATTTTTGTTAAATATATTAACTGACTTACATATGTACATACAAATTCCTAATTGCAATTGAATTTGATAATACCAATAAAATCACTTTGTATTTGTGTTTATTAAATCAAAGGCTGGCTAAATATAATCTACAGGGTGTCTGATTCGAAGTGTTCCCAATTCAAAAGACTATATTTTTAGTTTCCATGCACAGATTTTATTGATCAAACGCTATAATTGTTGGGAAATGTTCAAATTTTAAGAATCTACTTGAGATTTTCGATATGGCCACCTTTGGCCTTAACTAAGGCCCGTAGACGGTCGAAGAACGAGTCGCATGCTGCACGAATTTGATTTTGTGGAAGTTTGCGCCATTCTCGTTGAAGGGCCACTTTTAGCGCATCAACGCTCTGGTATTTTTTAGTCAAGACCTTCCTGTCCAACATACCCCAGATTGAGAAATCCAGCGGATTCGCATCAGGCAAATTTGAGAGCCATTTTTGAGCAGAAATGAAGCTAGGAACGTTTTTTTCTAACCATTCTTGATTCACACGAGCTTTGTGTGACGGTGCCGAGTCTTGTTGGAATGTCCATGGCTTGCGACCGAAATGTTTGCGTGTCCACGGTAGTAAAGCACCCTCCAACACTGATTCACGATACACCTGTGCGTTTACTTTGACGCCAGCGGCCAAAAAACGAATGGTGAGCGCCCATCAGCAGTCACTGCAGCCCAAACCATCACATGCGGTGGTGCCTTTATCCTGGTGGCCAAACGAACATTCAAATTTTCGTAGGACCTCTCTGTCAAGTAAACCCGATCATTTTGTTTGTTTACATATTGCTGGATACAGTAATTTTTCTCATCAGAGAAGACAATTTGTGACAGATTTCCGGCGGCGTGCAAGCGCAACAACTCCTTGGCTCTATCGAGCCTTACTTTTTTTTCAGCAGGAGTGAGATCATGCGCCTTTTGGAACTTGAGGGCCTTTAGTCCGAGCTTGTTTGGCAATATGTGTTGCATTCGTTCACGCGATATTTTCAGCTCGGCAGCCATTTGTCTGCCACTGCGTCTCGGATTTCGCTCAATTCTGGCCTTCACCTTTCGAACTAATTCTGGTGATGTTGCAGTTATTTTCCGACCACCACCATGTCGTTTGGCAACGCTGCCGGTACCATTGTAACGTGTTATGGTCCGATACACAAACATTTTATGTATTCACTTTTAAATGTTTCAGCTCACGAACAATTGCTGGTTGCGATTTTCCAGCCAAATAAAGAGCAATCACACTATTACGTTTGAATTCCATTTCGAAAATTTTTTATTTTCAATAAATTGACGCGCAAATGCTTTTGGTTACTTGTTGACAATAGAATGAACTAACATCATGCCAATTTTTAGACAATTGTCATGTTCCATCTATTAGATAAGTCTATCTGAATTTGGTAACAGTTCGAATCAGCCACCCTGTATACTTGCACATTTCATTCTTTGACCTCGAAAGTTTAGAGTACATATAAGTGGCTTTGTTATGCAGATAACAACTTTGTTGACGAACTCAGCTGAGTCTTTGTGCAGCAAATGTGTGTGCTCCTTTTCTATGAGATCATAGAATATCCCACAGTGAATGGTTGTGTAACAGTAAAAGTATTCGAGCAGATACGACGCACTACGTTTAGCAAACCCTTGCTGATGGCTTCAGCAAAAGCTTTCTGGTCAAGTGGTAAGGGTCTATTGTGTAGCTTAAAACTTTAACTTCTTTCTGGAAATTATAAAATTTGTAAATATAAAACACTTACTGTATAATACAAAAACTTTTCAATTTTCTCCTAAAAATTTCTATTTCATTTGAATAAAGAAATTTTTTTTGAAATTTAATTTTATTTCTTTTGAATTTTTGTTTTTTGACAACTTTAGTTGTGACTGTGGAAATTAAATTTTTAGTTAGACTCCACTTAACAGATAAACTACGCTTAAGCTCATACTGTGAAATTGGCCCTAAATGCTATATGAGGAGTAGTCGAACAAAAGGCAACATTTCCAGTTTTTGTCTTTTTGCTTTTTTTTTGAAGAATCGTATGTAAATCTATGAACTACACATTCCAGTTGAATTTGGCGGTTCAAAGAATAACAGTTCCCAAGAAAACCGCGTTTTTCGTCGATTTCCGAACAAAAAGTAACATTTCCACTCCACTTACAATTTTTTTGTAGTTCCGACGTAAAATTACATTTACCTATTTAATACTAATCACTAATCATAGTCTTCGTCGATCATTTTCAGTTGCTTTTTTTGCTCCCACAAGGCATCATTTCAGTTTAATGATTATCAAAAAGTAAAATTTCCAACATTTCCTGACAAAAGGTAACATTTCCAAATTTCAAACTCAGTTATCTCCATTAATATGAAAGTTCTTAAATGTGTAAAAACGCGATTGTAAGGCAGTTTTTTAAGTGTATATTTACATATTTTAAAAAAAAAATAGGCTACCTTTTATTGATTTCTGAAAAAAAAAAACATGGAAATGTTACTTTTTGTTCGATTACTCCTCATATATCTGTAGAAATAGAAGCTTTTGTTTTAAGGGTTTCAGCGTAGAACAAAAGTGAGTCAATTATGGCTCGCCTAGAATAACAAGAATATTTCAGTACAACAATCACAGAAATAATTTTTGTTGTTATTTTTGAGCTCGTCAAAATTTCGCGTTTTTGTTGTTTTTTTGCATACACACAAAATCGAACTCAAACCAACATAAAACAACAACAACGACTTCGTCACATCAAAAACAAAAGCAACAAACAATATGGGTATTAACGCCTTCATGCGCAGTTGCGAAAATGAAAGTCTTTTTCGCATTAACGCGTGAACGTTCAATGTAAATATTTCCATCTTACGAAATTGCAGATGTAGTGCGAAATTTTAAGCAATGTGTTTGTTGTTTATAAATGTCAAACTTTCGCAAATCGCACTTTCGCATCGACGCAAGGGCATTGCGCATCAACCCCTAATAATACCCCTAATTTTTGTGTGTGTTCTAGTCCTCAGAAATTTTAAAAATCGTTGAAATATTATTGTTGTAAACGAGCTACAAAAAAACAACAAACAATAGTTTTAGTGATTGTTATCCTTCAAATTTAAAGTTGTTGTAAAAGCGAAAATTTTGCGCTGACTACGCTTGGCTCAGTGATTGTAAAACGCTGACACCCTTGATATAAATAGTGTCAACCATTAACCTTGCAAACAATTGTAGGGACATGGGGTTGCTGCGCACGCTATTCAAAAAAATAAGTTTAAATGATAAATCTTTGTACCTATAGCAACTTTCGTTCAAATCGAACTCATCACGCCACCTACAAAAAAGGGCAGAACAACGTTTGCCGAGTCATGGTGTTCTTTGGATCATTTTAAGAATTTTTGCCCAAGACACTATACCTCAAAAATGAATTTTGAGCCTGCCAATTTTTCGAGGTATGTTTTTTTTAATGATTCAATAATATTCAGTTTAGAGGTATAGTGTCCTGGGCAAAAATTCTTAAAATGCTCCAAAGAACAACGTGAGGGGGTACGCAACATCGATTTTTTTTTACCCACCCAAATATTCTCAAAAATCGTTTTTTTTTCCAAAATTTAGCGTTATTCGTTTTTAGCTGGACATGTGGGGCTTAAATTAAAAAAACATCATAAACAAAGTCGAGTTATTTTTCACCAAGGAATTTGCTTGAATTTTTTCAGAATTTTGGGACGTGCTATGTGGCCGTAATGAACGATTTAGACTTTTAACCCATTCTGTCGCCAGGTCCCACATACGATTTTTCTGAATTTTACCCTAGAATATTTGTTGGATATCCCGCTATCTCGCCTTATGTGTCGCTTAAATGTGCTCGATCGCATATCGCCAAAAATCGCGTTTTTTACCCAAAATTTATTGTTTTTTTACTCGGCAGGGGGTGCTTAAATTCAAAAACATCATAGACAAAGTCGATTTATTTTTCATCAAGGAATTTGTTTGAATTTTTTCAAAATTTTAGGACCTGTTATGTGGCCGTAATCAGCGATTTAAACATTTTTACCCATTCTGTCGCCATGCCTCACATACGATTTTCCTAAATTTTACTTGAGAATGTTCGGAAAGGTGCCCCGTAACATATCTACTACTTTTGAAATGTGTGCTCGCCCGCATATTGTCGGAAATCTCGATTTTCCCAAAATTTTCAGATAAAACGACCTCCTGACGCCCCCTCATGTCGAATTTTTTGTACACCTGTTGGGAATTTAATTTCACAAATTTGGTAATGGAATATGAAAAAATTTTTTTCTTAAAACCGGGGTCATATAAAGGAAGATTATTTCCGGATATGCCCATATATGTCGGGTTATCATCTTTTTTAAATATTTTTATTAACATTTGAAATAGTTAATGTTAAACCTTTTATTTCTCGCTAGCAGTTAATTTTACACGCTTTTTGTCGTTTTTTGTGTTATTTTTTGACATTTGGTATTGCTATTCCATTAGAATTAGATTAAAAACCGTTTTGCGGTGGTAAGTGATACTACCTTAGCAGATCGTGTTTGCAAAAAGCGATCTTCATATAAATCTGTCGATTCATCGATCTTTGCAAATATATGACAAAAAGTTCAATTAAAAATTATTTTTCATTAAATGTGCGTATCCAAAAATATTCTTCCCTTATTTGACCCATATATTCCTAGACGTGTAAAATGAAATTCCTAATAGTGAACAAGAAAATTTCGACATGAGGGGCTGTCAAGAGGTCGTTTTACCTGAAAATTTCAGGAAAATCGAGATTTCCGGGAGAGCACACATTTCAGAAGTAATATATCGAGCCCAAACCGCCAAAAAGACTTAACTGACAAAAAGTAAATTTAACAGGTGAAGGTTTTTTTTTAAATATCTGTGCATTTAGTATAGCTATTACAGTGAAATTTAGTATGTAAGCTATATTTTGTGTTAGACATGCGATGCAACTAGTTTTATTCACCTATTTATAATATAACGGCGATTTTTCAGTGTTTTGTCAGTTAAGTCTTTTTTCTTTTCCAGATTCCCCATCTGATCTTCAGTTTTTGTACCAAAAAACATTTGTGGTCACATATACTATTAACCCGCATCAAGACTTTTCAATAAATTTTCCCTTTTTATTACATTATTTGCAAATTATTTTTGACACAAAAAGAAAAAAATACTTAACCAACAACTCGCAGTCACAAAAAAAAATAAACAAAATACTTCGAATGTCGGTTAAGTCTTAATTGCTTTCGCTATAACTCCGTAACGGTACTTTTTACAGTTATGAAATTTGTAGAGAAGATGCGTATGGACACGAATTAAAGGTTTCATCAAAAAACGAAAATCCGAAACAGGGTCGGTTAAGCCTTTTTTGCGGTTAGGGCTCGATATGTTGCAGATATGTTACGGGCACGTTTCCAAATATTCTCAAGTATAGTTTAATTTAAATGATTTTCACAAATTTAAAAGATTTTTAATTTGTTTTTAAGACTGTTTTTTGAGAATATTCAATTCATACGAACATTTCGTTTCAGTCAAATTTGCAATGAACAACAGCCGACGCTACAAATATTAACTTGGAAATTGGTGACTTGTGTTTCGGCTATTTTCACATACTCATACATATATCACGCCTATCCTGTGGGTGATTTGAATAAAATTTTCGAGTACCCCATTTTTTTTTACGGAATCCTGTTAAACGTCGTATTTGAACATGTTTTCAATAAAAAATTTCAAAATCCTTAGAGCACTTCGGAAATGATCGACTAACGAACGATTTCCATGTTGCTTTAGCCGAAGCAAATAAGGATAATTCTGAAAAATAATTTCAAATGATTTTTTTTCCGGAACTGTATTCACTAATGCATAAAAACTAACATTGCAAAATCGTATGCCCAAAAAAAGTTATTCAAGGTCAAAAGTTGCGAAAATAAATTTTTTTTAATTATTTCGCTTACGGCTGTAATTACGAAAAAATAGTGGTCGACAGTTATTTACTGAGTCAACAGTTGCTTAGCTTTAATGATTTATTACGAAAAAGCCTCATAAATTTTTTTTCTATTACTCATGGTTTAGGAGGTATGTCAATTTAAAAAGTTTTAAAACTTCGCGATATTTATATGTTGTACTTTTTAAATTGAGATAACTCTGGAACGACTAATCGCAAAAAAAAAGTAAATATATACTTGTTTGTAGAAAATTATATTTCTTACAAACCATTCTCAGAACTTTTTTTCGTATGACCTATGGTTTAGGAGATACTTTTCACAAACTGTTCAAATTTTGAAAAACTAGTTTTCTGAGGAAATCTCTGGAGCTGTTTTCGCTCGATAAAAAGGAACGGGATCTATTTTATTAAAATTTGCATGATCTACAAATAATATTTGATACATATATACGAAATAATTATCGTTAAATTTTTTTACTTGAAAAAAAAAAATTGACAAAAACGTAAAAATTGTGAAAAAATATGTAGATTGTAGTGTGAGTAATTCCCTATAAACAGATATTTTTACTTTAAACGTGTGACTCACCATTCATGATTTATCATAATTTTAAGATCAAAACATCCATCTGCCTTTTCATAAGCTGAATGCACAATTTACTAATTTTTTTCAAGTTTTGAATTAGGATATCTCCTGAGTTATAAGTCGTACGAAAACAATTAAATGGTCATTTTTATAGGCTACAATATTGCGCCACAATATTTTTCCATAAATGTAACGGTTAAAGAGATATTTGTAAAAAACTGATTTTGGACGCCATTTTTCCAATATGGGGGCGCGAATGAACACGGTTCGAGGTAGCAAAGATGAAATTCTGAAAGAGCACATCGAAATCTATAAAATAACTCATTTGCAAAAATCCCGCAAAACTTTCCAGGTAAAACTACCAAATGACTGTACTATCTAGCTAAATTTTTTAAAAATTTAAATTTTTTTAGGCATTAATTTATCTATCAACCGACTCCAACAACTAAGCTATAAGCTTCACTTTAGTTACTAAAAACCCTAAAGTGTAATCAAATTTGGCCAAAAAAAAATGGGTTAAAATGTTCACATAACTAAATGTAAAATCAAGCTTGGAACAATATTTTAGAAAATCTTAACGCATTATATCGCGTTTTTAAAGGTCTTTTTGACCACTTTTTCCAAAAACTTGTTTATAATGGGTTAAAAAAATTTCCAAAAATATTCTAAAAAAATTTTACTAAGGGCCACCGAAAAAAAACCCTCCGGACGGTGGCAACCGTCGTTGACTAAATATTTACGCCCGATTTCGTGATATTTTTTGATAATGAAACACAAAAATTCGTTTTTCATGAATGAAAATAATGTAGCGCAGTGGATTCGTCAGGAAAAATCCTAACAATATATACATCTCAAATTTTTTAAAGATTTTTTCTGTTCAATTTTGGAGTGCTCAAACATGGGGTTTTCGAAAAAATTCGACTTTTTTGAGCTGAAAAGTTCACTTAACGCCAAAAATAGACGTCTAATCAGAAAACTAATGGTGCCATTCGATTCTGTAGGAAAAAATACATAAGAATCCATGTCTTGGATTTCAATTTTCGACCTACTACGAAGCTGAGGATTGATTCATTTCGGACCAATGAGCAAGCATTTTTGAACCATGTTTTTCAACCTTCAAAAATATATCGACACCTCTTCCCGTCATCGCTCAGAACTAGGGTGGCGGCAATCTTCATGTCGATAGTTAAACTTTACAATTCTGCCGGTTGCCCGACGAATTTTAAACATTCGTCCAAAACGCACCGGTCTAGTGTATATATGTATGCCCAACGGGAACAGGAAGCGCATTGAAACGACTTCAGTTGCGCTTCTAGGGAAGCAAGAAGCTGCTTTCAGTGCTGTTCTCACTGCTTATATTTTTTAAACCTCCGTATACCAAATTTAAGGAAAATCGATTGATTTTTAAAAATTTTATTGAATCTTCTAAATTCGACTCCTTTTTACAGCAAATTTCAGAAAAATCGCTTGATTTTTGAAAATTTTGTTCGCCATTTTGGGTCCACCATCTTGAATTTTGTAAATCCGATCTCGGATTCATGATCAGTGACCCGAAATCCTCCCATATACGAAATTTGGTACAAATAAGTTCATTTTTTAAAAAAAGTCCACCATGTTGGACTTTGTAATCCAATCACACCAGCTAATAAAGGGTATCCTTCAAGTTCGATTTGAGTCAAAAAACGACTCAATTGGTTGCGTTTTTTTTTTCTTTCTGGAAGCCTCTTTTTCATAACACTTAATTTTTTTCACCTTCCGGCCGCCATTTTGAAAAATTTTGACTCGAAACCTAACAATATTAGTATCAATCGACAGGTAATTGCATCAATAACATAAAAACAAAATATTTAGGGGAAACACTCAGTTTTGGCCACGCTGTGTCACTTCAAAGTTGAGATATTTTTCAAGAAAAAATCATGTTTTGTTCAATTCGTTTTGGGTTCTCTTAAACAAATAATTATCAAAAATTTGTGTTTTGATTAAACTAAGCGAAATAAAGTTTTTTAATATATGTAATAATTAAGTAAATAAACTGAATTAAAAAATTTTAGAAAATATATAATTTAATATATATTGTAGTGATTTTTATATATGATATTATCATATGAAAAACTTCAGAAATTGACAAATTTCGATTAAAAAAAAAAAACAAATCTTATAAAAATATGTGCCGTTTTTTTTTAATCTACTAGTACGGACTCTATATAATCAGGAACTGCAAATAACTTTTCCTACTTCGTCCTACAAATATTTTTTTTTTTTTTTTTAAATGCTTAATATGAAAAATTTACATAAAATATAAAAATTTATGTGGACAAGCTTTTTTGTTTTTATTAACACAAATGGTCTGAAAAGTACAAAACACATTATTTCTTCTACGTACAGTGCTGTGCATAACATTTGCAACCAAAAACACTTGAAACTGTATCACCAATTTTCGGCCACTAAAACAGATGCAAATAAAAAACTTGGTATGAGGTTTTATGTCATTTATATTATTGTTTATAAAACAAAAATAAAAAGTCCATACATCACTTATACAAAACTAAAACTTAAGTGTAATATAAAAATGTGTCGGTATTGGCTGTGCAAAACATTTGCAACTATTAATCTAAATTAAAAATTAATAACTAAAAATCAATATTTAATGGAATAACCCCTGTTTTTTATAACAGCAGTGCATCTTTTTGGCATGGATGCGATAAAATTATTTTCAAATGAGTGCTGAATGTCCTGGTACCATTTTTTAACTTCATTAAACAACTCATCCTGTTTTCTAAATTTTTGATTGCATAATAAGCAATGCATTTTTGTGACTTGACGATTTGATTGGGTTTAGATCTGGCGACTCCGCAGGGCATTGATAAACATCAATATTTTGCCGTTTTATCCAATTTTTTACTACTTTCCACGTGTGCTTAAGGTTGTTATTATGCAGTAATATCCATTTAAGTGTCATTTTCCAAGTTGCATATGGCTTTATAGTATTTTGTGGTATGTCTTTATAATCATTAGACTTCATTATGTCTTCAACACTTTGAATTGGACCGATTCCTTGCGCATAGATGCATCCTCACACCATGATTCTACAACCTCTATGATAGACAGTTCCTATTGTATATTTCGGGCTTAGCCTTTCTCTCCTTGGTCCTCTCATAAGCCTGTTACCACTCGATCCGCACAAATTAAACTTGGAATCGTCAGAAAAGATGGTTAAAGGTTGACAACAAATCGTTTTTGAGCTCAGCGACCCCAAATTACTTATAGTACCAAATTTCCTCGATATCCAACCACTCCTTCTATTTCTGACCATTGCTTGTATGGGCTCAACGCACTGTGCGTCGGTTGTTGTTCATTGTTCAAATTTGACTGAAAAGTTCGTATAAATTGAATATTCTCAAAAAACGGTCTTAAGAACAAATTAGAAATCATTTAATTTTGTGAAAATCATTTAACTTGAAAAGGGGAACCCGCCTATTAATGTTAACATTTAACAGCCTTATCGCAAAGAAATATTCTTGAGAATTTATTCTCTTACTCTCTAGTTGTGCAATCGCAAATAAAATTTTCTGGAAGGGAAAAATTCGCTGGAAAAGGCTGACTTCCTAAACTAAAGTTGCAATGCAACCATGTTTTCACATGCGCAACATTTACACGGCAACACTGTTACAAAATGTTGCTTTGTCAAACTTTGACGTTGCATTTTTCAGTAATAAAGGAACACAAAAATTGCTCGAGGTGGTTGTTGTGTTGTTAAAATGAATAATTTTGAAAACATGCTTAAAAACATGCTTAAAATATTATGAAACTAACATAATTGTTAATTAAATTCACTACTTACTTTATTTCATCCATATTGCTTCGCGCCAAATTTTAAGCAACAATATTAAAATTGATGCGCTAGTTGCGCAGCTGTTGTGTAGTAAAAAGAGTTTCCGTTCAAAAAGGAACATATGACATTGTCAAAAATGTTGCTACTTTATTTAGGAACCGAATGCATTGCAGTGTTGCATTGCAACCTTAGTTTAGGAAGTCAGCCAAAATAAGGAAAGGAAAAATAATAATGTACACATTATAAGTATTGTTTGACAAATTAAAAACTTTAGTACAACAATTTTATAGCTTATTTAAAATGCTTTCATAGGACTCTAAAATTTTTAATAGTCATCCAAGCGTTTCCAACTTATACCGGTTCTACTAAAAGTACTTTTCACATCATCATTGTAAAGGTTTTGAGATTTATTTGGCCGAACTCATATACCATCACCAAATATGTAATTTTTTGATTGTTTTCAATGATATATAAGCAGATGTTCATATTTTTTTATATCCTTAGCTACTGTCCACTAAAATGATTAAAAAATCCTCTTTTTAATTAAAAAAAGAAAGCAATAACTTAATTTTTACAAATTTGATCCAGATGTTATTGTTATTGCTTGTTTATCTTTTTTTTTTTCTAAGTGAGATGTCAAAATCCAGTTGGAAATGGAAAGAAATATCAACGATATTGGCATATGTTTTTTTTTGTGCAAAATGCTTACGGTATTGGAAAAAGTTAGCGTTGCAAACTGGTTGTTTGCGGAAATGCCAACGATATTGAAAAGACTTAACGTTGCCATATTTTTTTTTGTGCAAAATATCAACGGTGAGCGAAATTTTGTTGGATTATCTCAAAAAACGCATTCAGCATAGCATTTTGAAACTTTTGCTTATATGGCAGGTGCCACGCTCCTTATCTGATTTCACCCAATTTTTGTTGAGAGCTTGCATTTATAATTTTCAGTGTCTGAGTCGAATTTGGTTCGATTATCTCAAAAAAACGCTTTTAGTATAGTGTAAAGAAGATAAATAAAAAAAAAGGTTGTCTTATATTTATATCTGCTAGACGCAACAGTTTGTTCTGGCTTTACGCCACACTTTTCATTTGAATCGAAATTAAAAACTCTGGCTATGCGCCACTCTTGTGTTTAGACTTAAGATTACTTTATTTAAAATGATGTACGAGTATATATACAATAAAAAAAACATTATTTTACTTAAAATTATTTCCCACTATTTTCTTTAACTCCACCCTTCTCTCTTTGGATTTTCCCTTGATCGCCAATCAGTTTTGTTTTGGTCGATCAACACAATTTAGTTTCCCAAACTGAAATCTAATTCCCCAATAACAGCAAGTGCATTGAAAATATTGACCATGACTTTAAATGTGTTTGGCACTGAAGCAATACGATCTGTGTAGTTGCTATGCTTACGCTTAGGCAGTGCATTCAAATGCAGTTGGTGTTATTGTTGTTGTGCTCGTGCTCATGTGTTGGATACATAAACAGCACAAGCCAAAAGGAGTTGAAAATAAATTAAAGGAAATTTATTTATTTGGAATTTGAGTACTTTGGAATTTTGTTTACTCCAAAGTGATTTTAGTATTTCTGAATTTAATTTGTTTACTTTAAATTTGGTGGGAAAATAAATTGAAGAAAAATTATTTTAGTCTGAGTTTTAGAGAAGTGTCGTTTGTGGCAATAGTGACTTTATGAGTACACTACAATAGCGTTTTGAAGCTTTTGCTTATATGGGAGGTGCCACGCCCTCTCGTCCGAATTTGCCCAGTTTTTTTTCAGAGCTTGCGCTTTTGATTCGTAGTATTTATGTGCATTTTGGTTGCATTGTCGTTAAAACTACTCCAAAAGTTGCATTTATAATATATTTTTTGTATGGGCGGTAGGCGTGTCCGTTGACCGATTTTGCTCATTTTCAATCCCCCGAGCTAACTTTGACGGCGGGGGCAGTGTACCCAATTTCATTGAATTATCTTGCTCAGTTTTCCCAAAAAATTTATTTCCACACACAGCCAGCCAGCCAACCAGCCAGCCAGCCAGACAGACGGACATGGCTATATCGACTCAGGAGATGACGCTGATCAAGAATATATATATTTTTCTATATCTGCCACGCCTTCTTCTCTGCGTTACAAACGGAATGACAAAGCGAATATACCCTGGGTGTAGGGTATCAAAATGTATCCCTGAAGAAAGAGGAGTTTCCATTCATAAAATATTTACTACTTCACTACTTCTAGTGCTCCCTCTTGAGAGGTAGTATATTCTCGAGAATGGAAACTCCCTTTACGATAAGGCCCTATAAATTAAACCTTGCAACTGAAAGTTCTCACTAGCCGTGGACAAATAATCCACAAATAGTGGGGTAACAATTGTGAATTGTGAGATACCATGTCTCAAAACCTAATTTGAGAGTGCTACCAACATAATAACAATTAAGAAATATTTGCAATAACAACAGCTGATGGCAGCAGGTGTACTCATATAACAACAACAGTATTTTTTATTTTTTTTTACTTTTGACTAGGCTAGATTGTGTCAGCTGTATTCTTTCATTAGAATACGGAAGGCTGCAATTCAATTCTAGATAAAGGCAAAGATTAACTAAAATAGTTCTGATGAGGCTACATACACATATGGGTAGTTGCACTAGTTTTGTAATTTTTTTGATGGATATTGAATTTTGAACTTTGAGTTATATTATTATGATAATGTGGAAGATTGCGTGAAGTGTAGACGAAGCATTTGAAAATCAAAGCTAGAAAAGAAATTTCAGTGGTACCGTAATTAAAGAAAACAGCCGAAATTTAAAAAAAAAAATCCTTGAAGCCTCTATTCCGACCAAGTTTATACAGTTGCATCAAATTGAACTTTACTGTAGAAGAGTAAACGGAATTTAAACGAAGCAGTAAAAAAAATTTAAAAAAGTCCTTTCACGTCACGCGGAACGCGTGTAGCGTTCTTATTTTTAGGCCTCGTTTTCAACTAACTATATTAATAGTTGATTCAATAAAGTCTTTTAGACGGATGTTCTCAAGAATAGCTCCGATTTTGATGATTTTTTATTTAAATTTTGTTTTTTTTTTATTTAAAATTAGAAACATTTTGGAGTGCGGTCGGAATTATATATATTGTTTTAAACAATATTTAAGAAATTTTTGTTTTCATAAAAAAAAAAATTGGAAAAAAATAAAGCAAACAAATTAAAATTTTCATTTTATATAAATTTGGCAATTCTAAATCCTTGTATGGTTTCTGAGATATCTTCTCTTTAAATAAGGTCTGAAATTGTGTATATAAAAACTGTTGCTATGTTTTTCTCAAGAACGCTATAGCGATTTTAATGAAACTTTGGAAAATAATGCGCATTAGCATATACTAAAGAATGAGATAGATTTTGACTTAGTATATACTTATGAAGATGCGTGGCACTGCCCCAAACTTTCAATTTAATTTGGTCATATCTTTTGAACCGTATAAGATATTTTGATAAAAAGTGGTACACAACTACTGATTATCAATGCCTTATAATTGGGAGGAATCGAAAAAGTACCACGCCCACTTTTTGACCATTGAAAATTTTGAATTTCATCAAAATCTGTTTGCGAGTAATATTAAAATCAAAATTTTCAATTGTTAAAAAGTAAGCGTGGCACTTTTTCGATTTCGCCCAATTTTTGCTCATTATAAGGCATTGATAGCACCGTTCGACACAAAAAAGAACACATGAGAAAACCCAAAAAATTCTTAAAGTAGACGTTAAAAAAAAATACCCGTGTCGATTTTTGAAGTTTTTTTATCCACTGTACATGAAAAACAAAAATACCGCATTCTTGTGTTAAATCGATGAATTTAACTATATGATCCTTACATTTGAGGTGTATCATGTGTTCAGCAAACTTATGCAGGATATTGCGTGAAATATTTTTGTGGAAAATTTTAACCCTGTACAACCGCCACATGTGGGTCATTTTTGCCCTTTTCTTAAAAAGGTACAAAATTGACACCTAAAGCAGGGGAACATTGAGTCAGTATGTACTAGAGAAATATTTGCTATACAATTTCACTACTAGTTGCTGAAAACTAAAAAAGCAAAATTTTATCCCGAAAGCAAGAAAATCGTTAAAATCAGTAAGCAGTTCTAAATTAAATATTTTCCAAATTTCACCCCACTGTAAAACTCTAAAACTACAATTTGGACAAAACTCGTTCTCACAAGATCATAACGAAATCACACAGGAATCATTTTCCTAGAACACACTAACCCATTATATCCTGTTTTTATGGGTCTTTTTGACCCCTTTTTCTAAAACTGAGCCACAATTTTGCAAAAATATCCTATAAAAAATTCCACTTAGAGTTACCAAAGACGAAAAATTATTAAAACTTAAGCGCGTCAGGGATGTAATTAATATGCAATGTGAAAAGTCCTTATTGATTTTAACGATTTTTTTGGTTTCGGGCTCAAATTTCGACCTTTAGAAACTAGTAGTGAAATTTTATAGCGAATATTTCTGTAGTACATACTGACTCAATATTTCCCTGTTTTGGGTATCATTTTTGTACCTTTTTAAGAAAAGGGCAAAAGTGACCCACATGTGGGGGTTAAACAGGGTTAAAATGTTTATACAAAAATATTTCCCGCAATATACTGCATAAGTTGGCTGAACACATGATACACATCAGATGTAAGGATCATATAGTTAAATTCATCGATTTAACAAAAGAATGCGGTATTTTTGGTTTTTTCATGTACAGTGGAAAATTTAAAAAATCGATTAAAAAAGATTGTGACGTGTTGGAGAAAAACCACGAGAAGCGAGTATTTTTTTTTTAAAGTCTACTTTAAGAATTTTTTGGATTTTCTAATGTGTTTTTAAAAAAGTTCGAAATTGTCGAACAGTGTAGTCAGTAGTTGCGTACCAATTTTCATCAAAATATTTGATCCGTTTCAATAGATATGACCAAATTATATTGAAAGTTTGGGGCAGTGCCACGCATGTTCATAAGTATATACTAAGTCAAAATCTATCTCATTCTTTAGTATATGCTAATTATTTTCCAAAGTTTCAATAAATTCGCTATAGCCGTTCTTGAGAAAAACAGCCAATAGTTTTTATATATTCAGACCCTATTTAAAGAGAAGATATCTCAAAAACCATACAAGGCACAGCAATTCTAATGCCAGATTCGGATTTAGAATTGCCAAATTCATATAAAATGACTATTTTAATTTTTGTTTGTTTTTTTTTCAAATTTTTTTTCTATGAAAGCATAAGTTTCTTAAATATTATTTGAAAAAATATATGATTCCGATCGGATTTTAAATAAAAAAAAAAAAAAAAACAAAATTTAAAAATAAAATCATCAAAATCGGAGCTGTTCTTGAGGACTTCTTCATTTTGCATGTTTTTTGGCTTTATTGACTCCATATAAATGGAGTTTCACGAAATTAAACTTAACTTTGCAAAAGCTCACGAATTGAAGTTAAGAACACTGTTTAAAAATATATCATTCGTTCACTTTCTAATAACTGACGTAAATTAAAAAGGAAAACATTCAATTTTTTTTTTATAAAATTTTCAATAAAAAAATTTAAATGTTCAGGCAAAGGACAAAGTTAAAACCTGAACCAATAAAGCCTTATTTTGTCAAACTTACAAATTTACTCTCAATGACCCCTCAAAAAATTTTTTCAACAAAATTGAAAGTTTAAAATGGTTTATGTTGACTATATGAAAATTATACTAATTTTATGAACTTTAGTCAAAGTTTTGCAAGAATCGAAAATTCAATGCATTTTCCAACTTAGAATATTATGACAATTAGGAGAAGAGAAAAAACTACTGAACATGGCTATGAAAGTTTAATTTTTTTTTTTAAATTTCTCAAAACTGTGACAAACTCAGTGCGACTGCCCATATACACATAAGGACGGGTCAAATTTTTTTACCGGACTGGATCAGCAAAATTCGTAAAATTTGGATAATTTAGAGAAACTTTGCTGAAGAAAGTATATATTTTCATTGCAGAGTATCCGCCCGATATTTACAAAAAGAAAATTTGTCCTTTTTTTTAAGACTAGAAAAATAAAGAATTTTCCGCGAAAAAATTCCAAGTGAAAAAAAAATTACTTGGTGATATTCTTCAAGAGGGAAAAAAAAAGCACTAGAAAAAGCACTAAAAATGAAAAAGTACTTGGCCAAAAATTTTGCGGGAAGTAATCCCTAAAAAGCACTACATCTAGTGTGAAGAGCACTATGGTGGCATCACTGGTTACTCATATTCACCCTCTTTTTTATTCCATCTTCATTGTTGTGAAGAATACCGGTGTATACCGGCATCCCTAATGGTGTGACAGGGGCGTAAATTAACGTTTTCATCTATATCTTCTAAGCTATTGGGAATAAAAAACAAAACAAACATGCCTAGCGAATCGGGCAGCGAAGTCTAGTAAAATTTATAGTTCCGAGATATATGCATTACAAAAAAAATGTTTTTCGAAAATATGGGACTTTAAAAAATCATAACTTTGTTATTTTCAACCAAAACGAAAAATAAGAAAATACGTACCCCATAATTTTTAACAGAGAAATACTAAAAAATTGTAAATATAATTAATAATTTTAATTGTATTAGATGAGCTATAGGTCAGTGAAATACTTCCAAACACACTCCTGATTTTGAGCGAGTCAAAATCGTACAACAAGAAAACAATAGACGGTACACTCTCGAAATGCTACATATAACCAAAGTACCGAAACAACTAAGACTCAACTAAAAAACAGACACACATACAGTGAGAAGCAAAACTGTCAACATGTTTGCTATTGTCGACTTAATACTGCCATAGCGTCCGTCCGTCCGGAAACCTAACCTTTCCTCTATTCAAATATGTGAACAATTTTACCGAACTTCACGCCATAAAAAAATAATGAACATAAAACCATTTCGAAAACATGTTGACACTTTAACTGATGTTCGTGGAATTCTAGAACGTGAATTTTTCCTAGTTTAAAAAACGATTCCAATAGATTTCGTAGTGCTGATTCCAAAACTGGCCACAGAATCTTTCTACCTCGTCAGGATTTCAAGGTATCCTAACCTTAAAGTGCAAAAAACGACGTTTTTGCTGTTTTTCAAATTAAGTTCCAGGACGCAAGGATTTTTTCTGCTCTATTCCGTAAAATGCACTAGAATATTGTGACGAAAAATAAGAACAAATGCATGGTACAATTATAGATGTAGCGCCAAATTGTCAAAACGAACAAAGCGGATACAAAATTGGTAGCAAGTTCTGTCAATAAAATCAAAGCGGAGAACGAAATCAACCAATTACATCGCAAAGAGACCATCGTCTAAATCAGAAAACAGTAAAATTGTTGTTGTTTTGCTAATTAATTTTGACAATACTTGCTACCAAAAAAGAAAAACAAGAAACGTGTCAGTTACTGATGTTACGTTGTTAATTGTATTATGAACAAATGAAAAGAAATTTCACGAAAACACTTGACAGTTCGAGATGTCAATAAAAACAGTGATGCCAAGTGATGTCACGAAAGTACTTGACAGTTCGAGATGTCAATAAAGGGAATCAACGAGATGTTGCCAGAAGTTTCGCTAATGCAATTCTAGAACGTTCATCTATACTATTTATATAAAATTGCTTATATGAAAACCCTATGTAACGATTTGGTGCAAAATATACCGAACCGATTTTAATAATTTTTTTTTTAAAACGTTCTATGTGTGGTAAGGAACAGGATTGCATACTTTTTTTTTTGGTTTTTATAAGATAAACCTTTTTTTTTTAGTATGAAGTTGTTGAAAAAAAAAATACAATGCTTACATAAAAATGATCGTTTGCATTTCAGTCGCTATAGCTTGCTGCGGCATGAGTTATGTGTTGTTGTTGTCTTTTCCGTCTTTTCCGTCTCTTTCATTTATTATTTTTTTTATTCTTAATGTTGTGTTGCTGATGAGAGCAAAAATGAGAGTGATTTCGTCAGTGATGCCAACTCATATTTTCAATATTTTTGTACTTTTAACGATTTTTTACATGTTTTTCAATATTTTTAAATTCTTTTTGTCTTTTTTCGATATTTTGGATGTTTTTCGAAACACTTGGACTTTGACCGATTTCTTCGATGTACATATTTCACTATTTTTCGAAATTTTTGATTTTGTTTCGATATATTGGATGTTTTGTTTTTACCGATTTCTTCAATGTGTTTCAATATTTTTCAAAACTTTTGGGCTTTTACCGATACATAGGATGTTTTTCAACATTTCTGGACTCAAACCAATATTTTGGATGTTTTTCTATAAACTTGGACTTTACCGATTTCATCGTTGTGTTTCAATATTTTCCGAAACTTTTGGACCCTTTTCGATATATTGAATACTTTGCGATATATGAATTTGGACTTTCACCGATTTCTTTAATGTTTTCCAATAATTTTGGGCTTTCACCGATATGTAGGATGTTTTTCGACATTTTTGGACTTTTACCGATATTTTGTACGTTTTTCGAAATTTTTTTTTTTATTTCACTATTTTTCGAAACTTTTGAACTTCTTTCGTTATATGTATTGGTTGTTTTTCGATATATGTATTTGAACTGTTACCGATATATAGGATGTTTTTTGATAAACTTGTACTTTATCCAATTTCTTCGATGTTTTTCGAAACTTTTGGACCTTTTCCGATACATTGGATCTTTTTCGCTTTATTTGGACTTTTACTGATTTTTTTATATATAGTATTTATTGATTTGAATCGTTCGCATAGAAGAACTTAGTCTTTAAAATGCCACTTATTCATAATAATAACAATCAAGTATTATTATTATTATTTCTTCGATGTTTTCCAATAATTTTGAACTTATACTGATTTTAGGATGTTTTTCGACATTTTTTTGACCTTTACCGATATGTTAGATGTTTTTCAATGTTTTTCGAAACTTTTGGACTTTTACCTATACTTTAGATGTTCTTCTATACTTTAAGACTTTTGCCCATATTTAAGATGTTTTACGATACATTTGGGCTTTTACCGATTTCTTCGGTGTATTTCGATACTTTTGGACATTCACCGATATTTTGGACGTTTTTCCATAAACTTGAACTCTTACCGATTTCTTCAATGTATATTTCAATATTTTGCGATACTTTTGGAATTTTACCGATAAAATAAATATATCGGAGCATCTGTTTGCGTCACATTGTTTTAAAAAATAAAAAAAAGTTTTCGTTATTAGCTTTTTAGTGCAATCTAGCTTTTTATTAAAACCCGTGCAACGCCGGGTAAAACAGCTAGTATGGGTATAAAAGGAGCTGTTCATGAGAGCTGAACACAGTTGATTTGAAGCAACAAAGCGAAAAGGTTGTACACACAGTGCCAGTGAAAGTAAATAAAGTGCTAATTGTAATATTAGATTTTGAATGTAAATAAGCAGTAAAATAAACAATTGTACCGAGTAAAAATATACGTTTGTAATTTAAATAAACCATTTTATAACTAAATAAAGTGTGTGTTTTTAATTGCTACACAATCCTGTGATCGAACTCAGAAAACTGTAAGAGACTGAAATTATCGTCGTATGAGACAGAAAATTTCGTAATAATTGGTGTTGGAAGTGGGATTGTGTAAAAAGAATTTGCAATCAATAAAAAAAATAATAAAATGGACAACTTAAAAAAGAGTTGGAAAAACGGGATTTACAAACGGCTGGCAGAAAGGTGGAACTGCAGCAGCGATTGCGGAATGCTCTTGAAGAAGATGGTGTGAATGTTGATGTTCCAGTGGCGGAGCAGAAAAATTACAAGGCGCCTTACAGCGAAAATATGGCAGTGACCACATGAAACAGATTCACAGACTAGAGTTGAAAAGTCGTATCCAGAAATCTGGTGAGTCCTTGCAGGAGTATGCTGCGGATATTGAACGATTGGCACACCTTTCCTATCCTGACGAGTTAAGTGTCTTAGCTGAAAAATTCAAAATAGAGGCATTTATTGACGGCATACGTGACTCTGAGACATAACGCAAGACAATGAGGAGCCCGAAGGCAACATTTAATGAAACAGAAACGGTTGCCCTGACTCAAGAGACGATTTCATTGACATGCCGCTCAACATTGAAAACTCGTCGGATGGAGGCTGAAAATAAAAATTCATCGTTTGCCAGCAGTAGCTTCAGCGAAAAGTGCTATAATTGTGGTAAGCAGGGACACATGGCACGTGACTGCCGATCACGTCGCAAACGAGCTGCATCACGTTCACCAAGAAGAAAAATTGAAAATAAGGTGAACGATGGTAAAAATGGTAAAGAACTGAAGAGAGTCGGTACAACGGGGCGTGAGCTGACTCCCACTTATTGCCCCATAGTCTTAGTTTCGAAGCTCTGCCGGAATTCCAACAGCTTACCATCGGTGGGAAAATCAACGAAAGAACATGTGAGCTGACTTTGGATACGGGCGCATCGCAATCAATTGTGAGGAGTGATTTATTTGATAAACGACGAGTGACACCATTAAATGGGATTCAATTGAGAACAGCGACAGGAGAAATTGCGCAAATAGTAGAAAAAGTTACAGCGAGTATTCTTATCGGCAACAAAAGTGTGGAACATGATTTTACTGTTGCAATCATCACCGATGAGGTTATCATTGGCGTGGACTTCATGATTCGATCCTAGTAAAACCAAGAGTGGACAACGAAGTACCGGTACGAATTTTGAATCCAACAAATCAGCCAAAATGGATGCAAATACGTGAATTTATAGCGCATTGTGAGAAAGTTACGGCTGTTATAAATTGTGAAAATGACCAGCAGGACACAAAAGGTGCAACTTTGACAAAATCATCGGCCTTGGAATTATTGACGAAAGAATGGACGAAGGATAAAGCAAAACAGTTTCTGCAAAAGCATTGGCGGATATTTGCTTCCAAAAGAGAAAATAATGGCCGAACATCAGTGGTTAAACATCGCATTGATACAGGTAATTTTCAGCCAATTCGTTAACCTCCAAGGAGGCTAGCACTCGCTAAGAGAGAAGAAGTGACGGGCCTTATAGAGGAAATGGCGCAAGAAAATGTCATTGCATCATCGGAAAGCCCGTGGAGTTCACCTGTCGTACTTGTCAAGAAAAAGGACGGAAGTATGCGATTCTGTGTGGTTTACCAAAAAAGACAGCTACCCGTTACCCAGGATCGATGATACACTGGATACGTTATCTGGAGCAACATGGTTTTCCACACTGAACTTACAAAGTGGATATTGGCAGGTGGAAATAGTTGACAAAGACAAGGAGAAAACTGCCTTTAGTATTAGTCTGTGGTAGTTTAACCTCATGCCGTTTGGTCTTTGTAAGGCTCCATCTACGTTCGAGCGGTTAATGGAACTAGTTCTCAAAGGACTACATTGGAGGACTTGTTTAGTGTATTTCGATGACATAATCATCATGGGAAAAGATTTTGATGACCTCTTGGAAAATCTGGAGGAAGTGTTTGAGCGCTTGGAGGCAGCTGGACTAAAATTAAGTGCGAAAAAGTGCTCACTTTTCCAGCGTGAAGTCAAATATCTGGGACACAAGGTAACGTCAGAAGGAATATACACAGATGAGGATAAAATAAAAGCTGTCAAAAATTTGCCACGACCATCTAATCTTTATGAGTTGCGAAGTTTTCTGGGCCTGTGCACTTGCTACAGAACGTTTTGTTCCTGGTATCGCAAACGTCACAGGAAGTCTACATGACCGGACACAGAAAAATCGGAAATTCGAATGGAGTAGCACACAGGAAACTGCATTCCAAAAGTTGAAATTTGAAATTAATGTCTACAGCGCCAGTACTTGCGTATCCAATACACGGCGAAAAGTTTGTATTGGACACCGATGCGAGTGGCTATGGTATCGCACGGTGGTTAGAACTCTTGCAGAGCTATTATTTCACCATAGAACATCGCAAAAGAAGCCAGCATGGAAATGCAGATGCACTTTCCCGTCGTCCATGTAAAATTGAATGCGGCCATTGTTCAAGAACGGAAAATAAAGCTGGAACAATTGATGTGCGCCTTTTGAACGTTTTGCCTGAAGAAAAGTGGACAAATGAGGAGATACAGCGGGACCAGCGCAGTGGTACAGATTTGGCAACTATAATTAAGTATAAGGAGCTGAGTAGGAAACCCTGCGCACAGTGGTCTAGAATGCTATTCTAGCTGGTCATAACTCTTTTCTGGTTATTTTTTATAAAAAAAAATATCAGATTTATGTTTTGAAGGTCGCTGACTCTAAATCTGAAAACAATTTTTAAAAATCAAAATGGCGGATCCAAAATGGCGCATAGTTTTCTTAATAATTAATTATATCACGTCAAAATTGTGGCTAAGGGAGTTTTTGAGGTCACTGATTTCAAATTCAGTATTATCTTTTTTTTAAACAAAATGGCGGATCCAAAATGGCGGACAGTTTTCTAAATAATTGATTATATCACTACAAAATTGTGGCTAAAGGGTTTTTGAAGTCGCTGATTTCGAATTCGGTATCGTCTTTTTTGCAAACAAAATGGCGGATCCAAAATGGAGGCTCACAGATAATATGATAGTACATATACTAATCTATATATAAATAGGCAAACGAAATCGGTTCAGTCCCTGTTTCTATACCTAAATCTCAACCGATTTGCTTGATCTTTTTTTTGTTGGAAAGGTTGTAAGGAGAAGCAGTGCATAGGACTATATTTTTTTTAAAGTGGGCAGTGCCACGCCTCTAAATAAAAAAAACGCTCTCACGGCTAAACCGCTGAATCGATTTTAACGAAATTTGGTATGGAGATAGGATTGGCACTATGGAACGATTATGTGACCATTATATTTTTCAGTGGGCGGTGCCACGCCCCTAAATGAAAAAAACGCTCTCACAGCTAAACCGCTGCATCGGTTTCAACGAAATTTGGTATGGAGATAGGATTGGCACTAAGGAACGATAACATGACCATTATGTTTTCAGTGGGCAGTGCCACGCCCCTTAATGGAAAAAAGCTCTCATGCCGAAAATACTGCATACGATTTTTATGAAATTTGGTATAGATATAGAGTTAGGACTATATAGCACGATAGCATGATTGATTTTTATGAATTTTGGTATAGAAAGATATCAAAAACGGTTTGCTCTTTAGTAGGAGTTACACGGCTCTAAATGGAAAGTACGATATTGCAACTTAGCTGCTACACCGATGCAGATAACCTGAACCCTAAGGAAGAATATTAAAAGCTTCTTGTGTTTTATCGACCAAGGAAGGGTATAAAAACTTTTTCCTTTATTTTATGGTCAAATCGAAATGGTCGAATTTCGGCCACAAGGCGAACTCTAGTAAGATAAAAAACATCAACTAGATGAATAATAATTTGATAGGTATGTGTACCGTATGCCTTACCTACGGCTTCTTTTGAAAGAAATAAAGAACACGAAAACCTATTTGTGATGGGAAAAGCCTTTGGCATAAAAACCCTCTTTTTATGGTATTTAACACAATTTTAATAATTTAGAAAGCTAGCATCATAGTTTTGCAATCACAGAAAAACGAAAAAAGACACATTTGTTCTTTCATCTTAAATTTTGGTGTCTAATGGAGGTGGGTGTGTCCTTGACCCGATCAATTCTATCTCAGATATTTAATATTATTTTTGTACCTCAAATATTTACGAAGTTATGGCGATTTCAAATTTTTGGTGATATGGGAGGTGGGCGTGCCCTTGACCCAACCACGCCCATTTTCACGAAATAAATAGATGCTACCAATACTATTTCAGATATCGAATTTTATTTCTTCATCTCAAACAGATTCACTGTTATTAGTTTTACGAAACTGGAGCGTTGTAAGAATACAGAAAAGTCGCTGAAGAAAAAGTCATCGTAGTCCTAGAAGGGGTGTGATGGGGGAGCCAGATTAATGCGCAGAACCTTCAGTGAACCTCATATTTCATATTTTAATGATCTAGCAGTTGCAACTCCATAAAACATTTTAGTTATAATCCACAGAGTGCAAAATTCGTAAATTTGGGAAATCAAATTAGAGATTTTTTGTGATGATCCGGATATCCTTTTCATATTAAAAAAAACAAACATCTAAGTACGCAAATCCTCAGAAAATAGATCAAATTATTCTTACTATAAGTTTCAGGAGGTAAAATTATTAAGTTTTAAAGATGCACTCACTTAAACTTTCACATATTTTAAAAGATTTTTTGAAAAAATTACCATTTTCCGAATTTATCAAGTTTAAGAAAACTCGGAAATGGTACTATTTCTTGGTATTCTGGTACTTATCTAGATATTTGACTTTAAATTTGTGGAAAAAAATATTACTTCTAATACAAAAATTTTCGGAGTTATGACCGGCTAGCGCTCTCTAATAGACCACAGTGCGGCGTGGTAGGAAATCTCAAGTGAAAGCCAAATTTGTTAAGCATACTGGGCGCAATGGCAAAGTTTGGAATTGCATGATGGTTGCCTATACCGAATATGGGAAAGCGAGGATGGCGAAATTCGCTCAAAACTGTTGGTTATTCCAAAGGCAAAATTTAAGGAAATAATCGAGGATTATCACAATGGATCGAGTGGTGGACATATGGGCATAACAAAAACCACAGAGAAAATAAAGAAACAGTTTTATTGGGTTGGGTGCCAAGAAACAGTTGCTGACTGGATCCGCCGTTGTGATCAATGTGCGATTGCTAAAGGACCAAGGCAACGAACTCGAGGGAAAATGCATCAGTATAACGTTGGAGCTCCCTTTGAGAGGATAGCCATGGATATAGCTGGACCTTTCCCAATCAGCAATGCAGGAAATAAATACATCCTTGTGGTAATTGATTACTTCAGTAAGTGGCCAGAAGTATATCCCATTCCCAATCAACAAGCATAAACAGTGGCAGACATTTTTATCAAAAATTGGATTTGTCGATATGGAACTCCACTTGAGTTGCATTCCGACCAAGGACGAAATTTTGAGTCGGCACTTTTTATGGAGGTTTGTGGCATGCTTAGAATACAGAAGACACGTACCACAGCATTGCATCCTCAGTCCGATGGCATGGTCGAAAGGTTCAACCGTACTCTAGAGGAGCATCTGAAAAAGGCTGTCGATAAAGGACAAAAAGATTGGGATGAGCGTCTACCAATGTTTCTGATAGCTTATCGTTTGTCAATACACGATACCACTACAGTCACGCCAGCAAAAGCCATTTTTGGTACGGACTTAAGGCTTCCAGCAGATTTGAAGTACGGAGTAAGCGTTGTCTCAGAAACGACCCATGCAGACGATTACATGTCGTGAAAAAGAGAAGAACTGGCTGACATACACGAGCTTATCAGGAGACGTACTCAATTGGCTAGCGACAAGATGAAAGCTCGATATGATCTGCGAGCAAACACTGAAGGGTTCAAAGAAGGTCAATTAGTGCTGCTACACAACCCACAACGAAAACGAGGCTTGTGCCCTAAATTACAGACTCATTGGGAGGGACCTTACCGGATCGTCACAAGTGTATCGAATCCAAAAATACCCCGGTAACAAAGGTAAATTAAAAGTGGTACACATTGAAAGACTAACGCCATATGGAGGCGACAGTGAACAAGTTTAAGAGGAGGGCAGTGTGACGAAAAATAAGAACAAATGAAAACAAACTTCACCAGTTTTGGAATCAGCACAACGAAATCTGGAATCGTTTTTTTAAACTAAAAAAAATTCACGTTCTAGGATTCCACGAACATCAGTAAAGTGGTGCAAAACTGTCAACGTGTTTTCGAAATGGTTTTATGTTCATTATTTTTTTATGGTGTGAAGTTCGGTAAAATTGTTCACATATTTGAATAGAGGAAAGGTTAAGCTTTCGTTTGGATCATATTTCTTGTTGGTCATGTAATCAGGACGGACGCTATGGCAGTACTAAGTCGAAAATAGCAAACATGTTGACAGTTTTGCTTCTTACTGTATATGGACACTTAGTAAAACTTAAAGAGTACTTTTTTAATAAAAAATATTTTAATCTTAAAAATTTTAAGTTTGCTAAAACTATTGAGTTATTAGATCAGTTTTTAATAGTTTAATGTAATTGTTAAATTTTTTAATTTTTAATGTAAGTTTTTCTAATTATTTTATTAATTGTGATATAATGAAATGTTTTTGTGCAATTTGTTTTAAAATTTTTAGTCCCTGATGATGTCTTTCAATGAAAGACGAAATATTGGGAAAATATAAGTTTGAATTTTGTCAACAATTTAAATTGAAATATTTTACTGACCTTTAGCTTATCTAATACAATTAAAATCGAATAAAAGCTCGAAAACAAATTAAAATATAATTAATAATACCACTGTACGACAAAAAAAAAAAATAAAAAAAAAAAACACATGAGAAAATCCAAAAAATTCTTAAAGTAGACGTTAAAAAAAATACCCGTGTCTCGTGGTTTTTGCCAGCACGTCACATTTTTTTTTAATCGATTTTTGAAGTTTTTTTATCCACTGTACATGAAAAAAACAAAAATGCCGCATTCTTGTGTTAAATCGATGATATAACTATATGATCCTTACATCTGAGGTGTATCTTGTGTTCAGCAAACTTATGCAGAATATTGCGGGGAATATATATATGCATGTGGGTCATTTTTGCCCTTTTCTTAAAAAGGTACAAAAATTACACCTAAAACAGGGGAATACTGAGTCACGTAAATGACCCACATGGGGTCAAACAGGGTTCAAATTTTCTACAAAAATTTTCCCCGCAATATCTTGCATAAGTTTGCTGAACACATGATACACCTCAGATGTAAGGATCATATAGTTAAATTTATCGATTTAACACAAGAATGCGGTATTTTTGGTTTTTTCATATACAGTGGATAAAAAAACTTCAAAAATCGATTAAAAAAAAATGTGACGTGCTAGAGAAAAACTAGGGTGCAGCTAAATTAAAAAAAAAAAAAAAAAAATAGTCGATCAAAAATGATCATAGAGGAAGGTCTTAAAACAAAGTACGCATACTTGGTTTAGATAAAATCCGCTGAAAAGATGGCCCGCCCGGGGCTTGAACAAAGGTCTAAACGACAAAGATTTGTGTTTTTTTGCAGTTTTTATTTTTACTTATATGAAAAACCACGAAATTACTGGTAAAAATCTCAAATCTTCGAAATTGGCTAATTTTCTATATTATGAGATTTTTACTCACTGCTCTACAGTGAAACTTTGCCCCCTGAAAGTCCTGAAAGCAGTTGAAATTTTTTGATTCAAGAAGCACACAAATTTTTTAGAGCTGTTTTGCTATAGTTTTGTTTCCAAACCATTCTGAGGCTAAACGTTTGCCCATTAGAGGGCGCCGTTTATTAAAAATAACAGTATATCATTAGTACAATCATTTGGGAGAAAAAACTGATGTTGCCTGGAAAGTTTTGCGGGATTTCTGCAAATGAGTTATTTTATAGATTTCGATGTGCTCTTTCAGAATTTCAACTTTGCTACCTCGTATCGTGTTCGCTCGAGCCGCCATATTGGAAAAATGGCGGCCAAAATCAGTTTTTTACAAATATCTCTTTAACGGTTATATTTAGAGAAAAATTTCATAAGACAATGTTGTAGCTTATAAAATTTTCTATAAAAATGACCTTTGAATTGTTTTCGTACGACTTATAACTCAGGAGATATCTTTATTCAAAATTTTAGAAAAATTAGTAAATTGTGAATGCCACTTATGAGTAGGCACAGTGATGTGTCAAGCTTATAATTACGATAACTTATGAACGGTGAGTTGCACGTTTAAAATAAAAACAGTTGTTTATAGGGAATAACATGCGCTACAAGATACATATTATTTTTTTTTTCATATAACCTATAGTTAAGAAGATATTTTTCCCACAAAGCTAAGATTTTGAAAAAAAACGTTATTTCAAAATGGCACCTAAACGGTTCGTCCTAGAAAAAAAATTGTCTATGCATTTTGTAGAACGTTTAATTTCCTATAAGAGTCTTTTCGAGCTATTTTTTCGTCAGATTTACCCTTCATGAGATATCGCGACTTGAAAATTATTCAAAATTGAATATTGTTCTATGCGCCCTACTATGTTCAATTTTGAATGATTTTCAAGTCGCGATATCTCATGAAGGGTAAATCTGACGAAAGAACAGCTCGAAGAGACTCTTATAGGAAATTGAACGTTCTACAAAATGCATGGACAATTTTTTTTCTAGGACGAACCGTTTAGGAGCCATTTTGAAATAACGTTTTTTTTCAAAATCTTAGGTTTGTGGGAAAAATATCTCCTTAACTATAGGTTATATGAAAAAAAAAATAATATGTATCTTGTAGCGCATGTTATTCCCTATAAGCAGCTGTTTTTATTTTAAACGTGCAACTCACCGTTCATAAGTTATCGTAATTATAAGCTTGACACATCACTGTGCCTACTCATAAGTGGCATTCACAATTTACTAATTTTTCTAAAATTTTGAATAAAGATATCTCCTGAGTTATAAGTCGTACGAAAACAATTTAAAGATCATTTTTATAGAAAATTTTATAAGCTACAACATTGTCCTATGAAATTTTTCTCTAAATATAACCGTTAAAGAGATATTTGTAAAAAACTGATTTTGGACGCCATTTTTCCAATATGGCGGCTCGAGCGAACACGATACGAGGTAGCAAAATTGAAATTCTGAAAGAGCACATCGAAATTTATAAAATAACTCATTTGCAGAAATCCCGCAAAACTTTCCAGGTAAAAATACCAAATGACTGTACTACATGCAAAAACGACTTTTTTATGTTTAAGTTGTAAAATATACCAAAAATAAGAGACTTAAGAGGAAGTCAAAAGCTTTCAAACGTAATCTTCCGAATTGAAATTTGCGAGAGATATGACAGTTTTTACGTATTTTGTATTTTTCATAAAGCTATGATTTTGGGTATTTTTGTTTCAGAGTGTATTTCCAGGCGAGTACGAGAGACTATATGGATGAGAAATTTGCTTCGGAAGCAAATAAATTACTAAAGCCATAATTTTATTGAGTAAATGAATAGAACAAAACATTGAAATTGTTTGTGTTAATATCACTGATGGTGTAATACCCAGTCCTTCCTTGTAGTATCCTTTTGGACAGCACTTCTTCTTCCTCTTGCTTTTTAATATTAAAACACCGTTTTCGCAATAATCGTTCTTTTGCTTAATTGACCAATTTGATCGATTAACGCGCGTAAGCAAAAGAATGTCTTTTGGTTCAATTGAACCAATTATGTATGTATTGCGTAAACTTTAAACTTTAGGGTGTTCCGATCAAGTTTTTATGTATCGTTTTATTATGATGCGACTTGGGTTATCGCTTAAAACTTAAAAAAATCATATAAATTTACCAAAATTAAACAGATCCCATAACCAATTAAGAGCATTTAAAAAAAAATTTGTTTTCGAATATAAATATGGTAAAATATGTTGTCCGAAAGTTTGTGCGTCAATCTTCAAAGTAAAAGAATATTACTTCCATTGCTATGAATTACAGGGTATACAAAAAATACAATATTTCCCATAAAATCATATGAATATTGACGAAATGACGGCCATGTTTTGAAAATTTTTAAAACTAAATTTTTGGAAAAAAAATTTTTTTCTTTTCTTAAAATTTTTTTTTACGGAAATCTTTTGAAAGGCGGTATTGTATCGGTTTCTCGTCCCTGCATAAATACTTAGATACGCATACCGGGACTATATCTGTTATACGTATCTGAAATAGTACAAGTACGTTTCTAAATATGCGTACTGGTACTATACTCGTTATAGGTATCTACAATAATCCGGGTACGTTTCTAAGCACGCGTACTGGTACTGTATCTTATAGGTATGTTGATTAAAATCCCATTTGAAATCCCCGAAAAAAAAAGACCAAAACCTGAACAATTCCATGCGAAATTTTATTTTCTAATAGGGTAAATAATAATTACAAATTTGAATAAATTAAATGAAAATCATCATAAAGTTAAAACTTGTCTAAATAAAATGAGCCAATACAATTATCTTCCGGAGTGCTTGTTCATAGTTCTTTAGGCCTTAGAATACCAGTGATTATAAGACTTTTCTCTATCTAATATCCATCAATGGCTATGCGCTTGTATTAAAACATTCATATTTAGATGGCTTTTATTATACGGATATATAATGTTTCTGTGGCTACCATTGTACCTGTAAATTATATTAGGAAGTTATTTACAATTTAAAATAGAAATTATATTTAACTACAAGACTATTAGAATATCCATGAGCAGTTGTAAAATTTGTACTTTCGAAACATAAGATTAAAAAATAAATGGGAATCTTTAGTGAAAAAAAGTCAGCTGGCTTTCGATTTAAGTTTCAAAAATGGACTTTAAAAAGATCAAATCGCTTTTGCTGCCCATATCTTATTAGCTATGGATTTTTTCGCTAATGAGTTTAAGCATCTTTTGTAGAGAATAAGCAAAAAAAATGCAACTTTGCACATATGAGCATTGAATACAACACTTACCATTAGCGAACTTTTTTGGAAAGAGCTGCTCATCAGTTCCCACTTTTTTAAGTTATAAGACGATGCGACTGCTAACTTAAAGCGTCATCTGGGGATTTGGATTTCAATTCTTTAGCAAAAAGTGACTGACTTTTCTAAACCTTTGCTGTCGTTTTCCAACGGTGCACACAATACATTTCCAGCTCGCTTATTGTATAGATAAATTTTATTGGAACAGTACGTGCTGGCGCTACTGAATTAAGTGCTGACAATTCCCCAGTTTTAGCTGGTCAGACGATTAAAAATAAAGTTTCTATTTTTTATTTTTTGAGTGACATATAAAACAAAAATAACATTCAAGCAACCAAAAATTTCAGACATTGAAAAAACAAACAAATGTTTATCTACGAATACCTGCGAAGTACGGGAAATGTACCAGATACGTATATGGCATACAAAAAATTTTATAAAAATGTAAAAAAATTCAAAGACAACCGGTACTCATTTTTTGCAGGGGGGCTATCGAAAATTGATGCAGCCCCTTTCCAACTAACTTAAACACATTATATTCGCTTGATTTATTTGTGGAAAAGGTTGTAAAGAAGTGCAGTGCACACAAAAGTAAAATTTTTTCTTGGCACGCTGTTGCAGCTCAACCATTGCATTGATTTTTATGAAATTTGGAATGTTACGTTATTAAAGACTTTGTTATGTAGTTACCGGTGCAATGCCCCTAAAGGCGAAATGCATTTCCGCGGCGAAACCGGTGGACCAATTTTTAGGAAACTCGGATTGGGGATTGAACCCTTAGAAAGCATATTAAAAACCTTTAAATATTTAGTGGGCAATGCCACTCACCTAGTGGCAAAATGCGCTTTTACGGCAACTTTATAATTCTTCTCTTGGTTGACCTTTTTTCGGATATGCCCATATATATAATTAGTGTTTAACAGAAAGTGATCAAGTTGTAATGCACGACAAAATTACTGCAGTCACAGAAAAAAAAAAAAAAAAACAACCATCTAATCGTTTTGAAAACTATATATTTCGCTTTAAATCTAAACATAGTTTTTTCAAGTTTTAAAACGATTTAAAACTTTGAAAGCTAAAATACTGCGTTTTCTCTTTCACGAGATATGTTTAGAAGAGTACTCATTCACACTTAAAATAAAGAAATACGATGCGCGACCAGTAAATATTAATATTATGGGCTCTCCTTGCACCAGAATTTTTGGTTTCTATCCTTTTAACAAAAAAATTTATTGGAAAGCAAATCAGAAGCAAAAAAAATTATGAAGCGGTCTAATGTGTACGTTAAGAATTTTACATTATTATGTGAGTGACCCGGTCTGAAAAAGTTACACCTAACTTGCCAGAGGTTGGTTTTACCGGATGAAGGACAAAATTCTGAAACGTGCAAAATCGCGGAAATATGTTGAAAATTGACAAAGTTATAGCATTTTGAATTCTCAAGTTTAAAAAAGTAAATTGAATTTCAAGTTTGGAAATGTTAGAGTTAAATTTCGATAGGGTTGGCAAACTTCTACATATATACATAATTGAATATTTTAAATTTTAATTTCAGCTTTGGCAACGAGGACAACCATTGACAAGTGATTTTGCTCAGATTATTCGTGAAACAAATGCTGGTTTGTTAATAAAGTAAGTGTTTATACTTTATTTTAATTATTATAAAATCCAATCATTTATTTATATATAAATTTATTGATTTACTTATAAACTAGAATCAAAAATCTTCGGATATCAACCTACATTTGCCTCCAAAATATGTGCAATACAATGAGTACAGAAGACTTAGGTGGGCCTACGAATTTATATGCTATGTGGGTGGAAATAGGACAACAAGTTTTCAAAGGGCCACAGGATCCAACTATTTTAGAACCGTCTACATCTTTGATGCGATCTGCACTGGACCACTTGAAAAAAAATCCTGAGCTGTTTAGTCAAATGACTAACAACGATTTAGAGGTTTGGTTATGTATTCATTGCAATAGTTTTTCAAATATGTCCATTTAATTATTTTTATCTGTTCAGCAATCAATTACGGACAATACATTAAAATTTGTACTTAACTTATCGCTCTTAAGGGGGTATTCTTCTTTTTTCTGTTGGGACAGCGTCTATGAGCACATATGATAGCTTAAAAAAAAACCCGTTACCTGATGCCCAAAAAAGTATGTACTTAAATTCTTGAGGCCATATAAACCGTACAACACGAAAAAAATAGCAACGTTCTGACAAATAAGTAAATAAAAGGGGACCAAAAAATATACGTGTTTTGGAAGTTTAGATCTGAATTTAATTTGGGACAAAGTTTACTCGTTTTAACCCATTCTTATTTTAAATCGATATAATAAACTGTAAAATTCTTAATATCATGTGTTCAGTAAACTGCTGGAGAGTAATATTGCAGAAAATTTTAACCCTCTCCATTCCCGACACATAGGTAAATTTTATCCTTTATACAAAAATTACCGCTAAAACAGGCGAATATTGAGTTTATATGTACCATAGACCGGGTCGATTTTGTATGAAGCAAAATAAAATCATCCCGTAACCGACTCAAAAGTGAGAGGGACTCTTAAAAACGATATCTGCATCATTTTTTCTTCATCCTTAGAAAAAATCAAAGGAGCACTTCTGATTTTAAAGACCTATTTTGGTTAAAAAAACATGTTTTTTGGTCATAACTTTTTTTTTCATTAGAAAATGGATACTCAAGAGTGCTTTAGAAATAGAGATAATGTTCTTAAAAAAGTTTTGGCTATGGCAATGTCACTCCCCTAAAAACAAAATTCGACATATCCCAGAAACTGTTTGTAGCATAGAAATAAAATTTGGTAAAGATGTAAAGGACACTAAGCCAAATAACACTCATTAGAAAAATAGGCGGTGTCACGCACCTAAAAAACAAAATTCGACATGTCTCAGAAAGTGTTTTACGCATAGAAATAAAATCTTGAACATCTGTAAAGGACTCTAAGCCAAATAACAATCAAAAGAAAAATGAGCAGTGACACGCCTTTAAAAAACAAAATTCGACATATCTCTGAAACAGTTCTAAGCATTATGGATAAAATTTGTTGTATATCTAAAAGGCATAAGAAATAATATCGTTAACAATTTTCAAAAATAAAATTCATGAACATGTTATTGCAATTTATCAAAAGATTAGAAAGATATTTTCATGTTTCAGTGAATTGGTTAATGGATTAATAAAAAAAACAAATGATTGAGTCTCAAAGTCTCTTTCGGTTAGAATCCGAACAAGCCAGATCTCTGAAATTCCAGAAATACGATATTTGCTACACAAATTAGGGTTGAAAATTGATGATTTTAGTCATCGGGAAAGGAAGAAGTTGAAAGGAGACTTGAAGCAAAATTTGTGGGACATTGTTTTAAATGGTATTATATTTAAAAGAAAAAATCGGGTTTGAGGTGCTCACAGTTTGAATGCTGCTTAAGACCTCTACTATCTTTTTGTGAGCCCCACGTTGGGCGCAATTAATTAAGTAACGTGAACCTAAATTCTGCCAGCTTTGTGAAATCGCATTGAATTAGAAATCAATGAAAGAGTTCCGCAAAGTATACTTCACCATGATGCCATTGGTTAAACATCAAGACATCCAAGCGGGCTCTGAATGAGGATAAGGATAGGAAATCATGACCAAAGATGAAAAATAAACTATTGATTGAATCTAAACAAAACTAACACTATAAAATTATTTTGCACATTTTTGTTACCGAAAACGTCCGTAATTGGTATTAATGGGACATTCGCCTTTGTAATTGAAACAAAAAACACTTTTTAAAAATTTTATTAAGAAAAAACTATTATATTTATTAACAACATTTCTTTTGAACATTGTTAAATATTGTCTAACAAATATGAAAAAATTTTTATTTTTATTTTTAGTTTCCCTTGGCTGCTGTAGAGGGCGACATCCAAAAGTTAATTTTTAAACGGTAGGTCATGTTGTAGACCTCCTGTAACAGATTTCTGAAAAATTCAAAATGGATTTTATTCTTGAGACTCAAAACTATACAATAAGCCTCTATGAAAAATGCGAAAAAATTGAGGGACTTACCCTCAAAAAATGCCCCGTAACAAAAAAAGGGGGGGGGGGGTATTTGTTAAAATTTTCAGAGGCTTATTGTTTAATATTTTTTATGAGTAATCGAATGCTCTTTGGATTTTTAAAATCGGTCGAGTAGATTCGGAGAAAAATGTCCTACCAGTTTGAAAAGTAACTTTTGGATGACGCCCTCTACAGCAGCCAAGGGAAACTAAAAATAAAAAAAAAAAATTTTTTTCATATTTTTTAGACAATATTTAACAATGTCCAAAAGAAATTTTGTCAATTAATACGTATATAACAGTTTTTTCATAATAAAATTTTTAAAAGTATTTTTTTTTTTTCTATTACAAAGGCGAATGTCCCCTTAAATATTGAAAACCATGATGTAACTTGCCTACCTTTTTCTTTACCTACCCGCCCATCCTGTTGCTGGATGAAAATGTATTTTTCAACAACCTTAATTTTACTGCTAGATTTGTATCTACTTTACATTACGCCTCATTAGTGGAGCCAATAAAGCCTTTTAGACGGATGTCCTTAAAAACAGCTCCGATTTTGATGATTTTTTTTCTAAATTTTGTTTGTTTTTTTTATTTAAAATATAATTTTTTAAACAATATTAAAAAATTTATGTTTTCATAATAGCCCAGGAAAATAAGAATATTTCTGCGAAAGTGAATTTTTTTCACCGGAATTATATTTATTTATGCATGGTTAATAATGTGTAAAAAGTCAATTGCAGTCCTTTGTGCGCATAAAAAGTTATTCAGGATCAAAGGTCGCTAAAATCAGTTTTTTGCAAATATCTCGCTAACGCAAACTTTTACAGAAAATAAGCCACATGTGTACACATTGAAGTAACCGTTTAGAAGCTGTTCAATAATAATGGACTTTTTACACATTATTAACCATGCATGAATAAATATAATTCCGGTGAAAAAAATTCACTTGGAATTTTTTTGCACAGCAGCTCTTTTTTCGTCTTATTTTCCTGGGCTAAAAAAAAATTTGGAAAGAAATGCAACAAACAAAAATCAAAAAGGTCATTTTATATGTATTTGGCGATTCTACGTCCGAATCTGGCATTAGAATTACTGTATTTTGTATGGTTTCCGGGATATCTTCTCTTTAAATAGGGTCTAAAATTGTGTATATAAAAACTGTTGCCATGTTTTTCTCAAGAAAATGATGCGCATTAGCACATACTAAAGAATGGGATAGACTTTGACTTATTATATACTTATGAAGAGGCGTGGCACCGCCCTAAACTTTTAATTTAATTTGGTTATATCTTTAAAACCGTATTAGATATTTTGATGAAATTTGGTACACAACTACTGACTATCAATGTCTTATAATGGGCAAAAATTGAGCTACGCCCACTTTTTAACCATTGAAAATTTTGATTTTCATCAAAATCTGTTTTCGAGTGATATTAAAATCAAAATATCAAAAGTGGTTAAAAGCGGGCGTGGAACTTTCCCGATTTCGTCCAATTTTTGCCCATTATAAGGCATTGATAGCCAGTAGTTGTGCACCAAATTTCATCAAAATATCTAATACGGTTTTAAAGATATAACCAAATCAAATTAAAAGTTTAGGGCGGTGCTACGCCTCTTCATAAGTATATGCTAAATCAAAGTCTATCCCATTCTTTAGTATGTGCTAATGCGCATCTTTTGTCAAAGTTTCATTAAAATCGCTGTAGCCGTTCTTGAGTAAAACATGCCAATAGTTTTTATATACACTATTTTAGACCCTATAAAAAGAGAAGATGTTTCAGAAACCATACAAAATACAGTAATTCTAATGCTAGATTCGGACGAAGATTCGCCATTTTGATTTTTATTTATTTTATTTTTGTTTACAATTTTTTTTTTATGAAAACATAAGTTTTTAAATGTTGTTTAAAAAATTATATAATTCCGACCGTGCTCCAAAATTTTTCTGATTTTAAATAAAAAAAAACAACTAAATTAAAAAAAAAAAATCATCAAAATCGGAGCTTCTTGAGGCCTTCCTCATTTTGCCTGTTTTTTGGCTTAATTGACTCCACTACATAGTAGTAAATGAGAAAACTTAAAGATTCATTTTAAAATAATTCATGTTTGCTATTTTCAATCAGAATGGACGCTATGGCAGTACTAAATAGAAAATAGCAAACATGTTGACAGTTTTGCTTCTTACTGTATATAAAGGATATATTGCGCAGAAAAATCTTATTCACAAATAGCAATTATATGAAAAAACATTTTAAAGATATCAAATGATTTAACAAAAAAAAAAAAAAAACGTGAGAAATCTGAATAGTAGTATGTACTTACGATTAGAGCTTGGCTTGCATTGAAAAAATGTTTTTGAATTACCGTATAAAATCGTTACAACTCCGAATTCTGTGTATATCATTGCAAAACAAATCATGCGTTAGAGGAGTACTTGCAAATATGATCAATTGATATGCGCATGTCAAAGATTTGTTGCAAGGCTATAAATGCAGGTATGGGCAACTGTGCGTGATCGAATTGTAAAATATTATTTTACAAAATTTTAAAGACAAATGCAGTTTACATTTTGTAGGTGAAATTTAAAAAAAACCTCCTCACAGGTTATGACACTAATTGGTGCACATGATGTCTGTGCATTTTTTCCGAGATTTTAATTGCACTTAAAACTCTGTTTGATATATCAATTAACAGTATCTTCCAACAGGACAACAATATAAAGCAAAAGTCCAAAATTATCAAGGAATGGTTACAACACCACACTTCTAAGGCCCTTGGTCCCAAGATTGTAACCCTAGTGAACATTTGTAGAAAAATGTTGACAGGAAAATCAGAGAAGAATCTAAAAAAAGTGTTTAGGGAATAATAGAGCGAAATCTCAATTGATATTACGAAAAATCTCGAAGGTTCTAATCCTAGAAGACTGAATGTGGCATCTGTTTATTTTTTATTTATTTTTTGACGAGTAAAATCTGGTAATTTCTTAATTTTGGTGAATTATTTCTGGTTGTGTTTTGTTTTATCTTTATGTTTAATTCAACTCTCCATAAATGACTACAGAGTTATACATTATTACTTTTCTTTTTTTGCTTGCCGGGGCGTTCAAAAGCCAAAAACTCTCATGTAGCGACCGAATCTCATCTGGAATCATACATAATTTTAAAGCTTATAAGTTGTGCTTTAATTTAAAGTACTTTTAAAAAAAATTTAGAGCGTTTTTTTTAAAAAAAAAAAAAACGCCAAAGACTTAAATTTAAAAAATTTTGGTGAATAAACATTTTTTTTTTTAAAAAGTAATATTTTTTTTTATAAAAAATACATTTGAAGATAAATTGTTTTGTGTAAGCTATAAATTTTTGAAAATACACAAATGAAAATCACAATATGGAATATGTAATATGGACTATATAGTCCATATTGCCCCACATGCTTATTTGGTACAAAAGTTGCATATAAAAATGTCACTTTCACATTCTTCACATTTTTCATGACTCCATGAACGTCAGATTACACATTGAACCCAAAATTCGCCACGGCGATCTTCAGAATAAACGGTATTACATTATATGCATTTTTCATCTACTTTTCATTTAGTTTACAAATTACAAATAATGACCATCAGACTCGTCATGAAAACTGCAACTAGATTCTCCATCTGAAGAAGATGATAAATACATTTGTTTTTGAGGCTTTTTTCTTTGGTGGTCCATATTGCCCGCAGCATGGTTTTTTATCAAAAACTCTTATGGTTAATGAACTAATTTGTGCTAATATCTTATGAATTGTATTCACTGACTTTATATAGTTAACCATTTATTTAAAAACACCATGTCTTTAAAATGAAATAATTAAATTTACTCCCTTGAAAAAAATTATTACCAAACTCTTTTTTAGAAAAAAACAACTTTACAGAAACATGCGACTTCACCGAACGCTAAAATCGCACTGACATAAGCTTTAGGTATTGGCGTAACGTTTAAATATGAATAACGGTAAATCCTATGTACGCAGTGCAAAATATCCATGTCTTGCATATTACCCACGTAGTCCATATTTCCCTCCATTACCCTAAATCAAAAAATTGCGTACTATTTGTCATAGTCATACAATATATCATTTCAATTTTCAGAAAGATCGGTCGAAATGGAGAGAAGAAAACGTAAAATTTGTGAAACAATGTCAGCAGATATTCCAGTGCCAACGCAGCAAGGGATTTGGTTTGATATTCCTTTTGGATTCCGACGTAAGCTCAAGCCTGTGGAAATATTAAGCGAATGCAAAACAGCATTTGAAGTTAATGCGCCATCCCTCGTGATTTTTCAAAGTGGTTCCGATGGTTCCAGACAGGTCATTTTTCTGTGGAGGACGAACTTCAAGAAGGCCGCCCAAAATTTTCGACTGATTATGCAAGTGTAGCGCTGGTGATGTCTAAAATTGACGAAGATCCAAGATTGACCTAGGAAATCATTGCTAAGGAACTGAGCTTGAATGCCGTATCGCAAATATTAAAAAATGATCTTCGATACACGAAGAAATTTGCACGATAGGTTCCTAGAATTTTAAGTGATGTTAAAAAGAGGCACGTGTGCGTTTTGCTAAGTATTTTCTTGAAAAATTCAAAAACGGAGAGTCTGACATTTTCAAGAAAATTGTACCATGTGATGAAGCATGCTTTTATAAGTTCGAAACCAAACAACAATCCATGGTATAAAGCCCAGAAGGTTTAAATATACCCGTTAAAGCAAAGCTACAAAAGTCAGCAACAAAAGTAATGATGTCAGTTTACTTCACCAGAGAGAAAGTTGTAGCTGTTATTCTTGGAAAAAGGTCAGACGGTTACTGCTAAGTGGTATACTAAAACCTGCTTACCAAAATTTTTCCAAAATTTATTGGGAAAACGCCAAAAAAAGGCGCTATGCCGCTACTTTCTGCATCACTATAATGCGCCAGCGCACACTGCTGAAAAAACGACAGATTTTATTGCGCTTTCAGGAATCGAAAAAATTCGTCCAGAACCTTATTCCCCAGATCTAGCGCCTTGTGACTTCTGGTTGTTTCCACAAAAAAAAAAAAAAATAAAAAATTTTGAGAGGGAGAGCCTTCAACAGCAATGAGGAGATAATAAATGCGGTTAGTGATGAAATTGTAAAACTGCAAAAATCCGATTTTGAAGACTTATTCAAGATAGATTTATCGACTTTAAAAATGTATCAAAATAAATGCCGATTACGTTGAAAAAATACAAACAGATGGAGAACACGGTGGTTTTTAAAAAATTTTAACTTTTTGAAATACCACCCGCGATTTTTTTCAGGGATAATGTTGGGGGACCCTTCTAGTATCTAAATCCGCAAACCGCGAAATCGAACGTCCAGCCGTTTTTTTTTTTCGACCTTTTAGTTTTTTTAACGATTTTTGAGTATATCTCGGTGTGTATATACATATTATGTACACATATATATGTATATACGTACATATATATACTTGCATATGTATATATGTGTAATATATATATATGGATATATATATACATAGATACAGACATACATTTAAAAGGTATAGTTTCCGCACCATTTATTTTTTAAAAAAATCGGTTTTTTCGTATTTAAGAAAAACACAAACAAAAACCGGAAACGAAAGTAGTCATTTTAGATGTGATTTTTGATGCTTGATCCGATTCCGGTATTAGAATTGCTCTATTACGTCTGGACTTTGAGATATCCTTATATATATGTTTCAAGGACACCATTTTTTTTTCCTATTTTTGAAGTTATATAACAAGATAAGGTAATACTATGCCGTAAAATCTGGTATGACAGTTAATAGCCCTAGTTTTTTCCTTGAAAACTCAATCAAACCGATACCGATATCTTTTTTTTTTGTCGGAGATATCTTTGCCTAAAAAGTTAAAAAAGTGCAAAAACACGATTTTTGGCTATATTGGATGTTTTATGCAAGATACACAAAATTTTTTTGGGAATTTCTATTACCAGAAACATTTGGTACTTTCTTTTGGCTTTAAATTGAGCTATCAAATGTTTATCTGCAATATTTTTCTGCAAAGTTATGTTAACTTTAAAATCACACCATGAAACCTAAAGCAAAAAATCTCAGTTTTCGGCAATATTTGAGGTTGTATACAGTACGGACGAAATTCGTCTGCTCTTTTTTACCAACCGAAGCATTTAAAACCATTCTTTATCTTTAAAATGAGCTAACAAGTGGTCTCTTGTAATTGTTTTCTAAAAAGTATATATATAGCCAAAGATCGTGTTTTTGCACTTTTTAAACTTTTTAGTCAAAGATATCTCCGACAAAAAAAAAAGATATCGTTATCGGTTTGGTTGAGTTTTCAAGAAAAAAAATAGGGCTATTAACTGTCATACCAGATTTTACGGCATAATATTACCTTATCTTGTTATATAACTTCAAAAATAGGAAAAAAAATGGTGTCCTTGAAACATATATATAAGGATATCTCAAAGTTCAGACGTAATAGAGCAATTCTAATACCGGAATCGGATTAAGCATCAAAAATCACATCTGAAATGACTACTTTCGTTTCCGGTTTTTGTTTGTGTTTTTCTTAAATACGAAAAAACGGATTTTTTTAAAAAATAAATGGTGCGGAAACGATACCTTTTATATGTATGTATGTATGTATGTATGTATATATATATCCATATATATATTACACATATATACATACACAAGTGTATATATCTACGTATATACATATATATATGTACATAATATGTATATACACACGAGATATACTCAAAAATCGTTAAAAAAACTAAAAGGTCAAAAAAAAAAAAAAATGGCTGGACGTTCGATTTCGCGGTTTGCGGATTTAGATACTAGAAGGGTCCCCCAACATTATCCCTGAAAGAAATCGCGGGTGGCATTTCAAAAAGATAAAATTTTTTAAAAACCACCGTGAGAATAAAGTCATAAATTTAAACATTTTTGTGGGTCGTGACTCTTTACGCCCATATAACAGGTCAAAAAATTCAAGCTAATTCCTTGTCAAAAAATAAATCGAATTTGTTTATGATGTTTATACCCTACACCCAGGGTATATTCACTTTGTCCTTCCGTTCGTAACGCAGAGAAGGAGGCGTGGCAGATATAGAAAAGTATATATTGTGACGAAAAATCAAAACAACTGAAAAGAAACTTCACGAAAATACTTGACAGTTCGAGATGTCAATAAAACCAGTGACGTCACGAAAGTACTTGACAGTTCGAGATGTCAATAAAGGGAATCAACGAGATGTTGCCATATGTTTCGCTAATGCAATTCTAGAACGTTCATATGGGTATAAAAGGAGCTGTTCATGATAGCTGAACACAGTCGATTTTAAGCAATAAAGTGAAAAGGTTGTACACACAGTGCCAGTGAAAGTAAATAAAGTGCTAATTGTAATATTAGATTTTGAATGTAATAAATAGTGAAATAAACAATTGTACCGAGTGAAAATAAACATTTGTAATTTAAATAAACCATTTTATAACTAAATAAAGTGTGTGTTTCTGATTGCTACACAATCCAGTGATCGAACTCAGAAAACTGTTAGACTGAAATTATCGTCATAGAGACAGGAAATTTCGTAACAATTGGTCAATTGGTGTCAGAAGTGGGATTGTGTAAAAAGAATTTGCAGTCAATAAAAATAATAAAATGGTTAAGTTTGAAGATCTAATCAATGATCAACTTAAAAAGAGTTGGAAAAGCGGAATTTACAAACGGCTGGCAGAAAGTTGGAACTGCAGCAGCGATTGCGGAGTGCTTTTGAAGAAGATGGTGTGAATATTGATGAGTTTGACTTTGCACATAGTTTAACAGAAGAGACATCGAAAGTAGAGGAAGCTTCTGGACCAGCGGCAAGTAGTGAAGTTGTGGATATGTCAAAGATCGAGCAAATGTTAATGGTGATGACGCAGACAATAAGTCAATATGCACTGCAGATTGATCAAAGGTTAAGTCAGAACGCGCTGCAGACGAATAAAAATATCCAGGCGGTTCGGGAAGAAATTGATTAGAGCTTTAGCCAGAACGCGCTGCAGATTCGGGAAGAAATTGATCAGAGCTTTAGTAAGAACGCGCTGCAGATGAATAAAAATATCCAAGCGGTTCGGGACGAAATTGATCAGAGCTTAAGTTAGAACGCGACGCAGATGCACACAATGAATCAAAATATGGAGGCCGTTCGTACGGATGTTACAAAAATAGTAAATGACCTCGATGCAAAACTGACTGAGTTACGAGATGACGTTGAATCCTTCAAAGAAAATGTTGAAAATAGTCCTGAAAACGTTAATAAAAGGATTCAAGAGTTGAAAATAAGCGAACCAACAACTCAAGTTATTAAAGAAATCAGCGCAGTGAGGCTTAAGGCACCCACATACGATGGAACAACGCCTTTCAGTGTTTTCAAGCTCCAACTCGAAACGACATCCACTCATGGCATTTGAGACAATGATAGCGCAGCAGCAGCGCTTATCGTCGCTTTAAAAGGCGCAGCTGCAGAAGTATTGCAAACGGTTCCAGTGGCGGAGCAGAAAAATTACAAGGCGGTGATGAATGCCTTACAGCGAAAATATGGCAGCGACCACATGAAACAGATTCACAGACTGGAGTTGAAAAGTCGTATCCAGAAATCTGGTGAGTCCTTGCAGGAGTACGCTGCGGATATTGAAAGATTGGCACACCTTTCCTATCCGGACGAGTTAAGTGTCGTAGCTGAAAAATTCAAAATAGAGGCGTTTATTGACGGCATACGTGACTCTGAGACATAATGCGAGACAATGAGGAGCCCGAAGGCAGCATTTAATGAAACAGTAACGGTTGCCCTCACTCAAGTGACGATTGCAATGACATGCCGCCCAACATTGAAAACTTGTCGGATGAAGATGGAGGCTGAAAAGAAAAATTCATCATTCAACAGCAGTAGCTTCAGCGGAAAATGCTATAATTGTGGTAAGCAGGGACACATGGCACGTGACTGCCGTTCACGTCGTAAACGAGCTGCATCACGTTCACCAAGAAGAAAAATTGAAAATAAGGTGAACGATAGTGAAAATGGTAACGAAGAGCAGTCGTTAAACTAAAGAGAATCAGTACAGCGGGGCGTGAGCTGACTCCCACTTATGATTGCCCCATAGTCTTAGTTTCGAAGCTCTGCCGGAATTCCAACAGCCTTACCATTGGTGGAAAAATCAACGAAAGAACATGTGAGTTGACTTTGCATACGGGCGCATCGCATTCAATTGTGAGGAGTGATTTATTTGATAGACGACGAGTTACGCCGTTAAATGGGATCCAATTGAGAACAGCGACAGGAGAAATTGCGCAAATAGTAGGAAAAGTTACAGCCAGTATTCTTATCGGCAACAAAAATGTGGAACATGATCTTATTGTTGCAAACATCACCGATGAGGTTATCATTGGCGTGGACTTCCTGATTCGACACGGGTTCACTTTGGACCTTAAGAAAAAGACGTTAAGGTATGCCAATGTGGAGTTGCCTTCGGGCACTGGCTATGGACAAAATTTAAAAATTTCAAGAGCCTACATAAGTGAGCGCTGTCGAATTGAACCCAACACAGAAGAAATTATTTGGGCTACAACAAGTGAAGACTGTGGGACAAGCCATCTGTGGTTAGTGGAAGCAGATAAAAAAAAACGTAAAGAGAGACCTGATTATTTGAAAGACCCTAGTAAAACCAAGAGTGGGCAACAAAATACCGGTACGAATTTTGAATCCAACAAATCAGCCGAAATGGATGCAAAAAGGTGAACTTATGGCGCATTGTGAGAAAGTTACGGCTGTTATAAATTGTGAAAATGACCAGCAGGACAGAAAAGGTGCAACTTTAACAAAAACATCGGCCTTGGAAGTATTGACGAAAGAATGGACAAAGAAGTTGTCTGCTCAGAAAAAAAATATAGCAAAAAAGTTTATGCAAAAGCATTGGCGGATATTTGCGTCCAAAGGAGAAAATAATGGCCGAACATCAGTGGTTAAACATCGCATTGATACAGGTAATTTTCAGCCAATTCGTCAACCTCCAAGGAAGCTAGCACTTGCTAAGAGAGAAGAAGTGATGGGCCTTATAGAGGAAATGGAGCAAGAAAATGTCATTGCACCATCGGAAAGCCCGTGGAGTTCTCCGGTCTTACTTGTCAAGAAAAATGACGGAAGTATGCGATTCTGTGTGAATTACAGGAAATTGAATGACGTCACCAAAAAAGCTGTCTTGTTACCCAGGATCGATGATACACTGGATACGTTATCAGGAGCAACATGGTTTTCCACCCTGGACTTACAAAGTGGATATTGGCAGGTGGAAATAGATGACAAAGACAAGGAGAAAACTGCCTTTAGTATTGGGAATGGTCTATGGCAGTTTAACGTCATGCCGTTTGGTCTTTGTAACGTTCCAGCTACCTTCGAGCGGTTAATGGAACGAGTTCTCAAAGGTCTACATTGGAGGACTTGTTTAGTGTATCTCGATGACATAATCATCATGGGAAAAGATTTCGATGACCACTTGAAAAACTTGGAGGAAGTGTTTGAGCGCTTGGTGGCAGCTGGACTAAAATTAAGTGCGAAAAAGTGCTCACTTTTCCAGCGTGAAGTCAAATATCTGGGACACAAGGTAACGTCAGAAGGAATACACACAAATGAGGATAAAATAAAAGCTGTCGAAAATTTGCCACGACCATCTAATCTTCATGAGTTTCGAAGTTTTCTGGGCCTATGCACTTACTACCGACGTTTTGTTCCTGGTTTCGCAAACGTCGCAGGCAGTCTACATGAGCTGACACAGAAAAATCGGAAATTTGAATGGAGTAGCACACAGGAAACTGCATTCCAAAAGCTGAAAGAATTATTGTCTACAGCGCCAGTACTCCAATGCCCGGTGAAATATTTGTATTGGACACCGATGCGAGTCGATATGGTATTGGAGGAGTTTTGTCCCAAGTCATCAAAGCAAAATTCTGTCGAAACCTGAGAGGAATTATTGCGTAACTCGGAGAGAGTTCCTGGCAGTAATGGAATGCGTAATACACTTCCATAAGTACTTGTATGGACAGCACTTTCTCCTGAGGACAGACCATGCGGCATTAAGGTGGCTACTTCAATTCAGGGATCCTGAAGGCCAAATCGCACGGTGGATAGAACGCTTGCAGAGCCATGATTTCACCATAGAACATCGCAAATATATACTAGAAGCGTTTTTTGAGATAATCGAACCAAATTTGACTCAGACACTCAAAATTATAAATGAAAGCTCTCAACAAAAATTGGGTGAAATCAGACAAGGGGGCGTGGCACCTCCCATATAAGCAAAAGCTTCAAAATGCTATACTGAAAGCGTTTTTTGAGATAATCCAACAAAATTTCACTCAAATACTGCAAACTATAAATGTACGCTCTAAACTAAAACTAGACGAACTCGGATAAGAGGGTGTAGCACCTCCTATATAAGCAAAAGTTTCAAAACGCTATACTGAATTTTTGAGATAGTTCAACCAAATTTCCTTCTGACACTAAGAACTATAAATGCAAGCTCTGAGCAAAAACTGGGTGAACTCGGACAAGAGGGCGTGGCACCTCCCATATAAGCAAAATTTTCAAAATATTGCAGTGTAGGGTATTTATTTTTTGGCCAGGCCAAAAGTTACACCCTTACTAGTTTTTTTTTGATTAAAGCCCCCCATGTTGAGTAAAAAACGAAAAACGCTAAGATTTGGGTAAAAAACGTGATTTTTGGCGGAATGCGAAATTTAGAGTTTTTCGTTTTTTGCTCATCAAAAAAACATCATAAGCAAAGTCGATTTATTTTTCTTCAAGGAATTTGCTTGAATTTTTTCAAAATTTTCGGCCCTGTTATGTGGGCGTAAAGAGCGATTTAGACTTTTCAACCCATTCTGTCGCCACGACGCACATATGATTTTTCTGAAATTTATTACGGAATATTTGTTAGATATCATGCTGTCTTGCCTTATGTGTCGCTATGGTGTGCTCGATCGCATTTCGCCAAAAATCGCATTTTTTTCCCCAAATTTTTCGTTTTTAATTTTTTACTTAATTAAAAAAAAAATCATAAATAAAATCAATTTATTTTTCATCGAAGAGTTTGCTAGAATTTTTCAAAATGTTAGGACCTGTTATATGGCCGTAATGAGCGATTTAGACATTTTTACCTATTTTGTCGCCACGACCCACATACAATTTTTCTGAATTTTACTCCAGAATATTTGGAAAGGTACTCCGTAACATATCTACTACTTCTGAAATATGTGCTCTCCCGTATATTATCGGAAATCTCGATTTTCCCAAAAATTTTAGATAAAACGATGTCCTGACACCATCTCGGGTCGAAAAATTTAATTTTATAGTTCTAGGAATATCTTCCACCACATTTGGTTATTGAAAATAAAAAAAAAAATTTTCTTAAAACCAGGGTCATATAAGAGGAGATTATTTTCGGATATGCCCATATAATTTGTATAAAAGATCGATTTAAAGGCTTCGGGGTGGTGACTGGATGGTTGAAATCAAAAAACCTAGAAATTAACATACTATGAGCGACACCTACAAAAGTTTTTTACTTTTTGCAATTATAAAAAAAAAATAGACGCGAATTTTAATTTTTATTGACTTAACAGAAACTTTAATTTATCCTTTGTATGTATGCATTCTCCTTTCAATCCTAGGAGGAGCATAGGGCCAATATGAAACGTCTCCATTTGTTGCGATCCCTTGCGATGACTTTGATCTCTTGCCGCGACTTTCCCGATTCTTGTATTTCCTTTTCCAGCGACCTTTTCCATTTGGTTTTGGTTCTACCACGTCCTCTACTGCCTTGTGGATTCCACTCAAGAGAAAGGCGACAGATTTCGCTGTGTGGTTTCCGGAGAGTATGACCAATCCATCTCCACTTGCGCAGCTTGACCTCGTTTGCTATAGCCCTCTGATTGCATTTTTGAATTATAATATAAATTATAACAAAACAAAAGCTTAACACCTCGATATTTTATACATAACAAAATTAAAAAAGTCCATATATTTCGTCCCAAAACTAAGTCCACATTTTCACACTTAGTTAACTTGAAGTCGTGTAGCTAAAAAAAAATTAAACTTTAAATTAAAAATGCATATTTTGTCTCTTTCTTTGTCTTTTATTATACTTTTTGGTCTTTTCGAGCATTCCCCTTCCCTGTTAATTTGTGAATTTTGACCAAATTTGCGTCCAATCCTCCAAAGGGGCTGTTTTTAGAGTTTCCTTATTGGTAAACGTGATTATTCTTATTTTGGACTCTAAATAATCTCATTAATGTTCAATTGGATTAAAGCCAGAAGATTTTGGGCATGCTCAATCTGCTTAGAGGTTCTGTAGCGCAACCATTCTGATCGTGTAGTCTTCGGCGTTTAAAATAAATTCAATTTCTTCTATTTCTCCAACTCCCCATCCTGGGAAATAGCCTAAAACCATGATGGAAGAATCGCATTGCTTACCGTACTTCTAATGTTTTTCTCATTTATTATCCATATTTATCGATGATTTTCCGTTCTATGCAGACTCAGTTCAAGATTATTGGTGGGGAAAATCATCATCGAAAAACATGAAAAAGGGACAATCAGGAGCTAAATAAGAACTAGTAAGGGTGTAACCTTTGGCATGGCCAAACATTAAATAACCTACACTGCAGAATTTTGAAAATTTTGCTTATATGGATGGTGCCACGCCCTCTTGTCCGAGTTCACTCAGTGTTTGCTCAGAGCTTGCATTTATAGTCCTTAGTGTCTGAGTAAAATTTAGTTCGATTATCTCAAAACCGTTTTCAGTATAGCGTTTTGAAGCTTTTGCTTGTATGGGAGTTGCCCACCCTCTTGTCTGATTTCACCCAGTTTTCGTTGAGAGCTTGCATTTATAGTCCTTAGTGTCTGAGTAAAATTTAGTTCGATTATCTCAAAAAACGTTTTCAGTATAGCGTTTTGAAGCTTTTGCTAGTATTGGAGGTCCCACGCCATCTTGTCTGATTTCACCCAGCTTTCGTTGAGAGCTTGCATTTATAGTTTTTAGTGTCAGAGTAAAATTAAGTTTGATTATCTCAAAAAACGCTATCAGTATAGCGTTTTGAAGCTTTTGCTTATATGGGAGGTGCCACGCCCTCTCGTCCGAATTTGCCCAGTTTTTTTTCAGAGCTTGCGCTTTTGATTCGCAGTATTTATGTGCATTTTGGTTGCATTGTCGTTAAAACTACTCCAAAAGTTGCATTTATAATATATTTTTTGTATGGGCGATAGGCGTGTCCGTTGACCGATTTTGCTCATTTTCAATCCCACGAGCTAACATTGAAGACGGAGGCAGTGTACCAAATTTCACTGAATTATCTCGCTCAGTTTTCCGAAAAAATTTATTTTAAAGTCCGAAGACTACATGATCATTTTTTAAAAAAATTTTCAGCCTTGCATAGCTAAATTAGATTTGCCGCAACGATGAATCTTCCAGTTAATTCGATGATCCGAACCATACAACCAGATTAGCAAGAAAATGTTAGCTCTACAGAACCCGTAAGCATATTGAGTACTCCCGAAATCTTCTGGCCTTAATCCAATTTAACACTAATGAGATTATTTAGAGTCCAAAATTAGAATAATCACGTTTACCAATAAGGAAACTCTAAAAACGGCCCTTCTGGAGGATTGGAAGGAAATTTGGTCAGAATTCGCAAAAAAACAGGGAAGGGGAATGCTCGAAAAGACCAAAAAGTATAATAAAAGACAAAGAAAGTCACAAAATATGCATTTTTAATTTAAAGTTTAATTTTTTTTAGCTACATGACTTCAAGCTAACTTAGTGTGCAAATGTGGACTTTCTTTTGGGACGAAATATATTTGATTTTGTTATTTATAAAAAATCAAGGTGTTGAGCTCAGATAACGGATAAATTAAAGTTTCTGTTACCTCATTAAAAATAAAATTCGCGTCTATTTTTTTTTAATTATTGCAAAAAGTAAAAAAACTCTTGTAGATGTTGACTCCCTTCTGACGCTCAGAGTATATCTTAAATTTTTATAAGAAGTATAACCTTAAGCCCTTTGCAAGGGGCGCTAAGGGGAAGCTGTGCTGCTATAATTATTTTTTATTGTCATATTCGACTTCGGCTAACCAAAAAATCTACAAATACTCATACTTTTTACATTTTTATAAAATGTGTAACAGGTCATTCAATAAGTCCGTAGGATGACACATAGATAGCGTTACTAGAATTTTTTTGTATACAATTTTTATTTAGTACCCGGTGGCGTTTTTGAGCGACATCATCCATTATGATATTGTCATCGATGAATCATCAAGAAAATAACACGAACATAGCGCTCTCCAAATTAAATTTTCCGAAATGATTTTTTCATCGATGACTCATAGTGGGGATGTACGGAAGTTAGTATTCTCTGCCGGAAAATGTCTTTTAAATGTCTCTAAACTTCTAAAATGTTCCGAATCGGTGAAATTGTCTGTTAAAAGTCGATAACAAGAGTATGGCTGCATGACATTGTCTGTTACATGTCGCCATCAACGAGTAAAAGTCATGGATACAACCGATTGCTATTTTTGCTGTGAGTTTGTCAAGCGAATTGAAATAAATAAATAAAAAATTTCGTGTCTTCCTATAAAATGTGATTAATTTAAATTAAAAAGATATATTTTGTAACTGTTAATTTAACAATGAATACGACCCAGATTAACCATTTTGAGGTGAGTTAATATGTTCTTAAGAAAATTCTTTAAATATAGTTATTATAACGTCTGAATTTTATCATTTAATAGATTTCCGTCGTCGACCTACTTATAAAGAATATAACCGAGAATTTTGCTATTGGATGGATAAGTGTGAAAATTGCAGCACATCCCTTTGCAAACATTAGACACGCATTACCAGATAGAACAATTGCCAGCGGCTGGATGACCTACGCCATTGTATCAAATATGAATTTTTTTAAGTGAGATATGAACTTTTGTTTATGTCAAATCTTGAGAGGTGGTGCTTTCGTTAGATATCGGGTGGTAAAAGTCGAGAAAATTAGTTTTTTGCAAATATCTTAGGTTATTAAAAAAAAAAAAAATGCATAATTTTTTTATAGGAAATTTTCTGAGCAATATTTCACCAAGGCACAATTTTACTGGAACACAAGATTATACCTACTATTGGAATAACACCCACCAAAAAGTTCAACTTTGATACTATGACATATTTAATAGTACATAGTTATTTTCATTTGTTTATAAGTATTCTTATTTAGGGCCAAAGGCCCAAGTTGCTAGTGTCATGTTTTAAAAGATTGTTTATTTAATTAATATAAATTGAAATATATTAATTAATAAATTTAAATAAAACAAATGCAAAACCAAAAAAAGAAAATTTTCCAGATCTATGCTGACTTGTTTGTGACAAAATCATTAGTGAAAACACGATGACATTTTCCTCTACAACTCACTCGGAAGTATATGCATAAGTGACTTATTCAAGAGGGAATCATACTGATATTGTCTGCTACAAGTCGCTAGCACACTGACGACTCAGTGACATTATCAGCATAAGTCATCAGTGATTTTTTGGACATTTGTTCTAAAAGTTCATGCATGAAGTCAAACAAATGTCTCCGTTTGTCACCTATGATTTAATTTTGTCTCTATTCATCATCGATGAATCGTAGTGCCGTTCGCCACAGGGTACTTACCTTCAAACAATACGTGTATAAATTTGACAGCAATCTGACTATTGATTCGTGAGTTATAGTATTTTGTGTGAAGCAACTTTTGTTAGTGAAAAAAAAAAATGGAAAAAGTGCATTTCGAGCTTTGATAAAGCATTGCCTATTGATGAAAAAAAATGCAGTGGAAACCAAACAATTGCTTGATAAACATTATCTGAACCCTGCTCCATCGAGACAAATGGTAGAAAAGTGGATTGCTGAATTTAAACGTGGCTGTACCAGCACAAATGATACAGAGCGCAGTTGACGCTCAAATTAGGCTGTTATTCCAGAAAGCATAAAAAAAATCCACAAATTGGTTTTGAACGATCGCAAATTGAAGGTGCACGAGCTAGCTGACATTGTAAAGATATCAGATGGTAGTGTTTTTACCATTTTACATGGGTATGCAAAAGCTCAGTGCAAACTGAGTGCCGCGTGAGCTCACAACAACGAATTGATGCTTCAGAGGAGTGTTTGGCGCTGTTAAACCGCAATAAAATCGAATTTTATCGTCGATATGTGACAATGGATGAAACATGGCTTCACTATTACACACCAAAATCCAAAATACAGTCAGCTGAGTGGACAGCAGTCGACGAACCAAATTCAAAGCGAGCAAAGACGCAACAGTCGGCCAGTAAGGTAATGGCGTCTGTATTTTGGGATACAAAGGGAATAATATTAATTATTATTATAGGCTTAATTGGTCAGTGAAATAATATGTAAAAATAGTAAAAACGACTATCTTACATTTACTCCCTACGTTTCGGCGATATGAATGTCACCTTCATCAGGGGTAGTTTATTAAATCTTTAAACAAAAAGAAAACAATATTTAAAACACAAACATTAAAACAAAAACTTACAGAAGAAATTACATTAAAAAACAGAAGCAAACAATTAAATTTATCAAAGATGTTAAATTTAAAAATTAAACACTGCCGGTGACTGAACGAAATTTATAAGTTTAAAGGGCAATATGATAGCTGCAACTAATGTTGTCTTTATCTTCTTTTGTGTTCATTGTCGTCTAATAATATTCATCGACTATCTCCAAAAAGGAACCACTATCAACAGCGACCATTACTGTGCACTTTTGGTTCGATAGAAGGCTGAAATCGCAAAGAATCGGCCACATTTGCAAAAAAAAAAAAAAATGTTGTTTCACCAAGACAATGCACCGTGTCACAAATCGATGAAAACGATGGCAAAATTGAATGAATTGGGCTTCAAATTGCTTGTCCACCCACCGTATTCTGCAGATTTAGCCCCCAGCGACTTTTTCCTGTTTTCAGATTTCAAGAGAATGCTTGCTGGAAAGAAACTTAAGTCCAATGATGAAAAAATCTCTGTCACTGAGGCCTATTTTCGACGAGAAAGAGACATCGTACTATAAAAGTGGTATCGAAAAGTTGGAAAATCGCTATACTCGTTATATCGCCCTCGAAGGCAACTATGTTGAATAATAAAATCGAGTTTTGTCAAAATTTTGTTTTTTTCTTTCTTATCCTACAGACTTATTGAGTGACCTGTTAATTTCAACCCCTCTTAGATGGTGGCTTTAAGGGGGGTACTAGGGGTTGACTGAGTGGTCAAATTATTTTTAGTTTTCATTTTCGGTTCAGTGCACTTAAAAACCTAAAGCTGTACACAAATTTCAAATGTTTAGAACAAGTACAATTCTGACCCCTAAGTGGGTATTAAGGGGCATTTTGTCAAAATCTGAGAGTAATAGGTAAATTCTTACCTCAGCTTTCTACTACAAGACTTTTTTTGTGGGCCTGTGTTATCACTGATAATTGTTTGTTGATATTAACTTCTTTTTTTATTTCAGCTAGTTTTGGAAGGCGTCAATCGTTGCTCCGTCGCTGAAATACGAGCAAATTGGTTACGAATGCTTGGAACATTAGGCTGTTTGCTCCATGAAAGCTTAGCTAAAATAATCATTTTATTTATATTGGAAACATGTTGTAATGTGAGTATTACTATATAGCACATATGTGTACTATTAGGCATGCGCTTATTTTACGATTTTCTGATTTTCGTTCATGCCGCCCCCTGAAATCCTTCTAATGGTCACAAAAAACAAATACTATGAAGTTTCACGGCGATCGGATAACGATAACCCGGCCCGCAAGAGAGGTCAAGGTCAAGTTGAGGTTTCAGGCAAAACATAATGAAAATTTTTTTTAAACTTAATTAAATTAGTCAAAGCATAACTTTATCTTATAGCAAATTTAGATACCTTTCCAACAAGCTATAATTGTTTAAAATCGGGTAATAAATACGAATTCTATGAATTTTTCTTTTATCGACATTAGCAAAATTGCCGCAAAATGCTATTCTACTACCTTTCCAGTATTTCAATTTGCTATAAGATAAAGTTACGCTTTGACTAATTTAATTAAGTTAAAAAAAAATTTTCATTATGTTTTGCCTGAAACCTCAACTTGACCTTGACCTCTCTTGCGGGCCGGGTTATCGTTATCCGATCGCCGTGAAACTTCATAGTATTTGTTTTTATGACCATTAGAAAGATTTCAGGGGGCGGCATGAACGAAAATCAGAAAATCGTAAAATAAGCGCATGCCTAGTGTACTATACGATAAATTATTTTTTCGATTTCTATGATAGCCCAGGAAAATTAGACGAAAAGAGAACTGCTGTGCGAAATAATTCCGGAAATACAGGGTGGCTGATTCGAAGTGTTACCAATTCAAAAGACTATATTTTTAGTTTCCATGCACAGATTTTATTGATCAAACGCTATAATTGTTGGGAAATGTTCAAATTTTAAGAATCTACTTGAGATTTTCGATATGGCCACCTTTGGCCTTAACTATGGCCCGTAGACGGTCTAAGAACGAGTCGCATGCCGCACGAATTTGATTTTGTGGAAGTTTGCGGCATTCTCGTTGAAGGGCCACTTTTAGCGCATCAACGCTCTGGTATTTTTTAGTCAAGACCTTCCTGTCCAACATACCCCAGATTGAGAAATCCAGCGGATTCGCATCAGGCGAATTTGAGAGCCATTGTTGAGCAGAAATGAAGCTAGGAACGTTTTTTTCTAACCATTCTTGATTCACACGAGCTTTGTGTGACGGTGCCGAGTCTTGTTGGAATGTCCATGGCTTGCGACCGAAATGTTTGCGTGCCCACGGTAGTAAAGCACCCTCCAACACTGATTCACGATACACCTGGGCGTTTACTTTGACGCCAGCGGCCAAAAAAACGAGTGGTGAGCGCCCATCAGCAGTCACTGCAGCCCAAACCATCACATGCGGTGGTGCCTGCGTCCTGGTGGCCAAACGAACATTCAAATTTTCGTAGGACCTCTCTGTCAAGTAAACCCGATCATTTTGTTTGTTTACATATTGCTGGATACAGTAATTTTTCTCATCAGAGAAGACAATTTGTGACAGATTTCCGGCGGCGTGCAAGCGCAACAACTCCTTGGCTCTATCGAGCCTAACTTTTTTTTGAGCAGGAGTGAGATCATGCGCCTTTTGGAACTTGAGGGCGTTTAGTCCGAGCTTGTTTGACAATATGTGTTGCATTCGTTCACGCGATATTTTCAGCTCGGCAGCCATTTGTCTGCCACTGCGTCTCGGATTTCGCTCAATTCTGGCCTTCACCTTTCGAACCATTTCTGGTGATGTTGCAGTTATTTTCCGACCACCACCATGTCGTTTGGCAACGCTGCCGGTACCATTGTAACGTGTTATGGTCCGATACACAAACATTTTATTCACTTTTAAATGTTTCAGCTCACGAACAATTGCTGGTTGCGATTTTCCAGCCAAATAAAGAGCAATCACACTATTACGTTTGAATTCCATTTCGAAAATTTTTTATTTTCAATAAATTGACGCGCAAATGCTTTTGGTTACTTGTTGCCAATAGAATAAACTAACATCATGCCAATTTTTAGACAGCTGTCATGTTCCATCTGTCAGATAAGTCTATCTGAAATTGGTAACAGTTCAAATCAGCCACCCTGTATCTTTATTTATGCATGATAAATAAAGTATGAAAAGTCCATTGCAAAGCCGTGTGCGCATAAACAGTTATTTAGGCTCAAAGGTCGCTAGCTCAGTTTTTTGCAAATATCTCGCTAATGCTTACTTTTACAGAAAAATTTATTTATTTATTTGATCAATGTCAAACAGAGATGACATCTCTTACAGACTAAACAAAATTTGCTTAACTAAAAAATAACAATAACATAAATATACATAAATAAGATCGTATAATTAAAAGCGTTCAAGTACCCCAATTTGATTTAAAACTAGATAGAGATAACTTTTAAAGCAATCTCTGGAAAATTAAAAATGTCTATATCAGCTAATAATACATTAGTAATACTAAGGCAAAATTATTTCTCAGTAAATTAAAGCGGAAGTGAAAACTTTCTCTAAGGTTTCTAAGAGGCGAATTAAAATTAATCTTGAATAAAATATTTTGGTCTTCATTTTTGTAACACAGGAAATTTCCTACAAAAGTACGTAAAAAATGTTTTCGTACGACTTATAGTTTAGGAGATCACCCAATTCAAAAAGTTGTGAACAGTAATGATAAGAAATGCTACCTACTTATACATTCATATTGAAATATCTTACTTTTTAAGTTGCGATAACTCTTCAATAAGGAGTCGTGCAAACAAAATTAAAATACGGTTCAAAAGATAACACTATGCAACAAATGAGTAAAAATTTTTTCCAAAGGGAATGCCATTATTCATTTTATATGTAAAATGGGCTGCTGATTCCGAAAATCGCATTATTTTTTTTTTTTATTTCGTGTCGTTTTCGAGATATCGGTCATTTTCGGTTTTCGGACCAAAAAAAAAAGATAGTTCCATTTAAATACAAATATCTCAAGAACCAATGTTTGTATTCAAACGTATTATATTTCATATTAAAGGTAATTACTAAAAATGATATTCACATCACTTTTTGGTTGGTTTGTTAGTTTCGGCGAAATAAATTGATTTCTAAAAAAAACATTTTTTTTTTTCGAAAAAATTAACAAAAAATCAAAATCAACTGCAGATTTATACAAGAAGAAATAACTTTTTTATATTTTTTTTTTTTTGTATCATAGACTATATATTTGTGAAGAAAATAAGATACCACTTGAAAAAATCGATGGAAAAATGCAAAAGTTGTATACAATTCATTGAAAAGTTACCAAAATGCGTTTTTCCCTATTTGTTTCGTTTTTTTGTAATAAACTGTTCGATAATTAAAACTTTTTGTAAAACGCATGAGAAAATCCAAGAAATTCTTAAAGTAGGCGTTAAAAAAAAAATACCCGTATCTCGTCGTTTTTCTCCAGCACGTCAGATTTTTTTTTAATCGATTTTTGAAGTTTTTTTATCCACTGTATTTACATGAAAAATACAAAAATAGAGCATTCTTGTGTTAAATCGATTAATTTAACTATATGATCCTTACATTTGAGGTGTATTATGTGTTCAGTAAACTTATGCAGGATATTACGAGGAATATTTTTGTGGAAAATTTTAACCCTCTAAGACCCTTGCAAGTGGGTCATTTTGACCCCCCCATATTTAGGTCAAAATGACAAACATGTGGGGGTTTTAGAGGGTTAAAATTGAAAATTAAAGAAATTGGCTCTTGTGGCAACATTGACGAGGCGTCTAATATTCAATATATAATTGACGGTATAAACGATTTGCACATAAATAAAGCTATTTTGTACGGTGTGACAAATCTCAAAGATTTTAAGCAAAAACTATTGTGTTATGAAACATTTCGCGAAAAATTAAAACCACAAAATGAAAAACCTGTTGTTTGTTTCGATCAAAAAATTAACCGGGAGAAATCAAACAAAATTTATAAAAGTAATGAAAAGGGATTGTCATGTTTTAACTGTGGGGCAAAAGGCCATAAATCAATTGATTGTGAAAATAAAAATAAAGGGACAAAATGTTTTAATTGTAATAAATTTGGCCACATAACAAAAAAGTGTACGGAAAAGAATGAAAACGTGAAAAGTAATACTCGTTATTTAAAATTTGAATGTGACATTATGAACAAAATCGTGAAAATCGATGACCGTGAATACACAGCTTTAATTGATACTGGAAGTAAATTTAGCATTATGACTGAGAATGAATTCAAAAATTTAAACAAACCAAATTAAACCTGATGGACAATTAAAATATGAAATCGAAATAGACAATGAAACATATATTTTAGACTTTGTGGTAGTATTATCCAAAAATATCGATGTTGATGTTGTGATCGGTCAAAATTTTTGTTCGTTAGCGGAAACAAATATACTACGCGACGGTCTACATATAAAAAAACTTAGCAACGATGATGATGAATTGTTTGTGATGATGAAAATAGAGTCATCAGGTGTGAACGAGGAAGAAATTGATATTGACACTAATGTTAGTTTGCCGGTGAAGAAAAAAGTTAGAGACATCATCGCGAACTATCAGCCTGAAAATTCAAAGACGACAAACATCGAGATGAACATAATTTTAAAAGAGGAAACTCCAATATTTTCAAGACCGCGAAGATTGCCGTTAGCAGAAAGGAGTATAGTTGATGAGCAAGTCGATCAGTGGTTGAAAGATGGAATCATTGAAGCTTCAGAATCGGAGTTCAGCAGTCCTATAGTTCTGACGAAAAAGCGCAATGGAACGATGAGGCTCTGCGTTGATTATCGGAGAATCAATAAAGTTATAGTAAAAGACCGATATCCTTTGCCGTTGATTGAGGATCAGCTTGATCGCCTGCACAGTGCAAAAATATTCAGCACGATAGACTTGAAAAACGGATTCTTCCATGTCGCTGTCGCAGAATCAAGCCGTAAGTATACCTCTTTTGCTACGCACGGTGGTCAATACCAGTTCCGAAAAGTCCCGTTTGGTTTGTCAAACTCTCCGGCAGTTTTTCAAAGATATATAAATACGATATTCCGTGATTTGACTCGTAGAGGTATTTCTTTGCCATACGTAGATGTAATTATTCCTGCTAAAAATAAAGAGGAGGCGATGAAAAATCTCGAAGAGGTGATAAGTCTTTGTAGAGACTACGGGCTTGAGCTTAATTTGAAAAAATGTAAATTTTTAAAGAGAAGAACAGAGTTTCTGAGATACGTGATAGAGGACCAAAACATATCACCTTTACCAATAAAAGTCGAAGCGGTAATAAAGTTTAAGACTCCAGAAAATTTGAAACAATTACAAAGTTTCTTAGGGCTTGCGGGGTATTTTAGAAAATTTATACCTCAATTTTCTATTATCGCTAAGCCGTTAAGTAACCTGACGAAAGGTAACACCAAATTTAAAATGGGGAAGGAACAAATTATTGCATTTGCCACCTTAAAGAAAATACTAAGCGACAGACCTGTCCTGCGCATTTTTAATCAAAATTATGAAACCGAGGTGCATACTGACGCTTCCATGGACGGATACGGAGCTATTTTAATGCAAAAATTGCCAGACGACGGAAAACTTCACCCTGTTTACTATATGAGTAAAAAAACAACAGATGCTGAAAAGAAGTACACTAGTTATGAACTGGAGATACTGGCCGTGATTGAAGCAGTGAAAAAATTCAGGGTGTACCTACTTGGCTTACATTTTAAAATAGTCACTGACTGCAATGCATTTACGAAGGCACTAGAGAAAAAAGACCTTTGTACTAGAGCTCTCTTACAGGAATATGATTACTGTGTAGAACACCGTGCTGGATCCCAGATGAGACATGTCGACTCTCTAAGCAGATACCCTGTTATGACGATAGCTGAAGGAAGTACTCTCACAAGATTACGACACGCACAACTTCAAGATGATCAACTTGTAGCTATAATACACACCCTAGACGGGAAAGACGTTCACGATGGTTATTTTATGAAAGGTGATGTATTACATAAACATGTCAATGACTACGAGGTAATAGTTGTTCCGAAGGGGATGCAACGAGAAGTAATAAGGCTGGCGCATGAGAAAGGTCACTTTGCGTTAAAAAAAGTAAAAGAACTTATATGTCGAGAATATTACAAACCAAAATTGGGGGAGAAGATCCAGTATCACATCGCTAACTGTATACCATGCATAATCTCAAATCGGAAGCGAGGTCGACAAGAAGGTGAATTGCATCCACTCCACAAAGAAGATGAACCACCACTTACCATGTAGATCATCTTGGACCCTTGGAGTCAACAAGTAAACAATACAAATATATCTTTGCTGTCATAGATTCATTCACCAAGTTTTGCTGGTTGTACCCAACCAAAACCACATCAACCAACGAAGTCATCACGAAGCTGAAATCCCAAAGTGTGATTTTCGGTAATCCGGTTCAAATAGTTTCAGACAGAGGGACCGCGTTTACATCTGAAGCCTTTCAAGATTATTGTAAGTGCGAAAACATCAAGCATTTTCTGATTACAACTAGTCTGCCCCGTGCCAATGGTCAAATTGAACGACTAAATGCTGTTATAGCCGCTATTTTAACCAAATTGAGTGCGGAAAACCATCTAAGTGGTATAAACACACCGAAAAAGTACAACAGATGATTAACTCAACATTTACAAGAAGTATAAATACGACTCCTTTTGAGCTGTTGACTGGTGTCAAGATGCGTACACAAGTCGCTCATCGAAGATGAAATTATTGCCAACTTCAACGACGACCGAAGTAAGAACAGGCAGTGTGCCAAAGAACAAATACTTAAAATTCAAACAGAAAACAGGAGAACCTACAACTTAAGACGCAAGAAAGCTGTTGAATACAACAAAGATGATATAGTTGCAATCAAAAGAACCCAGTTTGGCCCAGGTCTTAAACTGAAGACGAAGTCATCAAAGTGAAGCCGAACGATACCTACGATGTCATCAAGATTGGTGAATTTGAAGGCCCTAGAAAGACGGCGACGTGTGCAGAATACATGAAACTCTGGTGTATAAGTACAGATGAAGACGAATTCGAGGCGAATTCGTGACAAGATGGCCGAATTGTGGGATTAAAATTGACCAAACAAGTTAAAAAACTAAATAAGAGACAACATTAAAGACAATACGTGACAATAAGAAAAAGTGACAACACTGAAAACAAAAAGAACTGACTTAAAATGCTGAACACATTCGGTGCGAGCTGCGAGTGCGAGAGAAACCCGACCGAGATAGCACGATTTTCTCTATATGTTAGAGTAAGATATAAAATTGAGCTTTTATTAAACGTCATTTATAAAAGCTCTCGCAGTGCGATAGAATTGATTCTATTTTTCTGACGATTTTTAAAAAAAGAAGAACAAGACAAAACACAAAAATTTAAATTTATTATTTTCGACTGAATTTTTTAATTTCAATTTGAAGTTTAAATAATTTTGAAAACAATTACGTTTTTTTTTCGTTTTTTGTTTTCATTTGTTTTCAATTTTCATAAAAAAAAAACTTTCTCGCAACGAGTTGATTGTGTTTTCACGCACGAGAAAAAGGTCAAAAACTCGTTTGAGCAAAAGCTATTTTCTCTCGCACTCGCAGCTCGCACCGAATGTGTTCAGGGCTTTAAAAGAACAAAACGAAAAAACGAACGAGTTGTAACGAAGTTTTCAGAGCGAACGGACGATATAAAAAAGACGCGTCGAACTAATTTTCTTTTGTAATATTAATAACTTTTATTTCTTTTATTAAATAAAAGCTCAAAAAATCGTTTGAGCAAAAGCTATCTTCTCTCGTACTCGCAGCTCGCACCAAATGTGTTCAGGGCTTTAAAAGAACAAAACGAAAAAACGAACGAGTTGTAACGAAGTTTTCAGAGCGAACGGACGATATAAAAAAGACGCGTCGAACTAATTTTCTTTTGTAATATTAATAACTTTTATTTCTTTTATTAAATAAACAATTCTCGTTAAACAGTGAAGTGGTTTTTATTAGAAATCCTATAATATTTTTATTTTTTATTTTGATTTAATTTTTTTGAAAATGTCTTTTTGACATCGAAAAATTCACAATCGATGAGCAAACCTCTGGTTAGTTAATCAGCACATTGTGAAAACGTACTCATTGATTTCATTTGTCGTATGGTTAGCAATCGTACGGTTAGGAATAAATTAAACCGAACATTGAGAAAACGGCCCTTAGTTGTGTTTCTTAATATAAAGATCACGTGGTTTAAAATCCATCTAAATCGATAAAGCGGTCTTTGAGAAACTGCTATTTAAAATAAAGTTTTGTATGAAAGCCACCCTAAATACATATGTATCCGCAATAAAAGTTTTATAGACTAAGTTTTGCTCTTTAATGTAAGGACTACGTGGTGTTAATTCCATGTGAATGGATAAAGCGGCCTTCCATTTCATCGGGCATTTTTAAGTTAAAAAATGTTTATAAAATTTTTTAAGTGACACCAATGGAAAGATCACATAATTAACTTAAAACCTGTGAAAATCTCGAAATTGATTTTTTCACACGTTAGGTATGTTTTCACAAAACAGGTCACATATAATTTTTTGCGACTTGGTTGTAAAGGGAGACAATAAAATAAGAACTCAAAATATTATAAATACTTATATGTACTTTTGATTTGATACAAAACTATTAAGGGGCCATTCAAGTAGTACGTAAGCAGATTTCCAAAGATTTTAGATTGGGGTGACCCCATCTAAGCAAAAACAAGCAAATCGTAACACCGCCCGCAAGCATTTTTTTAAAATTTTGTATTTAATATAAAAATTAGAATTTAAGCAATAGTTCTTCGTATTATGAAAATTGAGAAATCTACTTTTTCAATCAGCTTTAAGGGCTAAATTTAAGTTTCATTGGTTAATTTTGATCCACTGGTACTGAAATTTAAAAAGTAGTATATTTTTTTGTCTTATGTTAAATTTTATAAGCAAATCTTGAACCCCTCCCCTCTAAACATGGTTACATAATCAGGCCTATCATTGAATCCATCGTAGATACGAATTTCGTGAGATCTACGAAAATGCTGTTATTGATTTCAAGAAATTACGAAAGTAACTACGTAATTTGTGGAGCTTGAAGTACTTCTTTAATAAAATTATGAAATTTCTTCGGTAGTCATATCTATTCGTCGGAAATTAAAAAAAATTTGAGTTTGGATGGAGTAAGCGATCCCAATCTACGAATTTTGAATTAACGTCGTAGCAATTCGAATTCAATGATAGCACTTTCGTAGATTTCACGAAATTCGTATCTACGATGGATTCAGTGATAGGCCTGAATATTTGAACGGCTCCTTAGTATAATCGCTCACACTCAAGCAAGCTCTTCTGAGCTCGTTTGTTAAAGAAAACTATCTTAAATCCGCTTTATACCATCCCACAAACTATTACAACATATAAAAAAAAAGTATAATAGAATTGTACTGTCAATTTTGTATTATGTGGGGAAGAATTTCAAATTGCATGTTTAGACTATAATTTTTACAAGCAAAAAGAATAAATTCATTATTTTAATTTAGTATTGGGCAAGGAAAATGGACAGAAAAAAAGCCATTGTGACTAGTTTAATTGCTAGACTAGTTTAATAGCCACCGCTATCAACATTAAAGAAAAGAAAATAAAATAAAACTAGTAAGGGTGTAATTTTTGGCCTGGCCAAAAAATAAATACTCTGCACTGCAGTATTTTGAAAATTTAGCTTATATGGGAGGTGGCACGCCCTCTTTTCCGAGTTCACCCAGTTTTTGCTCAGAGCTTGCATTTATAGTTTTTAGTATTTGAGTAAAATTTGGTTGGATTATCTCAAAAAAACTCTTTCAGTATAGCATTTTGAAACTTTTGCTTATATGGGGGTGCCACGCCCCCTTGTCTGATTTCACCCAATTTTTGTTGAGAGCTTTTATTTATAATTCTTAGTGTCTGAGTCAAATTTGGTTCGAATATCTCAAAAAAACGCTTTCAGTATATCGTTTTAAAATTTTTGCTTATATGGGAGGTGCCACACCCTCTTGTCCAAATTCGCTCAGTTTTTTCTCAGAGCTTTCGCTTACAATTCGTAGTATTTGTGTGTATTTTGGTTGCATTGTCGTGCAAAATAATCTTAAAATTGCATTTTGAATATATTTTTTGTATGGGCGGTAGGCGTGTCCGTTGACCGATTTTGTTCATTTTCAATCCCAGGAGCTACGACGACGGAGGCAGTGTACCAAATTTCATTGAATTATCTTGCCCAGTTTTCCCAAAAAGTGTAATTCAACACACAGCCAGCCATTCATCCAGCCACCCAGTCAGGTAGACAGACGGACATGGCTTTACAAACGGAAGGACAAAGTGGAAATACACTGGGTGTAGGGTATAAAAAACGATCCTTATGGGCTCGTTTCTTTTTGGAACAGACTCTGGACGAGATCTTTCGCGTATTGCGCTTATAGAGGACTCCAGAAGTTTCGCAAGTTTCCTTTTTTTATTTTTCAAATTTATTTTCTTATTTATTTCGAAAATTTTTTATATTTTTTTTTTACAATAAAAATGTATGATGGAATTAGAAATTTTTTAAAATTCCAAATTTATGAACGATAGACAAAAAAATCAAAACACTTTAATTAGATTATTTTTTTTTCTTGTTTATATTTTCACACATTGCATGAACATGTCAATTTTGACATTGTCGAACAAAAGGTAACATATCCAATTTTGCATTTTTTTGAAGAATCGTATGTAAATATATGAGCTACACATTCTAGTTGAACTTGGCGGTTCAAAGAATAACAACTCCCAAGAAAAACTGAGTTTTTCGTCGGTTTTCGAACATTTCCACTCCACTAAAAATTTTTTTGTAGTTCTGACGAAAAATTACATTTACTACAATAATACTAATCATAGACGTGGCCAAATATTGTCAGTTGCTTTTATTGCTCCCACAAGGCATCATTTCAGTTTAATGATTATCAAAAAGTAACATTACCAACATTTCCTGACAAAAGGTAACATTTCCAAATTTCAAACTCAGTTATCTCCACTAATATGAAAGTTTTTAAACGTGCAAAAAGTGATTGTTAGGCAACTATTTTAATGTATGGTCCCTATTGCGGTTATCTATTGGCGATAAAATCGATGGCCATCGATTGCGATCGATAAACGCTATTTTGGTATTACGAACGTTATAGAAAGAATTACCATTGTGACTTATTTTTTAAATATTTTATTTTGACAGCTGTCATACTGCGAACGTTTTATTTTGACAGCAGTTTATTTCCAATATTTTCTGAAAGATTTTATTTTAATTTATTTAAATTTAAAATGTTTTGGGACAAATTTATAAAAAAAAATAGTTGTTTGGAGCTTTGGTGATCCAACGACACTGAGGAAAGAAAAAACCATGTGGAATTGGCCAGGAAAAGACGCCGACTGAGGGAGTCACACAATCTTTTGGAAATACATAGAAAAAATATGTTCGTATTCCTAAAATTGCATTTTCTGAATTGCTTGCACTATTGGATGGCCAAATGAAAAGCATCTTCAAATTTATGTAAATACCAGCAACTACAAAGCAAAATTTTGCTCCATCAATTCCACCAACCGTCCAAGTTGCCTTTTGTTGTTTAACACTTTTGCTCTGCAATTAGCAAAATAACTTTTAATGTATTACATAAATTCTTACTTTGTAACCATTTTCTCTTCCATTTGCGCAAAGTATTCCGGCAAATTAAATTCATCTATCAAAACTAAATGATAGAACAGCCATCGATTACGTTGCTATTCACAGTCGACAAACATTTTACTAAAAGCTGAAAATCTGATTTGGTGGACCCAATTTTCGATGACTCGGCCACACATTTCGGCCGTGACGGCCGCTATTTCGCTTTCATTGTTGGCTCTGAGCTCTTCCAACGTCGTCGGCTTAAGGGCATGGACCAATGACTTGACGTAGCCCCAAAGAAAATAGTCTAGAGGCGATAAATCGCACGAACGATTTTATTTATAAGTTTTTTATTAAATTTAAGGCAAAAAAACTAAACGACTTTTCTGCAAAACTAAACTCAATATGTATTTTTCGAGTTATCGAGACAGCTGTTTCACATTCGAGTTCGAAATTAAATTATTAATAATGTTCGAAGAGTAAGGTGGCCCATATATAACAATATGTCAAGTTCGTTAACATGGGATACTAGAATTTCCGTGGCCCCACGATTTGATTATGTTTTCACATACAACGGGCTAAAATAAGCTGAAAAAAAATAACTCCTTCAATACTGAGGGACGTCCCATTGAGTGTTCTCCTTTAACTAACACAATTATTCATATCTATTGCTACATATTCTCATTTTATCAGTTTTTTAGATTCAATGTGATAATTTTTCCAGGTTTTTGTTTCATTTTTTTTTATATGGCTCATATGTGTCCCAGCGGTAACTCTCTCCGGGTGATATATGTCCCAATAGTCACGTTGTGTATATTATTGTGATACGCTTAGTACCATTACTTTTGTGACTTATATGTCCTATCAGTTTATTATTATAGTACTATTGGGATACATATGTCCCACGAACAATTACTGATGAAACATCCGTGTCCCAGGACATTTTTCTTGTCCTGGTGCTCCTTTTCCTAAGCCCATCCTAGGGTACATTATTTGAGCCATAATGAACTAATTTACATCAAAAAATAATTTATAACTCTAAAACAAATCCGTTTTGAAAGTGTAAATGAAATTTTTTGATATCTTGCTTTGTTTTCGAGATATCAAGTTTGCTCTAAACTGAGCAAAACATACCTTTTCCTGAGCGCCACTGCAGTAACCTCCTTTGGGAAAGACAATGCAACCGTGCTCGCAACTAAAACTATGCCACCTCCATTTAGTCCACGGTGCTCAACAACGCGCAGTGAAGCCATCTTCAGACCAAGCAAAACAGCGCCTTGCGTTTAACTACCAGTTGTCACCTCATGTCTAATCCTGACCATCTACATGATGAAATATGACTCCTAAAGGTCCAACAACACAACACTCTTCTTATGCATCAGTTTTACTGGTCTACCACAACCTCACACATTTCTCTTATGGAGTGGTCAACAAATCTTTGCCTTATAGGTGCATTAGAGTGGACCTTCGGAGTCATAACGCAGCCATTTGGACTTCCCGCCTGACTTGCACCTATCCGCCCAGAATGCTGTGCATCAGCATTTTGCTAGAAAAGGCACTTAATAAAGTGAAAATCATAGTGAAAAATCAGTTTCGCGGGAGGAAAGGTACACACTTACACAACTTCGTTCAGCTTATTCAATCATCTTGATGAACTATCATGCCCGTATCATTGAGGGCACCGTGGATCGTACCCATACGACTTCTTGAGACAACACGCTCATCAAACTAACTCTTCAATAAATCGAGTGTATCGTGTGCTGTATGGCTTGTGGCACCGTCCTGTTGAAATCACATGCCGTTCAAGTCCTTATCTTCCAATTCGAGCCAAAAATAATCGGTAATCATGTCGCGATAACGATGGCCATTCACAGTAGTAACGTGACGACGATCGTTATTGCCGACGAAAAAATATGGCCCAATGACGTCGCCGGCATGTAAACTGCACCAAACAGTTATTTTTTGTGGATGAAGTGGTGATTCATGAAGCACATGTGGATTTTCACCCGACCAATAACGCATGTTTTGCTTATTGACGACTCCCTTGAGCCAAAAATGAGCATCGTCACTGAAGATGATTTTGCGATGAAATTCATCATCTTGGCACATCGACCGCTGCACACGTGCCCGCGGTGGCCATATGAACGAAGTCGTGTTCCATTCATAAATAAATAAATGTTTTGATTGTACTTCAAGCCGATAATAAAGATTTTGAAATATCTCAAATGGTTTGCGTTTTATTAAAAAAAAAAAAAAAGTCTCTATTGCAAAACCCTTTACATGAGGCTGGAGAAAAGTGGTGAATTGATATCTATTAATAACATGGAAGAGCTGGAAAATAATATTGCTGCGATTGGCACTGACCAAATTACATAAATTCTTATTCAGGCATGTTCTGAAATCCGATTTATTTCGGAATCGGAATGAAAGCAATTTTCAAGAGCTCCGCTTTTCGATAGTTAACACCAAATCTGATTTATGTTTCGGTAAATCGCATAGGAACCATTGGCAAATTTTATTTGTTGAAAGACAAATTGGATTCCATTTTATTTGTCGCAATGCAGAGCTCTTGAAGGTTGCTTTCATTCCGATTCCGAAGTAAATCGGATTTCAGATCATGCCTGATTATATTATATAATATTATTTAATTTATTATTTAATCCCTTTTACATTATTTGTTCATTTATCTCCTATTTTTACTTTTATAATTTTTTTTCTGCCCTCTCCTGTTTCTCTGATGCTTCTTGCGGTTGTTGTTTTAAGATGATTCCTGATATTGTCAGTTGTTACGACTGATTCTTTCTCTGGTAATATTCACCAGGCAATGATTAACGTGATGTGTAAGTAAAGGTCTGGTTTTAATATTGTGCATGGACTTGTTGAAGACTTATGTGCAAGGATAAATGAAGGTTTAAATACAATTGCCGTATGGGCTAAATCGAATAATCTTAAACTTAACCCACTCAAATCATATATTCTACCTATTTCCAAGACAGCGTATTTTATTTCGGACTTACCTCAAATTCTGCTTAATGGCGTGGCACTAAAAGTTGTTAACAAAGCCAAAAATTTAGGGTTCTACATAAACTCTTCATTGACTTGTGAAGATCACATTAACTAGCAAAATATTTTATACTTTGCGTAATTTGAGAAGATCTGCATCTTTCATGCCAATTGAAACAAAACGGAAATTAGTCTTTCAGCTTGTAGTCCCATTAATAACCTATTTCGAAGTCGTTTATAGTAATCTTGACTTTACATCCCATCATAAACTGCGTTTATAGCAAAACCAGGTATGAGCATATCACGTAATTTGCTAACAAGATTCTTAGTTGTAACATCTTGAACTATTTAAAGGCGAGAAACTGTATATTTTTACATAATTTGTTACACTCAAAGACACCTGATATTTATATGAAAAACTACAGTTTTCCAGGTCAAAATATAAATCTTATCATTTCTAGCTTTAATTACGTAAGCAGCAGCTGTATTCAATACATATTTAAAAATTTTATAAGCTATGTGATAACTATTTTTAAGATTGTTGTTATAATTATATTTCGTTGTTATTATTATGAATAAGTGGCATGTTAAGGACTAAGTATGCGAACAATTTAAACCAATAAATAAAAAATAAATAAGGCTTACACTGCCCAAAAATAATTTTGTTCGCCTAGCATGTTCTACGTGAAACACTGTGCGTTGACAGGAATTTTTGAGGCAACCCACTCGCGATATTTTTTTTAATATATTAACTTTGATATAAAACACTTTTATCCATTAAACAGATTGGTGCATATCGCTCCTTATTCTTATCTTTTACTATTATAAAAATAAATAGATCAATTTACACACTATTTCATTTTAGGAACAAGATGTGTGGACGTTTTCTGAAGCAGCAGATGCTTTAATGGACATTTTTGCGGAAAATGATTGGCCACAACTTATAGTTGAATTAAATTTATGTGAACGCATCAAAAGCCTGGAAAAAGTTTTTAAGTCGAAAGTAGGCTAAATATAAATACGAGTGGCATTTTTTTAATCAAATTTCGTTTTAGATCCGGCAACAACGGAAAGAACTTAATGAACGCTACCCTGCGGTTCATACCGTACGCTCAAATTTGTCAAGATTCGTTAAATATATAGAAAATGAGACGCTTAAGTATAACACGGGCCCTTCAGTTGGAATATCGTTATAAAAAGGTTTTTTGTTATTAAATAAAGAATTGTTCAAAATTAATTCTGGTTTGTACTTGTTATAAGCAGAAGGGTTTTGTTACCATCAACAGTGCTACCAGATAGTGGTAATAAACAGAGCTTTTCCCAGCGGGGGTTTAAGTGGTTCAAAGGACCCGGGCGCTCGAGCGTTAGTTTTTAGCAAAAATTCAACATATTTTAGTGACGAAAAGCGTCAATGAATTTAATGAGAGAGCGCAAAAGGCGCTCGACCGTTCATTTAAACAAAAATTTTATTTTTTTTTATAAAAAAAGGCGCCAATGATGATGCCAGTGCTTTAACAAGAAAGGCGCACGTGACAAAACTTTATTCATTTTTTGCTAAAGAAAGCGCCAATGAAATGAATGCCAAGGCGCCAAAGACGCTCGAGCGTTCATTTTTAGCAAAATTTGAATAAATGTATGTTACTGACGAAAAGCATCAAACTCTGATTTACACAATAATTTAATCTTATTTTATAAAAAAAGGCATCAATGGCCAGTGAACACCAAGGCGTGCGCTAACTTAGGCGTAATTTTATGCGTATTTTACTAAAAATTAAACAAATGTGAGGACAGCAATGTCGTTGGTCTCAAAATCGTAGCTTCTTTATTTCTCGTTCCATGATCCCAGTGTGTTCTATATATGAAAAAAAAGGTCCTAGAATCCAAGAGTACGCAGAAAGTTGCGCACATGTCTGTAAAGCAAAAAAAAAGCAAAAAAAAGCAAATTGGATTTAACTGACCTCCTTCAAATAATTAATTTTATGATTTTTTCTTAAAAAAAGCAAGCAGCAAACCAATACAGTCATAGGCATTCGGAATGTACTTTTCAATGCTGAATCTAAATCCAATCGATATCACGATGGTATTTTTAGATATCCTTACTCAAAAGGAAAAATAAAAACTTTAAATGGCCTTCAGATTGTTTCTGTGTAAAAAAAAAAAAAAAATGGTTTGAAAAAAATAAACTAAAAAATTGAGTATGCAGTTAGTTTTTCCGTTTATTTGTAGATTCAAAAATGGTACTTTCGAAAATTATAGCTGATCGCTAAACGAGATATTGTATTTTTAACAATTTTTTAATTACTTTTTTTGTTAAAAAAAAAATGCGTTTTTTTAGGAAAATTAACAACAAACAAAAACAAGAAATATAATTTTCAATCTTAATTTTAGTACCGAATCTGTCCTCAAAATATTTGGTTGTATGGTTTTCAAAAAGTCCTAACATAAAAGTTTGGTTTTTCGAGATTTTTGAGATTATTATCATATTATATTTTTCTTTTTTTGAGCAAGGATATACTAAGCCATAAAACCTTGTAGAGCAGCTTAGAGCAGAACTTTCTTACTTCAAAACCCAGATTAAATTATATCGATATCTTTTTTCTTCTTCGAATTATTCTAACCTGAAAAGGTGACAAAAAGGCAAAAACCTACGTTTTTTCGATATTTCAGTTTAGCCCAGGAAAATTAGAATTTTTCGGCGAAATAATTCCAAGTGAATTTTTTTTCACCGGAACTATTTTTATTTATGCACGATAAATAAAGTGTGAAAAGTTAACTGCAAAGTCGTGAGCGCATAAAAAATTATTTAGGATCAAAGGTCGCTAAAATCAGTTTTCTGCAAATATCTCGCTAATGCTAACTTTCACATAAAAATGTTGGTCTTCAATTTTGTACAACAGGAAATTTCCTACAAAATTACGTAAAAATGTTTTCGTACGACTTATAGTTTAGGAGATCACCCAATTTAAAAAGTTGTAAACAGTTATGAAACGAAATGCTACCTGTAAGTTCATATTAAATATCTTACTTTTTAAATTGCGAATCATGCAAGTAAAATTAAAATATCGTTTAAAATATGATTTAATTCTCTCATGACCCTCAACATATTCTTGAAAACTCGTTAAGGCTTCGAAAATACTGGTTTTTGAAGGATATTTCTGATAGAAAGTAGAAGCACCAATATTGTAAAAAATCATAAGATCTACAAAAAGTAAGCAATATGTGTACACATAGAAGTAACCGTTGAGAAGATATTCCAAAAAAACCTTAAAATGCCAAAGAACCGGTTTTTATTGAATATATTCTTTATGGTTACTTCTTTGTGTACGCAATATTATTTTTTTGTAGATCTTGTGATTCTCTACAAAATTGGTCCTCTTATTTTTTATCGTAGTACTTACCGATTTGGAGATATGATTCAAAAACCAGAATTTTCGTAATCTTCAGAAATATCTTTCAGACCATGAGTAGCTCGAAAAAAAATTTAAGTACGGTATATAGAAAAATAAATTATCTTTTAAACGGTATTTTAATTTTGGTTGCACAACTCCTAATTGAAGAGTTGTCGCAATTTAAAAAGTAAGATATGTTAATATGAACTTATACACTGCCGTCCTAAGAAAGAATGCCGTAACTCCAATAAATTTTTATTTCTGTAAATTGAGTTTTTGTGTTTCTTGCTGTTTCGTTTCCTCAACGGTTTCAGCTTTAAGGAAAAATAGTTTTTATTCATCATTCCAAGCTCTACATAATGGCAATAGTAGAAATAGCCAATTCCGTAAATTTCAGTCGGAAATGGAGTTACGGTAATATGTTTTGCATCGCACTACTTCTGACGAAGCTGATACAAATCGAAAATGCCGCACAGTGCCGTCACCCCATACAAATGATAGGCATTTTTATAGTTTTGGTCCGATTATTATGAAATTTACCATACTAATGTATTTTTTCAATCTATTTTCAAAAATACAATTAGTTTTTATCTGCAACAAACAAAAAAAAGTTATTTAAGTAAATAAAACAATGGAAGTTGGCAGCATAAAATGTTTGTGCATACTTGTAGGCTTTATGAAAAACTACGTACATTAGAATAAATAAATAATAAATAATTGAATAAATGAATCTTTGCACTTTCTTATTAACTGATAAACTGATTCACTTTTTGTAGCACTAAGCGCTGAAAGCCAAAAATCAAAAATTTCTTTTAATTTCATATGTATATTTGCACGCAACGACACACAATAAACAATTAACAGAAACGTCAAGCAAATTAAGTTAAAGCATGTAAAAGTATGCTACAAAAAAATGCACAAATTTAAAAAAATTTTAAAAATATTGCATACCTTTAGAAATGTAAATGCCACAAAATCACTGATTTTTACGTAAAAACGGTATATTCAGATTGATATATAAAGCAAACGGGGAAAAACGGGGTTGTGAATTTTCTCTTCCTTAAAATATCATGCCTGTTCTATCTGTACGTTTTTGGGCAATACCCGCAAGTACCGTCTTTTTCTTTTCTGCTCTACAGAAATTTTGCATTCTCCGGTTTTTAATGTTTGAAAATGTTTTCATATAATTTCTAAAATAACTTTATTTCGGCTCAATAAATTTGCATAAAAAAAATATTAAAAATAAATTGGTATGTTGTCTTTTGTTTGCTTTTTATTTTATAAGAATTGCTTGTGTGGTTTAGGAGCAGTAATTATTTCTAAAAAGTGCTGCCATTAGGAAATTTTCGTAATTGATTTTTTTTCGAAAAAAAGTTTGACTTTAACTAGCTGTAAAATTTACAAATCAAACTTGTTTTCAAAAATATTGAGGGGATTTCTGAATTGGACTATTTACAGTAGGATGACATTAAAAAAAATTTAAATTTACACAAAAATTTTTTACGCAAATGCCTTCTATCGCAGCACTATGTGCCGTACAGACAACTTTTGATTAAATTTACTGTGAAGAAAGAGTAAATCCCAAGAAACACCCTTGTCTTTTGGTGACCAAGACCAATACCAATTTTTTGTCTACTGGTTTTTTCTTCTTGGCAAGCTCTTTTCCGTTATTCTGCAGTGTCTTTGTAATATTTCCGCTTACGCACAGTTCCTGTTTTTTGTAAGAGGAATTTGATCTGATTCGTTGTCCGCCATGTGGGTTTGAATTTCCTTAAGTTGTGAATTCCAACTTGAATCACAGATTAATTGAATCGGTCATTTTTAAAAGGGGATATGTGTCGGTCGACAGAGAATTATTCTTTTGCCTTTTTGTCATTGTGGCGATGGCACTGGTTGGTTTATCTATTTTCCAAGTACGCAGATTACTGCTTACTATTATTGTTAGTTAATCCCCATCACTAAAATTGCACTGAAATAAGATTTACCAAACTTATGAGGATTTTTCTGAAATTTTTCATAAGTTTCAATTTAGTCACATATCCCCTTTTAAAAATGACAGATTCAATCAATCTGAGCTGCTACAATTTTCCTCTGTGGAACCATACTCTAAAATAGATCTTAGAGAAAATTTTACTGACTGACTTGTCCCGAGGCCATAATCGAAACTTCCTACGCACACGAGATGTGTCATAAAGAAAATTTGTTTGTTTTTAAAATGATTTAGGGAAATGAAATGATTTTAAAAATGTATGATACTACATAAATTTTTATGGAGTTGCGGTGTTTTTGCTTAGTATGTAGAGGTACGGTATTCTTAAATTGTAAAATGTGTACGGCTGGGAGTTACGACAAAAGTCGTAGTTGATTTTATAGGGAAAATAAAGGTATAATGCAACCTGTTCTTGTGGGTTGACGGACAGAACCGTGATGACCCAAAAAACGCCATAAACTCATTTTTTTTGAAAATTGGAGTTACGGCATTCTTGCTTAGGATGGCAGTACAGTTGTGCTCAAAAAAATAGTAGTGATACTACCGGTTAGCTTGTTTTTGTCATATCTAACTGATTATTTGAACTTTCGATATTTTTTACCAATTTGTAACGCTATGGAAGCATAATAAGTTGACCCACTACTTTCAATTTTTACGTACTTGTTCTAATTTTTATTTGAAAAATTCGCAGTTGAGCTGGTTTTTGTGTGATCAAAATAATAGTAGTGTATGTGAAAATTATGTCAAAAAATTAGAATAAACCGGATATTTCTAACAAAAAGGGTATTATTATAATTATTTATCAGTTTCTCATCGGCGTGCAACAAAAACTTTTCCAAAAATGTGACGAGGCAAGCATTGCAGTTCTGAGCGGCGCACAAAGGGGTATTGTTTGCGCTTTTACGCATTTAATTGAAAAAATAAAAAACGTTTGAAGTACCAGCTTTTTTTTGATACCGTTTTAAAGATAATTAAATTCTGCGTCACAAACAAGAAAAATTGTTGACCTACACAGAAAAAAAAATATCGGTCAATCCAACCGATTTCAACGATAGAAATTGCACCAACCCGCAGTAAAGGTTAAATTGACTGTGCAGTCCAGTAAAATTACTGTAAAAATAGTACTGTACAGTTGCTGTTAAAATGTTTAGGTACTGTGAAAACAGTTAATTTAACCTAGATTTTCGATAGAAATTGCACCAACCCGGAGTTTTTGTATTTTGACCGTAGAACTCTGTAAATTTACAGTTTACTCGGTTTAGAAACTATCAATCGCAGTTACAGTAAAAATAACCTTCTTAAAGGGTTAGCTAACAATATAAACTGTTCCAAACAGTTAAAACTGTTTTGGAACGGTTTGATAGTTAGCACCCCAGAAGGGCTGTAACTAGCCGTTTCCAAAAACTCGTAGAAATTGTAGCAAACAACTTCTACGGCGACACCATTTCAAATGGCAAAATATCAGTACAACTCTAGCAAACTTATGTTGATTTATTCTTAAACAATGTGAGAATTTTATGAACCTGTTAAAAACTCAACTCAAAATGTTATTCATATGAAAAAAAAAATTTATGGAATACAAAATGTACAGTTGAATTCAACTGTAGAAAAGTAAAGCTGATTCTGAAATTTTGAATTTTTGTTTTTGTTTCCTATAGAAAATTTTAAAAACTATAGAATACAAAATTTATAGTTAATTTTACCGTCAGTTTTTTTTTCTGTGTAACATTACCAGTAAAAAAGTTATATGCGGTTGAAGATCAACTTTTTTTGCTTTCGTTCGCGCGCTGTGAAAAATTTGAGTTTTTTGGCTTTTTTAAAGTACATTTTTATTAAAAAAAAAAGTTTTTTGTGGAAAAAGTTTTAATGGCACCTTCAACTTCAGGTAATTGTGGTTCTTACTACTTAAAAGTTTTTTTGAGTTAATGTTTAAAAAATTTTGTTTTATATATATGTCGTATTTTCATCCATTTTTAATTATTTTAACAAAAACTTCGGATTTTATTTTAAATTTAATTTATTTTATTTTTTTAAAATTTAATTTGAAAATTATTTTTTTAATGAATTTAAAAACGAGGCAGTCTCGATCTCGCCACTACCGTTTTTAGAATAGTTTCATATGTTGCTTTCTCAAAATTATTCAGTAGCGCCAGTCGATTCCACCCAAGCTTTGACATAAGAGTCGCCGCTTGTCGTTTTGTATTTAAAACCACACAGTACTACGGCACGGCCATCCTGGCGTTTCGCACGTCCTCGTGCGACTCATCTGAAACACAGACAAAATTCTTTACAGTATCTCATTCTACCACTCGGCCAATTCTGACCAGAACAAAATTTTCAAAAAAAAAAAAATTTTATTAGCTTCTTCATACATAATTTAACAACAAACTTAACTTCTATTACAATTTAATAGTTCATCAACAAATCAACAACCGTCTTATTTTATTAAGCGATTCAAATGCCATTTGTCATGTCCTATATAATATTACATGAAACACCAAAAATAAAAATCAACTTCAAACATAATAAACATTGATCAGTCAAGTAATTTCTCTCCAATTACTTAAAAAAAAATCAATTATCACTTCTATCCAGTGACAATATAGTAACCTCTATCCGGTTACTAAACTCAACAATCACTTCTATCCAGTGATATTACAATGCCTCTATCCGGCACAAACAACTCATACCACCTCTATCCGGTGATATTTTTACAATTTTACACATTTACATTGCTTCTATCCAGCAATGCAATCACTTCTGACCACAACAATGCATATTACATCCTTACATTTCAAATTACATTAATCATACAGAAAAATTCAATTATTCTGCTCTTCATCATTATCATCATCAATTTCAACAGGGACGTGACCTTCAGGCATTCGTCTCATACGGTCATGAGCATACTTGTACGTCCGATTACAATTTAAAGACTTAACAACATATCGGTCACCATCCAAAACTTCTGTCACTTTAAATGGACCTTTGTACTTTGGGTCGAGCTTTGTTTGATTACGTTCTTCATTTTGTAATAAAACAAAGTAACCTACCACAAATTTGTCCAGTCTTGCTTTAGTACTATCAAATCTTATTTTATCATAGCAAGCATTTTTTTCTATATTAGAGATGGCCTTATTTCGAGCTTCATCAAGGTTTACTAATGGTTCACTTGCATCAGACACTAATATTTCAATAGGTCTAGCTACTTTACCTATAAGCAATTCTAAAGGACTATGTTTGGTAACTCGACTTTGGGTACAATTTAATGCTAACTGAACATCAGGGAGAGCATCCTGCCAGGCGCGATTACTTGTTTCAACTGCAGTGAGCATGTTCTTTAACGTGCTCATTACACGCTCAACTTGGCCATTTGCGCGAGCACTACCGGTTGCAATCAAATGTAGATTAATATTGTGCGAGCTACAAAATTCACTAAATTCTCGACTCGCAAAACAGCTAACAGCAAAACAGCCTTGATCAGCTATAACTCGTATTGGGGCACCAAACAAAGAGATAGCTTGCTTTAATGCTGCAATGCTACCAAGGGTATCTATGATAGTTGTATGATGCAACAAAACGTATTTTGTGAACGCATCTATCAACACAAAAACGTACTCTTTTCTGTCACTTTTTCCACTCAACTTTCCAGTCGCGTCAATATGTAGAGTGTGCCAAGGAACTGCTATTTTAGGTATAGAATGTAATTCAGCTTGGATTTTACCGGAGTGAGACTTGGAAATTTTACATGTCACGCAATTATCCACAAATTTCCTCACGAATTTCGACATATTTTCGAACCAATAATTTTCGTAGACTTTCTCTAGGGTTTTCTCATAGCCCAAATGCATCAGTGCTTCGTGAGTGTTATTGATGATTGACCATCTTAAAGACCTGGGAACTATTGGCAAACATATTGATCTACCATTACGTTGTATTTTTCTATAAAGAACTCCTGATCGAATGTCATAAGTCTGAGGAATGTCGTCATTTAACCTATTCTCATTTAAATCAGATACAATTTTTACAATTTCAGCATCTTGCTGTTGCTCTGCCAAAAGCCAATTATCAGACAACTCAGTTATGTTAACATACTTTGGCTCAAATTTCTCGAATACTTTAGCAGAAGAAGGTAGTGGATTCCTTGAAAAGAAGTCTGCATGACACATGTTATTTCCTTTTCTATAAATAACCTCAAATTCAAAAGCCTGTAAGAAAGCCCACCACCTGTGCACTCGGGCAGTAAGGTCAAGTTTTTTACGTGAAGCTTGTAAAGAGTTACAGTCAGTAATAACAACAAAGCTACGCCCGTGTAAGTAGTGTCTAAAATGCTTAATTGCATTGACAACAACAAGAGTCTCTAACTCGTACGAGTGGTACTTGGATTCAGCAGACGAAGTACGCTTGCTATAATAGGCAACTACAAAAGATTTTGTATCTTTTTTCTGCATTAAAACAGCACCGTATCCAATAGCACTAGCATCTGTGTGAAGCTCTATTGGACATGAAGGATCAAATATTGTTAGTACAGGCTCAGAAGTCAATACTAATATTATTTGCTGTCTTATAGCTTCATGTACAGGTTTCCAATCAATTTTACTCTTACTAGACGTCAAAGTATACAATGGAGCCATAATTTGAGAAAACTTAGGAACAAACTTCCTAAAGTAAGATGCAAGTCCTATAAATTGTCGTAACTGAGTAACAGTTTCAGGTGGAGGCAAAGCTGTTAAAGCTTCAATCTTGTTGGGGTTTGGTTTCATCACACCAGCACTGACCTCAAAACCAAGGTATTGTACTTTCTGTTTAAGGGAAGAACACTTTTTTAGATTCAGTGAGAATCCTTTATCGGTGAGCACTTGAAGTACAATACGGAGTCTTTCCAATGCTTCTTCAGCATTATTGGCTACAATAAGGATATCATCCATGTACACAACAACAAAAGAATTTACCAAATGTTTTAGGTACATTCATCACCGCACTTTGAAAAACTGACGGTGCATTTCTGAGACCAAATGGCATAGTCATAAATTCATATTGACCGTCAGGGGTTACAAAAGCTGTATATTCAATTGAGTCAGAATGGATAGGTATTTGATGAAACCCTGAAGCCATGTCTAGGCTAGTAAATAAATAAGAACCATGCAGCCGGTCAATTTGATCTGAAATGAGCGGTAATGGAAATCTGTCTGGAATAGTATTATCATTTAATTCACGAAAATCCACACACATGCGATCGGAACCGTCTTTTTTCTTCACAAGAAGTATGGGACTCGCAAAAGGTGACGAACTAGGACGAATAATACCACAATTTAAAAGTTCATTAATTCTATCTCGAACAATACTACGCTCTTCGGTACTTAATCGATAGGGTCGTCTATAAACTGTTTTGTTAGGATCTTTAAGTCGTATTTGCATTGGTGCTGTATCAGCATGAGAGCTAGGGATTCCCGTTATAAAATTCCGTTTGAAAGAATTCAAAATATCTATCAACTTTGGTTTAAGATCCTGGGAAATGTCTGTATCTACTAAATTTAAATTTATAATCTCAGGCGGAATTGCTTCACAAGAATAAACAAAATTCACCTTACTGAAACGTAGTTTATCTGAGGTCATATGCACAGCAATACCTTGATTAAGAATTTCGTGACCAACTATTATTTTATGACGCAAGTACGAATCTGGCAAAACATGAAACAAAATTTCGCAAACAATGCCATCAACTTCAATGACCGTAAGAATATGAATTGTACTGTTTACACTCGTTTGTCCTATTCCTGTCATTGTCACTACATTAAAACTACGTTTACCACGAAATTTAGAACTCACTGATTCTTGAATCAACGAACATTCTGAACCAGAATCATAAAAAAATACAAATTTCTCTCCAAAGTGATGCAATGCTCCAGCAGGTGCACCGACAACACATAAGTCCACTCTTCGGTCAGTTGAAGAAACTCCATCACTATCACCAATTCTTTTCCGCACAATTTTGGGGCAGCTGGATGCGTAGTGACCAGTATCTTGACAATTGAAACAGGTAACACTTGGCTTCACTGGATTTTTAAAATTATTATTGTTGCTCAAATTTGCAACATGTGTGTTGATGTTTTTAAATCTGCATTGCAATGCCTTATGTCCGGGCTTGCCACAATTAAAACATTGCACGCTTGGTGATGATGTTGACGCCTTGTATCTTTTTGTGTCAGGACCACTTACATCATTCTGCGTTACTGCTTTCTTCTTAAGAAATGACATAGCCTTCAGCTCTTGTCTGTAGTAAAAGTCAAACGATGCACTCTAGGCTCAAACTGAGATATATGGGCTAACACTGTGGATACAGCTATCTGCTCAGTAGACAAGTTTTTCCATCTAGCCATCAAAGATGTTAGCAGGGTTGCAGCATATGCTGATAGGCATTCACTGTACTTAGGTCGGCTGTTGTTTAAGTTCATCAAAAATGCAGCTGCGGTTTCGGGGCAATCGTATCGCGCAGAAAAAATTTCCTTAAATTCTGCCCAGGTCATTTCTGGATATGACACTTGAGATAGCCAGACGGATGCCTGCCCTTTGAGAGCACGACTTAGTATATTCATCAAAGAGGCATTTTTCAGAGACTGCTCAGAGATGCACATGTCCGCCATTGCAATCCAAGCTCTAGCGTCAGCATTCTCAACATCTGGGTTGAATTCCGGCAAATACGTATTAACGCTGGGCGATGGTTTGAGTGCTTCTACAAGGGCTAAAAAGCTACGATTTTGTTGCTCGAACAATAGGCGCCATTTTTCTTCGCTTGCATCTTGTAGGGAATTTTGGGTCAATCCCTCTTCTGATGTCGTATTTTCATCCATTTTTAATTATATTAACAAAAACTTCGGATTTTATTTTAAATTTAAATTATTTTATTTTTTTAAAATTTAATTTGAAAATTATTTTTTTAACGAATTTAAAAACGAGGCAGTCTCGATCTCGCCACTACCGTTTTTAGAATAATTTCATATGTTGCTTTCTCAAAATTATTCAGCAGCGCCAGTCGATTCCACCCAAGCTTTGACATAAGAGTCGCCGCTTGTCGTTTTGTATTTAAAACCACACAGTACTACGGCATATATTAAATATGTGTTAAAAAATTAAGGTTTTTTTATTATTCAAGTGGAGTTAAAGTATTTTAGGTTGTGCAAGGTTTTCATCTTGTTATGATTTTCTTTAACTATAGACTGTCTATAATAAGTTTTAAAAATTTGGTTGTGCCATGTTTTGCTCCTTCGGAATTATTAAACTTTTTGTAAGAGAACTTCAGTCGCTATAATTATAAGAAGCAAGTGCAGCCACCAACAATGCAATGATTTTTTTGCTTTTGTTTTGTTTGTCTTCTTAAATTTTGATGTACCCTTTTAGTTCAGGTATTTTTGTAATACAAAAGTGGTTTTTGTTTTGTGAAAAAGTATTTTGTTAAATTTGAATTTTTTTTTTCGTTCGTTAGTTTAAAATTAAGTGCATTTTGGCTATATACATAGACATATAGTTGTTCCAAAAGTTGTTTTACAAATACTTTGTTGTTGTGTTATGAACTCGTATATACATCTGAAGAAACAACAACGATGTTGAGCAAATTGTTTATTTTTTTAATTCATCTTTTTTTAATTTAACAACTTTCTTCAGCATTTGCCAACAAAGTTCACCTAACAAGCTTTTAAGGCTTCTTCCTAAGTTGGCGCGCAAGATTGACTTTTTTTAGTTTTTATTTTTTGTAGCAATTGCTCCAGAAAGAACCAAAATTGCTCCAGCCAAAAATTTAATATTTTGATTTTAAGAAGTATTTTAAAAAAAATTTTTTCAACATGCAATAACGCTTAGAAATTTTGTAATTAATTAAATAGCCGTATTCACGATCTTGTTGCATCGTAGCAAATGCAAATTTGCAAGAGTAAATAATTGTGAGCATACAACGTTGGAAATTGCTATTGCAAACGTTTCAAAACAGCTGTTTTTTGTTTTGTTGTCAAACATTTTTTGAACTTAAAATTTATTTGGTATCTTATTTTGAGTTAAAAGAAAGTTCTTTGAATGTTTATGCGTTATTGAGAAGAAAATCACAATTTTATTAACTATATCCATAAGTATATATATTTTTATACATACAATCTTAACAAAATTGTTCTTTTCCTTTTGGCGGCTGCATGAATTTCTTCTTAATATTTGCTATTTACTCTAGATGTAATCCGAAAACGTTGAGTCCTTACCGTTGTACATGCATTTATCGATGTCCTAAATGCTAATACTACGTAGAAGTCTTTGTAGATTAAACCGAAACGGAAAAAAAGCAAATTAAATTATATTTGTTTACATTTTAATTTCAATTTGTGACAAAAACTGTTGTCAAAAAAATAAAAGTCATTAAGCAATTGTACCAATCACAAATGAAAAAATAAAATCAGTCACAATAGACTCTTGGAAATCAATCGTGCAATAGGTTTTTGTCTTGCAAATTTGGTCTTGCTTACAAGACTCTTGCTTTTAAAAAATCAATAGAATTTGTTTTTGTAATTTCAAATAATTTTGCATTTGCTACGATGCAACAAGATCGTGAATACGGTTAATATTTTTGTTTTAAAAAATTGCTCCTCAATTGCTCCAAATGAAGAAGGCTTCAAACTTTAAAATGTGGCAATAGCTCCAGAAATATTTTGAAAATAAAAAATAGGCAGCGCGCAACTTTGAGTTTTCATTCTTTTTTTTTCGCTAAAAAATTGCTCCCTAAGGATCCGCAATTTCTCCATCTGTAGTGTTGCCAGCTAATTTTTTATTAACAATTGTTTTAATATGCCGGATAAAAGAACTGTATTTTCGTTTTGTACTACACGAGTCACATTTTATTACTACTTTAAACTAACATAAGAAACTTAAAACTAAGCATAAAGAAAATAGAAGAATGATAAACTAGTAAGTCACTCCGTTACTCCGAAAAGATATATTAGGTTAGGTTAGGTTTAAGTGGCGGCAAATTAGCCACACATAGACCAAAAAGGTCCATAGTGATACCACATCATCCTGGACGTTGAGTCACGTAGATGTAATAATGGGGTTTCAGCCCTCTTCAGGCTTGAGCGTGAAGGCTTTAGAAGCCATTGCGAAGTTTTTTATTGGTTTTAGACCAGTATCTGAAAGTTCTTCAAGATTGTTAAAAAACATTTGTCCAAGGGTTTTAAATCTGGTTCTGCAAAGCGCTGGACAAAAACACAGTAGATGTTCCAAATTCTCCTCTTCGTCTTCATTACACCACTGACACCTACTATCCGCTAGAATGCCCATTCTATGAGCGTGATAACCAATAAGACAGTGTCCAGTGATGGCTCCCACAACAGTTCTACATGTTTTACGAGATAAAGAGAGAAGGTAGTCGGTTTTATCTTTACAGAAAGTTGGGCAAAAATTTTTGGTTATTTTGCTAGTATTTGAGTTGATCCATTTTAGGTTAGCCTCACAGTAAAGCGATTTCTGATACATAACATTGTGGTGCTGTAAGGGAAGTGATACGCTTAACGGTTCACCATCGAGTAGCACTCCTGCTTTTGCCTGTTCATCAGAAATTTCGTTGCCCTCTATACCTTGGTGACCAGGTACCCAGTTCAGGCATGTTTCAAATTTACTGCTGAGGGTTTGAAGTAGATTGTAGCATCGAAGGACTGACTTGGATTTAATTATATAGTTTGTAAGGGACTTAAGGGCAGCTTGGCTGTCAACATAAAAATTTACCCTTTCGAAGCCTCTGCTCGCCATTACATGTTCCGTCACCATACTAATCGCCTCCAACTCAGCTTGTAAGATGCTACAGTATTGTGGCAATTTATACTTTAATGTTGTATTATAGTTGGGAATGAAAACCCCAGCCCCCACCCCTGCTTCTTGTTTAGAGCCGTCCGTGTAAATATTAATAGAATTCGATGAGTCTGAAACTCGGTTAACCCAGGAATTTCTCGATTCTATGTTAACAGAGAACTTCCTATCAAGATGCAGTGTTGGTTTACAGTAGTTAGTCGACTTTTTACAAACAGAGCTTAGTTTGCTGTGTCCGAATTCTCTGAAGCTGAAACCCTCATTTTCTTTCAGTCGGATCGCAGTTTTCAAGACTACTCCTTTCGCATGTAAGTCAATAGGAAGCATGTTAAGTATTACATTTAATGATTCTGCTGATGTAGTTTTTAGAGCACCCGTAATGCTCAAGCACATAAGTCGTTGAATTCTTTCTAATGGTTTTAAGAGAGATTTATTTTCGAGTGCGTTCCACCAGACAAATACTCCATATAACAATATAGGCCTAACGACAGAGCAGTATATCCAGTGCGACCAAACATGACATTGCAAGCGTAGAAGGCATTATTAGCTTTTGCTACGCGTTCTTCAATGTTTTCTTTCCAATGTAGTTTGTGATCTAAAATCACCCCTAGAAACTTTGCAGTTTTCGATAAACTTATGGTGATTCCATTGATACGAATGCACCTGAAAGTCGGTATTTTATATTTTTTGGTAAAAAGTATAACTTGAGTTTTTGATGGATTTATACAAAGGCCTTTTGTGGAGCACCATCTGCTTAAAGATTCTAGCGAGGTCTCCAGAAGCTCACTTAACACATTCGGATATTTGTCATTTACCATTAAAACAAGATCATCAGCATAGGCAACAAAAAGGGGATTTAAAGCTATTATCCAGAGAAGTGGTGAAAGTACCCCACCTTGTGGAGTGCCACAAATGGCCAGTTTTTGAGTAAATTCAGAACCCCACGTTGTTGATATTAAGCGACAACTGAGTAGAGTGTTGATCCACCCTATAAGAAATTCGTTAACTCCCATCAACCGAAGTCCCTCTATTAGCGATTCATTTGAAATATTGTTAAAATCCCCTTCAATATCCAGGAATGCCGCTAAAGTGTATTCCTTGTAGTGAAGGGAATTCTCAATGTTTTTGACAACACTATGTAGAGCAGTTTCCACTGATTTGCCTTTTTGGTAGGCGTGCTGAGTAGGTGACATGTAACCGTGGGGAATACTTTCTCTAATGAAGCAGTCTATGACACGTTCCATGGTTTTAAGGAGAAAAGACGTTAAACTAATAGGTCTGAAATCTTTTGCCTTGGCGTGGGAATTTTTCCTCCTTTGGGAATAAACACTACTTTTGCCTGGCGCCATGATTGCGGTACATATTGAAGTCTTAAGCAACCGTGAAAAATTTTTATAAGCCATTCCATGATACTATCTTTAGCATATTGTAACATAGCTGGGAAAATGTTATCAGGACCTGCTGATTTATATTGTTTAAAGGACTCAAGAGCATGATTTATTCTGTTCTTATTAAATATGTTAGGAGGTGTACCTTCTAAGCTAGGTATTGTTTGCAAAGTCGTTGGAATGGAAATGTTAAGGCAGCCCGGAAAGTGAGTTTGCATTAACAACTCTACTGTTTCCGCTGCATTATCAGTCCATTTTCCATTATCATTTTGAATTAAAACTGGCGTTATTTCTTTTTTTGACAAAATTTTTCTGAGTCTGGCTGCATCTGTTGTATTTTCAATATCTTTACAGTATGCCTGCCAGCTCAATCTTTTTGCTTTACGTATGGTGTATTTAAAGATTTTGAGTTCAGCTCTATAGCATGCCCACTGATCTATTGAGTTGGTTTTACGAGCGTTTTTAAACAAATTCTGTATATTTGATCTGGCCAAGGAGATTTCTTGGTTCCACCATGGTGGTTTAGGTTTCTTTTTTGGTTTACTAATGGGACAAGAGTGATTGAAAGCTTTAACCATAGTTGTGCTAAGTAACTGGTTTGCTTCTTCTAGAGAAGTATGACTTAGAAGATTAGGAACAGATTGTTTTCCTAACCTTTTGTGAACGATTTTCGTAAATTTTCCCCAATCTGTTTTTGCCGGGTTTCTAAAAGCCTTGGCAATAATAATTGGATTAAAATCTACCGAAAAGCCTATGTACTTATGATCGGAAAAGGATGGTTTATCCAAAACATTCCAATTATATACGTTGAAGAATTTAGTGTTTGAATATAAAGTAATATCCAGAACATTTTGGCTGCTTGGACCAATATATGTTGGTTCATTGCCTCGATTTGCAATGCATAAATTCGAGTTGTTTATAAAGTGTAGAAGAGACTCACCCCTTTCATTGACATGCTTACAGCCCCATATAGGATTATGTGCATTAGCATCACTTCCAGCGATGAGTTTGATGTTGTGTTCATTTGCGTGGCAGACAGCAGCTTGAAAGTCACTTGGTGGTGCCTCCAAGTCGTGCGCCATATAGGATGAAAGTATCCAAGTAGCAGTTCCATCCTTCTCGTTGAACATTACTACTGTTAGATCATTAGTACCATATTTAGTGTTTAAATAACAATTTATGTTTTTTTTAGCCATAATGGCTGAACGTTTCTTACCTTGTCTTTGCGTATAAAAGACGTTATAGAAACGTGACGCGAGCCCTTTGATATTCCCGTCAAAGTACCCCTCATCTAGGGTTTGGTGTAGTACGGTGGAAGCCGCACTACTGTGGTGTAGATTCACTTGTAGAATCTTCATCCTTACGCGCTGCTATAACCGTCGAGTTTTGCTCTTCAGAGATCTCTATTGCCATGCCTAGTTCATCTTCTGAAAGCGCTATGTTTTTAGCCGCCTCAGCGAGTGTATCAAGGCCTAAATCCTTTTCAACCTCATCTGGGCCTAGAGTGTTGTCATTTTTGTCAACAGTGTTGCGTTTTTTTAGCCTCAGATAGACACAGGCCAAACCCCATCGCATCTTACCAAATTTCGGATACAAGAGGTCTTCTGCCTCCTTATTAATTTGTATAATAAAGGTCGGACCTTTATTTTTCGTTTTGGCCTCAATCACCTTCAATACCCTCCAGTCACCTGTAGGTATATCCGGGTTTTGCCTTTGGAGAAGTCTGAGCGTTTGATCTTGAGGTGCGCTACTTGGAAATTCGACTTTGGCTCTGGGAATGGTTGGAATTTCACTCCTTTGGATAATTTCCAGTTTCGCTCCCTCCCAGATGCTTCCTAGATTTTTACTTCCTCTGTACACCACGCCAAAATGAAATCATCCGTACAAGCGATGATTTTCACGTCATTGAACCACCCGGCTCCATTAAATGTGGGCATATGTTTGTCCAAATTGGCGTCCATATAGACTAAAAGCGATTTCAGTAGACTGGCCTCCACTATTTTTCATTTTTCCAGCGTGAGCCGTCCTAATGGATCACTGTGGTCGACCAGAGCTACTGTTAGGAAAGATATATTAACAATAATATGAAAATTCACAATAATATAACACACCTCCTTGAATTTTCAATTTTCAAACTAATTTAACATTTTATTATTCAATCAATTTTCAAATATATGATATTAAGTAAAGTATAATTCAAACTGTTTGTATACATTATATGCTTATTGCTATGTAGTTCAAAATTTCTATAATTCAAACCAATTTCAAAAACAAATTCATATCAATTTCAATGCTTTTCGATTTCTTATAAATTTTTCTTTGCCTAAACTTTTTGTCAACATGTCAGCTAAATTTAAATTTGAATCAATTTTTATTATATCTATTATACTATTTTCATAATTTTCATTGACATAATGGTATTGTACTTCGATATGTTTCGAATTTTTAGTGAAGTTGCCAAATTTTGCAATTGCTACCGCCCCTGAGTTATCTTCATACATCTTGATTGGTTTATCAATTTTTAAATCAAATGAATCTTTCAATAAATTTTTTATAAGCAAAACCTCACTCACTGCCTCTGACATTGCGGTATATTCTGCAAAAGTGGAACATTTTGTAACAGTACTTTGTTTACGAGTTTTCCAATAAATCGAATTTCCGTACATTCTGATTGCAAAGCCTGTTGTCGATTTTCTATCAATATTATCACCTGCGTAATCGGAATCAACCATACAATCTAAAGTTTCACTATTTAAATTGTCATAGAACGTTAATTTTAAATCTTTAGTTTTATATAAATATTTCAAAACTCTCATAGCGTACTTAAAATGTATTTGATCATAGCAGCTTTGAAATCTACTTAAATAGTTGACACTATAAGCAATATCTGGCCTCGTACCTGTACTAATATATAATAATTCACCAATCAAATTTCTATATCGAAGTCTTTCATCAATTTCTTTTGCTTGATCAAGCTTTAAATTACTTTCCATAGGAGTATCGTATAATTTAGCATTCTCTAGACTGTATTTTGTAGCTAGAGATTCAATATATTTTGTTTGGATCAATGAAATTTTGTTTCTATCGTTATTATAATCAATATCAATTCCAATGTAACTACCGATTTCACCTAAATCTTTCATTAAAAATTTCTGCATCAAACTAGCTTTAACTTCATTAATTTTGTCTTTATCTCTACAACAAATCAAGAGATCATCCACAAAAACTAAAATATATATTGGATCGATCTTTGCTTGTTTTGTTGACGTAGAAACAATAATCAAAGTTACTTCTAACAAATTTTAATTTTTTTAATTTTTTATTTGTTAAAACAGTCATACCAAGCCTTAGGACTTTCTCTAAGGCCATAAAGTGCCTTTTGCAACTTACATACTTTATTTTTGCCTGTCTCATAACCTTTGGGTTCATTTATATAAACTTTTGATTTTACGATACCATTGAGGAATGCCGTCTCAACGTCCATTTGCTCGATAAATAAATTATTTGCACAGCAAAAACTTAATAAAATTTTTAAAGTTTACATTTTTCCTACTGGGGAATAAACATTCTCAATATGTTCTTTTTGTTGGAACCCTCTAACTACTAACCTAGCTTTATAAGTATTGTCACTTTTTTTCTTGAAGACCCATTTAACATCAATTATTTTCTTGTTTTCAGGCTTATCAACAACTACCCATGTTTTGTTTTTATATAGACTTTCTATTTCGAAGTTCATGGCTTTTTGCCATTCTCTTGCCTCTCTGCAATTCAACGCCTCCTCAAATATATTCGGTATATTAGCATTAACATAATTTACATATATATAATGTGCTATAGGATTACCGTACCTCTCAACGGGGCTTTTTTTTCTGTGAGATTTATTTGGAACAAGTAGATTTTGTTCACTTTGATCTCTACTTTGCAAGTTATCTACCTCACTATTTACTTCTATTCTCTCCTCAATAACATTTTTAGAATCTCTATTTTCCTCATCTTCAATATTTTGATTCATTTCATCGTTACAATTATTATCATTTTCACCAATTTCATTTTCATCTAATCCATTTTGTATACTTAAATTCATAAAATTTTCCTCGTCAAAAATACTTTGATCATTATTGCTGACGTTTTCTAAGCAAATCAATTCAGTATCATCTTCAATAACTTTAACGTGTCCAGCATTAACAATTTTACTATTTATCAAAACTCTATAGCAATTATTTGTATAGCCTACTAGCACGCCCATTTTAGCCTTATCATCCCATTTGCCTTTAATCAAAACTTCAGGTGTTCTCACGAAAACTTTGCTGGCAACAGTTCAATACGTTTCTCTCTAATAAAATTAAAAATCGCACTGTTCAAATATTCTTTTCCGTTATCACACAGAAATTTTTTAATTCTTTTGTTAAGTTGATTTTCAACTAAATTAACAAATTCAATAAAGCAATTTGCTGTTTCATCCTTACTTTTAATGCAATAAATTTTACTACATTCGCTAAAGTCATCGATGAAAGTTAAGGAATATTTTTCTCCACCATAACCTGTAGTTCTGTGTGGACCATTTAAATCAGTATGTATTAATTCTAAAATTTCGCGAGACTCAGTTCTCTTATTATCAAACGGTACATTTGCCATTTTGCTCTGAATACAATTTCCGCACTTCATTACATTGTTTTCTAATTTATCTGGTAAACCCTCTAGTAATTTGTCATTGACTAATTTGTTTAAATATTGAAAATTTACATGTCCTAAGGCTATATGCCATTTCTCTTTATCAGTTAGTTTAACTACGTTTGTATAAATACAATTATCATTTTCATACAAGAAACTTTTCATTTTATATAAACCATTAAATTTATCAGCAACAGCTATCAACTTTCCATTTTTGTTATAAATTTTAGCATTTTGTTCTTTGGCTACAATAGTATTCACTTCGGTTATTTTAGAAATTTTGCCTTATGCCTTCAACAAAATAAACATTTTTTTAATATACCTCCACTTTATCGTAATAATTTTTAAAATACGTTTTTACTGTACCTAATTTGGTAGCTTTCAATTTTTTACCATCTGGCAATTTTACATCAATAGGATTTTTTTAAAAAATTGAGTTACAAAAATATTTATCATTTTTTATGATGTGGTCAGTGCAGCCAATCAATCTCGTTACTACTTGCTTGAACATTATTAAATTCCGATTTCTCTACCTGATTTACCGTAGGATTGACCACTTGTGTTATCCAAGACTCTGCTGAATATTCCTTGTGTTGCTCACCAGATGACTCAGTCCTTTGTTGACCATAACCTTTTCCTCGTCCATAACCTCGTTGTGCTGTACCTCTACTGTAGCCTCTTTGTGACCATCGTTGACCTCGTTGATTGGAGTGTATTCCTCTACTCTGACTAGATTGAACTCCTCTGCTTTGGTTGCTTTGTTGCTCTTGCCAACATTCATTTTTGTAGTGGCCAATTTTGCCACACTGGAAACACTTTCCTTTTGTTTTTACACCAAAAGTACTCACATTAGCCTTCTTTTCACCATCGCTTTTGTTCATGTTCTTTTCTTTAATCTTTGATTTTACATATTCAACAGTCCTTTGATTCGATGAAATCACCAATGTTACTGCAGCTTTGTGGTAGAGCTTTTATAATATAGTTCATTTTTTCTTCTTCGGATAAACTTCCACCAGCTGCTTTCAGTTGATTACAAGCTGCTTCAAACTCGACAAAAAATTCTTCAACTGTGTCATAATTTTTCAGCTTAACTTCTTCTAATTTGCCTCTGTTAATTATTTGCAGTGCTGTAGATTTGGTTGAATACATTTTTTCAAGTTTCGTCATCATTTGGAAAGTCGTTTCACATTCACTAATGTACTCTACTTGTTTATCAGAAATGGTACTAATCAATATTGTTTTTGCTTTCAAATCATTTTTCTTCCACAGAGTATCATCATCAGTTCCACCTTTTACTCTTGTTGCAGGTGCTTGGTGTTCTTTGTATTCTAAAATATTCATTATTCTATATTTCCAACTTGCAAAATTAATTCCATCAAAAATTGGAATAGTGACATCGTCAATTTTTTCCAATTTTGCCATTTCTTTTTCTTTTAATTTCAAATTGTCAGAAAATAAGCAATACGCACCTTAATGTATAATTGCACAAACAAACATACATACAATTTGACATGTATATATAAGTTTATTATTTGTTCTTATTTCTTTATGTTTTCTCTCTTTAAGTTCTGTTATACATATTAACCGTTAGTAATGCAATTGAATAGAATTTTTGTTACTAAGGTATAATTCCTATATTTGAAATAAAGTACAGACAGTCTTTTGAAACACTTTCTGCAAAACAGGTTATGGGCCCAGTGTATTAAATAAAAATTGCAACTAACATATTCTTTCTTTCTTTTTATAAGTAAATTTTTGAGATCTGGAAATTTCATTAGAAATGGCAACAAGTTCATCATCAGGTTCTTCACGACTAGAGTTGTTATCAAAGGACAACTATGATACGTGGAGTATGCAGGTTGAAGCACTTCTAACGAAAAATGATCTATGGGAATATGTTAATGGAGACACTGAGATTCCGGCGACAGGTGATGCGAAGATAGCAGCGTGGTGGAAACAAGATCATAAAGCTAAGGCAGACTTGATTTTATCGATTCAGCCGTCGGAACTTAAACAAGTTCGCTGTTGTGAAACTTCACGCGAGGTGTGGCTCAAATTGGATTCGATATATGCGTCAAAAGGCCCCGCACGGAAAGCAACACTTTTAAAGCAATTGATGATTCAGAAGCTTGAAGAGGGCGGCGATGTAAAAGAGCATATGGCGAAATTTTTTGATGCGGTAGATAAGCTCGAAAATATGAAGGTGCAGATAAACGGAGATTTGATGACTATTATGCTGCTTTATAGTCTTCCTGCTTCTTATGAGAATTTTCGATGCGCTATAGAAAGCAGGGATGCGCTACCTACTGCTGAGGTGCTGAAGGTGAAAATTATGGAAGAGAGTGAAGCTCGAAGGCAAACGTTGAGCAACGTTGTCACAGCTATGGCAGCTGGCACCGGAAAGTATTTACGACAAAAACGTGCACAAAAGACTGAAGGTTTTAGTTCAATGAAATCATTTAAAATAAAATGTTTTAAGTGTGGCGTTCTTGGACACAAAGCAAATGCTTGCCCAAATAAGCAGTCTAAAGCCAGTCATAAAATTTTGGAACAAACAGCAAATACTGTTGATGAGACTTACATGGTGAGTTATGTGAATTCGAGTGCTGAAGTCGAGTGTTGTGCTGCAAAGAGTTCGACAGATAATAAAATGTGGCTGCTAGACAGTGGTTGTACGGCACATTTATGCGGCGATGAACAACGTTTTTTATCTTTGTGTGACACGTTTAATTCTAAACTCAATTTGGCAGTTTGATATAGTTACAGCTTATTTAAATGGCATACTAGAAGAGGATGTATACATGAAGATACCTGAGCTATTAGGTGAGATGCTGTATAGAATTCTTGGTAAACTAAGTGCTGATACAGAAGTAGGTTCTAAGGCTAAAAAAATGTTAAAGAGGCTGTGCGATGGCGGTAATTTATGCAAATTAAAAAAGGCTTTATATGGATTGAAGCAAGCTGGCCGCCAGTGGTATTCGAAACTGCGTGAAAAATTAATGTTGCTGGGATTAAAAGCTACGGAAAATGAGCCATGTTTATTTTATGGTGATGCATGCGGCGATATTTTGCTGGTATTAATATATGTCGACGATATACTAGTTGCATCAAAAGATATAAAATGTGTTATCAACTTCAAAAAGAGGTTGTTGGAGGATTTCGAGGTTAAAGATCTTGGTAAGGCCAAATATTGTTTGGGTTTGAAAATTGAACAACACGAAGGTGAGATTGAGCTGTCTCAAACGGGATACATTTTGGATTTGCTTAAACAATATGGAATGGAAAATTGTAATCCAGTTGCAACACCTTCAGATGCAAATGTGCGTTTTGAAGACACAAGTAATGCTGAAGAGCTTGTGAACTATCCGTATCGTGAGTTAATTGGTGCTCTTATGTATCTGTCAGTCTCAACTCGGCCTGACATAGCAAACACCATATCAAGATAAGCGCAATTTACAAGTAAACCAAAGAAGTGTCATTGGCTTGCTGCAAAGAGAGTATTGAGGTATCTTAGTGGAACTGCAAAGACATCAATTTTGTATGCTAAGACTGATGATCCGTTATTTGGGTATGCTGATGCCGATTGGGGCGGTTGTTCTGTTGATCGCCGCTCATACACAGGGTATGTGTTTATGTTAAGTGGTGCTGCAATTACTTGGAAGTCACAAAAGCAGAGAACGGTGGCTTTATCGTCGACTGAAGCGGAATATGTAAGTCTGGCGGAAGCTGCCAAGGAAGCGTCGTACTTAAGAAGCTTGTTACTAGAGCTAAAATTTCCATCTTGTAATAAAGTTATGATTCTTGTGGACAATCGTGGTGCACAATGTTTAGCCAGTGATCCTATGTTTCATGCCAGAACGAAACACATCGACATAAAGTATCATTTTGTGCGTGAAATGATAAGTGCTGGGATGCTGATGTTAATGCACGTGCCTTCGAATCAGATGGTTGCAGATATTTTGACAAAGCCATTAAGTAGAACTGGTCATGAAAATTGTTTGAATGGATTAGGTTTCGTCATAAATATGTAAAGCTGCGTTTTGAGGGGGCGTGTCAGAAAATAAGCAATACGCACCTTAATGTATAATTGCACAAACAAACATACATACAATTTGACATGTATATATGAGGAATTCTCAAAAATTGTGGAATTCTAAAGTTTTTGAGGCACATTCACCAAACTTGGTGGAGAGGTCACTTTTTATATAAGAATCAAAAATTGAAAGGGTGCTTGTCAAAAAAAAAAAAGTAAAAAAAGTTACGCATATATATATGAAGCAAAACACGTCAAGTGTACCAGCTGAAAATTTTTTTGTCTCCGATTTCGCTCAAATTTGGCAATATAGTAGTCCTGATATACAAAAACAATATTCCGGGAGGATTTGGTCCTAGTACCATTAATTGTTAAAATACAGGGTGTTGAAGTTGGCGTTTTTAGTGATTTTCATGAAAAGGCGTTTTTTCAAAAATTTAGAGCTTACACCAAAGTTTGTAAAGTAACTTGTCCCATTCATTTTTAAATGTTCTTTTTATAAAAAAATATTACATGGTGAAAAAAATTTTTTTTCACCGAAATATTTTAAACTTAAAAATACTTTTCAATTTTTTTTAAAAAAAACCCCTTAAATTTTTTTTAAAAGTACTTCAAATTAAAGCATAATTTAAAAGCTTTAAAATGATGTGTGACTCAAGATGGTATTCGGTCGTTGGATGAGAGTTTTTGGCTTTTAAACGCTTTTTTCGTAAGATGCCTTCCTCTTGAGTAAACAAAGAGTTTTGCCTGCTGTGGGCGTTTAAAAGCCAAAAACTCTCATCCAACGACCGAATACCATCTTGAGTCACACATCATTTTAAAGCTTTTAAATTATGCTTTAATTTGAAGTACTTTTAAAAAAAATTTAAGGGGTTTTTTTTAAAAAAAATTGAAAAGTATTTTTAAGTTTAAAATATTTCGGTGAAAAAAAATTTTTTTCACCATGTAATATTTTTTTATAAAAAGAACATTTAAAAATGAATGGGACAAGTTACTTTACAAACTTTGGTGTAAGCTCTAAATTTTTGAAAAAACGCCTTTTCATGAAAATCACTAAAAACGCCAACTTCAACACCCTGTATTTTAACAATTAATGGTACTAGGACCAAATCCTCCCGGAATATTGTTTTTGTATATCAGGACTACTATATTGCCAAATTTGAGCGAAATCGGAGACAAAAAAATTTTCAGCTGGTACACTTGACGTGTTTTGCTTCATATATATATGCGTAACTTTTTTTACTTTTTTTTTTTTGACAAGCACCCTTCCAATTTTTGATTCTTATATAAAAAGTGACCTCTCCACCAAGTTTGGTGAATGTGCCTCAAAAACTTTAGAATTCCACAATTTTTGAGAATTCCTCATATAAGTTTATTATTTGTTCTTATTTCTTTATGTTTTCTCTCTTTAAGTTCTGTTATACATATTAACCGTTAGTAATGCAATTGAATAGAATTTTTGTTACTAAGGTATAATTCCTATATTTGAAATAAAGTACAGACAGTCTTTTGAAACACTTTCTGCAAAACACAAATTATGGTCTACTGCAAATTTAACAATCAGAACTTCTCTTAATATTTCCGGAAATCTATTTCTTAACAAATTTAAATCTTCTATTTTTAGCGCAGAATCATCAATTTTTTTTACCATGGTCCATTTATATATGGGGCATTGTCCACTTTTTCTTTATTCCGATTACAAATTTTAGAAAAAAAAACTTGGTGCAACCTTGGAGTAACCTTATATCGACCTTACAACAACCTTAGAGTAACCTTGCTCTGCTACCATGTTTTAATATGCCGAGTAAAAGAACTGTATTTTCGTTTTGTACTACACGAGTCACATTTTATTACTACTTTAAACTAACATAAGAAACTTAAAACTAAGCATAAAGAAAATAGAAGAATGATAAACTAGTAGGTCACTCCGTTACTCCGAAAAGATATATTAACAATAATATGAAAATTCACAATAATATAACAACAATTTTAAAAAAAAGTTAAGTTAGCGCGGAACTTTAAATTTTTTTGTTTTTTCCTTTGCAGAAAAATTGCTCAATTGCTCCCTAAGAATTCCCAATTGCTCCAGCTGTAGCATTGACAGTTTCTTTTTTATTAACAATTAAAAAAATGTTAAGTTAGTGCGTAACTTTAAATTTTTTTGTTTTTTCTTTTGCAGAAAAATTGCTCTTCAATTGCTCCCTAAGGATCCCCAATTGCTCCAGCTGTAGCAATGACAGTTAATTTTTTATTGACAATTAAAAAAAAAGTTAAGTTAGGGGGCAAGTTAAATTTTTTTGTTTTTTCTTTTGCAAAAAAATTGCTTTTCAATTGCTCCCTAATGATCCCCAATTGCTCCAGCTGCAGCAATGACAGTTCATTTTGTATTAACAATTAAAAAAAAGTTAAGTTGGCGCACAACTTCAAAATTTTAAATTTTTTCTTTTGCATAAAAATTGCTCCTCAATTGCTCACTAAGTGTCCCCAATTGCTCCAGCTGTAGCATTGACAGTTAATTTTTTATTAACAATTATAAAAAAAAAAATTTTAATTTTAAATTTTTTCTTTTGTTAAAAAATTGCTCCCTTAGGATCCCCAACTGTTCTTATGTTTGTTTGCAATAAAAAAAGAATCAGGCAGTATGTTTTGTATATTTAAACATAATGGCGCATAATCATAGACAAAATAAAGCATACTTTAAAATCAGTAAAGAATGATTTTCAGTAGAGTATGCTTTAATCATAGTCGATTTAAAGCATACTCTATCGCTAAAAGTATACTTCATCTTTAAAATAGGAAAAAGCTGTTGCTAAACCAGTTAGCAATCTACAAAAACAGAGAAAAATGCCACTTTATGTAAATTTTCAGTGTGTTGAATTTATTTATTTTATTTATTTATTGTAAAATATCTTACAAAGTAAATTTATAAAATATGGAATGGTGCAGGGCACCGTGGCCATATTGCACCGGTAGTTATTAAGACTTCATAGTAAAAGTTGTGCTTCATCAGGACGTTTTTGACTTTATCTATAGTTTCGGACAATTTAGCAATTTAGCAAAACATGCTCGACCGTCATTGAAGTATCGCAAATGCTGTACTGTAGCACGGTGCTTGTGGGAGAATTTAAATAAAATTTTGATGTACCTCGGATTTTTTTGTATATTCTTATTATAGATGTCAATAGAAGTTATTCTATGCAAAAAATAAAATTATAGAGGTGGCGCTTTTTTAAAGATAATCCCTTTTCCAATTGGGGCATTTTCCCATACAAAAAAATAAAATTTTTTTTTTAACTACATTAAACAAAAATCAAAATAATCACATTCGATGTGTTTTGCGATGCTTCACGCGAATCCGACCTCAGAATCGCTCTATCGTGTATAGTTTTTGAGATATTCTAATCTAAAAGCCGAAAAAAGTCGTTTTTTGCCATGTTTTGAAGCTATATAACTATGTAACATATCATTTATTCGTTAAATGTGGTTAAAATACTTAAAAGTCATGATCTTTTCCTTTAAAATCTAATTTAAATTATGTTTATATCTTCATGCTTCTAAGAGATATCGTAGACCGAAATATTGGCTAAACGGGTTTTTTGCGCTTTTGTGTCTTTTTAGGTTAGGATATCTTTGACGAAAAAAAGATATCAACATAATTTAAATTAGGTTTTAAAGGCAAAGATTAGGACTTTATAGTTGCTTACCAGACTTAACGAAATTAAAATGTCTTTCACATTTAAAACATGTTCAACGAACCGACTACTTCTAAATTCAGCCGTTTGACGACCCGAGTGTTGTTGTTACGTGTATAGCATACGGCTGAATTTTGAAATGGTCGGTTCGTTAAACATGCTTAAAATGTGAAAGAAATGAAATTAAATGAAATGAAATAAAATTCCTGAAACATCAACTAATTTTAAAATTCCCAAAGTTGATTTTATTAAAAATCTCGTTTTCTATTTTTATTCAATATCATTTTCCATGTCTTCGTGATAATCCTCTCCAGAAAATTCACTTTAATATTTTCACCTCTGTCAATGGGTTGTTGTGGGGTTTTTTCAATATTATTCTGAAAAATTACTATATTTTGCTTTTTTTCAGGTCCACTCTCCATCAGAGAAGTTTTCCCAATCAAACTCGCATATTTTTATGATTTTTAACCATGGAAAGCATACTTAGGGCCTGTGCCAATCGAAAACTTTCACTCACCTATACAAATTCTGACGTCTCAAATACGATTTTTGAAGCATATGAGGTGAAATTGTTGTGTCAAAATTTGTACTAGCCCCAGGAGCTACTGCAAATTGTGACAATCGAAATAGAAATTTAAAAATGTCAATGGACAATGAAATAATTCAAAATAAAATTTTAAATTTGTAAAAAAATATGTATGAGCCACTCCAAATAACAAAGAGTTATTTACACGTAAGTATAATGAAATGTGTGGCGATAAATGATTTTGCTTGTTGTTGACTTTTGGTAATTTTGTTTTTTTAGGGAAAATACAAAATATACAATACAAGACATGTACATACATAAGCAAAACTGCAGATATTACATAGAATCCAAAGAACATGGTTTCAGCAGAACGGAACAACGCAACACATGTCTCTGCCAAGAATTTGAGAAATTTGTCCTGAGAAATTGATTTTCAAGGCAAGTGACATATATTGGCCTCCACGCAGTCCTGATGTAACGGATTTTTTCCTGATCTTTTTTAAAATCTGAAGTTTCCGCCAATAGATCAAATTCTCTGGCACAGCTTACTAAAAATATCCATCACAAAATGGCCATCGTAAGAAATTTTAGTGGTTGAATGAATTAGTGCAGTGACGGCTAGAAATTACATTTGGACGATATTATTTTTCAGAAATAAACTTCCAAAATTATATAATTTCATAAATAATGAAGACATTCGATAGATGGGTTATTTTTATTTTTTACTATTCCACTATATATGGGCCATTCCATCAATTGGCGACATGGTTTTGTACCCGTGGTTCTCCGATTTTGACCAAACTATAGAATATCATAATATAGACCAGAAGAAGAATATCCGTCAACTTTTTAGTGGTCAAAGTTGCTCCACTGTTTTTTGGCGCGCAATTCAAATTTCGATCAAACGAAAAAATGACTATTTCTTTTATTTTTTAACGACCTGAAAATTGAGTGCAAGAAATTTTGAAGTTATACAATTCTATGTAAAAAAATCTCAGCTTTCCGATAAAAATTTTCAAAATCCAAAAAAACCATTTTTTTTCCAAAAAACCAGTTTTTTGTGCTTTTCCCCCAACTTTTTTTCAAAATTGACTTTTCCATTCGATTCCTCGTTCAATTTTACATAAGTATCAGTGTTCAAAAATATGGGACTCTGATCCCATGAACAGCAAAAAAAATCCAAAGTTATCGCTACACGGCGCAGTCTGTTCGCTTAGAAGGTTGTGTGCAGGAGGCAAATAACACTATGCAACAAATGAGTAAAAATTTTTTCCCCAGGGAATGCCATTATTCATTTTATATGTAAAATGGGCTGCTGATTCCGAAAATTGCATTATTTTTTTTTTATTTCGTGTCGTTTTTGAGATATCGGTCATTTTCGGTTTTCGGACCAAAAAAAAGAGATAGGTCCATTTAAATACAAATATCTCAAGAACCAATATTTGTGTTCAAACGTATTATATCTCATATTAAAGATAATTAAATTACCTCCAAATGATATTCACATTACTTTTTGGTTGGTTTGTTAGTTTCGGCGGAATAAATTGATTTCTAAAAAAAACATTTTTTTTTTTCGAAAAAATTAACAAAAAATCAAAATCAACTGCAGATTTATACAAGAAAAAATAACTTTTTTATAATTTTTCTTTCTTTTGTATCATAGACTATATATTTGTAAAGAAAATAAGATACCATTTAAAAAAATCGATGGAAAAATGTAAAAGTTGTATACAATTCATTGAAAAGTTACCAAAATGCGTTTTTCCCAATTTTTTTGTTTTTATGTAATAAACTGTTCGATAATATGAAACTTTTTGTAAAACACATGAGAAAATCCAAAAAATTCTTAAAGTAGGCGTTAAAATAAAATACCCGTGTCTCGTCGTTTTTCTCCAGCACGTCAGATTTTTTTTAATCGATTCTTGAAGTTTTTTAATCCACTGTACATGAAAAATACAAAAATAGCGCATTCTTGTGTTAAATCGATGAATTTAACTATATGATCCTTACATTTGAGGTGTATTATGTGTTCAGTAAACTTATGCAGGATATTACGAGGAATATTTTTGTAGACAATTTTAACCCTCTAAGACCCTTACATGTGGGTCATTTTGACCCCCTCACATTTTGGTCAAAATGACCCACATGTGGGGGTTTTAGAGGGTTAAAATTGTCTACAAAAATATTCCTCGTAATATCCTGCATAAGTTTACTAAACACATGATACACCTCAAATGTAAGGAACATATAGTTATTTGCATCGATTTAACATAAGAATGCGTTATTTTTGTTTTTTTCATGTACAGTGGATTAAAAAACTTCAAAAATCGATTAAAAAAAAATCTGACGTGCTGGAGAAAAACGACGAGACACGGGTATTTTATTTTAACGCCTACTTTAAGAATTTTTTGGATTTTCTCATGTGTTTTACAAAAAGTTTCATATTATCGAACAGTTTATTACATAAAAACAAAAAAATTGGGAAAAACGCATTTTGGTAACTTTTCAATGAATTGTATACAACTTTTACATTTTTCCATCGATTTTTTTAAATGGTATCTTATTTTCTTTACAAATATATAGTCTATGATACAAAAGAAAGAAAAATTATAAAAAAGTTATTTCTTCTTGTATAAATCTGCAGTTGATTTTGATTTTTTGTTAATTTTTTCGAAAAAAAAAAAATGTTTTTTTTTAGAAATCAATTTATTTCGCCGAAACTAACAAACCAACCAAAAAATAATGTGAATATCATTTGGAGGTAATTTAATTATCTTTAATATGAGATATAATACGTTTGAACACAAATATTGGTTCTTGAGATATTTGTATTTAAATGGACCTATCTCTTTTTTTTGGTCCGAAAACCGAAAATGACCGATATCTCAAAAACGACACGAAATAAAAAAAAAAAATAATGCAATTTTCGGAATCAGCAGCCCATTTTACATATAAAATGAATAATGGCATTCCCTGGGGAAAAAATTTTTACTCATTTCTTGCATAGTGTTATTTGCCTCCTGCACACAACCTTCTAAGCGAACAGACTGCGCCGTGTAGCGATAACTTTGGATTTTTTTTGCTGTTCATGGGATCAGAGTCCCATATTTTTGAACACTGATACTTATGTAAAATTGAACGAGGAATCGAATGGAAAAGTCAATTTTGAAAAAAAGTTGGGGGAAAAGCACAAAAAACTGGTTTTTTGGAAAAAAAATGGTTTTTTTTGGATTTTGAAAATTTTTTTGGATTTTGAAAATATTTTTATCGGAAAGCTGAGATTTTTTTACATAGAATTGTATAACTTCAAAATTTCTTGCACTCAATTTTCAGGTCGTTAAAAAATAAAAGAAATAGTCATTTTTTCGTTTGATCGAAATTTGAATTGCGCGCCAAAAAACCGTGGAGCATCTTTGACCACTAAAAAGTTGACGGATATTCTTCTTCTGGTCTATATTATGATATTCTATAGTTTGGTCAAAATCGGAGAACCACGGGTACAAAACCATGTCGCCAATTGATGGAATGGCCCATATAAACTTTCTTTTGGGTCACCATATGTCAGGCTTTTTCATTCCAAATAAACTCCATAACAGCGTCTTTTGCTGACCCAGCTCCTTGAGCATATTCAAAATTAAATTCGAATATCCTAATCAAGTCCCATTTTTTTTTTTAAATTTTTGAATTTTTTTTACTTATTTATTTTCTGTAATTGGTAAAAATTGTACAAACGAATGTAAAAAAAATTCGATTCGCTGAAATGTCAAAAATTGAATCTGTCAGAAATTGTAATCCATTTGGCACAGGAAAAATTAAAAATTTTAGTCACCAGAGTGAAATTTTTTTTCACCATTATTTGCTTAAGGTAAAAGTTTCGATTTGGCACACGCCCTTAATGCGAAATATAAAAGTATTCGAAATATATCCATAAGTGCCCAATGTTGCCTATAGGCAACATTGACTTTGGAAAATTACTGAGGAACAACTAAGACCTTTTTTGTGCAATTAATTTATTTTTCTGATTCTCTTACATGTTTTTAGTTATTTTATGTCCTTTTTGATCCCAGTTTACTTATATACTGATTTTGAATTATATAAAATGTACATCCACTTTTTGCATATTTTTTTTCGCACGTATGGATATAGCAAAGAACATTATTCAAATGATAACTATTAATGCTTATAGAGGCAAATCTATTACTAAGCAAGCAACATATATCAAACTATTGAACAAAATTCGTAATTGGCGAAAAAATTAGAAAATAACGGAGTTTTTAGCGCAAATATACAATGTTGCCTATAGGCAACAGTGGGCATGAAAGGGTTAATTGTTAATAAAAAATTTTGCACAGCTTTGTTGACATTTGGTGGGATGAGTGAAGGTTCAACGCTCTTAGATTTGGTTTGTGGCGGAGTACTTCTATCAGTTGGCATGATACTGGAAACAAATGCATCAGAAAAAGATGATTTTCGTCGTTGTGTTAAACAAGTGGCGCATTTGTAGCATTTCTCGCACTGGATATTAAGGTCTTGCCTTTCAATTTTTAAACTGCAGATAGCGCACTTCATTTTTGTCAAAAGTTTATTTGCTTGCTTTTATTTATTTTTATTGTTTATGAGTCGTTCCACGGTGGATTTTCATTCAGTGTACTAAATTTCATTGAAATATCTTGCTCAGTTTTCCCAAAAAGTGTATTTCAACACACAGCCAGCCACCCAGCCAGCCAGCCACCCAGCCATCCAGCCACCCAGCCAGCCAGCCAGACAGACGGACATGGCTATATCGACTCAGGAGGTGACGCTGATCAAGAATATATATACTTTTCTATATCTGCCACGCCTCCTTCTCTGCGTTACAAACGGAAGGACAAAGTGAATATGTATACTCTGGGTGTAGGGTATAAAAACAAAAAATGCTCCTAAAGTGTCCCGACTCCTTCCCCATCTATTGGACAAATTTTCTTATTTTTGACGTCAGTTGTTTTGCTGTTAAATCTTCGAGTCGTAACTTGGCGGTTATTCTTTAGAAAATTTACGCAAACCAAAAGAGACCAAGATTTTTACATGATTTATGTGAAAAAAGTACGTAGCGAACTCTCGTAGTCAGCTAAAAAGCAAACTTGGAATATCAAAGTAAATGCTACGATTTTTATGTTTTTATTCATACCAATTTAAGCAAAAGGTAATTTCGAACATAGCAAATGCTAAAATTTATTTTTTCACATACGAATTGAAGTAAATGCTAACAATTGAAGCAATTGCTTCGAGTTTTAGCAAAGCAAGTTTTTATTAATATGACCCATTGTTAATTAAATATTTCTTTTGGATTTTAGCAAGTATAAAGAGGAACTTTTTTTGAACTTGAAAAATTGAAAAATTCATAACTTGAGAAATGTGCATATCCTGACGAAAAGAAAAAATACGTGTCCTTTATTTTAAGTCAAAGAATGCGAAAAAAAATAATTCGGGTCAAAAAAATTTTTGAATGAAAATCCACCGTGGAACGACCCTTATATTATTATTATTATTTATGTAATATTCTTTTTTTTTTTTTTTTGTTTTATTATATGTTAAATTCTTAGTTTTTGGTAGTTAAAGTCGACACTCAAATCGAAGCACGTCTTTGCCCCTTCTTAAAGGGTTCTGAACTTAAAAAAACGCCATTACAAAAAAAAAAAAGATATCAAACGAAAATCTCAGTAATATCCATTTATTAACTTTATTTATGAAGCAATCCACGCCAAGTGGATTTCGCTCATATATGCTTTCCTCTTGAGTAAATAAGATTTTTTCCTGCCTCGGGGGTTCAAAAGCCAAAAACTCCCATGTAGTCATACATCATTTTAAAGCTTATAAATTATGCTTTGATTTAAAGTACTTTTAAAAAAAATCGAAGGGGGGTTTTTTTAAAAAAAAATTCAAAAGTATTTTTAAGTGTAAAAAATTTTGGTGAAAAAAAATTTTTTTCACCAAGAAATATATTTTTTACAAAAAGAACACTTCAAAATGAATGGGACCAGATACTTAGATTTATCAATTTACAAACTTTAGTGTAAGCTATTGTATAAAATTTTGAAAAAACACCCTTTTGATGAAAATGACTAAAAACGCCAACTTCAACACCCTGTATTTTAACAACAAATGGTACTAGGACCAAATCCTCCCGGATTATTGTTCTTGCACACCGGATCTACCATATTGCCAAATTTGAGCGAAATCTGAGGCTGGTACACTTGGCGTGGATTGCTTCTTATATATTTTATATCTAATTTATTTAAATTAAGTATTTATTAAACATTTATGTATGAAATCATTTCAATTTTGAATTTGAGAGAATTTACTTCTGCAAATATTTGTATTTAACTAATTTTAAACACACTAGACATAATTTTTTAATTTCTGAGTTTCTAATAAATCTTATAGGCAGGGACCCGGTGACAGTAAAACTGCATTTACACGATTTTTCAAAATTTTTGTATCAATCGATAGTGTATGGTCATAGGTACAATTTAAGCCTGGTGTGCCAGAATAATTCCTGGCACTAGTATTTTTAGCAATTTTTGAAAATTGCATTTGCAGAGGCATTTTGCACTCATACGGATTTTAATTTAAAAAATGCCATTTTGTTGGAAATTTTTTTTAATTTAAGAAAAGATTAGTGTGCCAACTGATATCCTGGCACAAAGGTCTGGCACACCGATTTGAAGAAAATAAATGCAAAGAAAATAAATGCAAGCAAAATTTTATATTTTTAATTTGCTCGTTTTTAGCTCTACTTTCAAAATATTTCGGTTTGAAAGCTCAAAAATTTGCCACTCCTAGGATGAGAATATGGCCAAACTAAAACGTCTCCACATGTTAAGATCATTTGCAGTTGGCACACCAAACTTTTCTTAAATTAAAAAAAATTTGCAAAAAAATTGAAATCCGTATGAGTGCAAAATGCTTCTGCAAATGCAAATTTCAAAAATTGCTAAAAAAAACTAGTGCCAGGACCATACACTATCGATTGATACAAAAATTTTGAAAATCCGTTTTACTGTCACAGGCTCCCGGACTATTACGTTATGTTTCTTTTTTTAGAAAAATACGAGACTAAACGACTTCTTCTGTTTTATTAGTAATATGGACTTACTTGTATAAAACGTTGTGAAAAGCAAATGGTATTGGTAATATACATACATGTAAGTATTGCGTAAGGGTCGTAATTTGTAAGGTTGAAATAAGCGCTTCACTGTGATTTTATGAAATGCAACGGATAACTCTTACGTCCTACGACAGACAATGTTAAAATGAAATGATGCATTTAACGGACCGTAAGCGGTTTCTGCTGGAAAATAAACGTTCATGAAAGCCTTTTGAAGCGCTTTTCTTCTTGGGTAGACAGTTTGTACTGCCGTACAATCATAAAATACAAAAAGTTATCAAGAATTCTTATAATAAAGGGCACCAACTTCCTTTTCTTAAAAAATCTATAACATTTTTCATCTTTTCTGTATGGAGTTTACTGCCTCTTAATTTGCAATTTGCAAGAGAAGTGGAAAAATATAAACGTATTGGCTGTTGGACAAAAATATATATAAAAAATTGCTTAATCCGATAGGGAAATAAAGTATGAAAGGCCGTGACTTCAGATGCGGTTTTTTATTTTTTTCGGCAGTTTAGTTCTTTAAATTTACATTTAATATTTGTGTAAGTATTTATAATAATATTTGCATGACAACCAGCTTTTTAGATAATTCTTTTAATATTATAAATTTTTTTATGTACACAGTGGTCTTAAATGGCAGGATTATCACACAAAAATTCGACAAAAACTGAAAATGGGGGATGATTTTATAGGCTTTTGTGATAATTTTTCCATTGTCCAGAAAATCCGATCAAATACCCCCTTCGAGAAAGCCCATATTCTAGTTTTCCAAATAAAACAAAAAAAAAAAAAATAAAATAATCAATGTGCTTTGCGATGCTGAATTCGAATCCAACCTCAGAATTGCTCTATCGTGTATAGTTATTGAGATATTCTTACCTAAAAACAAAAAAAAAAAAAAAAAAACCAATATTTACGGCTTTTTTACCATAATAAATAAAAAAAACAAAAAAAAAAAAAATTCGACCTCTAAATAAATAGCTGCTAATTTTTTTTTTTTTTTTTGTATATCTCCTATATCTTTTTTGATCAAAAAATTGTTTTTTCTATAGAAAACAAATTTATCGGCAGACCAAAACTTTTACTAAGTAGTTGCTACAAAGATTATTTTTCTTGAAAGTATTCTTGACGTTTTTACCTTTAAATTTTTATATGGCTCACTTGAGAAAATTTCGCCATAAGAGAAGGACTATTCCTTTTTAACGCAGAGAAGAAGGAGTATATATGAGCCGTTTATTTTGAAAGTGGCCTAAGTCCATTTCGGAGCAAAAGAAATGTCATAATATGAATTAGCTGGCATTTTGTTCAGAACTAATTAAATTGAATTCTGTCTTTACAGAAAGTTTACCACATTGTGTGAAATCAATGGAATTATGTTTAAAAAATAGTATCGGGCAAAAAACAGATTATTACGGCACATAACTTTTGCCCGATTTCAGTCTTTGGTATGTTTGACTTATTTGTATATATGTTACATCAAATAACAATACTGATATTAAAGGCTAAGCAAAACATAAAAATCCACAAAAAAAAAGTTAAAAATCCATTGAAAATGCCTTTTTTATCAAAGGGCTTCGGTGGTTTAATTTTTTGCAAAATTATGCTAAATTAATAATAGGCATGTTTCTTTTGACGCGTATATATAATTGTATATGTGTGACAAAAAAAAACGCGCATCTGCAATTAAATATAACAATTGAAAGTTTGGCAGCACTGAAAAATTTTTGGCAGCACTGAAAAAAATTTGAAATCTGACGAAAAACAAAAATACATAAAATAAATGAATATCAACAAACTATAAAGAATCCAACAAGTTATCAGCTGAGGAAAATATTTGCATACTATTTATTTAAAAATAGAATATTCAACAGACGAAGTGGTAAAAAATTAACGCATAATTCATATGTTTTTATACATGATAAGTATTATATATGAATTCTTTTCTAGGTTTTCAATCTTTTGACCGCAAGCCATCCACTTCTTGCGCTTGCTACAAATAAAAATTAGGATTTCATTCTTAATTTTCGTTAAATAAATTAAGGGCCAGTTTTTCAGTGCAAGTTTAACGCATTTTCTGGTTTAAACTAAATTTAAACTCAGGAATGAGTTTATCAGTGAATGTTAAACGTAGTTTAAACTAAGTTTAACTGAACGATATTGGCCGTTGTATTTTATAGAAAAAAAAAAAAACGAAAAAAACAAATAAATAAATGAATAAAAAAATCCATAATTTGAAAAAGAAAAATTTATTGGAAAATAAAAAATTCACAAACATCACTTTTGACCTCTATTTAATAAAATCACGTTCTGCATATGATTTCCAATCATTATGACCATAAAATTACTTAAACATTGGAGCAGCCAAGATGCCTTTAAGCAAAGCTTTGACACTGGCTCCGTATACCAGGTACCAACCTCCCAACTGGGTACATTTTTCATTCAATCAGCTTCTTCATCGCGTTTGCTACGCAATTGCTTTAGTAATTCCCGATCAAAGTTTGCATGACATTTATCGCGGACCGCATTTCGACTTGATCACAATGCACTTGCTAAGCGTTGATGTAATCCAACCGTTGTGGTGGCCAAACGCCAATAATTGAAAGCCTGCAATTAAAATTTTTTTGTAGCCACCCGCTGTTAAACTCGTCATATCATTGTTAAACGAGTTTAACAATTTAAACGAGTTTAATATATCTTAGTTTAAACGAAGTTTCAACTTGCACTGAAGAACTGGCCCTAAAAATTGTAATTTACCTTTTATCTTGCTTGTTTGTTTTTTTTTGTTGGTATTTTTGTTTGAAATTTATCGATAAATACTCATCTTTGATGGGCAGCACTGGCTTTTATCCTCAATTATGATCTAAGCGACGCTTGCTATCGCCAACTATCGCTTCATACAAATATTTTGCTAATTATATATACGCGTCAAAAGAAACACAGCTAATAGCAAATATACTTTCTGGGTGGCCATTCCCAGTATTGAGCTGAGCTGGTCATACATTCTACATTTGCTTCTTCATTGTCGATGATGCCAATCACACAGTTAACCATACCCAGTGTATTGGGCGTCAATTTGCCCCGAGTTTGGGTGTCTTATACCCTATTCTCACTTGCCTGGTTAACCAGCCTAAAATCAGAAAATCTTGATAATCACAGAACCACGTTCACATCTTTTAACTGCATGAGTCATCTATCATTTCAATGACACTTTTTTGGTGTTTAACGACACTATTTTCACTTTTTTCAAATATATTTTTATATATTTCGTTATTTAAATTTTTTTTAAAACAATTGAGACGAACACATTTTTGATTTTAGCTGTAATTTGCTTTTTATTAAAAATGTTTTAATTGTTTACATTTTGCATTTGTCAAACGAAAAGGAAATTTCCTAATTTCCCTGGGATTTTTTGAATTTGGAGATGCCACCTGCCGATTTTTTGAATTAAATGAACTTATTATTTAAAAACTATGATAGCTAATCTTTTCCATACAAATCGAAAAGCTTTTTATATAGAAAACTATGAGAATAGGGTATTACGAGCCTGCCTAATAGTTTTTTGGGGGTGACTTTAGGCCTGTTCAAAGTCACCCCACAAACTTTGTTTTCTAACATTCTAAGAGGCAACTATATCCATCAAAATCGATTGATTAGCGAAGAAAATTAAACAATAGTTTTAGTGATATCACTCACCTAACGCCAGCAATTTTCCTTCTAGTCAATAAGTAGTAATTTTTTGAGCGCTAAAAAATGCGACATAAGACAACTTTTAGAAAATGCAACAATGTATCTGAAAGATTGCGCTCAAATCAAATATTGAAAACAGACGCTTAAACCCAATACCTCAAGAATACTGATTGACTCAATACAAATCGATAACTAGTCTTTGAGATGATAATATTACGATTTTAATCTTTTTTCCTTGCCGGTTAAAGTCACCCCCGGATGTTAAAGTCACTCCTGCTTACGGTGCATACAACTTTGTAAATTGATAACTTTAAGTAGGGATAACCTTTTTAAATGCCCTTTTTATAAAAAATAAATCTTTCAAAAAAATTTTTTTATAAAATTTTTAAAATTAAATAATACTTTCGTATTTGCTAAAAAAAACCTCCGTTAATTTTTTTTTAAAAGCACTTTAAATTAAAGTTAAATTTATTACCTTTAAAATGGTACATGACTCAAGCTGGGATTCGGGCGCTAAATGAGAATTTTTAGCTTTTGACCGCGTTGGGCAAAAAGCCTTTTTTACTCAAGAGGAAGGCATCTTACAAAAAAGTGTACTATAGATAGTATCACAAAAAAAAAAGTTCGAATGACCGCCCCCAGTTTGAAAGCTAATATAAGAGAATTTTAAGGAAAAGAACATTTTTTTTTCAGCCTCTAAATTCGATTCGATTTTGTTTTTTCTTATATCTCCGCCATTTGACGTCCGATCAACAAGTATAGTATATCGTTGTAAGTGTCTCAACATGGACTACATTTCATTCATAGAAATCATTTATCTTTTTTTCGACTAGTTGTGCTCATTATCTCAGTTTCTACCACACTAAGGTGCCAAGAACACCAAATCGACACAAGGACCCAAGGACGTCAAATAGCGGAGATATAAGAAAAAACAAAACCGTATAGAATTTAGGGGCCGAAAAAAAATTTTTTTTTTCCTTAAAATTCTTTCAATATTAGCTTTCAAACTGGAGGCGGTCATTCAAACTTTTTTTTTTTATATGGTGGTCGATACTGTCTAGTGTACTAAGCATAAAATGCCTAGAATCGTCCAAGAAATACATGTGAATTATTTTTCTCTTAATCAGTTTCATTATTATTAAAATATTATTTTAGCAAAATCAAAGCATTTATTGTATTGTCATCTAATCTAGATCCAAATTTGATGCAGGCTATAGCATACGAGAAGCATCTTTCTGACTCAAAACTTGATGGTTGAATTGAAGAGACATAATTGAAAGATTTTTGGGGGAAATAACACCTACCACCACCATTAGAAAATATATCAATTTCTTTCATTAAAACGTCGGCAGCAGAGCTGATGTTTAATCGCAACATCCGTTTCAAATTGCCGTCAATTAGTGAGTCGTACGGGAAGGAAGCCAGTGGATTCAGAGATAGAGACGCTGAACCGCAAGGGAAAAGAGTATACAGATCATAAAAGAAGGGCTCAGATCAATGACATCGGTGAGGGAGATCAGGTGATGGTTAAGCGACAGATTATGGCGTATAAACTTGATACTGTTTATGAGACGACTATTTATGCAGTGACTGAGCATTCTGGAACTGGAAAGCAATATCGACGAAATGTAGTCCACGTTAAGAAAGTTCCGAGTAACGCTGATATTTCATTGCAGTTTTCATCACCGTCCAAATAACAGCCTACAGCAGCTAGAACATCGTCACGAAAACGTGCTGCACCAACCTACAATAAGGATTATGGATCGAAGAAGCCATAGATTTTAATTATATCTATGTTGTATGTCTTTATTTATGAAGGTTCAATTTAAGTATTTTAATAATGTTACGTGTATTAAATTACAAAAGCCACTGATTGCTAATAAGGAATGTAAATTGATACGTAACAATAAAGAGTTAGTTGAAAACACCACATCGAAGAAAGTGTACGCAATCGATATTACAAACGGGGTGGCTGATAATTGCACAGAACTTTGAGAAAACCCTTAAGTACACACTTAAATGATCGAGCCGTTGCAACTCTATACAACTTTTAAGTTATAATGCACAGACCAAAATCAAGACTGCCATGGTCTTGGACTTGGTCACGATAGTCGTCAAGACCAAGACTGCTTTTCAGTCTTGGTAATTTATAGTTAATAGGTATTTCACGCCCCTTTCGGGAGAAATTTGGGATCATAAAAGCCAAACTGCATTCGAAAAATAAGGTTTCGAAATTTTGAATGCGCAATAAGCTTTTGAAATTTTTTCAAGACCAAGACTTAATGACCAAGATCAAGACCAAGGCCAAAACTCAATATCAAAACCAAGACTCAATGTGCAAGACCAAGACTGTATGATAAATTTATATTGAACTAATTAAACAGTCATTTTTGCAATTTTTCAACAACAGACGCAAGCAAGTGTTAACATGGAAATTGATTACATATGTTTCGGCTACATCAGATCAGTTTTAGTTAAATATTGTCAGAAACGGTATTCGAACCCGTGACTCCGGTTTTCTAATGAAAGAAAACGCGGTGCTTTATCGATTAAGCTATTGGACACCAATAAACTCTCTGAACAGGATCGCCATTATGGATAAATCATAAGGCTCACTAGCGCCGTCAGTTGTGAAAAATTGCCAAAATTTTTAGTTGGTAACACACTCTGGTTTTGAGACATGCTACGCTAGCTACAATTAATGCTTTGGTCTTGGTTTGCTCATCACTAATCTTGTATTCTATCATTCTTGCAGTGCACCGCATAAACAGTTCTGCCAAAACACAATATGAACTTAATAAAAGCCGCGCGAGAATTTATTGTCGCATAAAATTATATAATCGACGTTATGTAACGTAATTGATGACCCCATGTTACACTTCGTAACAAATCGTTCGACCCCGCCTGCCCCTGGCACGTTACGTAATATGTGAGCGGCTCCTAAATAAAATTGAAAAAAAAAAATTAAGTTTCTTTTTAGCCCAGGAAAATTAGAATTTTTCTGCGAAAAAATTCCAAGTGAATTTTTTTCACCGGAATTAAATTTATTTATGCATGACAAATAAAGTGTTAGAAGTCCATTGTGCTCATAAAAAGTTATTCAGGCTCAAAGGTCGCTAAAATCAGTTTTTTGCAAATATCTCGCAAACGCAAACTTTTAGAGAAAAATTTTTCTCCACTATAACACAAGATATTTCCTGTGTAAAAATGTAAAAAATGTTTTCGTGTGGCTTATAGTTTAGGAGATAGCCCAATTTAAAAAGTTGTGCACAGTTGTTACATGTAAATGCTACGTATAAGATCATATTAAAATATCTTAATTTTAAAATTGCGAATACTCTTTAAAGAGGAGTCATATAAAAAAAATTAAAAGACCGTTTAAAAGATCGTTGGAGCGACTCATGGTCTAAGGTATATACTTCAAAAACCGTTGAGGTTTCGAAAATACTGTTTTTTGAAGGATATCTCTGAAACGGTAATTTATACGATAAAAAGGAATAGCATCAATTTTGTAGAGAATCACAACATCTACAAAAAATAAGCTATTTGTGTACCCATTGAAGTAACCGTTTAGAAGTAATTCAATAAAAACCAGTTTTTTGGCATTTAATGGTTTTTTTTTTAATATCTTCTAAACGGTTACTTCAATGTGAACACTTATAGCTTATGTTTTGTAGATCTTGAGGTTGTCTACAAAATTAGTGCTAGTGCTTTTATCGCATGAATTACCGTTTCAGAGATATCATTTAAAAACCAGTATTTTCGAAACCTTACGGTTTTTGAAGAATATCTCTAAGACCATGAGTCGCTCTAAAAAAAAATTTAATGCGAGGTATAGAAAATTCAATTATCTTTTAAACGGTTTTTTGATTTTTTTATACTACTCCTCGTTAAAGAGTATTCGCAATTTTAAAAGATATTTTAATATGAACTTATACGTATCATTTACATACATATAACAACTGTGTACAACTTTTTAAATTGGGTTATCTCCTAAACTATAAGCCACACGACAACATTTTTTACATCTTTACACAGGAAGTTTCCTGTTTTACAAAAATGTGGAGTAACATTTTTTTGTAAAATTTAGAGTTAGTAAGATATTTGCAAAAAAATGATATTAGCGACCTTTGAGCCTGAATAACTTTTTATGTGCACAATGGACTTCAATGGTCTTTTTACACTTTATTTATCATGCATAAATAAAGACAATTCGGTGAAAAAAATTCACTTGGAATTATTTCGCACAGCAGCTCTTTTTTCGTTTAATTTTCCTGGGCTATATACGAGTATATAAACAGATTTGAATTTTTTCATTTTTTTATTGTATTGTCAGTTTAAAGTAGCTTTTTTCGGCATCCAAACTTCGACGCAATTTTCGACCGCTCGATATTGATTTTGGCCCTATTGTTTTTTTGGGCATAGTCTTATAGAATTCTCCATAGATTTTTTGTTAATACACTTTTTTAATTTTTTGCGTCCCGAACAAATTGACTAATGAAAAAACAACTTTTTTTTTAATTTTAACGATTACGCCCAAAAATCTAAAAGAGGTTGTCAAAAAGTGAGCTGAGATTTTTTTAAATTTTTTCGAAGGCTTGGAATGAGCCGTACGATATATCAAATTTTTGGTCTTGAATCAAGGTATATATATATTTTAGCTAAAATACCCTCAAAAAACTTTTTTCCAAATTTCACCATACTGCAAAACTCTTAATCTTTATTTGGTCCGGCGAAGAAAATAGAAAGTCACGTTTTTTTGTCAGTTTAATATACATACCTATATGTGCGCTTCTAGAAATGTTCCATAACATAAAAAACTAACAAATTTAAAAGCACTCAACTATACATAAACATAAAACTTGTCATACATAAAAATGTGTACATATATTTTATTATTATAGTTTGATAGTCATCTTTAGTGTTGCAGCTATTTTTGATCACTAAAACGTTCATTGAGTTCTGAGGATGGTATATTAATAGCTCTTTTTGGCTTAGGTACTGGATTCCAATCTAAATTTGAGGCAGTTGGTGAGGATTCTCTGTTAGTATATACCTCTTTATTTATTTTACACTTTTGAAAAATATCATCATTTTTCTTTTTATACAAATGTTCGCCATTCATTATGGTTTCATTTTCATATTTTTTCCTTAAATTATCATCACCATTACCGGTGTTACATACTTTTCCTACATCTGAATTATCCATAACAGCGGTCTCCTCAAACACACGATGAACTACGTTTGGACTTTTGTCCAAAGTTCTTAAATTTTGATTTAAGTCATTGTTGGGTCCACAAGTCTGTGTTTGAGTATTTTGTTTTAAGGTCCTTAATGTAGTTTCTTCATCCAAATGATATTGTTTATCACTGTATAAAAGACTTAAGCTATCGTGACTAGTTTGGTCTTTATTTGCTGATGCACCCAAAAGCTTTTGACTTCTGTTTATGGACTCAATTATATCTTTTACTGACTTCCTTTTTTCTGGTGGCACTTTGGGTTCTAAGGGTGCAAGTGTTGATTTCTTCCATTCCAATTGAGATGCAGGTTTGGGTCGATATATTAAATCCATTGTAAACATTTGATGTTTATCTGCTGCTGCAGCAACACGCTTTTTGTCTTTTCCCACTTCCAATGCGGAAGAATCTTCTTCTGACTCAACAATTTCAAGTTTGCTGGGCCCGGATTCCATTTTTGTTTCCGTTATTATTAAATCGGCAGTGGTATCTACTGAAAATTTTGGCAAACGGGGCTCTGGAGCAATTTTTGTAGTTATATTATTGGGTTTTGTAGCCAGTGGTGGCTTAAATGATTTAAGGTTTTCATATTTTTCCAGATAACTCGCTGAATGGTTTTCTTTCATATCGTTTTCTTTTTCTCCAACATTTCTTGGTTTTGTTGCCAGTGGTGGTTTAAATGACTTAAAGTTTTCTTTCTTTTCGAGATAAACAACTGCACGGCTTTCTGTCGTATCGTTTTCAACTTTTTCAACAATGCGATCATTCTCTTTTTCAAAAAGATCAGGGCTTGTTGTTTCTTTGTTTTCGATTTTTGTTGTATGATTTGATGATCTAGGCAATTCCACTTTTTCATTCTTTTCATATATATTATAATTTGTGTTTGCTTCTTTGATCTCAAGACTTTCTTTATTGCTATCAACAGTAAAAGGAGTCACGCTTGAAATTTGTTTAAAGCTTGTCACTCTACTGGGCTCATTTTTTTCCGTAGATTTCATTGTATCAAGGTGTATGTGAATACATTCAATATGTCCCATTTCTTCATTATTATAAGTTGAATTTTTTCTATGGACGTTTTTTTGCTTATTTTCAGACGTATCGCTTTGCCCATTTTCCGGAATTTCTTCAATATTCTGAATTTCTTTGGTTATTATTCTATTGCTCATTTTATCAGGTAAGTCAGCAATAAGCGTGCTGGACTTAGCTACATCACCATTTGCATTTGAGGTGGCAACGAAGCTTTCGATTTCAGCCGTTAATTCTATAATGCTTAAATTATTACTGCTTTGATCTCCTTCCAAATATATGTTTTGACTAGGAAGCACTTCAACCATTTTCGTACTTGAGCTTGGTTCATCAATCTAATAATATAAAAAAGAATAATTGTAAAAAATTTTCAATTTGATAGAATTTGTCTAAATTTGGTAAAATAATTTATCTTATTCGTCAATACCGCTAACTTTGATTTCGCAGTGGCAAAATCGGAATGCTGTTTACCCATTTCGGCCTAGACGGATAGTTCAGATTGCAATGAAATAAGAAACGTATTTGTTGGTACATAAACTTGTAATATTTTGAATGTTGGCTATCATTTATATAAACATATGTATGAATATTAGGGTGGGCGAATAAGCCGATCAACCGCGGCTACCCCTATGTGAAAGTTCATTCAATTCTAAGAAAAACATGACAAAGAAACCATAACTCTATGTTCAACTTCAGTTCGATTGAAAATTTTATCTTGCACGGTGGTTTTTAAAAAATTTTAACTTTTTGAAATACCACCCGCGATTTTTTTCAGGGATAATGTTGGGGGATCCTTCTAGTATCTAAATCCGCAATCCGCGAAATCGGACGTCTAGCCGTTTTTTTTTTTTCGACCTTTTAGTTTTTTTAACGATTTTTGAGTATATCTCGGTGTGTATATACATGTTATGTACACATATCTATGTATATACGTACATATATATAATTGTATATGTATATATGTGTAATATATATATATGGATATATATATACATACATACATACATACATATAAAAGGTATCATTTCCGTACCATTTATTTTTTAAAAAATCGGTTTTTTCGTATTCAAGAAAAACACAAACAAAAACCGGAAACGAAAGTAATCACTTCAAATGTGATTTTTGATACTTAATCCGATTCCGGTATTAGAATTTCTCTATTACGTCTGGACTTTGAGATATCCTTACATATATGTTTAAAGGACACCATTTTTTTTCCTATTTTTGAAGTTATATAACAAGATAAGGTAATATTATGCCGTAAAATCTGGTATGACAGTTAATAGCCCTAGTTTTTTCCTTAAAAACTCAATCAAACCGATAACGATATCTTTTTTTTTGTCGGAGATATCTTTGCCTAAAAAGTTAAAAAAGTGCAAAAACACGATTTTTGGCTATATTGGATGTTATATGCAGGACACACAAAATTTTTTTGGGAATTTCTATTACCAGAAACATTTAGTCCTTTCTTTTGGCTTTAAATTGAGCTATCAAATGTTCATCTACAATATTTTTCTGCGAAGTTATGTTAACTTTAAAATCACACCATGAAACTTAAAGCGAAAAATCTCGGTTTTCGGCTATATTTGAGGTTGTATACAGTACGGACGAAATTCGTCTGCTCTTTTTTACTAACCTAAGCATTTAAAACCATTCTTTATCTTCAAAATGAGCTATTAAGTGGTCTCTTGTAATTGTTTTCTAAAAAGTTATGACTATTTTAAGACGACATGTTGCAGCAATATAAGGAATACTCGTACACTGTGAGTTTGCACTCCATAATGTAATTTTTAAATGGTCATAACTTTGTGGAAAACAATCACAAGAGACCTCTTGATAGCTTATTTTGAAGATAAAGAATGGCTTTAAATGCTTCGGTTAGTAAAAAAGAGCAGACGAATTTCGTCCGTACTGTATACAACCTCAAATATAGCCGAAAACCGAGATTTTTCGCTTTAAGTTTCATGGTGTGATTTTAAAGTTAACATAACTTCGCAGAAAAATATTGCAGATGAACATTTGATAGCTCAGTTTAAAGCCAAAAGAAAGGACCAAATGTTTCTGGTAATAGAAATTCCCAAAAAAATTTTGTGTGTCCTGCATATAACATCCAATATAGCCAAAAATCGTGTTTTTGCACTTTTTTAACTTTTTAGGCAAAGATATCTCCGACAAAAAAAAAGATATCGTTATCGGTTTGATTGAGTTTTTAAGGAAAAAACTAGGGCTATTAACTGTTATACCAGATTTTACGGCATAATATTACCTTATCTTGTTATATAACTTCAAAAATAGAAAAAAAAATGGTGTCCTTTAAACATATATGTAAGGATATCTCAAAGTCCAGACGTAATAGAGCAATTCTAATACCGGAATCGGATTAAGCATCAAAAATCAGATTTGAAGTGATTACTTTCGTTTCCGGTTTTTCTTTGTGTTTTTCTTAAATACGATAAAACCGATTTTTTAAAAAATAAATGGTGCGGAAATGATACCTTTTATATGTATGTATGTATGTATGTATATATATATCCATATATATATATTACACATATATACATATACAATTATATATATGTACGTATATACATATATATGTGTACATAACATGTATATACACACCGAGATATACTCAAAAATCGTTAAAAAAACTAAAAGGTCGAAAAAAAAAAAACGGCTGGACGTTCGATTTTGCGGATTGCGGATTTAGATACTAGAAGGGTCCCCCAACATTATCCTTGAAAAAAATCGCGGGTGGTATTTCAAAAAGTTAAAATTTTTTAAAAACCACCGTGCTTGCAATCAATACATTTTTATACTCTTTCAAGCTAATTCCTTGTCAAAAAGTAAATCGAATTTGTTTATGATGTTTATACCCTACACCCAGGGTATATTCACTTTGTCCTTCCGTTTATAACGCAGAGAAGAAGGCTTGGCAGGTATAGAAAAGTGTATACAGTAGGTCAAAGCCAAAGTCGTACACCAAAGAAACTATTTTTGAATGCCCCAAAACTAAGTACGCAAAAATAATTTAAGAAATTTGAAGAACATTTTGAAATAGCAATTTTAGCAAAAAACTAAACATGGAATTTTCCGTTATTTTTGAAAATAAATAAAAAGTTACAGAAATCAAACATATTCAGTACCAAAGCCAAAGTCGTACACCTTAACGAAATTATAATTTTTACATGAGCTCGGTAATTAGCGTACATTATTTTGTTTTAATTTGTCATGTTTAGTCCTTTTGGCATCCTTTGAATTAGTTTTTCAAAATAGCTCGGATGAATTTTTTCCCATTTTCCATGAATACCCTTATCAGTTCAGTTTTTGAACAAATATTGTGCTGGCGAACTTTTGCGTCCAGATAATTCCACAAGATTTCAATTGTTACAAAAACATTAGGATAGTTATATTGAATCCATGATCTCATATTATAAGAAATATGTTTGAGATCGTTATCTTGGTAAAAGTATCTATCACTAAATAGACCAAGTTTATCCTTACATTGCAGTAAATTTAGTCTCTAAATGTTCAAATAAATCTTATGATCCTTACTTCCATCAACAAAATGGAGTTTTCTAGGCCCAGCTGCTGAAAAGAGCGCCAAACAATTAGTGAATCACCTTCATGTAAAAAACTAAAATTTTGTTAAGGTGTACGACTTTGGCTTTGACACTGATATGCTTGATTTCTGTAACTTTTTATTTATATTCAAAAATAACGGAAAATTTCAAACTTGGTTTTTTGTTAAAATTGAAGGATTAAATAGGCTATTTAAAAATGTACTTCAAATTTCTTAAATTATTTTTGCGTACTTAGTTTTGGGGCATTCAAAAATAGTTTCTTTAGTGTACGACTTTGGCTTTGACCTACTGTATATTCTTGATCAGCGTCACTTCCTGAGTCGATATAGCCATGTTCGTCTGTCTGTCAGTCTGGGTGGCTGGCTCGCTGGATGTGCGTGGAAATACATTTTCTGTTCTAGATAATTTAATGAAATTTGGTACACTGTCTCTGTCGTCAAAGTTAGTTCGTGGAATTGCAAATGAGTGAAATCGGTCAACGGACACGTCTACCGCCCATACAAAAAATATATTCAAAATGCAACTTTAGGAGCATTTTTCAAGACATTGCAACCAAAATACACATAAATAAATAAAAAGGTCCGTAGTGATACCACATCATCCCGGACGTTGAGTCGCATACTGAGAACTATAAATGCAAGCTCTCAACCAAAACTAGGTGAAATCGGGCAAGAGGGCGTGGCACCTCCCATATAAGCAAAATTTTAAAAATACTGCAGTGTAGGGTATTTAATGTTTGGTCAAGCCAAAGGCTATACCCTTACCAGTTAATTTTTATACATGACATTTTTCAGTTTTTCATTGATTTTTTTAAGCAAACACCAACTCAAGTGTTTTTGAGCACTGGGATGCCGAATCTAACATCCATTTTTCCATCTGGTGGCAATTTGAGGAACTAAATTGCCTGTTTTTTCTATTTTACCCAACTTGCTAGAGGTCAAAATTGAGTTTTTGAAGATGACAGCAAGACAATCAAAACATGTTTTAAGTAAAAAGTACCTGCAGACCGATTCCTGCTCAGTATATAATATGATCTAATGATTTCTAGTCGATATTTTTTACATATACCTTTTTTATGTGGTGCAATTCGTATCTTTTCGCCTTAAAACTTAAAAAAAAAATAAAAATATTTCGAACTCCAAAAATCATTGAAAAATATGTCAAATAGTGTAAAAGCGTAAATAAAATCAAAAAGGATTGGAAAAAGCTGTATGCATAAAGCAATTCAAAAGAATGAATTGGCAATAGAAACTCACCTCAACTGCAATTGTGATACGAAATTTTATCAAAATATTAATCTCTTTCAAGGGAATATCAAAAGAATAATTTTTACCTACAGCACCAATGATAAAATTTGTCCAGTTTTTGTACGTCTGAATCGAATGACACCGCATTTCTTATATGCAGACTTATGTGCAGGGTGGCTGATGCAAGCTTCTACCAAAAAAAATGTTTCATTGTAACTTTTTTTTTAACCAATTAATCTTTTCCATTTTTTTTTATTTTACCGATTAATCTTTAGATTTAACGAAAATGCGTTATCACGCATTGGAGTCCATAGTTTCAGTAAAAAGAGAATATAGGCGCACGTTTGGGGGCACTCCTCCGAGCAGATGAACTATAACAAGGCTCGTAAACCATTTTGCCGAGCACGGGACAATTGAAAGAAGGCCTTATTATCGAAAAGCTTCAGTTCGGACGCAGGAAACTATCGCTGCTATAGCTGCTGCCATACAAGCCAATCCCAGAATTCGGCAAGGAGCTTATCTGCTCAAATGAATATCAGCAGACAGTCACTGCAGACAATTATACACAAAGATTTGAACTTGTTTCCATACAAAATTCAAATGAAAAATAAACTAAATGCAGTAGACTTGCCGATTCATGCCTTATCCAAAATCAATGCAGGGACAGGTGCAAATGAAACAGTTAGTTGAAATTTCATGAGTTAGAGCAGATCAGAAAATTATATTTTACCGCATGTAGGAATTGAGAAAAATAGAAAAGAGAGTAAGAAAAAGCTTTTCGATTTCATGCAAAGCTGTTGCTTGTTCCCTCGACACAGGAACAGGAAAACGTACTAGTGACAATTTTTTTCTAATGTGTGTAGAAAATGGATACATTTAAAAGTAGTCGGTACCATACTCATGTTCGAAATATACTAAAAGTGTAATTAAAATCTTGGGCGACTTCCTAAACGGGGTACAGACTACCTATCATGTTCGTCAGTCAAAACTTCATCAGTTTTGAATGATTGTTGGTAGCGGTCTGTCAGCTATAAAATTTGAGTAGTAAACATGGAAAATAAGAAAATTTAATTATTGCGCTTGCTGAAAAAACAACAATAAAAGAGGAGCAAATGGATAAAGAGATGGGTTACCGCGAGAAAAGATTATTCACATGTCAATATTTTAAAAGAAATAAGCAACTCTGAGCCTACAGACCTCAAAAACTATTTCAGGTTGACAATTGAGAACTATAAATAAATTCTTTTAAATAATCACTTTCTGCATCCATCTTTAAATTGAGCAAAACTGACGAACATGTTCTAATTTTTTTAATTATTTTTTTTTGCGACTTTATTATTTTCGAACAGTGAAATGTCAAACTTTGCAAATAAAGTGTTCTCTTATGCAAAAATACAGAAAAGCATATTTTTATAATGTTGCATGCTGTTTAAGCTTAGACGCTGTCACAAAACTTTTTGTGAACATTGTGTATATAAGTTTAGGAAGTCTGTCTCACATTTTTCCTTATACACATTATTATTATAATTGGTTTCATTTTATTACATATATTGTAAAATATATATCAAAAAGTTGCAAGTACTTGCTCTATATTCGGTTACGTGCAGATTTAGCAAGAAAAAATAAGCATCACTGTAAGATTTTGTTTGAAAAATGTCAAATTTATTTAAAAAATAATTTAAATAAAACAGAAATAACGGATAAATATCAATTCAGCTCGACGCCAACAAAACGGTAAACTAAATTTGTATTCTTTTTTACACATTTTAATCGATTTTAATGCTTAATTATAGGGATCGGCATAGACGTCAAATTTTACTGCAAGCAGTGATTGCAGACCAGTTTTTATTGCCAATGCGGGAATGAGAACGAAATAAGAAAAAACTCAAAAAGCTTCCTGCAAGTCCCGCATTGATTGTGGATGGGGGCATCACTTGGAATTTTGCCAGAAGATTCTTCAGATGGTGGAAGAGGACGAAAACGTCTTAAACTGTATTTTTATGACTGACGAAGCTCATTTTGACCTAAATGGCAATGTTAACAAACAAAATTGTCGAATATGAAGTGATTATAATCCCCAAATACTCCATGAGACGAAATTGAACTTTTGATATTTTTCTATTGTTTCCGATATCACTCGATACTTCAAGAGTTTTTTCTTATTATTTTTCTCATCAGCAAATTTATCATTTTGAAAGCATGAAATTGGATGCAAAAAGATATGAATTTCATCACAAAAAATAGCTCTGAATAAAAAACATCGAATATAACTATCAGAGCAGATTGTCGACCGAGCAGGGATCGATCTCCAGGTATTTTAACATAAAACACGACTATGACGGCATATTTATTTAAATAATGAAAAAAAAAAAGAAAAATTAAAAATCATACATATAAATATATATATTTAATTTCTAAAAAAAATTTTTAATTAAATTTGTTTTCATTAATGGTATTCACAAAGTAGGGCAGCTAGTGTGGCAGGAGGGTAAAAGAGCGAATCTGCTCTAAACAACAACAAAATACATTTAAGAAATTTAGCTACACACGGGCCCCCTCAAGGAGCGGCAGGTTTTACTGACTTGGACCTCAGAAAACTCTATGTAGAGTTGTTCTTAACTGTTTCCAGATTTAAAATCTTTAAACCAGAAAATCGTACCTGCTTCTCTTCTATATATACAGTGAGTCACAAATGTATTTTGCATACAAAAAATATTCAAAAATTCGAATTAATACTCAATTTTTAGCCGTTTCATTCTTGGAAAAGTAATATTTTTTTTTAAACTTCGAGTCATTGGAACGTTAACTATGATACCACTCCTTAAAAAAATTAAAATAATGCGTTCTAATCCCCTAAAAAGCAAAGAAATGATTTATTCATCTTTTTTATAAGGTCACAAAAGTATTTTGCTTTGTAGTAATATTTTACTTTGAGATTATTTATCAAGTAAAAGAGGCTTTTTTAATAATAACCATGGTAGCCATTATTTGAAGAGACATCATATAAACATCTTTGCGAGGATTCCATCCCTTTACGACATTTTCAGTCGGTGTTTTTTCCCATTTTTTTTGCAGTACTCGTTTGAGCACATTTTTTTGATAAAATATGGTATTTTCTGACCTTTCCACTATATAAGGCCAAAAAATTTCTATTGGATTCCAAAAAGAATATCGCGGTGCTTTTTAACCTCTTTGGTGTTGTACAGAAGTGTCTCAGGATGTGTATTTAGGGTCATTGTCTTTTGAAAGTAAGACGTCATCTTATGGTAAACCCATTTTTTAAGTACTGGGTGCAATTTATTTTTGTTAAATGGGACTGATATTCATGTCTATCCATATTGCCACCGATCAGATTAAGTTTCCCCATTCCATGAGCCAAGAACAGCCCACGACACACCATCATGTAAAATTGTTGCTTTAAAGTTATTAAAGTTAAGGGTTTTATTTACCTTATGCCAGACCTCACGGCGTCTATTGTTCCGATGAAAAGCAAATATTATATTATTGGATCCAATAGAAAGCAAAAATAATATTTTCGGATCCGATGGACGCCGTATGGTCTGGCATAAAGCAAATAAAACCCTTAACTTTTATAACTTAAAAGCAATAATTTTACATGATGGTGTGTCGTGGGCTGTTTTCGGCTTATGGAATGGGGAAACTTAAACTTATCGGTGGCAATATGAATAGACATGAACATCAGTCCAATTCCACAAAAAAAAATTGCACCCAGTACTTAAAAAATGGGTTTACCACAAGATGACTTCTTATTTTCAAAAGATAATGACCCTAAATACACATCCTGTGACACTTCTGTACAACACCAAAGAGATTAAAACACCACCGCGATATTCTTTTTGGAATCCAATAGAAATTTTTTGGCCTTATATAGTGGAAAGGTCAGAAAAAACCATATTTTATCAAAAAAATGTGCTCAAACGAGTACTGCAAAAAAATGGGAAAAAACACCGACTGAAAATGTCGTAAAGGGATGGAATCCTCGCAAAGATGTTTATATGATGTCTCTTCAAATAATGGCTACCATGGTTATTATTAAAAAAGCCACTTTTACTTGATAAATAATCTCAAAGTAAAATATTACTATTTAAAAAGCAAAATACTTTTGTGACCTTATAAAAAAGATGAATAAATCATTTCTTTGCTTTTTAGGGGATTAGAACGCATTATTTTAATTTTTTTATGAAGTGGTATCATAGTTAACGTTCCAATGACTCGAAGTTTATAAAAAAATATTACTTTTCCAAGAATGAAACGGCTAAAAATTGCGTATTAATTCGAATTTTTGAATACTTTTTGTATGCAATATACATTTGTGACTCACTGTATATATATATGTGTCTGGCTATATATATATGTGGCTTTAATCGAAACAATTAATCCCATCTTTGAAAATATTTGACATAGGTAAATAAAATTTGGTGCATATACATACTTACGTAGAATACTTGAGTTAATAGCATTCAATAAAAATATGGGTGGTGCCACGCCCCCACAACCCTATATTCGTCTTATCTCTGGAACTCAGGTGAATGAGATTTGGTACATATGTAAAATTTGGTTCTTTAAGATGGAGGGGCGTGGCTCTGCCTATTTTTATTGAAAATTGTTTTCCCAGCGCCAATTAGAAATATATACGTACCAAATCTCATTCACCTGAGTCAAATAGTTCCAGAGATACGACTAATATAGAGTTGAGGGGGCGTGGCACCGCCCATATTTTTATTGAATGCTATTAACTCAAGTATTCTACGTATATACACCAAATTTTATTTACCTATGTCAAATATTTTCAAAGATGGGATAAATTGTTTCGATTAAAGCCACATATATATATAGCCAGACATATAAATACATATATATCTCGAGAAGAGAAGCAGGCACAATTTTCCGGTTTAATGATTTACAATCTGAGGACAATTAAGAACAACTCTACATAGAGTTTTCTGAGGTCCAAGTCAGCAAAACCTGCCGTTCCTTGAGGAGGCCCGTGTACAAGTAAGCTATTTTGCTACACAAAACCCTAAAGTAAATATGAATAGCTTTTCTGCTACAGCAAAATATGTCAGAATTATGTTGACATTTGTGTTAAAAATTTAAATAAAATTAAAATTTTTTTTTTTTGTGCAAATTAAAATTAGAATAAATGGGCCTGCATATGGAAAGCGTAAAGCTGAAAAGCCACTGAACACTCTATTGGACAACTGTTGGTCATTTTAAACACTTCCGTGGTATTTTCATAAATTTTGATTTATAAATTTTGACAGTAAATTTTTTTATTTTTCAGAAGCAAACAAAAAACAGCTAAATTCGTAGCTCATTAGACACATAGTTGTTCACTAAATAAGCTTACATGGTGCTTTTTAGCTCATCTGCCACACCAGCTGCCCTACTTCGTGAATACCGTTATTGAAAAAAAAAATATTTTTTATATTTAAACTTTATTCAAAGGTGTCAAATTTACGCAAAATAATTTTTCGAAAAAATATTTCTTTGGGAATTCAGAATTGGAGTATTTCTTTTTTGAGAAAAACAAAATAAGTGAGAAAGAAATTTCTTGAGAATATTTAGAATTGGGCTGAATATTTATTTGTAGATTTTTTCAATAAAAAAATTCATTAGACGCTGAGTATGCCTTGTTTTTAAGCTTGTCTTTTTCAACAACGCTACAGCTGCGGATTTTCTGAGTTTCAGGTATTGGTCGTAAGCTATAAAAGCGTTTTTCTAGAAACTTTTCTTCTTCAATGAAATCTTTTTCAGTTAAATATTTGAAAATGCAGTTAATAAGATTTTGACTGCACCATCAAACAACTGATGAGGTGTTGTTATTTGTTCATCCAGCGGCCGTTGAATGCTTGCTCTTCGCGATTCTCTTTTAACTGTGCCGCCAAGGCCGTCTCTCGCACTTTTTCCATGGCTATAAGCAAAGAAATTTCACTCGGCTGGACTGCCAAAATCTTCTTGATTTTTTTATTTTTGAATTGTGCGGCGGAACCGTCAAAAAAATAAATAATTTTTTCTGGAACAGAACCAAATTTCTGTGTCAAAAATTGTTTCATATGTTTATGAAATAAGTGCACTGCAATGGAGTTGAGGCAATCTGATATTGCAATAAAATTTGTTTTTTCCAGTTTTTCATCTTTTTAATAGTAAAGTGCAATGGGGTATAAGGTGGCCTGAGTGTTGTTCCAATGAAAATTTTGTATGCAGTCTTGAACCAAAAATTAAACATTTTATGAAAAATCGCATACGGCCAAAAATTCATTTTCACCAAGACATACTTTTTTACTTAAAAATTTTGTTTGTTGCATCGTAATGAAATAATGTGGTAAAAGTTCCTCATCAGTTGTTTGATTGGTGCAGTCAAAGTCTTGTTAACTGCATTTTCAAATATTTAACTGAAAAAGATTTCATTGAAGAAGAAAAGTTTCTAGAAAAGCGCTTTTATATCTTACGACCAATACCTGAAACTCAAAATTCCGCAGCTTTAGCGTTGTTGAAAAATACACGCTTAAAAACAAGGCATACTCAGCGTCTAATTAATTTTTCTATTGAAAAATCTTCAAATAAATATTATTTTTTTCAATATTTGTGTCTTATTTTATTTATAATTACAAAACCAGAGAAAGCTTCACCTTCAAATTTACAGTAAATATAGATGATAAATTGGTCTTTGACATATATTTTTTTAAAAAATTTTAAAATGTCGATTTTTGAGATATTCGATTTGGAACTTTTTGATGCTGAAAATATGACCTTTGACCTTGACAAAAATACAATTTTTTTTAAACATTTTAAGGCCCATGCAATTACCTTTGATCCTGTTTTTCTTTTTTAGAAATATGTTTATTGGTTGCCAAGTTACAGTCTTTTAATGTTAGTCAGTTTAACAGTTTTTTGATACTTTTTTTAAACTTTACGACCTCGTATTTTGGGAATCACTTCGGTTCGGAATCCAAAATTTTGCACGAGTATTAGTTTGATGATACTCAACAACTTTACTTACTTTCATCAAGTACGAAATGACAAAGTGAATACACCCTGGGTGTAGAGTATAGGGAATACAATACAACTTATAGTTTAGGAGATATCTTTTGACAATCCTAAAATTTTGAAAAAAACAGTTGCAAAATATCTCCGAAACGGAGCGGTTTGCAACGCCAACTACGTTGTTTGGCCAAAAAAGGAAAACCGAAGAAAAATGCGGCGTATGAGTGTTAATAAAAATACGTTTAATTTCAAATCGCGATATCTCATGAACGGTGAGTCAGACAAAAAAAGTGTTCGTGGAGACCTTCAAAGGGAATTCTATGCTCTAAAAAATGCATTAACAAATTTTTTTCTAGGCAAACCGTTTCGGAAATATTTTGAAAAACAATTTTTTTTCTATAGTTTAGGATTGTCGAAAGATACTTCCTAAACTATAAGTTGTATGAAAAAAGCAATATGTCATTTGTGGAGCAAGCAATTCCCTATAAATTAATATTTTTACTTTTAACGTTTGACTCACATCACTATACGCACTCATTAGCAACATTCACAATTGACTGATTTTTGCCTTATTGCACACAAAAAATAGAACATACATAAAATTAATGAAAAAATTCATTGAACTTAAGCCGAGAACAGCATTCATTGACTATATGAATCATTTCATAAAATTAAAGAAATAAATTCATAAATTTTTATTTTATTTTTCAAAAAATAAAAAAAAAATATGAATTTCGTTCTTATATTTTATGAAATCATTCATATAGTCCATAAATGCTTTTCTCGGCTAAAACTCAATGAAGTTTTCATTAATATAATGTTGTTTTTTTTTTTTGTGTGTGTAAATAAGGATATCTCAGCTTCAACTCGTAACAAAACAATTCTAAGACCATTTTTATAAGAAATTTTATAAGCTACAATATTTTTCTCTAGAGGTAGTCGTTAGCCAGAGATCTTTGCAAAAAATTGCTACGTGTACTAGGCGTCATTTAACCAATATGGTGTAGCGAGCGGAGAGGATACGAGGTGGCGAAGTTGGAATTCGGAAAGAGAACATCCAAATCTAATAAACAACTCATTTACAAAAATTCCGGAAAACTATCCAAGTAAAACTTCCAAATGACTGTACTAAAGCGAAAATTGGAAAAACGTAACAATTTTACAATTAACAATTTTTGCCGATCGAAAAGGTTCTCAAACTGCTGATACATTAAACTTACCGAAACTGGTGGTTCTGGCGCGCGCCTCTTTTTTCGTAGTAACTTCTTTGGAATAGAAGAAGCGTGATGTTCAATTTCAACTTTAACATCACTTTCATCTACATCTGATTCAAAAGGATTTGTGCTGTATACACTGACCTGCGAAGATCTGTTAAAAAAAAGATTGTATCTTAATAAATAAGTAGTATTTTATCATTTTACAGCAAGTACGTGTAGCATGTAAATAACGGGTGATTCATTTAGGGGTACTATTTTCAAAAATAAAAATAACAAAACTTAATTTTATTGGTTATTATCATACAAAAGAACCATTGTTTACATTTGAAGTAGAAGCAAAATTGCTACTATCGCAATAAAATTAAACCAGCATTAAGCCGAGAAAACATCTGGGCGTCACTGCAACGAAGAGGTATTGCCGCAAAGGCCATAAACTTAGTACGTGCACAATATGAAGGCTTTAAATGCAGTGTGTTACACAACGGGTTGTTGTCACCGACATTCACCACTAATTCAGGCGTACGGCAGGGGTGTTTACTATCACCATCACTCTTCCTTATCGTTCTTGATGATATCCTAGATAAAGCTCTTAATAAGGCCAAAAGGGGTATTCAATGGAACTTTACCGAACATCTGGAAGATCTCGACTACGCTGACGACATCTGCCTCTTATCGTCCAAACATTCAGATATGCAAAGCAAAATTGAAGACCTTGTCTTGGAATCACAAAAGGCCGGCCTAAAAATCAACGTATCCAAGACTAAAAGCATGAAGCTAAACGCAAGCAATGACATGACGTTTAAAGCTGGCAGTGATGACATCGGAAACGTCGATAGCTTCACGTATCTAGGCAGCATTATCTCCATGGATGGTGGAGCAAAAGAGGATATCAACTCAAGAATAGCAAAAGCAAAAGGCGCGTTTGCTCAACTGAACAAAATATGGTCTTCATCCGTTATATCCACCAAAACGAGAGTGCGCATTTTTGATTCGAATGTGAAATCGGTTTTGTTATATGGGTGCGAAACATGGCTTGTTACTGAACAACTAACAAACAAGCTGCAAGTATTCGTCAACAAATGCTTAAGGCGTATATTAAAGGTTTGGTGGCCTCGCACTATATCAAATGCCGAGCTACATCAAAAATGCAAACAGAAGGCTATAGCAAACGAGATCAAGCTGCGCAAATGGGGATGGATTGGTCACACTCTCCGGAAACCACACAGCGAAGTTTGTCGCCAGGCCCTTGAGTGGAATCCACAAGGCAGTAGAGGACGTGGTAGACCCAAAACCAACTGGAAAAGGTCGTTGGAAAAGGAAATCCAAGAATCGGGAAAATCGTGGCAAGAGATCAAAGTCATCGCAAGGGATCGTGACAAATGGAGAGATTTCATATTGGCCCTATGCTCCTCCTAGGAGTTAAAGGAGAATACATACATACATACATACAAGCCGAGGCTTTGCATAAATCGACGTTGCGCGACCTCTAAGAGATCTTCAAAAAATTTAAAACATCTCAGCTCACTTTTTTGACATCCTCTTTCAGAATTTTGGGCGTAATCGTAGAATTTTCAATAAGGTTTTATTTTTTTTTAATCATTCTAATGTATGTATTCACGCAAGTAATAGTCCGGGAGGTAGCGTTGCATTTTTGGCAGTGATTTTACGCCGATCGTTTGCCTTATTTTACTATTTATCGCGAATTACTTATAACTGAACCAAGCGTCAGCTGGCGCACCCGCGGTGGGTGTGGAATTGGGAGGTTACGGAAGTGGTAAAAAAAAAAAAAAAATAAAGTAATAGTACGCTGGCTGGAACTTTTTCCATAAATAGTTGACATTATACTGAGCAAAAAAAAAATCGTCAGCTGCATCGTAGAGGGGGGATTATGCGTCAGCTGCCCGCATGAACTTGTAAAAAAAAATCGTAAAATAAAGTTATAATACGCCGAATGAAATTTAAGTACATGATTTTTCAAATAATTTAGAGTACGAAAACAACAATCAGCTGATTGAGTAGCGGTGGAAAGACCGTCAGCTGACGCAGTAATGGTACAGATTTTTCTTAGCAATGCACAGAATCTTTCGCGTTATTTTTGTCTCGTTTTATTTGTACCAAAATGCACGATATGAAATAAAATCGAGTGTAAAATGAAATGAACCGAAAATAAAATAAAGGGTATAATATAAACATAATCGAAATATAAAAATAAGAAGGTCGCAAAACTTATTCGTTGTCGATGGCATCGCTATCGTCATCGTTCTCTGACGAATCATCGGCCGAACTGTCCTGCAGGAGATCGTAGTCTTCGTCTTGATCAAGTTCTTGACCTCCATTCTCTTCACCATCATCTGTAAATGAGCATGCGAATGATCAAAATTAGGCTACTAGAAAGCTCAAAGAAAGTGTCGCCAACAAAAATTCCACACCGCCAATATTTTCGCTGCTATCCGTTATACCGGTGACTGATAGGGGTACTTGATCTCCTTCGAACCATTTGAAGATATATTTGTCGTCTTTTTCTTCCCATCCCCAGTCCGTGGGAGATAATTGAGAAGGATCTTGAAGGTGAGCATGGCTCCAAAGGTGCGCTATGTACGAAGTGCGCAATAAATGCTGGCGTAGCTCGGACTTACAAGGTGGGAAGATCGCCTCGTCGATACGGTTTTTCCACTTGAGCACATCGTTTTTATCATTAATTTGATAATTTTTCGTGAAGGTAGCGACTCGGGTAGCGTCGACATCGTTGATCGCTTTGAACCCGTACAAGCGACAAACAAATTCTTCAATCGTTATGAACGCTTCGTCCAATTCACAACTCGGAATATTTGCGATGTACCCCAACGCTTGCATATATGCCAGTGATTTTCGCAACAATTGTAAAGGCTTTTGTTTTCCTTTCCTGTAAAATGCAGGATTGAAATCGCAGCCTGTGTGCGCATGGAAACCTGGCAACGCAGAGCACAAATCGGTTCCCAATATTTCATACAATTTCGTGATATTAACGAATCTTTGGGAATTTCCGGAACCAATGTGCATCGTTATTTTCATATCGTTGTGAACTGCATTCATATTGCCGAGCATTATGAAAATATCCGTGTCTGAGCATCTTATCGTAACGTGAGCATCGAAATCTAACGAACAAACATGAAATACAATACAAATTTTTTGAACGATTTATGTCATCAGGACAAATTTCTGATCGAAGAGTAGAAGAAAATGTCGCCTGGGTTTCTATTTCTTCTAAAACAGTGTAGCCACAGCAATGCCCGTACTTATTCATGATGTTAATAATTTTTTTGCTGTTTGTCAAACTTTTTAATGTTAGTCCAAGATTGATGTGTTTTGAAGGTTTAATTTGCCCGTTCGACACAGCATAAATTAATTCTTCGGAAAATGAATGAGCTAATCTCGTCACGTTCGAATTACGCTTCCGCCGGAAACTCGAACAAATCAATTTTGAATAAAAATCAAGCAACAATTTCTCCTCTTATCAGATCTTTCGTTGTTAATTTATCTGGCAGCGGATTGTGATGCATGTCGCGGATTTCCGATCGCAAAATTAAAACAGCTCTATCCAAAATGTCTTATTTTTCGTTGGTTTCTAAATCGTTTTTTACGAGAACTCCGGCGTACGGTTTAAGAACTTTTTTCGAGTTCATAGAGACCACGGCAATTTTTTTTGGAAATGCTTCTAATAATCTTTTTTCTAAGCTGTACGGTTCGATGTCCGCAGATATGTCTGTTATTTCACCTTTAGCGGAATCGATAAAAAGTGATTTTAAAAAACTTAAAAAGAAGCATTGTTTATTCTCAATAACGTTTTCCGAAACAAACAGACAAACTTGTTCGAAAGCTTTGGCATGAATATCCCGGGATCTGTGCCATTCCGTTTTTCATTCTGTGCGGCGATCTGCAACTTGAGTGCATTCCTACAATTCGAGCGACAAAATTTGTGATAGTAAACGACTCCAAATTTTGGATATTGTGCCGTAATTTTATTTAATATATCCCCTATTTCGCTCACGTTACGCTTTAAATTGGAGATGCTCTCATCATTTGCACACGTCTGCAGCTGTTGCTCGCGGCCTTGATATTTTTTGCGAGTTTTATTGCAAAAAAGACACACGTGTTCGAGTTCTTGTTGCTCAGCGTCCTCGGCTCCAGCTATATCTGGCGTCGTTGCTTCTTCGCTTCCAGCTCCACGTGTTTCCTCAGTGTATTGACTGGATGACACGTCGGTGTTTATATTTTCGGTGGCAGCCAAGTCATCGACAGGTTGAACGTCTCTTTTCGAGCTAAAAGAAAATCTGTTATTGTTTCGTATAAAATGGTCATTACGAAGTTTATATAGTTGAAATGTAACGGAATTTTTTTTTCCCGTTCAAAAAACAAAAAATTCCACACGTAGTTTGTCTACGGTATTTGCACAAATTTTTTTACACGAATCAATGGCAAAATCTGATAGAAAAATTGAAGCGATATAAAAAATAAAAAAATAATGAGTTGAAAGATTTTTTTCGTCGCGAAACAACGATGCGAAATTCAATATTACTAGATTAAAATATAAAGATTCAATTATTTTTTTTACAAGAATTAACGGTAAAATCTGATAGCGAAAATTGAGACGATAAAAAATAAAAAAATAATGAAGTGAACATTTTTTTTCGTTGTAAATCAACGATGCAAACTTCAATATTAGTATTAAAGAGTGAACATCGAAATGCGTTTCCACGAAAATAACATGCAAAAATTAATAAAGTATGACTATTACCTTGACGCTCCAGATGTCGAAGGATTTTCAACGGCTATCCAGTATTTTGGCGGTAAAGCGGTGAATTGACGATAACACTTGACGTTCGAAGAGGAGAACCGAAACTGATTGTGTACGACAAAGATCCACACGGACAGGCAGATGCTGCTTTGAAATTTTAGGGGGAGAGGCTTAGGTAGCCCGAAGGTCGTGTTATGGGTTCAAGCAAGGCCAGAATGTATCTCAAATTATGTGTTTGAAAGAAAACCGCCTCACAGCAATATTCCAAAATTTTAAATCTTAACTGGGTTCGGCTGACGGTCTTTCCACCGCTACTCAATCAGCTGATTGTTGTTTTCGTACTCTAAATTATTTGAAGAATCATGTACTTAAATTTCATTCGGCGTATTATAACTTAATTTTACGATTTTTTTTTACAAGTTCATGCGGGCAGCTGACGCATAATCCCCCCTCTACGATGCAGCTGACGATTTTTTTTTTGCTCAGTATAATGTCAACTATTTATGGAAAAAGTTCCAGCCAGCGTACTATTGCTTAATATATATATTTTTTTTACATCTTCCGCAGCCTCCCACACCCGCACCCACCGCTACTTGAGCAGCTGACGGTCGGTTTACTTATTAGTCATATAAGATCAACTATCGATGTCAATATCAGCCGGCTTACTATGACTTTTTCATTTGCAACGCTACCTCCCGGACTATAACGCGTGTGCTGTTACATAGAACGCGTAAACGCGCTTTTAAATACACTCAGAATGGCCTTCATTATATAGGGAGACTTGCTGCTGCACTTCGCTTTTTCATTCATTTCGAACTTATTTCTTTTTTAATTTATTAAAGTTGAAAGGTGGTCAGTTCTACGCATTGAACACAGCGAGTGCGTTGTTCGCTTTTCTGTATGTATCACTCTACATAAGTAGCTATGTTTTCAAATCAACTGTCAAAGTTTATGAAGCGCGCGCTGCACGCGCTGCCCTCTATAAACCGGACCCTTAATAGTTTTTAGTAACTTTGGTCTTAAACAGTTTCTTAATACTTTTATTTCAAAAAGTTCGAAAGTAATGATAAACACGTAAAAGGAAATTTAAAAAAATAACTTTTTTTGAAAGCTTGTTTTTACATTTACAGTGTTCAATAACAATAAGTGAAAAATAACAATAAAGTGGGGCAAAAAATTTGAAAAAGTTTTAATGCAGATTTATTTAATAAATATTTATGTTTAATTTAGATTTGAAAAATTATTCACTTGAATTATTTTTTGCATATATATTGACTAAAAATAAAACGAAGCCGCAAACTTGACTCCAATAATGTCTTCGTACAATTCAACTTTTGTTTGCATTTTTGTTTTTTTGCTGAAAATAACGGTTTTTAACAAAGAGTGATACACATTCACACGTGATACACATACATAACAAGGCAAGCAACCTCTCTACTATAAAGTGTGCAATCGGTCGCTTTAAATATAAGGACCGCGTAGAGAATAAGCCCAAAGTAGAATGCCCTACACATGGAGATCGGCTGCAATTCAAGCGTATGATCGCCGTGGATCTGTTCATAACTGCACAAAAACTTAGTGCAGAGCTCCTTTAATCAAGTCCAAACGAACTTCATCCAGAAACCATTAGAAAACCCGTGATTGATGCCAGACTTAGGTCTCCCAAACCTCACAGTAATGCAATAAATCGCAAAAAACGCCGAGATCAAAATTCATTGACCCAAAAATGCTGTATTTGAGCTCATCTCAACATTCTGCCAGATCTCTAGAGAGGCATTTAGTTGTTGGAGAGCGCAATTTAAACGTTTTTTACGATTAATGGCATTAACAAAAGGCTTACTGTGAGGTTTGCGAGAGCTAAATGCGGCATCAATCACGGGTTTTCTAATGGTTTTTGGATGAAGTTCGTGTTGATTGGATTGAAGGAGCTCTGCACTTAAGTAGTTTCTGTGCAGTTATGAACGGATCCACGACGATCATACGATTGATTTGCAGCCGATCTTCATGTGTGAGAACTGTAGGGCGTTCTAATTTGGGCTTATTCTCTACGCGGTCTTCATATTTAAAGCGGCTGATTGCACACTTTATAGTAGAGAGGTTGCGGGACAATAGTTTGGCTAGTACCGCGTATGATTTTTGCTTTTTCACATGTAGATCCAATGAAAGCTTACGGTCTTCAACTAACAAGTATTTACCGGACGTAATTTTAAAAAGTTTTAATCAAAACTCATCAAATTTCCACTTGCCTTGTTACGTATGTGTATCACTCTTTGTTAAAAACCGTTATTTTTAAAGGAAAATTTTCAGCATAAAAGAACAAAATTGCAAACAAAAGTTGAATTGTACGAAGACATTATTGGAGTCAAATTTGCAGCTTTGTTTTATTTTTAGTCAATATATATGCAAAAAATAATTCAAGTGAATAATTTTTCGTATCTAAATTGAACATAAAAATTTACTAAATAAATCTGCATTAAGACTTTTTCAAAAAATTTAATCGTAATTGACATTTTATAAGTTCACAAGGTGTTGCCAGATTTTTTTAAATTCATTTAATTCAATGTAGTACTTTTTGGAGATCGAAAGTAATATTTTTATACTATGTTTACACCAAAGATTTATGACGCGATATACGGCTTTTTTGAGATTTAGCTCTATATCTTGCCATATATCGCGTGATTTACCATACAAAAATATATCTACTTCCAACGTGATTTAATTTATATCTTCGAATAAATCTGAGCAGGGCTACCGATTTTAGCTATTTTCAAGCATCTGGCACCTCCAAACTTTGGTATTTTGAAGTTTTGTTGACATTTACTATGTCATTTAATTGATTGCTTTCGTCAGAAAAGCAAATAAAACGTAAGTTTTGTATTAATAATCATATATAACTCATTTATTATTGCTTTCTGTTTAGCTACACAAATGGAAATGGACACGCTCCTCAAGAAACCATTCAGCGAAGTTCGTCGCCAAGCTCCGTAGGCAGTGGCAGTGGCAAAATTTACCTGAATTAGCCAGACAGCGAAAACTTCTTTTGTACCGTGGCTAATATCACATGACCGTCTTCATATGGAATAACAACAGGAACAAATTATTTGGGTTCAGAGAGATCCAACGCAAAACAGCCGGAAAATGACTTGTATACCCAAGCAAATTTCTTTGTATTAACAATTTCAAGTATATGACAATCCAGATGATAATGGTGCTCTTCGTCAGTTCTTCATCGTTTTGAAATAAAAATAGCTGTCCTTTGTTTTCAGCGTTTATTTATGAATTTTTTATCATGTAATAAACCATGAATTTGAACAAATTTTATATTAAATACTAGGATTTTCGATATTAATACCGTTTACATCCTATTTATTAGTTCTTGTGCCTATTCTTAATGTTAATTGGTAGCAATTTGGGTAACCCAACGATTGCAATTCATCAAGACTCCACGAAGTTTCAAACTCTCAGACGGTTTTCAATAAAATTGAAATTTGTTTATTTTTTTACGAGCAAATACAATGTTCAATGTAAATAAAAATAAATGTCATTCCCCAATTGGCATTTACTGTCTAAAATAAATCCCTTTTGGCCGGTGTAAACGGGTAGGATTTAGCAGCGAGATTTATTTATATCTTCTCAGCTAAATCTTTGGTGTAAACATAGTATTAGGCTAATAGTCCGTGACACAAAAATCTGATATTTTTTCGGTGTCACGGCCAAAAAATAAGTGTCACATGTGACACTGAAATAGCTTGAACACAATTGGAGCGTACGACGAATTTCACCCGACGAATATTCGCTCTGTTAAACACAATCAGAGTGACGACGGCAATAGTTGTTTTTATTTTTATTTGTTGTTTATGTTCTCTGATGACAATTTTAATAAATAAATATTAAATAAAATCTCATATTCTTTGAATTTTTTTTAAGAAATCTAAAAATTTCATATTAAAAACGTATTTTTCCGGTTTGACATTTCCAAAAAACGCTGGCACCGGTGACAAAATTAAAACTAATTCTATTGCAACGAATATTCGTCGTTCGGTGCGATTGTGTTCAACTTCATATACTCTTGTGTGTTTTAATTTTGACAGCGAATATTCGTCGGGCGAAATTCGTCGTGTGTTTAAGCTAAAAGTGTCACAATGGCAACGCTGCTGCCGAAACAGAATGTGAAGCCGAAGCTTGTAGTAAGATGTTAGCGACGAAATGTCAAAAGTAAACTACACATATTTTAGTACGAAACAACACAATGTGAAGTTAACGATGAAGCTGAAGCTTGCGGCGTAGTACAAAGTTCAAACTTTTCAACTTCGTTGTTTAAAGCATGCTTTTTGACAAAAGAACAATGTTACCGAACTGATGAAAATAAATTTGTAAACATTATTTAATGATTTTAAAGGTTAATTCATCGCAAAATTCATGCAAATTTCATAAGAAAGAGCAGCAAATAAAGCTACGAAAATTATTTTAAGTTTTAAAAGGTGAGGTCATTTTAAAATTTATGCAAATTTTATAAACTCTATTCCATAAGCAGCGAACTTCTAGATTCTGTTAATAGAAATTCTCAAAGCGCTTCATCGTCTGCTACACTTCATTTTGTACTACAGCGGCATACTACATCTTCAACAGTCTGTTCAACGCTATATTTAATAATTTCTATTTCAGCTATGATTTTTTTATATTTTTTTTTTTTTTTTGTTGACATAAAAAATGAGTGATTGAAGTTCTGTATTTTGTAAAAGACACTTCAGACTACCTGAGAAGTCATATGCGTTTTCTATTGTTTTTCTGTAAATTATTTCTGTGACTGTCAAATTTTTACTGTTTTTAATTTATATTGTTGAAATTGTTTTCATTTTTTATTTTTCAAACAACATTAAAAAATTTGAAAAATCCTATGACTTTTCTTTTCAAAAAGATTCAAATCTAATGCCAAAATAACTCATATTTATATGAGTTCTCTTCTGATAAATCATTTGTGTAATAAGTTTACATTCAGACTATCTGAAAAGTTATACAGAAAGTCTTATGAGTTGTCAAATATGGTAACTCTGATAGTGTGAATGTAAATTTATTACACAAATCATTTTACAGAAGAAAACTTATATGAGTTATGTTGGCATTAGATTTCAATCTATTTGAAAAGAAAAGTCATAGAAGTTTTAAAATTTTTTAATGTTGTTTGAAAAATAAAAAATTAAAACAATTTCAACAATATACATATATTAAAAACACAGAAAATTTGACAGTCAGAGAAAAAATCATACAGAAAAACATAAGAAAACGCATATGACTTCTCAGATAGTCTGAAGTGCCTTTAACATAAGAAATGCATAAAAACTTTAAGTATTAAGAATGAAACTCTGTGGCAGGAAGGAAAAACTGCTTTAGTCGACCTAAGCAAAATAGGTTTGAGCTCCATTTTCCATTAGTTCTGGGTGCAATTGTTTTTATGTTTTTAAGCATTTTGTTAGTGCTTATTAAGATCTTAACAATGTCTAAAACGAAAGAATGATTTTACCCAGAACTATTGGAAAATTGAGCTCAAACCTCGCAAGTTTTTCCAGAATTGTTGATATAATATAAAATATTAATTTCAGCAATTTCAGGTTAGTTTTAACAATCTTTCTTTTCTGAGTGTGGAAAATTAAGATACGAATGGAATGCCCAGAATTACGGAGAAATAAATACAAAAAATTGCGAAAAACGGTATTTTTAGCGCTTTTAAATTAGGATATTTGGAAAACATATGAGATACAGCAAGACCAAAATCTGAATCAGCATCGCCAAATTCATCGAAAATGTCTATTTTGATGTCCACAAAAAAGCATGTTTATTTACTCAGGAGATTTAGGACAGTTGATTTCAGCAAAAAAAAAAAAAAAAACAAAAGGTACCCTACGTCGTCCCATTAGAATATCTTAAGCCAACGCATCCAATTTTTCAACTGACAGCCTAGTTAAAAGTCATGAGTTTATATCGAGTGAGTCCCTATCAGTATTTGTGCGTCAACGCAAAGTACAAAAGTTGCCCAACTCCCAACTTTCGATGTAAGTACGTCGTTTGATTTGACAATCGTAAAATAAATGTATTTTAAATATCATTTGTTGTTTTTTTTTTCTTTGTGTTTTTCTTTTATAAAATTGGAATACAAAATTATTGGCGCTGTGCAAATGCAAAATTTCAAATTATTACGATAAAGAAAAAAACGTTGATGTTTTAATCCGTTTTCAAAGTATTCATTGGGTCAGGCTCTTCCGTCAAATCCGTCGCAGTCAGTTGAAAAATATTCTGTGACGTATACGACGTATTCTATGGACCGTTGTTTTTAAAATTCAAGTGGGGAAATTCATAAAATTGTTTATATACATAAATATACTCATGTGATAAATTTCCAGTTTTATAATTTTTGCCATTGCTTGAAATTTGAGTGCTGGATTTTGCATTTCGAAAAAGTTACTCTTAAAATTTTGTTTGTAGAAATAAATAAGTTCTCTGTTCGAACATATGCTTATGAACTTACCCTCGACTAATTATTTCTAAGGATCCCGCTTGACCAAATTCGCTGTTTCGAAGAGGTTGTGGAGTTGAAGAACCGCCATAGATGTATCTTTTAGGTGCTAGTGAATTTTTTGACGGCTGCGAGTTAGAGTTACCTCCTGTTTGAATTGTGCTGCGATATCGATCATTACGATTCAGTCCAAATCCCTTATAACTTTCGTCTGTTGTCTGAAAATAAATGTTTGAGGTATCCCAATGTGCATTCCTAATGTCGTATTATTAAAATAATCCTAAAAGTAGATGAGTTAAATTTTTTGAAACGAACACAGTAAAAACTAACTTGCTCATTTCAAACTTTTTTTGGGGGTTTTTGAAGAGTTTTTTTATCAGAACTAGGTATTGTCTTTTTTTTAATAAAAAATTTGAATTTTTTGAAAAGTTATCAGCATGTGAATTTTTAAATTCGTCTTTTTTTAAATTGCGATTCCTCCGTATAAAACTAATTAAAAACTAAGATGAATTCAACTTTTCATAAAAATTTTTAAAAAAATTTCTTATAAATAATGCACTTTTTAATAAACAAATAGATATTAAAGCAATATTAAATTAAAACAACATTTTGACACAAAATTGTTCTCCGAAATCTTCACAATCTTTTCTTGAAAAAAAAAAAGTTTGAAATACTTTCATTAATAAAAAAGTTACGCCTACCTAAGTGCTGTTACATAGGCACCTAGATGTTTACGCTCGCTGCGCGTTCTAACGTGCATTCTCAATTTCTGCGTAAATTATGACTTTTTGTTTCGCATGCAGCGGTGAAATGCGAAAATCACATAGGCAAGGCGCATATGAAGTGGTATTTAAGTACGCGTAACTTTTTATTACGGAAAGTAATTCAAATTTTTATTTTTTTTCAAGAATATGCAGATTTCGGAGAACAATTCGGAGTAAAAATTTTGTTTTTATTTATGAGTGGGTATTGCTTTAATATCTATTTGTTTATTAAAAAGTGCATTATTTATAAGAAATTTTTAAAATTTTTGTGAAAAGTTGATTTCATCTAAATTTTGAAGTATTTTTAGTCCTACTACAAAAATTTCATAAATTTTTGTTCAATATTTACGGAGAAGTCGCAATTTAAAAAAAGACGAACATAAAAATGCATATCGACGGCTTATATTCAATACACTCTATCTACAAAAACACAATTTTTCAGGAGAGCAAAAAAACTGTTTTATTCGCTATTTTTTATAGTGTTAATCAAACGAAGTACTACGATATTATTTAAAAAGAGCCACTAGATCCTTCAAATAAAAAATTTTTAAAAAAACCTTAGTTATTCGCGTTATTATAGTATATATAGGTTAGGCGCCTGGCGGACTTGAGAATGCAAAATATGAGAACCGAAACCTGAGCTCAGATTGTTATAGGTTCTTATTTTTTAAAGCCGTTTATTTTGAACTTTGATCTGCTTATTATGAATCTAAACTTGGTTTTTTTTTATCATGTAAGGATCCTGAGTTATCCTTGCTTCTAGCTTGCTATATAGCTCTAAGTAGGCCTCAAAACAGTGATTTTTGGACTTCTAAGAAAAGATAACTCAGAATTCTTACATGATAGAAAAAATCCTAGCTTAGATGCGTAAAATTAGTCTTGGTCTTGATTCTTGGTCTTGGTCTCGGTATTAGACCAAGGCGCTGATATCATTGCTAGACCAAGACTTCTGTGGTTTTGGTCTTGCTCAGGATTATCATCAAGACCAAGACTGCTTTTTAGTCTTTCAAATTTGTAGTTAATAGGTGTGTCACGCCCGTTTCAAGCATAAAATCATATCTCAATTCGAAATTTGGCATCTATGAGACCAAGACTTAATGACCAAGATGAAGAGCAAGACACAATATGCAAGAACAAGAGCATAAACTGCTATAAAAAACTTGGGTGCAAGACTATGGTAGGCCTGGGCGGGGAGTAGGAAATAAAGACCCTTGCTCCTGGGTACATCTACTTTCTAGTAACTTGGGGTACTTCATATAAAAATCTGCGCTCAGATTTCAGTTCTCATGTTTTGCATTCACAAGTCCGTCTGGATACCGCTCTAATACCCAGTTTCTTTTGACTCGTATATACAAGTGTCCGTACCAAAGGGCCTAGGTACCATTTCGAGACAAAAGTAATGTCATACATATTATGTGGCATAATAATCAGTTATTTGACCGGTATCATCTATATATAAATAGGCAAACGAAATCGGTTAGGTCCCTGTTTCTATACCTAAATCTCAACCGATTTGCTTGATTTTTTTTTTTTTTGGAAAGGTTGTGAGGAGGAGCAGTGCATAGGACTATATTTGTTTTTAAAGTGGGAGGTGCCACGCCCCTAAATGGAAAAAACGATCTCACAGCTAAACCGCTGCATCGATTTTAACAAAATTTGGTATGGAGATAGGGTTAGGACTAAGGAACTATAATATGACCATTATGTTTTTCAGTGGGCGGTGCCACGCCCCTAAATGGAAAAAACGCTCTGACGGCTAAACCGCTGCATCGATTTTAACGAAATTTAGTACGGAGATAGGGTTAGCACTAAGGAACAATAATATGACCATTATGTTTTTCAGTGGGTGGTGCCACGCCCCTAAATGGAAAAAACGCTCTCACATCTAAACCGCTGCATCGGTTTCAACGAAATTTGGTATGGAGATAGGATTGGCACTAAGGAACGATAAAATGACCATTATATTTTCAGTGGGCAGTGCCACGCCCCTAAATAGATAAAACGCTCTCACGGCGAAAATACTGCATACGATTTTTATGAAATTTGGTATAGATATAGAGTTAGCACCATATAGCACGATAACATGATTGATTTTTATGAATTTTGGTACAGATAGATACCAAAAACTGTTTGCTCTTTAGTAGGAGTTACACGCCTCTAAATGAAAAGTACGATATTGCAGCTTAGCTGCTGCACCGATGCAGATAACCCGAACCCTAAGGAAGAATATTTAAAAGTTTTTTGTGTTTTATCGACCAAGGAAGGGTATAAAAACTTTTTCCTTTATTTTATGGTCAAATCGAAATGGGCGAATTTCGCCCACAAGGCGATCTCTAGTTTTTTTAACATAATGTCATCAATTCAACGCCATCGAGTAAATTTTTCCTGAAAACAGAAAACAATTATTATCATTTCTAACAAAATGTCACCCGATTCATATTATGACACAACTTTTGCCTCGAAATGGTACTCAGGCCCTTTGGTGCGGACACTCCTCAATTGTATTAATTTTCAAATCAAGTTCAACCGATCACGCCCATTTTTAATCCCAGATAGCCTAGTTTTCATGTGTACCAAATTTCATGCGTATAGCCTTTTCTTTTTGTTTACAGAAGGCCAATCACGACTGAGCAGGGCTATCAAGGTTAAACATACAAAACTTAAAAAATGAAGAAAATTTATTTTCGCCATTTGTCATGACCTTGTATATAACGGCCACGCAATAAATATAATAAAATGAAAAATCTTTCATTTTTCATATGTAGATAGAGGATATTGCATTTCGCAAAATCGATTGCTGTAGATAGTGAATTTTTTTAAATGGAAAAAAGTAGCTCTGGAAGCAAATTTTTCGTTTGGAATTAATATCATAGATGATATTTGTCTCAATGAAGGTTTTACCATCAAAAACTAATTTTCGTGAAAATTGTAGATAGAGGGTATTGAATATAAGCCGTCGATATGCTGATAACTTAAAAAAAAAATAAAATTTTTGAAAAAAAATAAAAAATATAAAACAATAATCCTGATCAAAAACTCTTCAAAGAACTGCCAAAAAAAGTTTTAGTTGAGTGAAATAGTTTTTACTGTGTCCGTTTTAAAAAATTTAACTCAGATATAACGTAAGTACTCGTATATGTATATTTGTATGGAGGGGCGGGCCTTTATGATGGCTTGCCTGAAACCACTTTTCATATACCATTATGGTAATGCCAAAAATAAATAAATAAGTGCCATACAAAGCATCAAGAGCAAAGGAGCAAGCGAAAGCCTTAAAAAAATATTAATAACAGTATATTGTTTCATAGTATATTTCATTTAATGGAATCTTCCAAGCTATGCCACAATTACACTAGTTTATAGTCAATATGTAGAAGAAATGCCACTATTTTTTTCTGAATCACTTAGGTTGCCTTAACTTGAAAATCACAATAAAAAAAAAATGTTTGGATAGGTTTCCGAGATATGAATTTTTTTAAATTTTTAGTGGTTTTTTTCATAAGAGGGTTAAAATTGTCTACAAAAATATTCCTCGTAGTATCCCGCATAAGTTTACTGAACACATAATACACCTCAAATGTAAGGATCATATAGTTAAATTCATCGATTTAACGCAAGAATGCGCTATTTTTGTATTTTTCATGTACAGTGGATTAAAAAACTTCAAAAATCGATTAACAAAAAATCTGACGTGCTGGAGAAAAACGACGAGACACGGGTATTCTTTTTTAACGCCTACTTTAAGAATTTTTTGGATTTTCTCATGTGTTTTACAAAAAGTTTTAATTATCGAACAGTTTATTACAAAAAAAACGAAAAAAATAGGGAAAAACGCATTTTGGTAACTTTTCAATGAATTGTATACAATTTTTTCATTTTTCCATCGATTTTTTTAAATGGTATCTTATTTTCTTCACAAATATATAGTCTATGATACAAAAAAAAAAGGTAAAAAAGTTATTTCTTCTTGTATAAATCTGCAGTTGATTTTGATTTTTTGTTAATTTTTTCGAAAAAAAAAATGTTTTTTTTAGAAATCAATTTATTTCGCCGAAACTAACAAACCAACCAAAAAGTAATGTGAATATCATTTGTAGGTAATTTAATTATCTTTAATATGAAATACAATACGTTTGAATACAAACATTGGTTCTTGAGATATTTGTATTTAAATGGAACTATCTTTTTTTTTTGGTCATCTCAAAAACGACACGAAATAAAAAAAGATAATGCGATTTTCGGAATCAGCAGCCCATTTTACATATGAAATGGATAGTGGCATTCACTGGGAGATTTGGCTGTTGCATAGTGTTATTTGACGCAGATAGCTGAGTTTTGGTATGAATGAAAAGGCTCTAGGAACAACTAACATTTGCTGGAAAATTTTGCGGTGTCGAGGTCGTATGCGCAGCCACCTGGAAGCTTAGCAGTAGATTAATTTAAAACTAATTTTATGCTTACCTGTGGTTGATATACCGTTTGCAATGAGTTCCTTAGCGGAATTGATCGAAGAAAATTATTGTTTCTGTTAGGAAGTGTTGTATCGTACGTGTGTCGTGACAGTGGATCATAAGCAATTTCACGTCGGAGAGGAGGTGGACTTTCTGATGTTTTATTTATTCCCAGTGTAGAAGACTTCTTTTTTATACGAAACGACTTGAATGACCTAGTAAAAATAATTTAATGGGTTTTTGTAACATTGTTCAATAAAAATTTCAGAACATTTGCATCTACTAATTTTCTTTAATAATATAGTCTTATGGTACTATATGGACCTCTACGGTAGAGCTGAACAAAAAACAATCCAAATCAATAATGGTTTGTTTAATTGACATTATTGGTAATTTGGTAATTTTTCGAGACCAAGACATTCGACATGCAATTCTTAAATGCGATAATCCAGTGATTATTTTTTTTTTTTTTTTTGTGAATTGGTAATGTTAAGTCAAACAACAATTCCACAAATTGAAGAACGCTACTTTTTACCGATTTCTTTTAAACTTTAATTTCTTGTAAGCATGTTTCCAGATTCTTATGAGGAAGAATAATTCAATTAAAATTCTTCCTTTTTTTATAAAAATAAAAATATTATTTATTGAAGCTTGGAAATTAAACATTAACAATAACCTTGGCATTGCATTATAGTGGATTTACGTGCGAGTAACCGTTCTCCCTTTTATACGAAGAGCAAATAAACAAAAAAAAAAAGGATTCTATCAAAATTTTTTTAAAAATTAGATCAAATTGGTTTGGATGTGTTAATAATTTTAGGTAGACATTGAGCTTATGGCCCTTTGGAGAGAATTTTAGAAAACAACAGCGAAACAACGTCGATTTCTATTTATATAATGGCCCAATTACGTATAATCAGATGTTAGTCCTTTTCTTACTTTTTTAATCACTTCTCAAAGAGGAGGATGTTTCTGGCTTTTGTGCATATTGAAGAAAACTCTTTCCTTATAATTCTCCGGTATAACAGTTTATTGTTATTTAAAACCAATGGAAAGAACAAATACAATCTTATTAAAACTGGTTTATACATACTTACCAAACATCTTTAAGCCCGCCAAGTGAAAAACTATTCCTACGTCCTGACTTGTCACCATTTTTTCCTAACTTCCAAAACCGCAAGCGTTTGTGGTTATCCTCCTCATAAAAAGGATTCAGATGTTCAGGATAGTTATAAATTGAGACTTGGCTGGTTGAGCGGCCATTTCTTAAAACTGTTATATCACCATTTAAGCTGCTCATATTATAGTTCGTTTATTTTTCCTGCAAAATAAAATAAAAAATGTTTGTGTACTTGAAGCAGAAAGATTAACTTTATCAAATAAGAGTGAAAAAAATCATAATGTTCTGAAATCGTATAGATTTGGTTATGAGGTTTGGAGATCATCAAACATAGATGGGGTATCATTATACGTCAGATTAACACTTTTAAAATTGATTTAATTTTTATAGTTTTTTAATGATTCTCTGTTAAAATGATCGAGTATGTATTTTTAAATTTTTCATTTTGGTGAAAATTAACAAAGTTATGGTTTTCAAAGTTCATGCTTTGAGAAAAAAATTTTAATTTCCGCTTCTTATATCTTATAAATAAAATTCGTTCAATTCTAAAAATTTCTAGCATTCATTAAAATTGGTTGAAAATTGTGAATGTTAAAAGATAAGTTTGTAAAATTTTACGCACAATATTTTTTAGAAAAAATTTAAACTATAAATTTCTGTCTAACACTTTTTCTAAAAACATTGGTTTTAATGGGCTGAAGTGTTCCATAAAAATATTGTACGGAAAATTTTACTTAGTACAGTAAAATTTAAGAGGAAAAAACTGCCGCGGACTTGAAACTTGGTACAGTTGTTTAGTTACTTAGTTACTTTACAAAAAAAGTTCACCTTTCAACAGGGGATTCAATCCGTTTTTGAGGGCTTAAATGTCTAAATAACTTAAAAACTATTCGACAGATAGTGAAAGTCTCCAAGCAAACTGATGCAATTTTGCATATTCTCGTTTTTTAAACTTCTTCTTAGCATACAAACTGACCGAGATAAGTAATTTTTAATTAAGAGTAATTATTTTCAGTTACAGAAATGAACGTGTCCCAGTTACAGAAATGAACGTGTCCACATATTTAAATGTTTCGAATCTACTTTAAATTAAAAAACGTCTATAGCGTTCTTCTTTCTCAGGCGATCGAAAAAAAATTAAAAGCCTTTTAAAGGCAAAAGCTTAGGCTTTTAGCCATATAATAATATTAAAAATAAAATTAAAAAAATTAATGTAAAAAACATACAGTAACACTTAAAACAGTGTTTTTTTAAATTACTGTTGTTTTTTAATTAGCTTTTATAAAAAATGTAGAAATAAAGTTTTTTATTGAAATAATAAAAATTTTATTTTAAAGCTTTTAAGTGTAAAGATGACATTTTAAGTAATAATTCTTGCAATATTTCAAATTCATATGTTTTGTTTTTGTTTTTTAATAACATTAATTTTTTCTATATTTATTTAAAGATTTTCAATATAAAATTTATACCTACAATTAAGAAAACTAAATAATAGCCTTTTAAATGCATTTTCGATCGGTTAACCCATTTTCAGCCACTTTGCACACTTTTTTTATATAAAGCATATTTTTAGAGCAATTGGCGCCCCTGATTCCAAATCTGCCATTAAAAATTTTACCCCCTCTCATTTTACCGTTATGTCGAAAAATTAAGTGTTCGATTAATCGAACGTTGGCCGTTAGCCCATACCACAAGATTCCATACAAATACGACAAAAAGTGGTTGGTGAATACCTTATAGTCCATTAGCGGGAAGGTAAATATCGTCGATGCTGACCGTAAGCCTCGTGAAACTAAAATTAGCCAACATTTTTAATAATTTTTTAAAAAAGGTCTATCAACAAGGTATTTTTCAACCACACCCTTCTAACTAGTGGGGGGTAGGGAAGTGGTAAATAATATTTTTGAACAGCCAAAAGAACAATGTAATATAATTCACTAACTATCTTTCTGATATCATTTACTTGATTCCACTCAAAAATATCCAAAAAAACATCCAATGAAAAACATCCAAAAAAACAACAAAAAAAAAAAAAAAAACCATCCAAAAATAAAAACATCAAATAAAAAAAATAACCAATAAAAAATGTCCAAAAATAAAAATCCATACTATATATCGTCGCTCACTTGTACAACGGCCCTAATTGACATTTTTTTTTAAATAAAGTTTATTACATATTCAGGTGTATTTATGGTTGGTCTTCAAGAATATGTAATAAACTTTATTTAAAAAAAATGTCAATTAGGCGTTGTATAAGTGAGCGACGATATACTATGGGTAAAATTATTGCGTGTATCATTATATCAAAATAGCAGCCAATTTTAAATAACCACTGTTTGAAATCTTCTAATTTCATTTCCCAACAATTGAAAAAATTGAGATAGGACTATAGCGCTCTAAGGTTTCGACATGAAATGTTTTAATTTTCGCACTCGCTCGTTTTAGAAACAAAAAAAAAACTCTTACTTAAAAAGAGAGGAGGAGGCTTCATGAATTTGTGACGAAGTGTGACAGAGAGGGGTCTGGGAGTCTTGGAAAGTGTGATGCCACACAATTCAAATCGAAAAAATTTCGAAATTTTCAAGCACTAGCACAGGAAAATTAGAATTTTTCTGCGAAAAAATTTCAAATGGATATTTTTTACCGGAATTGTCTTTACTTATGGATGATAAACTGATTGTGAAAAGTCCATTGCGAAGTTGTGAGCGCACAAAAAGTTATTCAGGTTCAAAGGTCGCTTTCGTTAACACTTACTTCTACAGTTAAAGAAATTTGCTATAAAATGGTACTTCGAGTGTTTTCGTACAGCTTGCAGTTTAGAAGTTAACCTAATTTAAAAAGTTCTAAAATTTTGTGACGAGTAAATGCTGCATACAGGTGTATATCAACATATTTCACTTTTTACGTTACAATAACTCTTGAACGAGCAGTCGTACATTCTCTATAAAATATATGTTTTGTTTTTTTTTGTGCAAGTCATGGCTTAGAAAATATTTTTCAGAAACCAAATAAGTTTTGAAAAATATGGATTTTGAGGAATATCTCTGAAACCGTAAGTCGTACGACCTGTTTTGTGGGAAATCGTAAGATCTACAAAAAAGTAGAAGTAAGTGTTAACGAAATACTTACCAAAAACTGATTTAAGCAACCTTTGAGCCCAAATAACTTTTTATACGCAAACGACTTTGCGATGGACTTTTCACATTTTGTTTATCATTCATAAATAAAGACAATTCCGGTAAAAATTATCCACTTGGAATTTTTTCGCACAGCAGTTTTTTTTTCGTCTAGTTTTCCTGGGTTAATATTTTGTTCACAAAAAACTTTACGATTGTTAAGCTTTAAGCATACAGCATATTAAAACGCTTTATTTAAACTTAAAAAAAAATCGGTCAATTAATTTTAAGGCTTAAAAGGTCAGATTGTGTTGTCACAAATAGAAAGGGGTTCCAAAAATCGTGAAATTGGTGTGACGTTATTTATGGTCAGCCATTTATCTCGGTAAGTCTGTACCACTAGAAAGATGTTTAAAAAGTAATTTAAATTTTTAGTCAATAAAATTGGATCAATTATTCATAACTTAATGATTTAACAAATTAAAAGTTAATTAAATTTTAATATCACTCCAATAATATAATTAATTTTAAATTAATGGAATTATTCCTTAAAATTAAAATAAACTGTCAAATGTACCACGCTTTCCTACAAGCGAATGCATGTTCTTTTAAATGGATCAACCCAAATTTAACGTGGAGTGTATTGAAATTGTCTCCATATTTCAGATCTGCAATCCGAAAAATCGTACCTGTTGCGCTTTTTTAAATAAACGTGTTTAAATGCATATACAGGGTGGGCGGGAATAGGTAGAAACCGGAAAATGTAAGATTCCTTGGACTATTCTGAACAACTTTTCTTAAAATCATTTTTCGGAATTCGCAAAACAAACGGAGTTATTGAAGTAAGTCCATAAAGGAACAAAAGTAATGTCTGTTAGATGGATTAAAAAAAAAATTGGAAATTCGTTCTTTGTCTCATCAAGATATGTTTTATTTTATGTATTGTATTACGACCTCAAAAATGCTCGGAATGAGTCGTGAGAATCTCTAAAAACTACATTTTGGATAAAACTTGTTCCCACAAGATTATCATGAAATTACGAAATGTTAATTATCCAGAAAATTTTTGCCCATTATATCGTTTTTATGGGTCTTATCGACCCTTTTTTTACTTTCTTCAAAAAATGGGTTAAAGTGTTTTACAAAAATATTCTATGGAAAAGTTCAGTGCTTAAAACATAAGAATTATGCGTATGAAATATAATAAAAATGCCATGATCGACCCCTTTTTCCAAAAAAAGGGTGTTAATGGTTTAAAGAGTTTTACAAAAATGTTCTACGGAAAATTTCAGAAGGGGTCATCAAAGACAAGAAATGCTTAAAACATAAGAATTATGCGTAAAAAATGTAATAAAAATACCATAAGCCTCAATCGAATTACTTACGTTTGTAAGTAATAACAAGTAATTCAAATCACGCCTGTCCTGTGGGTGATTTGAATAAAATTTTCGAGTACCCCATTTTTTTTTACGGAATTCTGTTAAACATCTTATTTCGACATGTTTCCATTAAAAAATTTCAAAATTCTTAGAGCACTTCGGAAATGATAGTCTAACGAACGATTTCCATGATGCTTTAGTAGAAGCAAATAAGGATGATTCTGAAAAATAGTTCTAAATGATTTTTTTTTTTTTGGGAATTGTATTCACTAATGTATAAAAAATAACGTGTGAAAAGTAAATTGCAAAATCGTTTACCCAAAAAAAGTTATTGAAGGTCAAAAGTTGCGAAAATAAATTTTTTTTAATTATTTCGCTTACGGCTGTAATTACGAAAAAATAGTGGTCGACAGTTATTTGCTGAGTCAACAGTTGTTTAGCTTCAATGATTTACTACGCAAAAGCCAAACCAATTTTTTTTCTATTACTCATGGTTTAGGAAGTATGTCAATTTAAAAAGTTTCGAAACTTCGCGATATTTATATGTTGTACTTTTTAAATTGAGATAACTCTCGAACAACTAATCGCACAAAAAAAGTAACTATATATTTGTTTGTAGAAAATTATATTCTCTACAAACCACTTCCAGCTCTATTTTCGTAGGACCTATGGTTTAGGAGATATTTTTCACAAACTGTTCAAATTTTGAAAAACTAGTTTTTAAGGAAATCTCTGGAGCTGTTTTCGCTCGACAAAAAGTAACGACATCTATTTTACTAAAATTTACAAGATCTACTAATAATATTTGATACATATATACCTACGAAATAATTATCGTAAAATTTTTTTACTCAAAAAAATATATTTACTTTATTTGTACGATTAGTCGTTCTAGAGTTATCTCAATTTAAAAAGTACAACATATAAATATCGCGAAGTTTTAAAACTTTTTAAATTGACATACCACCTAAGCCATGAGCAATAGAAAAAAAATTGATGTGGCTTTTTCCTAGTAAATCATTGAAGCTTAACAACTGTTGACTCAGTAAATATCTGTCGACCACTATTTTTTCGTAATTGCAGCCGTAAGCGAAATAATTGAAAAAAATTTATTTTCGCAACTTTTGACCTTGAATAACTTTTTTGGGCATACGATTTTGCAATTTACTTTTCACATGTCATTTTTGATGCATTAGTGAATACAATTGACAAAAAAAAATTTGAGATTTTTTCAGCATTATTTCTGATTTCTGAAAAAACTCGAGCCAATTCCGCTATTCTGACACCATATTCGGACTCAGCGACCCCGAAAACATAAAGTTCAGGTGGTCTGATCGTTCGCGCAGGGAATTTTTTTTTTGTCCTGTGCACAGGCCAAAAAAAAAAAAACAGTACCATGCGCGAAAGATCAGACCACCTGAACTTTATGTTTTCGGGGTCGCTGAATCCGAATATGGTGCCAGAATAGCGAAGTTAGTTCGCGTTTTTTCAGAAATCAACAATAATGCTGAAAATTACTGATTTTTGCTGGTTTCTGAAAAAACGCGAACCAACTTCGCTAATCTGGCATCATATTCGGATTCAGCGACCCCGAAAACATAAAGTTCAGGTGGTCTGATCTTTCGCGCATGGTACTTTTTTTTTTGTGGGGCTGTGTAATTCACGTAAGATTTCAATTTGCCGCCATTTGTGCGGTAGTCTTAAAACAATAAAATTTCGACAAAAGAGTGCGTATGTGCCAGCTAATTCGTGGAGGTCATCTGCCCGATGTGCTATGCCACACAAAACTCTGCCCCTATGTACTTTATGTTTCAATAAAAACAAAAAAATACCATTGAAAAAACATGTTTCTATTTAGTTAAAATATTCTTGAATTATGGTTAACTTTTTATATATCGTCATCTAAAATCAAAAAAAGACGTAACAGCAAAAAATTCAAAATTGAGTTTTTGATTGATTATGGTGGATTTGACTAAAATACATGCCCTCATATAGTTTCTAAAGCATTTTTACATATGTTGTATTGCTTAAAATAAAATCGCTGTCCTTAGACGAATGAGCTTAGAATCTAAAATATTTTTAATTTTAAAATGTATTTAGTTTTTCCTGTGAAAAAAAAAAAACAAGAAAAAAAAAGACATTATGTCTTTTTATTAGATTTTAGCTGACGATTTGTATATGTAATTTTGTAAGAATTTAAAACTGTAACCAAAAATAAAAAATATTGAAAAAATTTTACATAAATTATTCTCTTAAATGTTTACTCGTTTACCGATTAAAACAAAAAAAAAAAAAAAAATGAAAACATTTTTGCTATTTTTAGGCAATTACGTTTTCATTGAATTCATTTGCCGGAGAGAATCATTTATTGGTTTGTGTTTAGAGTAAGGTTTTGTTTTTTTTTTTTTTTGTTATTTAAAAAAATACAGCTATAGACTGAGTCTTCGTATTTACTTTAATTAACAATTGCTGATTAGTAAGAACTTAATCGGAACACATATGACACGAACACCATGACACTTGCTATAACTTTTCTTAAAAGAAAATATATCACTTGATTTCGGAACATAGACACAATTAACTTCTATTCAGATAATTATTGTTATTTTCTTATTTATACAATTTTTCCATTTCTTTTACTTGTCATGTCGTCAGTATTATTATTATTTTTTTTTATAAAGAATCTGACATAAACATCTCACTGTACTATGAACTCATAGGTTTACACCTGTGCGAGTATTAGACAATTATCACATTTGTAAACAAAAAGAGAATACATATAGTGCACGTACGAGTAGCTGCTGTGTGTTTGTTTGCGCATGAAATGTATAATGTATTCCAATATTTGAGTATATGTACCGCAGAAAAGCTAAGACTATGAGGGTACGATTTGCAAGATCACTTTAGCACCACGTTATACAAATTTTTCTTTTAAACTGAAATGAGAACTCATCGTTTCCAATGCGACAGACAGACTACAGCCAGCAACGATTAGACTTATCTACATTTGTAGAAGCTTGCGAAAGTAGCCATAAAATACTACTGCCGTCTATGAATTTTCTCCGCACATTCTCAATCTCAATCTGACAAGAAACTTGAATTGTTAGCGCTTGTGCACACACAAATTTTGAAAAGCTCTTATTCAAGGCAAGCCTTCATACTCAAACTTGCATGATAAAAGTTGTACGTGAAAGTTTTTTTTTTTCGTAAACTACCTACTTGTATGTAGGTATGTACACGTTATCTACGCTTATACAGAGTGTGAAAGATAAGATAACTTTAATTTGCGGAATATAGCAAATATGTAAGTTTGTATGTATGTGCGTACTTGCAAAACGCAATCTGATCATGTATAATTGAATCAATATTAGAAAGACAAATTAATTAAGTTTATCGTTTTAAACAGTTTAATAACTCTAGCTTACAGCCACAATGTACAAGAAACGCCACTAATTTTGTCCGGTTAACTTTGGTCTTCTTAATTTTAAAATCACAAAAAAAAAAAAAAATTTTTTTTATAAGTTTTCGAGAATAAATTTTCGAAATCATTTTCTGTTTTTTCGAAGGTGGTTTCACATTTAAGGTCATTTCTCAAGTTATTTGGTCGCATTAGATTTTAAACTAATAGGGCTATTCTGGCTAAGACAGCAGAAAGTCTTTCGAAATACATGTCAGAATTACTTTCTAAGATTTTTTTAAAACTCCCGAAGACATTCGGTATTCTGGCGCAGAAATCTTTTAGAAAAAGCTCATAAATTCACCACACAAAAGCTTTAGTGGTGAACTTGTCAAATTGTGCAAAATAAGTTCTTCTTCTTGCGCGCCGCGATTTAATATTGTTTAGAAATTGTTGCTACATATTTTTACACAAACTTTTCTTTTGTTTTGTAACCATTAGAACAAATACATATGTATAAAACCAAAATAATTATAATTTTGTTTTTCACTTTTTCATTATCACACAAACAAATAAAAATTTAACAACGGACAAATCTTTATTTACTTTTATTTTTTTTTCCCAAATAGTGCTCTGGAAATTAATTACAACAACAACAAAAAGTTCTGGTCGAATCTACTTTCGGAGATATAGCCATCGGAAGACCGGGATATAGCTTTCAGAATTCTTTGATGGATTTTAATAGTATTGGTGTCATATGAAAGGTATTCTAACTGGCTATAAAACCGGTATGCAATTCGAGTCATGATTTTCGAGATATGGCGAATTTTCGAAAATTTTTACCAGTTTTGTTTTTAAAGCACTATTTTTCCAAAAATGTCTTATTAACAAAAACGGCATATGAAAGGTAATTTAATAAGCTACAATACTGATCACAAAATTTTTAAATCTAGCTCTTATTTTTCGAGATATTACGACTTTTCTGAAATTTGGGCTGATTTTTTTTCCACAATAATTTTGCATAAGTAGAAGTATTTGGGCGGCCTACGGAAGCAGCTTACGATTTAAAACTCCCAAAAATCCAATACCGGCTTCGCGGCGGTCTTCGGCCGCGGATCAGTCTATCATATATCCAACACCTAGTTTGCTAGCAAAATTCCAATTTTCCGTTGTTGTTGTAGTACAGTCATTTGGTAGTTTTCCCCCTATTATTTTAACAAATAATGATTATTATGTGTATATATTATAAAAGCATATTAAATTTTAAAGAATAAAAGACTAAATAGAAAAAAATCGATGGACCGGTTTTCGAAAAAATGGCAAAAAACCGTTAAAATTTTAATGTAAAAAATATTTTTAGTCGACATATCTGTGGACTTTTGATAAAACAACCTAACTCGAAATTGGCAACTTTTCAGGAGAGCCTAAAAACTGATTAACTACTTTTCAATAATGTGGCTCAATTTCGTTTATGCAGCGTTGAATCTCCTTTTTCTATACATTTTTACTAATCTTAAAGTGTCAGATGTCTAATTATTATTTTTTTTTTGGTTCATAATACTTCACCGCACGAATGGCGCTAAGTTCAAATCTTGCGTGAACTATGGGACAAAAAATAATAGAGACATGGAGATTATACCAATAGAAGCGTATTTAAATTTCATATAAAGGACTAAAATCCTGGAGAATTGTCTTATCTCGACTTAGGTTGTTTTGTCAAAAGTCCACAGACATGAAAATTAAATTTTACCCATTATTGTAGCAAATAATAAAAAATATAAATATACATTCATATTATATATGTATCATGTATGTTTTGTATAGCAGGCATTGAAATAAGCTGTAGTAATTCCCTATTTCTGCAGTTATAACTTCAAATTTGCAGTAGTAACTTCAGAATATTGTAAAAAATTGTAATTCATAATACTTTGTTTTGCGTTAATCGTTGAAACGAAATACTCATATAACTGTTGTTTTAGTTGTAGAGCTTCACCAATCTGGGCTAAAATGTAGCAACCGCAAAACTCGGAAACTCTACTTCAAACATATTTTTATAAATGCAAGAGAAATGGAAAATAGCGAAGCTGAAGATGCATTTGAAGAAAATTTCACTATAAATTTTCAATCTTAAATTGAATCATTGCCATGATATTTGTCATTTAATATAAACTAGTATCGCCTGTGGCCGAAATTCGGCCATTCTCAGGCTTATTTAATTTTTCCCCGTGCATTGTTGTGTGTAAAAGTATAATGGAATGATATTTTTCACAAAGCAATGGTATATTTTTAAAAATTTTATTAAATTGTTGAGCGCTGAACGTGCTACAGAAAGAATTACCAACACATTTTTAGTATTTGTATTATTTTTTTGTTTATTCAAAACTTTATAAATGATTTTAAATTAAAAAAAAAAAAATTCAACTTTACTTGACTTTAAAGCAATAACAGTGTGAAATATTTGATAACCTAAAAAGATTTATATACACCATTTTTGAATAATAATGATAAACTTAAATTAAATTTTAAATTTGAAAATGTTAAAAAGTAAATTTATAAAAATTAAAGATTTAAAACTTCATTGTATACAATATTTTTCGTGAACACTCTATTGTCGTTTGCTAAATGGCCTTGCCCAGTATGTTTGGAAATATAAAATTTTAAGCCATCAAAAGAGCTTACTCTACTTGTAGCCACATATAATTGTCCGTGCGAAAAAACTGGTTGCCTCAATAAAATTCCCACAGTGTGAAACGTTTGTCCTTGTGACTTATTGATTGTCATGGCAAATGCAATGATAACAGGGAATTGTGTCCATTGAAAATCGAAAGGCAGCATAGTTCCCGAATACTGCTTCTGAACTGACCATAGCAAACGCTGAATGCTTTCAATGTTTTCAAAAAAATTCTTTGATCGGCTCTTGATCGAAGGATCATTTGAGGAACGGCTGTAAATCAATTTTGCCTTTATGGCAACATGAGGTAAATGCAGTTCTTTCGCGGCAGGTGATTTCTGATTCAAAGTGCTTTGCTTAGCAATACCTACACTGAAAATTCATTTCACCTATGTCAAAACTCTCCTAATTTCAGGGGATTACATTCAATGCAACTTTAAATGAATCCCTTAAAATATCAAATAAGTTATCGATTTGACTATTTGTTCGCTCTAGATCTCTTAGATACCTATTTCTCTTTGTATTCCTCCCCCGCTATCTTGTGACGCGTTTTTGTCTAGGCATTACGGAAAACATAAATTGTATACGTTGTGAGACCTAAAATTGATAAAAAAAATATATTTGCAGCAAAATAGCAAAAAAAAAAAAAATAAAGTTCTTACTTTCAGTGCTTGATTTACAATTAACTTGAAACAATTAGACGTCTCAAGGTTACTGCATGCGTAGTGCCATGCTATATGTAACCACAAAAACCAAGGTCACTCCATTGTATTGCGCTATTCCGAAAAAAAAACAAAAAAAAAAAAATTATTACTGTCTAAAAATTTAAATTTCAAATACTTACTTGAATTCAAACACCGAAATTTTGGCAAATGGCGGTTTATTTACTGAGTTTTGCATATTATATTAAATTTTTAAAATATGAAACCATTAAAAAAAATTTAAATCAATTTAAACTAAATCTCAATAGCAAGTTTCTGTTTCAAAACATATTCATTGCAAAAATGGATGTTCTTAAAAAAACCAAAAACAATTACATAGTAAAGGCATAGGCACTCTGCAACAGTGCGAAAAAACTCTGCTGACGCCAAATACTGAACTTTGAGCATCGACAGAATGCAATAAAACAGAGAGCAAGCAAGAGAAAAATAACAACAACAAAATTTCTCTCACTTGTTGTTGTTGTAATTATATGGGAAACTTTGATCCTGTTTTTAAATGCCTTATTTGCAACTTATGAGGATTATTTTTGGATTCGTGCATTCTACACCACAGTACCTATCATATAAAAAAAATATCGAAAATCGGTTAAATGGTTAGCTCGCAAAAGGGGCGCAAAAAAAACTTCACGTATTAATATATAGATATTTAGTATTAATCACTGGAATAAGCCATTAAAAAAATTTTGCTAAGAAATTGCAAGTAAAAGCGAAAAAAAATCTGCAGTAATATTTTTTTCTTATTTCAACCCCTGGGCATCCTCCTTAAAATTCGTACATTTTGTTTTATTGTCCGGCTCGTTTCAAAAAAGCACAAAAAGGACCTAGACTTAGAACACTTGTCTGAACTCAGATGCAAAAAAAAAAAAAATTTGTGCCGAAAATAATGTGTGTACATTAGGGCGGGCCGATTTGAAAACTAACCTCGGCTACCCCCCTATGTGAAAGTTCATTCAATTCTATGAATATTTGCCGAAAGAACTATACCTCTGCGTTCAACTTTAGTTTGGCGCATTTTTGATCGAAAATTTTACCTTTTATTAATATTTTTTTTATTTTCGTACTATATTTTAAAAGTTTTTATAAAGACAAAAGTAATGTCATTATATAATTTGGCTGGTATTCTGTCAGTTATCAATTAAATTTTGTTCTGTTTACATAAAAAGTTCACTTGATAGTGTGGATTTGATGCCATATATTTAAAAAAGTGATATGGGTCAAATAGCCGATTATTATGACCGACTTTCAAAATAAACGATTCATATTTTTGGATGAATTTTTTCAAACAAAACACCAACCTAGGCTGAAAGTTCATTCAATTCTATGAATATTTGCCCAAGGAACCATATCTCTACGTTCAACTTTAGTTCGGCGCATTTTCGATTGAAAATTTTACCTTGCGTTTAATATTTATTTTTATGCTTAGTTATCAAAATTCTCATAGAGACAAAAGTAATATCATAATATTAATTGGCTGGTATTATGTCAGTGATCCATAAAATTGGGATCTGTTTTACGGAAAGTTTACCTACTAGTGTTGAATTGATGATATTTATTCCAAAAAACTATATCGGTTAAATGACCGATTTATAATAAACGATTCATATTTTTACATGGATTTTTGGTTTATTGTTCTGTAAAATTAAAAAAAAGCGGCTATTTATTTCCTAAAACTGCCACTAGATGTCGCCTTGAAAAAAATAAATATCAGATTTGGCATCTTAGCATCTGAAAACACTTGGGTTGGTGGTGTGTTCATTGAAAAAATCTATTTAAAAACATGACTCGTTTATTTTAAAATCGGTTATTTGACCGATATAATTTTTTTAAATAAATATTATTAATTCCACGCTATCAAATAAACTTTCCGTAAAAACGTAACCGAATCAAAAGAAATTTAAATTTATTTACTTGCATAAAGTAGTGCATTATTTATGTTAAACTTACGGTGACCATGTCTGTGTAAGCAAAATCGGGGACAAAACGATATTTATACGAAAAAAAAGGGGACAATCGGGGACAGTCGGGGGAAAATCGGGGACAGCTAAATATTCGAGCAAACAATGACTGATGAGCAAAAACAAAAGATTTTCACCTCTAAATGTAACCTCCTTCAAAGCGAAAAAGGACTTCAACGGTACAACTTTCTTCGGAAATTTTAAAATTTAAACTTTATTTATTGCTCATTAATAAAAACATTTATTTCTTTTACTTGCATTACATTTAAATTGGCTTTAACCTTCACTGGCACTTCCCCACTTTTCGTTATGCTTTAGATACTCATGATCCAGATCCGCATACCAAATTTCATCAAAATACGTTGTAGCATTTGCGAGAAATAGCATTTTATTTGTTTTACTTGTATGGGAGGTTCCACGCGCACCGGCGATATTTTGCCCACTTTCAAAACAGAAATGCCTTTTAGTAATTACGCACCTCACAGTTAATCTCAGAATGTTTGCTTTATTAGTTTTCTTTTTATACCGTTTTATATTTTTGTGGGCGATGCCACGCCCTTCAACGAGTTTTCCCAATATAACGGCATATCGCATATTAACCCTTGTTTGCAGAGGTAACATCTCCTAAATTTTCATCAAAATTGTTGGAGTCGTTTTCGAGTAATATTGAATCAAAATTTTCAAGGGCTGAAAAGTGGGCGTGGCACTTCTTCGATCCCGTCCGTTACGAGGTATTATTAACCCGTACCCGCTCACCAAATTTAATTTAAATATCTTGTATGGTTTGCGAGTTATGACCATATCAAATTTGAAATTTAATGCGATGCCACGCCCCCTGGTGAGCATTTACAAAGTTTAAGCCTAGCTCATTCTTCATTGTATGCTAATATCTAACATAACCCGAAGTTTCATTAAAATCGCTGTAGCCGTTTTCGAGAAAAAATATTGGCACATAAATAAGTACAAAGAAACAAACAAAAAAACATAAAAACAAACATACAATTTTATCTCGTATAAGAAGAGAAGATATGAATTGAATAAAATGTAATAAAATTATTCTATAAGAAAAACCCCTTCCAGAGCAAATCCTGCGCATGGTGCTGCTCGAAGTTGTGTCTTCGTTATATTCATTGATATTTTATACATTTCAATAAATGAACTGTGCAAATACAGGACAAATAAGGGACACAAAATAAAATACAGAACATTTGTATGTCCCATATTTTTCAAATAAATTCCGGGGACACGCAGCCGAAATACAGAACTGTCCCCGAAAATACAGGACGGTTGGTCACCGTAGTTAAACTGCAACTCCAAAACAAAAGAAACAAAAGAACAACATAACTTGTTTGCAAAAAAGTAGACTTATGCAAAACTACAAGAAAATGAGCATGGCCGATCAACCACTCTCACCGTATTATGTTTGTTGTTGTTGTAGCACTCAATTTAAATTTACTTTTATGTATATAAAAATAAATAAATTTTAACTATTCTTTTTTCCAAAATTCCAAAAATAAATAAATTTGAACTATTCTTTTTTCCAAAATTTCCTTTTTTTTGGTTTAAACCAAACTTTCAATAAATAATTTCAAATAGACTCACTTTGTTCGTTTTTGCTGGTTTAATCCAACGATGAGGTACCCCAATGTTGATGACAGCAATGTGTAGAGTTAGTTACCTTAATGGTTAAGAAAATTTTGAGTAAAAAAAAAGAAAATGGAGTTTTCGTTTGAGCCGGATATCATTTACATGGTATTGGTAAATGAACATTGGCCCAAATGATTTCTCAACACTACTTAACCAAGTTAAATTTCTTTTTTTAAAATTTGAATGAATTTTCAGAATTTTTTTTTTTTTGTCTTTTAGATTAATTATAATTAAAATAATTATTTTAGTTACCGTAAGCAGGGGTGACTTTGACATCTGGGGGCGACTTTAACCGGCAAGAAAAAAAGACTAAAATCGCAATATTTTCATCTCGAGGACTAGTTATCGATTTGTATTTGGTCAATGTGTAACCTTGAAGTATTGGCTTTTAGCGTCTGTTTTCAATATTTGATTTGAGCGTGAACTTTCAGATATATTGGTGCATTTTCGGAAAATTGTCTTATGTAGCATTTTTTAACGCTCAGAAAATTACTACTTATTGACTAGAAGGAAAATTGCTGGCGGTGGGTGAATGATATCACTAAAATTATTGTTTAATTTTCTTCCCTAATCAATCGACTTTCATGGATATATTTGCCTCTAAGTATTTTTAATGCATTTTTATATAGGAGTATGTTAGAAAACAGCGTTTTTGGGGTGACTTTGGACCGGTTGAAAGTCACCCCCAAAAAAACTTTGTATTGTTAGGCTGGCTCAATAGAAACCCAAACTCGGGCAATATTGACGCCCAAAACACTGGGTATGGTGAACTGTAGTGAAAATAAAGTCTAGTCTTTCGCCAAAGTGAAATTATTTTTTCCTTTTGATCTTTGTAAAACAATTTAATATTTTAATGAGAACTCAAAAAGGATATTTGTTATTATTTATTTAGGTAATTTTGCAAAAAATTAAGCCACCGAAGCCCTTTAACAAAAGAGGAATTTTTGAAGTTTTTTAAATTTTTTGAATCAAGTATTTTTTATTTTCTAATTTGCAATGGATTTTTAACTTGTTTTTGCGGATTTTTTAAGTTTTGCTAAGCCCTAAATATCAGTATTGTTATTTGATGTAACATATGTACAAATAATTAAAACATACCAAAGGCTGAAGCCGAATTTATCAAAAATTTTGTTTTTTTTTTTAATCGCTACCTTGAAAACATTGCATACCCTAGACTGATTGCCTATACAAATATACTAAAATATTAAGAGAACTCAAGTTAACAAAACCTTATACACTCATTTTGCAACTTTGAAGGTATAGCATGTAAAATCAATGAATGAAAATTTTCGGTTAAAGTCACCCCACCCTTGAGGTGACTTTAACCCACTTACAATAACATTATTTAAAAATAACTGTAATTACTTCGTAAAAATTTTATAACATGAGATCAAAGCTGAAGCCCCCACGAAAAATTTAGAGCAATGAAACCATTAACTTACTTAAAATTGTTGAAATTATAAGCTCCTAAACTTGAAAAACCGGTTTTTTTTTGTATCAAAGTCACCCCTGCTTACGGTATCTTATTTTAAGTAAGTAGAAAAATTTAGTTTTAAGTTGATTTAAGTAATTTAAGCTTAGCTTTAAGATAATTGAAATTTTATGTAACGTAAAATTTTTAACGTCATTTCTCTTACGTTTTTTTGTATAAAGGTATACATACATAAGTACAGTTGCGACCACCTAATTAACAACGGCTATCACAAAGAACTTCTATTAAGCTTAAGTTTAAAATTGGCGGTCAAGTCATTTGAATTTGTATGTAAAATTATTATTAAATTAATTAATTAATTATTAGTCTTTGAATTGCATGTTGAAATTAGCAACGCGTAATTTTATTTGTATTTGGCACTAGCCTTCTTTGCCCGCTTCTCTAGGCATGTTTGTTTAGTTTTTTGATTCCCAATAGCTTAGAAGGTATACAAGGATAAAATTTTGATTTACGCCACTGCCACGTCACCAATAAAAATTTAGGTATTTTGAGAAAGTTAAAAACCATCTTAAAAATTGGCAATGGTATAGCTGGAGTGTCCCAGGAAATCATCAATTAAGGCTTGTTGATAGTTTGTCTTAGATGTTTTTCCTGTAGTACATCTAGATATTCTTCGTTTTGACTATGAAGACTTCGGGTGACCTTCGGGAAGCATCGAGTATTCCAAAAAACTATCAGTTAAAGTTTGTTGATAGTTCACCATAGATTTTTTCCCTCTCGTATACCTAGATATTCTTCGTTTTGACTATGAAGCCCTCGGGTGAACTTCGAACACCTTCGGGTGTCACAAAAAACTATCACTTAAAGCTTGTTGATAGTCCGCCATAGATTTTTTTCCTCTCGTATACCTAGATATTCTTCGTTTTGACTATGACCTCGGGTGACCTTCGGCAAACTTCGGGTGTTAAAATAAACTATCAGTTAAAAATTGTTGAAAGCTTGCCATAAATATTTTTCCTCTAGTGTACCTATATATTCTTCGTTTTGACTATTAAGCCTTCGGGTGGTCTTCGGAAACCTTCGTGTATAGCATAAAAACATTCCCATACCTAATATATACTCATTTCCAAATTTTCAGCTCAATTGGACGAATGGTTTCTGAGTGATAATGCTTCAGACACACAGACACACAGTCATTTTTATATATATAGATAGATAGATTAAAATAACAATAATTTTGTTAAGTTTTTTTTCTTTGATGGTAAAATAAGTTAGTTTTCTTATTTAATAACGTCTTATAGCTTGTGAACGTTATGGGTAGAAAGAAATCTTGCGACGAAAACACCAGAGCTATAATAGTTAATTTGCGTAATTATGAGAATACTTATGGTGAAATCGCAAATTTATTGAAGGTGTCCAACGCTGTGCAATATTTTAACAAAAATAAAACAACAGCGAAAGTTCCTCGGAAGCTAAGAGCGAGAATAGCATCTGCTAAAGAGGATGGATTAATAGTGCGTGAATCAAAAAAATACCCTCCAAAAACTGCAAACGAAATTCGCCGTTAGTATTTTCGGTGCAAATAGTGACTCACTATCTGTAGAAACCATAAAAAGAAGTTTGCGCAAAAAAGGACTTTTTGGAAGGAGTTCCAGGAAGAAGCCTTTTCTATCAGAAGCAAACAGAAAGAAAAGGTTACAGTTCACCCGGAAATATAGGCACTGGTATCAGTAAATGAAAAAAGCCCTTTTTTCTTATAAAACCAAAATTAATAGAGTTTCGTCTGATGGAAAAACCTACGTCCGTCGTCCCAGATCAAATGAATTTGACCCGAAATACACACGTCCTACACTAAAACATGGTGGTGGAAATATGTGTATTTCGTTTCAAAGATTAACGGACAACAAAGTATTATGAATTTGGCTGAAAATCATTACTACGATATTTTACAATATTCTGAAATCATTACCTCAAATTTAAAGTCATTACCGCAAAAAATGGGCATTACTGCATCTTATTTCAATGCCTGTCTCAATGTACATGCTGGAGTACTTCTACAGGCATGAAAAATCGTTCAATAGAAAATTTTCCAAAAAAATAGTTGTCATCTTAAAAACAAGCGTTTCAAGAGTAAAATGTGTTTTATTTACATGATCAAACAACAAATATTTAAATTATATAATACATAAGATATATTATGTATATCAAATAAAGGTTAAGGCTGCTGAAGATATTACCCGACGAGCTTTTATCTTGGGGAATGCCATATTCCAATGGTAACTCTGAAGTTGTTGATAATTTCACTTCAAGAACACTTTTAGGGGCTTCCGCTAAAAATTAAATATTAAAATTTCATAAAACTACGTATTTTTTTTATCAAAAACATACTCATAATGGATTCCAATTTAGCAATTTCCTGATGATATGGAGCTGAAGCCGTATAATCGGGCTGCAATACATCAAGATATTCTTCAACAGCTATTATAGAATAAATCCAATCCAAATGACTTTCAAGTTTAGTGTAAAATGCTTTTACGAGGAGCTCAGAACAGTTGGTATATGTTGTTGTGTGGATTAAAATTGAAGACAAAACAGCGACAAGACGACTGTTGCACACTAATGCTGTACCACGATCGCCATTAAATGGTAGAAATGTGTCGAGTGCCTGTAAATACAAAATAATTTAAGGTTGTTTTGCAGTGTTGCCAACTTTTAACGCGTTTTTTTTTTTTTTGAAAAGGCACTAAATTCTATTTAACTAAAAAAATTAAAAAAAAAAAACAAAGACATTTCGTACGTGTACAGACTAAAAAATAAGTTAAGTAATTTTAATAAAAACATTTTAATTATGAAAAAATTTTTTTTGGTAATTTTTATTATATACGAGTACATATAGTAGAGTGCCTGAGGCTTTTAAACTAGGATTTCCACAAGACCGAATTAATTTATATGATTGAGATGGGATTTTGTTTTTTATGCCATAAAAAGAAAAGTTTACCCTAAATTTTTTTGTGCATTTGATTTGTGCATATATTAAATATAAAAAAATTAAAAATAATTGTAACATTTTGCAAACCATTTTTTCTAAACTAATTTGAGGTCGCTGAGCACGAAAACCCCACTTATTTTTTAGACCTTTTAGCTGTTCCCGAGTTATTTGGACATTTCTATTTTCGAGATTATAGCTTCATATACATCAATATATTTGTATAACGCCAAATCCGATCGATTTTATTTTACGACTCTTACAAAGAATGACTAATGGCGATTCTAACAAGTGTACATATAATTATGCTCCGAACAAAATTAACTGAGTTATAGCAAGAAAAACTCAGTTTTTAAAATTTTTTAAAATATTTTAGATCAACGTAAAATGAAACACTTAGTTTTTCACATATATTGTTTTCAAAGAAATATTTTTCGCAATTTTATTCAATGATATATTTAAAACATTTTAAGCCTATTCTGAGCAAAATCGAATGAAATTTCGAGAAGATATTAAGGTTTTAGTGCAATAGAGACATTTCGATTTCTTTCGAAAATTAGTATTTTTGATACAACTGCAACATGATCCTCAATGTTCTTCTACAGAAAATGATGGGAAGTTGTCTAAAGCATCTTCAAAATGTTCAATAAGTGTAGAGTGGCCTGAGGCTGAGCATTTTAAAAATGCTCTGGACAACTTCTCATCTGTTTTGTCCAAAAAAGGCAAAACGAAGAGCTATACTGCGTATGACTTTTCATAAAATTATGTTCACTTTCCAATCGCGATATCCCATGAACGGTTACACGGACGAAAAAAGTGTTTTTAGAGACATTCATAGAGAATTGCATGCTCTGCAAAATCCAAGAAAAAAATTTTTTCTACGGCATATCGTTTCGGAATATTTTGCAAAAACAGTTTTTTCCTAAATAATAGGGTTGTCGAAAGATATCTATTAAACTTTAAGTCGTACAAAAAAAAGTAATATGCTGTTCGTAGAACAAGCGATTCCCTATAAGCTTGTGTTTTTATGTATTATCACAGTTTAAAAAAATAACTTAGTTTCAAAAACCCCGAAAAACTTTCTAGGCAAAACTACCAAATGACCATACTACAAAAAAGATCACAACTTTTTAATAGGTAAACTTTTTTATTCATATTATAAGCTAAACATTCCACTTTTAATAATTAAATTTCATGCGGTCTTGTAGAAATCCTACGTATACGTGTTTTTAACGCCCTGGGAACTCCAAGCGTACCAGCTGAAAGTTTTTTAGTCTCCGATTTTGCTCAAATTTGCCAATATGGTAGATCCGGTGTGCAAAAACAGTAATCCGGGAGAATTTGGTTCTAGTACCATTTGTTGTTAAAGTACAGGGTGTTGAAGTTTTTAGTTATTTTCATGAAAATGGTGTTTTTCAAAAATTTATAGCTTACACCAAAGTTTGTAAATTGATATATCTAAGTAACTGGTCCAATACTTTAAATTAAAGCATAATTAATAAGCTTAAAAATTATGTGTGACTCAAGATGGGATTCGGTAAGGATTTGATTTTGCTGAGCTATTTTTTAGCCTATTGATGTGCTGTGCTGCGACTATAGAAAAAATATGCAGCACAGCAATACAGTCGAAGCACAAATTTAAAATCGAACTGTGTGCTGTGCTGTTTTTTCAATTCATAAGCAGTAGCAGAGCCCAAGCTCTTGTACGAAATCCGATCGCTTGCTGCTACAATTGAAGTCGACTATTTCAAAATGTTTGCTTGGCTGCCGCTATGCTTTTCAAAAGAGAACGAAGCAATCGCAGAAGGAAACAGAAACATTCAGGTTGCCACCTGTTTTTTTTTTTTTTTGTAAAATTTGCTTAAATCATAATTTAAAAAAAAAAATTAATTTTAGCCTTAAACCGCTTAGATAAACTTTTAAAAAATCCAAAAATTTTTTTTAAGGTTGCCACCTGGTTTTTTCAATAAAATCTAAATTTTTTTTTCAATAAACTGCTAAAATCATAATTTTCTCTCTATCTTGGGTCCAAAAACGACGAAAAAAAAAATGTAGGGTTGCCATATTAGGCTTGTCAGACTTTTTTTGCAAAATACATTCCTTTGGCAATTTTCTTTATTGAAAGTTATAGAATCGACCCAAAAACCTATAGTAAATTTTGATTTTATTGAGAAAACCAGGTGGCAACCCCAAAAAATTTCTTATGGGTTTTTGGGTCGATTCTACACCTTTCAATATAGAAATATGACAAAGAAATGCAATTTTGCGAAAAAACGTCTGGCAACCCTAATATGGCAACCCTAAATTTTTGTTTCGTCGTTTTTTGACCCAAGATGACAATTTATAGAGAGAAAATGATGATTTTAGCAATTTATTGAAAAAAAATGTTCATGTTATTGAAAAAACCAGGTGGCAACCCCAACACATATATTATGGGTTTTTGGGTCGATTCTATAACTTTCAATAAAGAAATATGACAAAGAAATGCAATTTTGCGAAAAAACGTCTGAAACCCTAAATTTTTGTTTCGTCGTTTTTGGACCCAAGATGTCAATTTATAGAGAGAAAATTATGATTTTAGCAATTTATTGAAAAAAAATTTTTCTTTTATTGAAAAAACCAGATGGCAACCTTAAAAAATATGTTAGATTTTTTAAAAGTTAATCTAAGCAGTTTAAGGCTAAAATTAAATTTTGTTTTTTTTTTCAATGTATGGTTTAAGCAAATTTCAAAAAAAAAAAAAAAAAAGAATCATGTGGCAATCTTGAAAGTTGCTTCTGCTGTGTACAGCGAAAAGCCGAAGTTCAAACAGCCGAGTTAAGCAAAAAGCAAAAGCACAATCGGAATAACGCTTCGCTTCGTGTTTGTGCTTGCTTGGTTAAAACTTTGCTTTTTCAATAACAAAAGCAATATCAGAGCACAAAAACAAAAATGTGCTTGCTTGAATTGCTTTGACTTCGTTCGTTGAAAGAAGCACAGCAAGCAGTAAGTCCAAAATGTAAAACGCAATAACTGACGCAGCACAGTTCAGCAAATTTTCGTTGCTATAGCTATTTTATAGTCAGCAGATCAAACCCTGGATTCGGTCGCTAGATGAGTGTTTTTGGCTTTTGAACGCCCGCGGCATGCAAAACTCTTACTCAAGAGGAAGGCATCTTACGAAAAAACTGTACAAGGCATAAAATGCATAGAATCTTAGAGAAATACGTGCGAACTTTTTTGGAGTTTTTTTCAACTTTTTTTTTAAATAATATTTGAAAAATTTTTTTTTTAAATATTTTTTCAAAAATTATTTAAAGAAAAAAAAAATTTTGTTTACCTTTCCAAAAAATTCTAAAAAATTTCATACGTATTTCATGGACGATTCTAAGCATTTTATACCTAGTACACTTTTTTCGTACGATGCCTTCCTCTTGAGTAAACAAAGATTTTTGCCTGCCGCGGGCGTTCAAAAGCCAAAAACTCTCATCTAGAAACCGAATCTCATCTTGAGTCATACATCATTTTCAAGTTTATAAATTATGCTTAAATTTAAAGTACTTTTAATCACTTAAAAATGAATGGGACCAGTTACTTAGATATATCAATTTACAAACATTGGTGTAAGCTATACATTTTTGAAAAAACACCCTTTTCATGAAAATGACTAAAAACGCCAACTTCGACACCCTGTATTTTAACAACAAATGATACTAGGGCCGGATTATTGTTCTTGCACACCGGAACTACTTACCATATTGCCAAATTTGAGCAAAATCGGAGACAAAAAATGTTCAGATGGTACACTTGCATAAGATTAAGATCAACATTACTTGGGATTTGGATGACTCGAACTGGTAGCTTATAAGTTTAAAACAAATCTATTAAGTTATTTTCACCACTTTCGGGTTCATCCGGCCACAACACGGTTTCTATGTAATGTTCTGATTTCTGGTATGCTTGCAGACTATTTATATTTAACAGTATTTCATCCGGTAATTCAAAAGTGTTGCAGCAGCAACCATTCTGTTTTAATCCGTATTTGATATGGAATGGGGTAAAGAATTTAATGAAAGTTGGTTTCTTATTTTTGATTTAAACACAGCCATCGAACTAAATACTCTTCCTACTTCAGCATTTGAATATGCACGGTGGTTTTTAAAAAATTTCAACTTTTTGAAATACCACCCGCGATTTTTTTCGGGGATAGTGTTGGGGGACCCTTCTAGTATCAGAATCCGGGAACCGCGAAATCGAACGTCCAGCCGTTTTTTTTTTTCGACATTTTAGTTTTTTTAACGATTTTTGAGAATGTCTCGGATTTATATACATATTATGTACACATATATATGTATGTACGTACATATAAATACTTGTATATGTATATATGTATTATGTATATATATGTACATATATATACATACATACATACATACATATAAAAGGTATCGTTTCCGCACCATTTATTTTTAAAAAAAATCGGTTTTTTCGTACATAAAAAAACACAAACAAAAACCGGAAACAAAAATAGTCATTCCAGATGTGATTTTTGATGCTTAATCCGATTCCGGTATTAGAATTGCTCTATTACGTCTGGAATTTGAGATATCCTTACATAAATGTTTAAAGGACACCACTTTTTTTCCTATTTTTGAAGTTATATAACAAGATAAGGTAATATTATGCCGTAAAATCTGGTATGACAGTTAATAGCGCCAGCTTTTTTCTTGAAAACTCAATCAAACCGATAACGATATCTTTTTTTTTGTCGGAGATATCTTTACCTAAAAAGTTAAAAAAGTGCAAAAACACGATTTTTGGCTATATTGGATGTTATATGCAGGACACACAAAATTTTTTTGTGAGTTTCTATTACCAGAATCATTTGGTACTTTCTTTTGGCTTTAAATTGAGCTATCAAATGTTTATCTGCAATATTTCTCTGCAAAGTTATGTTAACTTTAAAATCACACCATGAAACTTAAAGCGAAAAATCTCGGTTTTCGGCTATATTTGAGGTTGTATACAGTACGGACGAAATACGTCTGCTCTTTTTTACCAATCGGCACATTTAAAACCATTCTTTATCTTCAAAATGAGCTAACAAGTGTTCTCTTGTAATTGTTTTCTAAAAAGTTATGACTATTTTAAGACGACATGTTGCAGCAATACGTATATAAGAAATACTCGTACACTATATTTTAGTGGCACCCCTGTGAGTTTGCACTTCATAATGTAATTTTTAAATGGTCATAACTTTGAAGAGGAATATTGCAGATGAACATTTAATAGCTCAATTGAAAGCCAAAAGAAAGTACTAAATGCTTCTGGTAATAGAAATTCACAGAAGAATTTTGTGTGTCCTGCATATAACATCCAATATAGCCAAAAATTGTGTTTTTGCACTTTTTTAACTTTTTAGGTAAAGATATCTCCGACAAAAAAAAAGATATCGTTATCGGTTTGATTGAGTTTTCAAGGAAAAAACTAGGGCTATTAACTGTCATACCAGATTTTACGGCATAATATTACCTTATCTTGTTATATAACTTCAAAAATAGGAAAAAAAATGGTGTCCTTTAAACATTTATGTAAGGATATCTCAAAGTCCAGAAGTAATAGAGCAATTCTAATACCGGAATCGGATTAAGCATCAAAAATCACATCTGGAATGACTATTTTTGTTTCCGGTTTTTGTTTGTGTTTTTTTATATACGAAAAAACCGATTTTTTTTAAAAATAAATGGTGCGGAAACGATACCTTTTATATGTATGTATGTATGTATGTATATATATACATATATATATATATAACACATATATACATATACAAGTATATATATGTACGTACATACATATATATGTGTACATAATATGTATATAAATCCGAGACATTCTCAAAAATCGTTAAAAAAACTAAAATGTCGAAAAAAAAAACGGCTGGACGTTCGATTTCGCGGTTCCCGGATTCTGATACTAGAAGGGTCCCCCAACACTATCCCCGAAAAAAATCGCGGGTGGTATTTCAAAAAGTTGAAATTTTTTAAAAACCACCGTGTATGGCAATGAAAACACACGCAGGGCCAAGTTTGCTAGATCTTCAAAAGGGTTTAGGCCTTAAAAATCTTTGAAACCTTTTACACACAAAAAATAAATTCATAAATTTTTAATATATTTTTCAAAAAATAAAAAAATTTATGAATTTCGTTCTTATATTTTATGAAATGATTCATACAGACAATGAATGCTGTTCTCGGATCAAATTCAATGAATTTCTCATTAATATTATGTTGTTTTTTTTGTGTGTACATTGATCAAAACGTAGCAATTTCCAATTAACATTTTCGTAAGTGAATGTTCTGCCAAGCAGTTTCAATATATAAATAGTTTCGCAAGAGGTAGCACTCTTTCTTTTAAAAGTAAGCACAATTTCAACTCACAAAAATTTCCTTTGCTTTATCACTTCGAAATTGGTGGGAAGCTGTTTAGTTGTTGTTTCGGTACTAAAATTATTATTTTGGCAAGCTTCTTCTTTATGCTCTCTAAATAGTGGAGTCAATAAAGCCTTTTAGACGGAAGTCCTCAAGAACAGCTTCGATTTTGATGATTTTTTTTTTTAAATTTTGTTTTTTATACCCTACACCCAGGGTATATTCACTTTGTCCTTCCGTTTGTAACGCAGAGAAGGAGACGCGGCAGACATAGAAAATTATATATATTCTTGATCAGCGTCACCTCTTGAGTTGATATAGCCACGTCCTTCAGTCTGGCTGGCTGAGTGGCTGTGTGTGGAAATACATTTTTTGGGAAATCCAACCAAGATAATTCAATAAAATTTGGTACACTGCCTCCATTGTCAAAGTTAGCTCGTGGGATTGAAAATGAGCCAAATCGGTCAACGCACACGCCTACCGCCCATACAAAAAACATATTCAAAATGCAACTTTAGGATTATTTTTCAAGACAATGCAACCAAAATACACATAAATACTACGAATTGTAAGCGCAAGCTCTGAAAAAAAAAGCTGCCCGAATTCAGACAAGATTGGTGGAACCTCCCATATAAGCAAAAGCTTCAAAACGCTATACTGATAGCGTTTATTGAGATAATCGAACCAAATTTGACTCAAACACTAAAAATTATAAGTGCAGGCTCTCAAAGAAAATTGGGTGAAAACGGACAAGGGGGTGTGGGACCTCCCATATGAGCAAAAGTTTCAAAATGCTATACTGTAAGAGTTTTTTGAGATAGTCCAACTAAATTCCACTTAAATACTAAAGACTAAATGCACGCTCTAAGTTAAAACTAGACGAACTCGGACAAGAGGGCGTGTCACTTCCCCATATGAGAAAAATTTTCAAAATACTGCAGTGTAGGGTATTTATTTTTTGGCCAGGCTAAAAGTTACACCCTTACTAGTTTTTATTTAAAATCAGAAACGTTTTGGAGCTCTGTCGGAATTATATAATTTTTTAAACAATATTTAAGAAACTTATGTTTTCATAAAAAAAATTCGAAAAAAAAACATCAAACAAAAATCAAAATAGTCATGCATATAATTCGGCGATTCTTAATCCGAATCTAGCATTAGATTTGCTGGATCTTGTATGGTTTCTGAGATATCTTCTCTATTTATAGGGTCTAAAATTGTGTATATAAAAACTGTTGCCATGTTTTTCTCAAGAACGGCTATAGCGATTTTAATAAAACTTTGGAAAATGATGCGCATTATCAAATACTAAAGGATGAGACAGGGCGTGCCACCGCCCTAAACTTTTTATTTAATTTAGTCATATTTTTGAACCGTATCAGATATTATGATGTATGAAATTTGTGCATTTACCATATTTTAAACCAAATGTTACTGTAGATCAAATAATTGATTGGCAAGAAGATAATAAGGTTCGTCCATTAAAAAATTTTCGGAATTTGGGGGCGAAAGCGCTGAATCACTAGTTTTGAGTGGACATAAATATGATAAAATAGTTTATATTTTCATAATTTGTCCGGGATGAGGACAAAAGCCAATTCTATTTTCAATTGGACTTCTCAATCGGATTACAATGTTATTGTTTTTGATGAAACGTTCGGATTCGGATGTGTTTACAGCACATATAAGAAAAAATACATCCCTTGATACAAATAAAAAATAAGTCGCCGCAAATTTTTCTGTTAGTTCGACGAAAAATATTTCAACCATTTCATGAATTGTTGCACACAAATCTTTTTATTGCTTGCGACAAATCATAAAAATATTTCAGTGAAAATTTTGGAGTTAAAGTTGGGTTTTTGTTTTCCAATAAAAATAGGTATTAAAATAGCAAAATGGAGTATAATTGCTATATCATGTAAAAGAAAATGGGTTTGTAATGCTTTTTTTCGAAAAAATTACATTTATTCGGAAAATAATCAAATGCAATTTTTAAATTTTGATATATCTTGGAAACCGTAACCAAAATTTAAAACATTTGTACTATAATTATATAGCTTAATAAAATGCTTTTCATATGACACCAAGATTTTCGAAATCCATTCAGCGGTTCTTCTTTTATTCCAGTTTTTATAAATGCACATCCGCAACTTTCGATGGCTGTGTCGCCAAAACTAAATCCGAGCGACACTTTTTGATTAGATATTAATTCGTAAAAAAAAACTGCTTTAAACAAATTCAGGCTTAACTGATCTTAAGTCAACAATTTATTTTACGAAGTTATTTTACTTGTATTAAATCATAAACTTATCATTTACCGCAAACGATTATCACTTGAAAAAGTAACGCTGTTTTCGCGACTTGTCAAAAATTTAACTTTTGCTTTATTTGTGACAGCAGACAGCAGATGCAGCAGTCAGGTGCAGTGAAAAGTTGTAACGAAACCGACTTAAACAGGCCTACATTTGTGACAACGGTCAGCACGTACTGGTGCGGCTTAGCTCGTCGGCAACCGGGGGTGAGGTGTTGCTGCCAAAATGTAGCGTGGTCGTTAGCAAAAAAAATTCTACGTGCTTAAAGCAAAAAGTTACGTTAATCAAAATTAAAAAAACAAAACCTGTCTATTTAAAAAAAAAGGAACCGGAAATCATACCACATTACGTCATTGAAACCAATACCTTTGTGATCTGCAAGTTGTGATCACATGCCCACCCTACCTTGTGCTCTAATTACATACCTTTACCCTATCTTTAGAACACCCACAAATGAATTCTCTCTTCAGTTACGTTAGGTCAAATATATGATTTTTTTTTATTTCATGATTAAGCTATACACTCAGTAATAGAAATTACATTTTCTTGTTTTTGTTTTGTTTTCCAAATTCATATTCTTAACACAAAGCAAAGAAATAATTATCAAAGCCTAGCTTAGTTAACAAAATCAAAATATTGAGAATACGGCGAATTGAATTTACAAGTAATTGAGAGAGAGCTTTTGCTAAACAAAACAAAACAAAACTCTTTTCATTAGCTTTACGTTTTGGCAATTAACATTTAACCCTACGTTATGTCAACTAAACTTAAGTTACTCTGTAACTTTCTTTGTAGAATTTTAACATTTTAGATTAACATTTAATGAACTTTAAACTAACATTTTCTTAGCAAAACTAACACATATGCAAATTTTAAATTTTCAAAACATTTTATCTCTGCTCTAAAAGGTAGTGAAGGAAATCAAGTACTAATACTAATTTATTATTAGTTTTTTTTTCCACTAATTAATTTGTAAATAGATTTATTTCATTTAAAATTTGTTTTAATTATTAAATATTCAATTCTTCTTAGTTTTATTTTTTTTTTTAAATTACATTAAAGCTTGATGGACACTAAATAAAAATTATATATCAAATGAAAACTTACCATTGATGTCCGTCTGCTGGCCAGTAGATTTAACACACCAATGTTGAGGTTGCTGATTAGGGTTTTTTTTTTTGTATTTATAGCTAAATTTATCAAATTTTAATGTAATTATTCTTTCTTTTGTTATATTAGTCACTCAGAAATTTATGTTTAAGAAACATAAATCTTTGAACAATATACATATAGGTATATATATTTTTTTTTATACTATTATATTTTACTATTCTAACACTTCACTATCTTTTAGCCTTTCAACTAAATATAAATCAAATTTTTTTTCTTAACTTTAAGCATAAGGAATGATTAAATTTTCTTAATTTTTCAAAAACTAAAATTTTTATGAATTTCTTAATTTTTAACTCTTTAAATTATCCGGGTTTAATTCTTTTTTTTTCGGCAAGGAACAAAAGTATATTTATTTTTAAGTCGAATCAAAATTTATCGTTTGCAGGAACTTCTCCGTCAATCGGAACATAGATATAGCCAGCAGTCATATAGATCATCTGGGACATTCAAAATCCTTGGAATTCTCGGCTTTTGCGATGGTTTCCAAATACATAGGATATTTTCCCCGAAATTTTGTTCTGGTCCTCAATAATTTTATTTTCCGCGAAATAACTTTTAAAATTTTTGTACATAGTACAGTTGCGAAATTTTAATTTTCCGATTTTTCGATACGGGTTTTTTTGCTAAACGTCTTGCGGCGGTACTATGTTAAAAACTAACTGAACTCTATAAAAATTTCTATTGCCAACCGTACGCAAATTCCAAGTCTTATGCAAAAGCCCAATTGCCTGATTTTACGGGACATTTGCCTATGTACTTTATGCAAAAACAAATTGTTTACCGAAATGATTCTCAGTTTCTCAAAAAAAAATTATGATAGTTGAGAGCATTAAATTTGCGCCTGATGGTTATGCAGTAAAATATGGAATATTGCATCTTTAGCAAAACCACAGTGGCGAGCAAAATGATTTCAGAAAAAAGATGTCCAATTCAACTATAGAAAAAAAAAATGTGCAATTCAACTATTACAAAACAGTTAATTTTACTTGAATACAAGATACAAAGTAACTGACAAAGTTGAATTAAAGACTTTAATTTTCGGTATTTTCCTATTTTTAAAATTTCGAACGTTGTATGTCCTTTCCGTGGTATGTTTCTATCTTTTTACTTTCCAAGTCTTGTAATTTGTAATAAGAATTTCCAATCTTTTCCAATACACGCGCCTTAATAAAGACAGGAGCTAGCTTAGCATTAAAGTTATTAGCTTTATTACTAAGTGCAAGACTACGCCTATAAACAATCTGTCCAGGAGACAAATTCAAAGAAACAGATCTTAAATTGTAATTTTTCCTATACCTTTCGTATGCATTTCGCAGATTTTCCAGTACACCTGATCTTATTAGTTGAAATTTATCCGATCTTTCAATATTTTCACCTTCCTCTAATTCACCTAAATTCTTTAACAGTTTATAATTTTCGCCATGTGTTACCATTTGTTGTCCGAACAAAACAAAATATGGTGAATAACCAATAGAACTATGGACACAAGAACGCAAGGCTGCAGATATTTTACTGATATTCCAATCCCAACAAGATTGATCGGTGTCAAGGTATGATCGAATTGCTGCCACAATAGACCTATTTACTCTTTCCGAAGCGTTAGCTTGCGGAGAATATATTGCCGTGTAGACATGCGCTACGCCATATTTGGCTAAGAAATTATTGAACATGTTGGATTTAAATTGTGAACCGTTATCAGTTATTACAACTTCCGGTACGCCAAAAACAGTAAAAACATTTTCTTCCAAAAATTCGCAAATATGATTTGTTGTGGAATTTTTCCAAGGTTTTAAAAGCGGAAACTTTGTAAAATGGTCGAGTACAATCAGAAGACTACAATTACCATGTGGCTTAGAACGTGGATATGGTCCTAAAAGGTCCAAATAAAGCTTTTGAAAAGGCCTATATGACTTCGACTGTGCACCAAGCTCCGGACGTAAAATTGTGTTAGGAGATTTCGACTGTTTACATATATCGCAAGCGGAAATAAAGTCTCTGACTTCTTTTGCCATTTTAGGCCAATAAAAGTTTCGCCTAATTTTTTCCAGCGTTTTGCCAACTCCACTGTGAGCAGAAGTAGGAGGACAGTGAGCACTTTTCACTACATCAGAAGCAAGTTCACTGGGAATCCAGAGTTTCCATGAATTCGCTTCAGTTACAGGATCACCATCTGCAAACATTGTTCTTTTATAAAGGAATTTATCGATTATTTTTAAGTCTGGATATTTTGAAAGATTTTCTAAAACATTTTGTTTTAATTTCAAATAACTTCCCGAATTAAAGTGTGAAGAGCTCAAATCAACGATAGGCGTAGGATCAAAATCAGCATGATTTATCTCCTCGAGCCTGGAAAGTGCATCAGGTACGACATTTAATGAACCTTTTCGGTGTTCGATTGAGAAGTCGAACCCTTGTAATTTTAAAGACCATCTTGCGAGTCTCCCATTTAAATCGGCTTGTCGCATTAACCACTGTAAACTTGCATGGTCGGTTATTATTTTAAAAGCATGTCCTTCAACATACTCTCGAAATTTATGTACGCATAACAAAGCCGCTAAACATTCTAATTCAGTGATCGAATAATTTTTTTGTGCGCGATTTAATTTATGAGAGAAAAAAGCTATCGGTCTTTCAATCTTTTCTTCATCCTCTTGCGCAAGTACTCCTCCAACACCTGTGGTTGAGGCATCACACTGAATTATGAATGGGCGAGAAAAATCTGGTGTAACTAGTAACGGCGCAGAAGTCAATCTTTTTTTCAACTCATCGAAAGAGGTTTGGGCTTCTGTTGTCCAACTATATGTGCGTGTCTTAGAAGTTAGATCAGTCAACGGTGTGGTCAGAGACGCGTAATTGCTTATGAAGCGTCGATACCAACCCACAAGGCCAAGAAAGCTTCGCAATTCCCGGACACTTCCAGGTGGTTTTAAATTCATTATGGCAGAAACCTTTTCAGGATCCGGCTTTATCACGCTGTTTCCTATGACAAAACCTAAATATCGCACTTCACGCATGCAAAACTTGCATTTTGCAATATTTACAGTCAAACCAGCTTTGCGAAGAAGTTGTGAAACTTCTATTAACAAATCGAGGTGGGAATCAAAATTTTCCGAAACTAACAGTAAATCATCTAAATAGACGAAAACGCAATCTTTCAAATGCGCGGGAATAATGAGATCCATTAAACGGCTCATCGTCATTGGAGCGTTACACAGCCCGAATGGCATTACACAGTAACGGTATAGAGGTCGATTCGGGACGGTGAATGCAGTCATGTCACGCGAGGCTTCGTCAAGCTCTATTTGCCAAAAGGCATGCTTTAAATCAAGCGAAGAAATATATTTTGCTTTCGGTAAGCGACTCAAAATACCATTTATTTTTGGTAACGGAAATGCGTCCTTGATGGTAACACTGTTTAGCTTACGCGAATCTAAACATAACCGCAACTTATTATTTTTATCTACAAGCGTCACAGGACTACTCCAAGAGCAATTTTGTGGTGCTGGCTCAATTACACCTAAATCAAGCATTCGGTCTATTTCCGTGTGTAATTTCTTTTCAATAGCAGGTGATACTGAGAAATAACGCTGTTTTATGGGTTTCACGTTATCTAAAATTTCTATTGTATGCTTAAGAAGATTGGTTTTACCTAGCCCTTCTTGCTCGAAAGATGGGTATAATGAAATGACCTTTTCTAATCGATTTTTCTGAAAATGGTTTAGTTCATGCATTTCTGGATGACTAGGAATAATTTCTTGAGAAATTGAAAATGATTCTAAAATTTTGTTAAGCAAACCGAAACTTTGGAAAAAGTCAGCGCCTAAATATAAATCTTGAAGCAAATCAGGTATTATAAAAATATTCAAACTGTGAGTTTGATTTTTATAGCAAATTTTTGCTTCAACACTTCCAATAACTTTATGACACATTCCTGCAGCTGTTTCTACTTTTTCGGATATTTTTTTATACGGAATTTTTTTATCTAAAAATCGTTTAGCAGCTTTACCGCTTAGACAAGAAATGGTTGCACCAGAATCTAGTAATGCGAGTAGTTCCATATCGAATAAGTTTACTTTTATGAAAGGTCTAATATCGTTATCGATCTTTTCAAAAGCAGACAAGAACTTGAAACAATTTTTTCGATTTTGTCGAACTTTTTTCCAAAACATTCGGATACGAAAACTTGATCGTGCAGCTCTTTTGTTTGGTGGACTTACAGAATTTAAATGTAATCCTTCGCAAAACAACTGTGCGCGAACTGACTCATAGTTAGCTAATTTTTTATGATATGGCAAAATTGGATGCAAAATCGGCGTGTACGATTGGAAATTAATCGGAATATTGTTATTACGTAGTATAGATAAAGTTTGGGTACTGATAGAAGGATTGTTTTGAACTTGGCAAGAAATTAATTCCTTTTTTGTTGAGAGCGTAGACAGGTGTTTTGGTTTACGCTCGACTTCGAGTTTCCCTGAGCCTGACATGAAGGACAATTCGGTTTAAATGTATTTATAAGACCACATCCGTAGCAAAATATTCTGCGTTCTTCAAGACAATCCACGTAGCGATGTCCTTCTTTGCGACAATTCCAACAAAGCAATTTTTTGATTTCACTAATCTCTTCATTGGGACGCAGGGTATAGGAAGGGTCTTCGAAATTTTTAGTATCTATTTCAATTTCATGTATCCGTCTTCGAGAAGGGAGAGAGTTTGACCTTTCGAGGTCATCTAACAATGCTTCACGTCGAAGTATTAAGTGACGAAGGTGAGCGACGGACGTAATATTTTGGTAAAACAGTTCATTCCGAATTTTCGGACGCAAGTTACGACGGAGTAATTCTAATAATTCTGTATCGGAAATTGGATATCTCAGTCGATCACAGAGGTATTGAACAGCATTATAGAATTCGTCAAAACTTTCGTTTTCTTTTTGCTTCCTATCGCGAATTAACTCTCTGACGTCTGAGTCTGATAAATGATCATGAAAATGGGATCTTAGGGATTCACATAAATGTTGCCATACTACGCGGTCAACTGTACGACGATAACGCCAATACCATTTGGAGCCTTCTCCACTAAAAAGTATATGTGAGTGATCACATAATGTAGAAAAATCGCCTCCTAAGCTATCATTAGCAAGTGAAGTCACCATGTAGATAAATTTATCCACAGGCATTTTAGCAGAACATCCTGAGAATGAAATGTTCCAGCTTTGAATCAATTGAGCGATACGACTGCTGTTATTAACAACGGCTACTGTCGAGGATGGACGTTGTAAATTATTTGTATTAGGGGAATTCACATTAGGAATGGACTGTCCTCTAGACATATTTATTGGTACGTCATCAAAACGTCGATCCATATTCGGATTTTGGTTCGGATTACCATTTTCATTTAAATTTGAAATTGTTCGTCTGAGAGGCGGAAAATGTTCACGTGGCCATTCTGGTTCTTGTGCACGTTGCATATTCATCTGACTTACTTGTTGCGACAGATTTCTAATGGTATCTTGTAAAACTGAAAATTCATTATTTAATCTGGATTCTAAGTTGAAAATTCTGTTACTTACATCTAAATTATTATTTTCAATATTTGGTGGTCTTTCATTTACCTCATGGGGCAATGAAACATGTCTAGGAGGTGGGTTATGTGGATTATATATTGGAACATTCATAGTCCAATCAAGAGGATTCTGTGTTTTAGCAGTGGCAGATCTAGTGACACGCTGAGTAGTTATAACTCGAGGAATAGCACCTTGTGAAGAAGGATCTAAGCCCGAAGCTTCCTCTGTATTTACATTCATAACGTCTGTTAAATTATTTCGTGTGCACTTCCTGCGACACTGAGGACACGTTTGAGAATTTTTTATCCACTCTTGAATACAATTAGAATGGAAATAATGCTGACACTTAGTTATGACGATGTCAGTTGCGTTGTTTAAACTTAAACAACAAACTGTACAGTCACCAAAAGAATTATTGCTATGCTGTAAAAGATTATCTCCACTATGTCTAACAGCCATAATTCTACAATATAAAAAAAATCAATAAAAGGAAAAAAAAAAATTTTTCCTAACAAAAAAATTTCTAATTATTCCAAAATTTCGCAAATAACTTTTTATATTTTTCGTAAGATTTGACCTAAAACAGTAACTGATAAGAGAAAACAAAATAAAGGTATTTTAAGGTTTCAATGAGAATGAGGTATAATTTAAATTTATTAATAATAATGCTTGCATTTTGCAAAAAAAAAATTTTTTGAAGCCAATATAAACTCGCGTTTTGATGAAAAACGGCCAAAGTTAGCAATTTTTTTTCTAGCTTTTGTATATCCAGAATTTTTATCAAATTCGCCAAATACTGGGGTGCTATACAAGCAGTATTATACATGAAAATGAAAGGTGAGTTATTGACATGAAATCTAGCTTCAGTATCGGTCTAAACAATATGTACGAAAACAATTGTGCTAGCAATTCCGGACAATTCTTCTAAAAATCAAGCGTTAAAACACCATGGTAAATTTTTTTTTTTTTTTTTTGTTTGTGTGGGGCATTTATAAAATTTTTGTTGAAAAATTAATGACAAATTTTTCTTAAAGGGTTTTCTTATTTATGTGGCCCCACGTTGGGCGCCATTTTGTAACGAAACCGACTTAAACAGGCCTACATTTGTGACAACGGTCAGCACGTACTGGTGCGGCTTAGCTCGTCGGCAACCGGGGGTGAGGTGTTGCTGCCAAAATGTAGCGTGGTCGTTAGCAAAAAAAATTCTACGTGCTTAAAGCAAAAAGTTACGTTAATCAAAATTAAAAAAACAAAACCTGTCTATTTAAAAAAAAAGGAACCGGAAATCATACCACATTACGTCATTGAAACCAATACCTTTGTGATCTGCAAGTTGTGATCACATGCCCACCCTACCTTGTGCTCTAATTACATACCTTTACCCTATCTTTAGAACACCCACAAATGAATTCTCTCTTCAGTTACGTTAGGTCAAATATATGATTTTTTTTTATTTCATGATTAAGCTATACACTCAGTAATAGAAATTACATTTTCTTGTTTTTGTTTTGTTTTCCAAATTCATATTCTTAACACAAAGCAAAGAAATAATTATCAAAGCCTAGCTTAGTTAACAAAATCAAAATATTGAGAATACGGCGAATTGAATTTACAAGTAATTGAGAGAGAGCTTTTGCTAAACAAAACAAAACAAAACTCTTTTCATTAGCTTTACGTTTTGGCAATTAACATTTAACCCTACGTTATGTCAACTAAACTTAAGTTACTCTGTAACTTTCTTTGTAGAATTTTAACATTTTAGATTAACATTTAATGAACTTTAAACTAACATTTTCTTAGCAAAACTAACACATATGCAAATTTTAAATTTTCAAAACATTTTATCTCTGCTCTAAAAGGTAGTGAAGGAAATCAAGTACTAATACTAATTTATTATTAGTTTTTTTTTCCACTAATTAATTTGTAAATAGATTTATTTCATTTAAAATTTGTTTTAATTATTAAATATTCAATTCTTCTTAGTTTTATTTTTTTTTTTAAATTACATTAAAGCTTGATGGACACTAAATAAAAATTATATATCAAATGAAAACTTACCATTGATGTCCGTCTGCTGGCCAGTAGATTTAACACACCAATGTTGAGGTTGCTGATTAGGGTTTTTTTTTTGTATTTATAGCTAAATTTATCAAATTTTAATGTAATTATTCTTTCTTTTGTTATATTAGTCACTCAGAAATTTATGTTTAAGAAACATAAATCTTTGAACAATATACATATAGGTATATATATTTTTTTTTATACTATTATATTTTACTATTCTAACACTTCACTATCTTTTAGCCTTTCAACTAAATATAAATCAAATTTTTTTTCTTAACTTTAAGCATAAGGAATGATTAAATTTTCTTAATTTTTCAAAAACTAAAATTTTTATGAATTTCTTAATTTTTAACTCTTTAAATTATCCGGGTTTAATTCTTTTTTTTTTCGGCAAGGAACAAAAGTATATTTATTTTTAAGTCGAATCAAAATTTATCGTTTGCAGGAACTTCTCCGTCAATCGGAACATAGATATAGCCAGCAGTCATATAGATCATCTGGGACATTCAAAATCCTTGGAATTCTCGGCTTTTGCGATGGTTTCCAAATACATAGGATATTTTCCCCGAAATTTTGTTCTGGTCCTCAATAATTTTATTTTCCGCGAAATAACTTTTAAAATTTTTGTACATAGTACAGTTGCGAAATTTTAATTTTCCGATTTTTCGATACGGGTTTTTTTGCTAAACGTCTTGCGGCGGTACTATGTTAAAAACTAACTGAACTCTATAAAAATTTCTATTGCCAACCGTACGCAAATTCCAAGTCTTATGCAAAAGCCCAATTGCCTGATTTTACGGGACATTTGCCTATGTACTTTATGCAAAAACAAATTGTTTACCGAAATGATTCTCAGTTTCTCAAAAAAAAATTATGATAGTTGAGAGCATTAAATTTGCGCCTGATGGTTATGCAGTAAAATATGGAATATTGCATCTTTAGCAAAACCACAGTGGCGAGCAAAATGATTTCAGAAAAAAGATGTCCAATTCAACTATAGAAAAAAAAAATGTGCAATTCAACTATTACAAAGTGAATTAATTACCGAAAATTAAATAAAAAGGTTATTATTTGTGCATAATTATGATAATAATGTGTTGTGTGCTCAATTTATATGAAAGATTATAGATATATACGTGCAGTCAAATGTTGCAATCAGACGCCTTCTACTCCAAGTAGAAGACTTATAATAACTCAATTATTACCAGACGGATTTGTTTCTTTTAACACTCATTCTTTTGTTAATGAAATTTCCTTTCAACTGATACCACTTTTGTTTATATCTAGTCAGAATTACAAAAGATGCTGCTATTCTTATTTCTGCATATCAATCCAGTGTGTGGCGGTAAAACATAACCTAATTTGCATGGAAGATTCATATTTAGTCATAATTATAGCAATATCTTTTGTAATCCTGACTTGATGTAAGCAAAAGTGGTATCAGTTGAAAGAAAATTTCATTAGCAAAAAAGTGAGCGCTAAAAAAAATAAATCCGTCTGGTAATAATCGAGTTATTGCAAGCCTTCTACACATGTGCAGTAGACCGGTGCGTTTTGAACGAATGTTTAAAATTCGTAGCGTAACCGGCAGAATTGTAAAGTTAAATTATCGACATGAAGATTGCCGCCACTCTAGCTCTGAGTGATGACGGGCAGAGGTGTCGATATATTTTTGAAAGTTGAAAAACGTGGTTCAAAAATGCATGCTCATCGGTCCGAAATCAATTCTTAGCTTCGTAGTAGGTCGAAAATTTAAATCCAAGACATGGATTCTTATGTATTTTTTCCCGTAGAATCGAATGGCATCATTAGTTTTCTGATTAGACGTCCATTATTGGCATTAAGCGAACTTTTCAGCTCAAAAAAGTCGAAATTTTTCGAAAACCCCTTGTTTGAAAACTCCACAATTGAACAGAAAAAGTCTAAGAAAGATTTGAAATGTAGGGGAAGGTAACCGGCTGTGGGCCGTCACCGGTTGTGTGCCACCCCTTAAATTTTTTGACGTTTATAAAATATGACAGATCTGAGTATGAGGTTATGTGTACATTGACAATAGAGAGTATTAGTGCAGACACTGAAGTGAAAGGACGCATCTGACCCGCAGCTACAACAAAACAAAAAAAATTTACGAAGAAATTTTCAATAAAGTAATTTCTGAAGATTTTGCGAGTGTGATAAAGCGAAGTGAAATATTGCAAAGACGTGAGTGTTATGCATTTTTGCGTTTGCTCAAAATTTTTCGCCACGAGAATTTTGCCAGTCACTTAAGGGATGGCTACCGTTACCGCTTGTGAGCCACCATGTTTTTTGCATGAACATTATTGCAAATCAATGTTCCTCGCACCAATTTGCGCTGCTAGTATACATGCAAAAATTGCGAATCCGATGAGGATGATAAATACTTAATTTGAAAAGTCACATTTTCTTGATGTTTTTTCGCCACTAGAGGCTTCATTGATAAGTTAATTTTGATAATACATATTTCTTCACTGGTTTTTTTTTCATAATTTTGCATTTGAAGTGGATTTTTCAGGGTGGCCCACAACCGGTTATAAAATTTAGTTTGTCCAAAAATAAGCTCTTTACAAAATTTGTTAAAAAAAATTTTTTGTTGAAAAATTATATATATTATTTTGGTTACCTACTACCTCTAGCTTTCCATTGGTACCCACAAGTCCGAAAAATGTATACTTGAATGCAAGTTAAGGGCAAAAAAAGAAACCCGGCCCACAACAGTTTACCTTCCCCTATATTTTGCGCTACGACATTATTTTCATTCAAGAAAAACGAAATTTATTATCTAAATATTGTTCTAAAATATTGTTCCATGCTTGATTTTACATTAAGTTATGTGAACATCGTAACCCATTATATCGCGTTTTTAAGGGTCTTTTTGACCCCATTTTCGAAAAACTTGTTTATAATGGGTTAAAAAATTCTCCAAAAATATTCTAAAAAAAATTTAACTAGAGGCCACCGGTGGCAACCGTCGTTGACTAAATATTTACTCCCGATTTCGTGATATTTTTTGATAATAAAAATCAAAAATTCGTTTTTCTTGAATGAAAATAATGTAGCGCAAAAAAAATGGTACCACTGGACTCTTCAGGAAAAATCCTAACAAAATATACATTTCAAATCTAATCAGAAAACTAATGGTGCCATTCGATTTTACGGGAAAAAATACATAAGAATCCATATCTTGGATGTAAATTTTCGACCTACTACGAAGCTGCGAATTGATTCACTTCGGACCGATGAGCATGCATTTTTGAACCATATTTTTCAACCTTCAAAAATATATCGACACCTCTTCCCGTCATCCCTCAGAGCTAGGGTGGAGGCAATCTTCATGTCGATAATAGGTAAAATGGCTGAGTTCTTTGAAGCCCTACAAGTGTCCTACATGGAAACAGTTGAATTTGTGTCAATTTTGGGAAAAGGAGTGTTTTTTTACGATATATTTTACGCTGCTGGTTTTTTTTAACAGTTTTTATTTGATGTACGATTTTCTTATAAAAAATTTTTTTTTTGTTTCATCCCATTTCGTTATGAAAAATAGCTTTAAGTTCGTTCACGAGCTCAGCGGGGCAGAAGCTTAGAAAAAATTTTTCGTTGCTTTTGTTAAAAAATATCAGCATTATTTGATTCTAGTAGTCAACGAAATAAAAAAATGCTACGTTCATGAAGTACAAGTTTTTTCGCAAAATGAATCTCTTCAATCTATTTCATCGTTTTAATCCATTCAATTAGTACAGGACATCGAAGGAAGCAATGAAGAAAATTTTGTAAGTGCCACAGATTCTTAGAATTTAATTTTAAGTACTACTGCAGAGGAAATAGATTCCATATCAAAAAAAATTTTGCAATCCATTTCATGTGTGGGTGCTGAAAAATTCTCCGAATGCAATATCAATAATGAAAATCAACACAAATTCGAAGTAGAGATAGTTTTTGTCAAATTTTACTTTATAACACTTTAACATTTTTTAATAACAGAGCTTTCGGGATATAATTTTTACCAATGGAAAGGAAATAATTGCAAAGTACAATCGAAGCCCACAGTCGATTAAAAACTATGACAAAATCAAACTTTCAAAACTAGTTATTAACCACCTCTTAGACAATGTTCCAAAACTAGTAAATATAAATAATGTACAGTATTGTATTTGAAAGTACTACGTACAAAACTTCAACGCAATTTACGGCGGCTCGATATTGATTTTAGACCCATGGTTTCTTGGGCAAAGTTTTTTAGAATTTTCCATAGATTTTTTTGTTGCTATACTCTTTGCCAATTTTTTGCCTCCCGAACAAATTGACCCGGCCTAATGTACATATTCTAACATAATAATTTTTTGAAAAAAGGCGTGTTTCTTTTGACAATTTTTTATTTTGAATTAAAATTAAAATTGTTTGATTCAAAAAATTATTATTTGCCGCAAATAATAAAGTAGTTCCATCTAAGTATATCACTTGTGGTGAACAATTTTTTTTTTTAGAGTGTGTTTATCGTAAAGATAGAGATAGAGACTGGTCTCACGCGGGCTGGTGGGATATTGATTGCAGTTAAACGTAACTTGTGTTCAGCAGTTTATAATTTGAAGATTTGTGACACTCTGCTTTGTTAAAAAAATATCTCCTTAACTATAGCATGGCGCACAGTGTCGCGAGCCCATATATAGAGTGGCCAAAACTAGTAAACGTTATCCGATTTTGATAAAATTTTGCACAATGATGCTTTTTTCTTAAGATTATGAAAATTTTAGAAAATGGGCGTGGTCCGCCTTTTTTGAAGCCTACTCCTAGTACAAAAGTATTAGTATCGGGTGATTTTTTTAAAGGTTTTTCATACAATTAAAAAGGTTAAATATTAACCTTTTAAATGCTTTTTGACTTTTTACGATCGGATAAGAAAAAAAAAAGTTACAGCAGTTATAACTTAAAATTAAAGTGAAATATTTCAATTTAGGTAATTCACTCATTTTAGAAAGTAAAAAAGAAGACTCTTACTTAAAGTTATTGAACTTGAAAACTATGCAATTAAAAAGATGAAATTTTAAGCTTTAAAATGCTTTTTGATCTAATCTGATCGGTTAAGAAACAAAAAATTTATGAACGTTGGAGTTCAAAACTAATATAATATATTTACAATTTTGGAACTTGCTCGTTTTAGAAAACGAAAAAAAAGGACTTAAAAATTACTTATCTCGGTAAATTTTTTTGCCAGAAAGATGTTTTAAAAACCAATATGTGCAGAATTGCATCAACTTTAATTGTCATAAAAAATTTTTTTCCGACTAACAGTTCTTAAGTTATTTGTCAAAAAATGACTTTTTTGATCTTTGAACCGCCAAAAAGGGGGGTTAAACCCCTGTCGAGCTGGGGACTTTTTTTTTGTAAGGTAGCTATGGTCCAATGCTGCAATTTTTTTCTTTAAGATATTTAATTTTATTCTCCCAAGAATATTAATTTTTTATTGAATTTTAATCGAGGTCACTTAAGGAAATTAACGAAAAAAAAAAATTGGGGCACATCGGGGCACTTTTTTTTCCACATGCTTGTACACTGTACTTACCTCTTTTGTTTCTAATTAAGGCAATATGGTATTTTGTGTCATTCTTTTTATATGGTCTCTCAAAATTTTCTTTAGAATTCACAAATAAGCAAAAAAACATATGTCCAATAAAGTAACTGTAAACAAAAGGTTAATACAAAAATCTGCTCAAAAATTGCTCTACCACTTAAGAAAAATGTCATATATTCCTAAAAAGTTAGTTTTAACTAAAGTTTTTAGTAAAATAGGCCTGCATTAGATTTAAGAATCATGGAACGAAATTTTTTTTTTTTTGTGGCATTTATTCTATCTTTACAAAACTCTAAGTTTTAAGATACAATAAATTATTTTTTTTTTTTATATTTCTATTAATTTAAGTACACTTAACAATATTCCATAAATGATTAGTATATATTTTAGACTTTAACTGTGACCCTTTTGGCCGCACTCGCGACACTGTGCGGCGTGCCTTAACCCGTTTTAAATCGAACGTCGTAGCACATCAAAATTTTTTCCAGATTGTTTACTTATCGTTCAAATGATGTATAAAAAAATGTTCGCTCGTGACTCCTCGACTAAATTTTGAGATAACCCCTTTTCCAATTGGGCCATGTTCACATACAAAAAAAAAAAAAATTGTTTTTAACTACAATAAACAAAAATCAAAATAATTACATTCGATGTTAGTACGAGATCCGGCAGTAAAAAAATGTATCGATCGAGTTTTTAGTTAAAATCTAGTTTTTACATATATTTATGAATGGGAGAACATATTTTTGGTGGGTTGCCTATCAAAATGTTGCCGCAAGTATTATCAAATTGCGATAACTTATGAACCGTGCGTCGCACGAGAAAATGTGCCCAGATCTTTTATATGGAGAGTCATATGGTCTTTTTTTATTATATGTAAAAAAAAAATTACCGTTTTGGAGTTATTTATTAAAAACCGATTTTTTTTACGTTTATTATTTATTGCGTAAAAAAAGTCGGTTTTTAATAAATAATTCTTAAACGGAAAATTTTTTTTAACATATAATGATAATTACATGTAGAGCATATAGCTCTCCATAAAAAAGATCTGGGCACTTTTTCTCACCGTTCATAAGTTATCGCAATTTGATAATACTTGCGGCCACATTTTGAGAGGCAACCAAGCAAAAATATATTCCTCCATTCTTAAATATATGTAAAAACTAGATTTTAACTACAAACACGATCGATACATTTTTTTACTGCTGGATCTTAGACTATGTGTTTTGCGATGCTAAACGCGAATCCGACTTCATAATTGCTCTATCGTGTATAGTTCACAAAAGTGAAAAAAACCCGTTTTGCCAATATTTTGGTCTACGATATCTCTTAGAAGCATTAAAATATAAACATAATTTAAATTAGGTTTTAAAGAAAAAGATTAGGACTTTCAAGTATCTTAACCACATTTAACGAATAAATGTTATGTTACATAGTCCTGTATTTCCGGGGACAGTTCTGTATTTCGGCTACGTGTCCCCGGAATTTACAAATGTTCTGTATTTTATTGTGTGTCCCCTATTTGTCCTGCATTTGCACAGTTCATTTATTACTATGTGTAAAATATCAATAAAACCGTAAATGTTTAGCTAATTCATCACAATATAAAGTTGCATATTTTCATATTTTTATCAATAGCTTAAAAATCTCTTGAGAATATGCAAACTGTGATTATATAGTTTCGCAACAGATAGAATCATTGTCAAAAGGCAACACAGGCCTGCAAATTAGACACATTTTTTTCCTCTCTTGATTTTTGAAGCCAATTATGGTGGTTTGGGACCTCCTAATCACGAATCTGAACTTGGTTTATTTCCATCACGTCAGAATTTTTAGATATTCCAGTTTTCATAACCTCAAAAATAATTATTTTTCATTATAATGAAAAATCATGTGTTTTTCACTGTTATTTTAAATTTTCTTGAAATTCGGACGTGATAGAGCAATTCTGTAAACGGATTTGGGCTCAATATCAAAAAATACTTTAAAAATCACTCTCGTAACTTTAAGAGGGCTACCCTTGTTCGTCTGTGCAGCATTTGAAAACTTATTAATTCAATCGTTTGTGCTTACGTACTCTTCAATATCACTCCTAAAATACTCAACATATTTAAAACATTCTTGCACCATATATTTTTTTGGTGCTCCCCGTACGATCAAGATAAATGTTATGCATAATATTCATCCAGATATCAAGTTTCATAATGCAGGCCAAGTAAGTAGATATGCGTTTTTTTTTTTTTTTTTTTAGTATGTTTTCTTTGCATACCGAGCGCACCGTACTTTCATTCGATTACCCCTATTGTCAAGACAAATCTGTCGGAATTTCAGGCGGATATATGCTGTTAATATGGTTTCAATATAACTACTGGTGTAAGCGTAGGAGCGACTCAAATAAAATTTTCAATTATTTTGAGTTTTTTTTTGTATGAGGGGTACAACACCCCCTTGCCCAATCGATCCCATATTTCTTATAAATGTGTTAGAGCACCAAAAAAACATCTGGTGCAAATATGGTTTTGATACGTTCAGTAGTTTAGGCGTGGTAGTCTTGTATATACAAAAAAGGCATTTAAGTAAAACTGAAATCACTGAAAATTGTGACGTGCTGGAATTTCTTCACTATTTTCCTCATAATCAGCACACTTAAATCTATAGAAATCGCTTTTTAAAACTTAGAGAGGAAAACCCATGCAGGACTGTGCAATTAACAACTGAAATGTCAGAATCATCAGTAAAAATTATTGAGTTTAGCTTGTGTTTGCCAGGATGAAATGCTTCCACGGAAAGAATTTTCTTCATTATGAATATAACGTTGACACACACGGTGTGCCTTAACCCGTTCTAAATCGGACGTCGTAGCACATCAAATTTTTTTCCAGATTCTGCTTACTTATCGTTCAAATGATGTATAAAAAAATTTTCACTCGTGACTCCTCGACTAAATTTTGAGATAATCGCTTTTCCAATTGGGGCATTTTCCCATACAAAAAGAAAAAAAAAATTTTTTTAACTACATTAAACAAAAATTAAAATAATCACAATCGATGTGTTTTGCGATGCTTAACGCGAATCCAACCTCAGAATTGCTCTATCGTGTATAGCTTATGAGATATTGTAACCTAAAGACCAAAACAAGTCGTTTTTTGCCATTTTTTGAAGCTATATAACTATGTAACATATCATTTATTCGTCAAATGTGGCTTGAATACTTGAAAGCTCTAATCTTTTCCTTTAAAACCTATTTTAAATTATATTTATATCTTCGTGCTTCTAAGAGATATCGTTGACCGAAATATTGTCAAAACGGGTTTTTTGCACTTTTGTGTCTTTTTAGGTTAGGATATCTCTGAGCAAAAAAAAGATATCAACATAATTTAAATTAGGTCTTAAAGGCAAAGACTATAACTTTAAAGTTGCTTACCAGATTTAACGAAATTAAAATTTCTTTCACATTTTAAACATGTTCAACGAACCGACTACTTCTAAATTCAGCCGTATGCCATACACGTAACAACACTCGGGGTGTCAAACAGCTGAATTTAGAAGTAGTCGGTTCGTTGAACATGTTTAAAATGTGAAAGAAATTTTAATTTCGTTAAATCTGGTAAGCAACTTCGAAGTCCTAATCTTTGCCTTTAAGACCTAATTTAAATTATGTTGATATCTTTTTTTTTGCTCAGAGATATCCTAACCTAAAAAGACACAAAAGTGCAAAAAACCCGTTTTGACAATATTTCGGTCAACGATATCTCTTAGAAGCATGAAGATATAAATATAATTTAAATTAGGTTTTAAAGGAAAAGATTGGAGCTTTCAAGTATTTAAGCCACATTTGACGAATAAATGATACGTTACATAGTTATATAGCTTCAAAAAATGGCAAAAAACTACTTTTTTTGGTCTTTAGTTTACAATATCTCATAAGCTATACACGATAGAGCAATTCTGAGGTTGGATTCGCGTTAAGCATCGCAAAACTCATCGATTGTGATTATTTTAATTTTTGTTTAATGTAGTTAAAAAATTTTTTTTTTTCTTTTTGTATGGGAAAATGTCCCAATTGGAAAAGCGATTATCTCAAAATTTAGTCGAGGAGTCACGAGTGAAAATTTTTTTATACATCATTTGAACGATAAGTAAGCAGAATCTGGAAAAAAATTTGATGTGCTACGACGTCCGATTTAGAACGGGTTAAGGCACACCGTGCACAGCTTCGAGCAGCACCATACGCAGGATTTGCTCTGGAAGAGGTTTTTCATATAGATTAATTTTATTACATTTCATTCAATTCATATATAATTTATTTGGGAAGATCTTCCTGGGGGAGGGGGGGTTTGAACCCCCAAAACCCTCTACGTGTGCACAATCCTGGCTTACAATAAAGACACTTAAAACTATTTTGATAACAAAATGTAATTATCATTAAAACTGTCTCGAGCTCAAAGAATATTTGAGGGCACACGGAGACATTTTGAAAATAATTTCTTTTGCCAAAAAATACTAAGAGCCGCTTTCACAATATCTGGGTAAAATTCAACTTGCGGATTGATATAAATTTTATATAAATTTTATATAAAATTTAATATCAAAGTGCCTGCCAGTTAAGATTAAAGCCAATTTAAATGAATTACAAGTAAAAGAAATAAATGCTTTTATTAACGAGCAATAAATAAAGTTTGAACTTTTAAATTTACGAAGAAAATTGTACCGTTGAGGCCCCTGTACGTAGGTATACTTTTGCGCTTTGAAGGAGGTTACATTTAAAGGTGATATCTTTTGTTTTAGCTCATCAGTCATTGTTTGCCTCAATATTTATGTGTCCCCGATTTTCCCTCGATTGTCCCCGATTTTTTTTTCGCTTAAATACCGTTTTGTCCCCGATTTTGCTCACACAGACATGGTCACCGTAGTTTTTAGGTTAGAATATCTTAAAAACAATACACGATAGAGGAATTCTGAGGTCAGATTCGCGTTAAGCATTGCAAAACATATCGAATGTGATTATTTTGATTTTTGTTTATTGTAGTTAAAAAAAATTTTTTTTTTTTTTGTGTGGGACAATGGCCGAATTTGAAAAGGGGTTATCTCAAAATTTAGTCGAGGAGTCTCGAGCGAAAATTTTTGTATACATCATTTGAACGATAAGTAAACAGAATCTGGAAAAAATTTTATGTGCTACGACGTTCGATTTAAAACGGGTTAAGGCACGCCGTGTCAGATATCTTAAAATAAAATAAATAATGTAAATACGCCATAATAATTCGTTATTCAATAAACTTTATTGTTTATTTGCAAAAATCTTTCATTGAGTGCAGAAACCCTACATGTGGAAAAAAAGAAACCCATTTTTCATAATTTAAATTACTCGTATTAATCTAAACTATTTTAAACTAATGTATTTTAATCAAGGGCTTCTATTGTCATCAATAGTTTCATCTTTTAAATAATTTTTTACTAAATAAACGGTTTTTTCATCTCCTGAAGCATTTGCATTTTGTAACATGTGGGGTTTTAACACTCGTCGATTCATATGTAGATATGTGCTAGTTGTATATGAACTTTAACTTACATGACATTCAAATCCTCTCGGAAGTGTGTAATAAGAACAAATATCATCTTTACGAGCTTTAGGATGTTTCGATGATGTACATTCTTTAATTTTTAATATCTCCAACTCCTCGCTTTGTGCAAAATCTGGGACGCTATCTAATGACTAAAAAATATGTCTTTATATACAGAAAAAAGAAATTGACTTTAACTTACATTTCGCATACTAAAACTGGCGTGACATGAGTTGTCCTTGTACTCATTATCGTCTATGATAATCCATTGCATGTCTGTCCTTGAGCCAAGTGGTAATGACGTATTCAAACGTAGTACGGCTAAATCATTTTCCATTGTTTTCGAGTTAAAATCTTTTAAGACTTCAATACTCGACACGTTAAAAATCAAAGCATCACCAAAAGCATTTGCACTTCCTGCAACCACACTAATCATTGAAGAGTGAATTGGGATTATTGGTCTATCTGGTGAAAACTGATAGTGCACACACATCGCAGTCGTAACAATTACTCGACTTTGTACAATAACTCCATTACAAAGATGAATCGGACTGCCTTGGGGGTGAAGGTGTACGAACAGTGATACTTGGTATGGTGGCTGACCGCTTAAACAAATTTGAGCTAATATCAACGAGATTGCCCACACATGAATTAATTTGGGCATTGTTCTTGTGCCTTTTTACGAAATAATTTTTCTCTAATACGTTTATTATTTTAACTGTGGCTAATGTAACTTTTATTCTTTAAGTTGCTTTTTTAAACTACCGAAAAAGTCAAACCAATTGGTCCGTAAACGAAGTCAGAAACCATTGGCTTGCAAAATAAGAATCATATCCTAAGAGATATTTCTGTGAAATGTCGTTTTCTTAAATTTGCTTATTTATTTTTATCAGTTGCTTATAATCTCTCCGAAGTATGATTTTCTGATAAAAATGTCAAAAAATGTGCTTGTATTAATATATGATTATACAATATCTATATTACGTATACAAGTTTCACAATTTAACTGGAAAGCTGCCTTTTGTTTAAACAAAACTTAAAAATTTAAACAAAAATATTCACCTAATATCAGTTGATAAGAATCGAGGCAATGAAATAAATATTGAAATAGTGAATGCATACGTAAATATTCTTAGCTTAACTATCTAAGCAGTTAAATCATTTAACTATGTAAGTTTATAAAGAATAATAATATTTAAGATAGATAAAGAGTCAAAACAGAATGAAATTAAAAGAAAAGTTTAGAATTATGAAGCTATTTGTATTTAAGCTTAAACCGTCAAATTAACAATGTATCTAAGGACTTAAGTTACTTAAGAAATATTTCTTTCACTACGCTATCGCGTTCAAATTTTCGATGTCTGATTTTGGCAAAACTTTTTTTCCAAATGCTAGGAAATTGAACAATCATAAATTCTCGAGTTTTTAAAAATTTTAAGATTGTGATACAGTTGTATTATACAGCCTTGGGCAAAAGTATAAGGCACCCCATAAAAAAGCAAATTGATAAATGAGTAAATACGTATCATAAATACGATGCCGGGTTCATTAACCATTACATAAAATAATAAGCGGCATTTTGTTAAGGTCGTACTGATGTGAACATTAAAATGAATTTTAATCGATTATATCTTATAGTATATCAAACACGGGCTTCGCTAGCCACAGTAATTTTACATAAGAGTAGGGGTAGGTGGGCGGCCTGCGGCCGCAACTCAGGATTTAAAACTGCCAAAAATCCAACACCGGCTTCGCGGATCAGCCTATAATATATCCAACACCTAGTTTGCTACCCACAGTAATTTTACATAAGAGTAGGGGTTTATCAATAAAACGCTTTTGCTTTATTTTAATTTTTTATTTATATGTCCAATAGTCCAATGGTCCAAATTTGTAAACCAATGCTTGATATAGTATAAATATAAGCATTTAAAATATGTTTTAATGCTCATATTGTCAAAGAGAACACATCATATCAAAAAAATGTAAAATACTACTCAAAATTCATCAAAATGATTTTTAATTTTTTCGGTTATAAAGGGTTAATATCAAAATTTTTTATTAAATTGCTATATCATTTTAAAGGAGATGAATTGAGCTTTATAAATGGACAGTGTTATGCAATAACGAGTCAACCCACTCGATATTAGTTTTGAGATATTTACGTTTTTGTGTAGATGTCGTAGAACAAATGATATGAAAATTTCAAACAAATTTTGTTGTTTTCAACCTCTTATTAACAATATTTAGGTTCGGTTTTTTAAAGAAAAGTGCTTTTTCATATTTAGAATTGAACTGTATTCATAAGTCGAAAAAAATTTGTTTGAGGGTTGACTCGTTATTGCATAACAGTGTCCAAATATGATAATAAAATTGTACAGTAATAACGGATTTTTTTTTTTAAAATCAGTCCGAATTTCAGAAAAGTCGTAATATCTCGAAAACTACGAGCCAGATTCCAAAAATTTTTAGATCTATATTGTAGCTTGTTAAGTTACACCCATATTTTGGAAATCAATGCAGCCGTTTTTAACTTATATAGATTTTTAGAAAAGCTATATCCGCAACTTCCGATGTGTATATCTCCAAAACCAGATCCGAGCGACACTTTTAGATTCCATATTTATTCTTAGATTTTAAAAGCACATTAGACAATATTTGGTTTATAATCAATTTCGATTGGAGGCTAAACTGTATTTAAGTCAATTTTTCAAGAGGAGGATGGTTTGAAGACGTTCAAGGTACAAACAGTTTCTGACAAAAATGCTGTGAAGAACATGGAGGCTAAACAGCGCGCCATAAAATTAAAAATCAATTCTTTCAAAAATTCGAATGCCACATCATGGACGACGAATCGTATGTCTTAGCCCATTCTTCGCAGCTTCCAAGCCAAGAATTTTACACTGCAGACTCGAGAGGAAATTTGGACGAAAAGTTTAAGTCCAAAAAGAAGTCAAAATTTCCTCGTAAGCTCTTGGTTTGGCAAGCAATCTGCAGTTGTGGTAAAAGAAGCAATTCTTCTGTAGCCACTGGAACAACAAATTCAGAATTCTACATTAAGGAATGCTTGAAAAAAAGATTTAAGCCTTTCCTACGAGAGCATGAGATTGTTACTTTATTTTGGCCAGACTTAGCATCTTGTCATTGTAGTAAAATGGCCTTAGAGTGGTATTCAAAAAACAATGTGATTTTTTTGCCTCGTGAAGCAAATCCTGGGCTTTAGTCAAAAAAGAGATAGAGGCAACAAAAAAAGTAGCCACTGATGCTAAAGATTTTCAAGGAAAGAGGTATTCAGCAGCTAGAAAGGTATCAAATAATATGATAATCTCCTTAATGGAAGAGGTGCTAGAAAAGTTTCAAAATTTAAAAAAAAAATAATATTAAAATTGTAGGTACGTAATAAAAATGATTATAAAATGACGGTTCAAAATGTAGTTTCATTTTTAAAATAGAACTACTAGTTCTTAAGATATTTTGAATTTTGTATCGGACAGTTTTATTGATCGCAGTCCGTATTTTTGGCATTATAAAATCAATTAGTTGTCAAATTTTTAACTTAACCAGAAATAAAAGCTTTTTTACTCTTTGGAGTACCAAAAAAAAAAAAATTAATAAACATTGACCAATAAAATGACGAAAAAACCGAGCCTTTTGTTTAAGGTCACCATTTGTTTTATGACCTTAAAAAAATTCCACTTATTGTTTTATGTAATGGTTAATGATAAGTATTTATTAATTTCTCAATTAGAAAAATATGCTTTATGCCTTTTATGGACTGCCTTATACTTTTGGCCAAGGCTGTATGTTGAGATATATCGTCACTTCAATACTACAACAAGGTAACTCTAATTTTCTAGTTTTGAAAAAATTCAATTTTAAGATTTTTGAAAATTTGATTTTACACTGATTTTCGAATTTTCTTGGTTGGTTGTTTTCTTATAACTTTTTATAACTTTACGATGGTGCAACGTTAGAGAACTCTGTTAAGACAGTTGTACACCAAACCTTGAAGAATAACGTAGGAAACTTATTCCAAGAATGATAATTTAGAAGTTACCCAGTTGAAATATTGAGGTGACGATATGAATATTATTTTTAATTGGAACAAATCAACTTTTTCTCTAATGTACTCTGAATTCTGCTACAACGAGCTTACGCTCAAGTTACGTATAGCACAGCGTTCTTGCAAAGAATTTCCCTGTCTTTCGTAGGTAGAGGACTGTCCATAAACACAAACTAAATTTTGTTGAAGAAATTAGTTTAAGGGGTCATTGAGAATAAATTTGTTAGTTTGGCAAAATTTAGCTTCATTGGTTCTGCACGGTGTGCCTTAACCCGTTCTAAATCGGAAGTCGTAGCACATCAAATTTTTTTCCAGATTCTGTTTACTTATCGTTCAAATGATGTATAAAAAAATTTTCACTCGTGACTCCTCGACTAAATTTTGAGATAATCGCTTTTCCAATTGGGGCATTTTCCCATACAAAAAAAAAAAAAACATTTTTTAACTACATTAAACAAAAATTAAAATAATCACAATCGATGTGTTTTGCGATGCTTAACGCGAATCCAACCTTAGAATTGCTCTATCGCGTATAGTTTATGAGATATTGTAATTTTTTGCCATTTTTTGAAGCTATATAACTATGTAATATATCATTTATTCGTCAAATGTGGCTAAGATACTTAAAAGCTCCAATCTTTTCCTTTAAAACCTTATTTGAATAATGTTTATATCTTCATGCTTCTAAGAGATATCGTAGACCGAAATATTGTCAAAACAGGTTTTTTGCACTTTTGTGTCTTTTTAGGTTAGGATATCTTTGAGGAAAAAAAAGATATCAACATAGTTTAAATTAAGTTTTAAAGGCAAGGATTAGGACTTTAAAGTTGTCTACCAGACTTAACTTGGAGCTTTTAAGTATCCAAGCAACATTTGACGAATAAATGATATGTTACATAGTTATATAGCTTAAAAAAATGGCAAAAAACGACTTTTTTTGGTTTTTAGGTTAAAATATCTCATAAATTATACACGACAGAGCAATTCTGAGGTTGGATTCGCGTTAAGCATCGCAAAACACATTGTGATTATTTTAATTTTTGTTTAATGTAGTTAAAAATTTTTTTTTTTCTTTTTGTATGGGAAAATGCCCCAATTGGAAAAGCGATTATCTCAAAATTTAGTCGAGGAGTCACGAGTGAAAATTTTTTCATACATCATTTGAACGATAAGTAAACAGAATCTGGAAAAAAATTTGATGTGCTACGACGTCCGATTTAGAACGGGTTAAGGCACACCGTGCAGAACCAATGAAGCTAAATTTTGCCAAACTAACAAATTTATTCTCAATGACCCCTTAAACTAATTTCTTCAACAAAATTTAGTTTGTGTTTATGGACAGTCCTCTACCTACGAAAGACAGGGAAATTCTTTGCAAGAACGCTGTCGCTATACGTAACTTGAGGTCTTACCTTTATCCTTTGCCCGAACGTTTAAATTTTTTATTGAAAATTTTATAAAAAAAAAAATGTAATGCTTTTCTTTTTAATTTACGTCAGTTGATAGAACGTGAACGAATGATATATTTTTAAACAGTGTTCTTAACTTCATTTCGTGAGCTTTTCCATAGTTATGTTTTATTTCATGGAACTCCATTTCATTTAATTGAACTCTATTATTGCAACTCTATTAATTTGGTCGAAAAGGGGCTTCAATGATTTTTTGGTTACCGGACATAATCCCAACGGACATAATCCCCACTTCGTAAATGGGGATTGTGTCCGAAAAATTTGCGGACATAACCCCAATGACCAAAATGGGGATTATGACCGAAAAATCCCAATGGGGGTTATGTCCTAAAAATTCAATTTTTCCAATAATCCATTTAAAAAATTTATATAGTGTTGGATGTTATAGATCCGCGGCCGAAGGCCGCCTCGAAGCCAGTATTGGATTTTTGGGAGTTTTAAATCCTGAGCTGCGGCCGTAGCTATGGCTAGCAAACTAGGTGTTGGATATATTATAGACTGATCAGCGGCTGAAGGCCGCCGCGGAAACGGTATTGGAATTTTTGGGAGTTGTAAATCCTGAGCTGCGGCTGAAGTCAATAATATACTATCGTTATGTGGACTATGTCCGTTTTTTCCTGGGGATTATGTCCGAAACACTTGCGGACATAATCCCCATTTTAGAAATAGGGACGAATTGCTAGCGGACATAATCCCCATTTTTTGAATGGGGATTATGTCCGTGGGGACTATGTCACGGCACCTGATTTTTTTTTAAATTTCGGCCGTTTTCTTAAATTACGGTACCACTGAAAGATCTTTTCTAGATTTGATTTTTAACTGCTTCGTCTACATTCTGCGTACTCTTCCACAGTATAATTCAATTTGATGCAATCCCATCAATTTAGTCAGAATAGAGGATTCATCAATTAGGTTGAATTAAAGTACGGAAATAAAAACTAACTTTAATGAATGATTACCCACTGACTTTAAATTACAATTTTAAAAATATTAGTTTTGTAATTTTTGCAATAGATTTGGGACTCTTTTGACCGATATCTTCAAGAGAGTCGAAAAAGTAACTGTCGAACACGTTATAACATCGGTTAGCCAACGCAGGGCATTCATAAAGGAAATGGAAAATGGACTCTTTGACACCAGGATGTTTACAACACATAAGTAATTGTGGGCATGGCATGCTGTTGAACACCATTGTTTTCCTAATTCAGAAAAGGTGAGTTTTTTTATTTTTTTCATGGGAAATAAATGGTCATTGCTTGCAAACTATCATCGACAAAAGCTTTTAGTTTTTTTGTTAAGTTGGTATGGATGCCACCTTTAAATTAAATTAAATTATTATTATAATATGGTCATAGATATTCTATTTATATTTTAGATGTGCAAAAATATTTTCTAAATTACTATTTTTAGAATAGAAATTCTAAAAGGCATAAGCAGACAAAAAAAACTAAGCCATCCAGAGAAAGGTGAAAGTATCCCCTTCAACCCAATTAACACTTTTAAGCTGGAATCAGCCAAGAAGTAGCGTTTCGTAATGTAACGTCACAGTTGCTTGTTAACGTACCATCGATTAGTGAAAACGGTAGGCAACGTTCGAAATGTCACCTTACAACTTAAAAATTACTTGAAAAATTCCAGTTTTTGTAAACAAGCATCCACTGTCAGACTTATTTTAATTAATTTGTTTAAAAAATTCCATTTATAACATCCATATTTAATTGATTTTATCTAACAAATGAATTGTCAACGTAGCGCGACGTTTGAAAATCTAATTTCAACAGGTCTCAACGTTGCGTACCGCTATTACACGATTTCACTAATCGCTAACACGATTCTGCCATTTGATAGATTTTGACAGCCGTCACGTTACGAAACGCTACTTCATGGCTAATTCCACCTTTACACTCACCCGGACCCGCCCTTTTTTCATTTTAATGAAATTACTCAAAGAAATTATTCAAAATGCGCTTATTTACACGCGGCTTATGTATAGTAACTATTGATTACAGTCCTGCGATGAAAAAAAGTATGAGATCAGAGTAGGTGATTTTTATAGATTTTTGCTTGCTGAGTCCGAATATGACTTCCTATTTGCTTCATCATGCTGAGATCCGAGATGTCCTTGATTTAAAGTGCAGAAAACGCTGTTTTCAAACATATGGCGTACATTCTTTAAGTAGTCTAATCCACTTTAGACAGCGGCATTGAATAGCCTTGAGCTTCCTTTTTAAAGCGTTCTTTTAACTTATCCAAGTGGATAATTAGTTTCTTAGATAGCATCCATTGAAGTAAAGTATACAAATTAAATATAGTCCTTTACAGGCTTTAGTGATACCTTTACTTCAATCGCTGATATCTCGGAAAATAATGATTCAATTGGAAAAGTTAAAAGTACGCTTTAAAGAAGAAGCTCAGGACTATTCAATGCCGCTGTCAATAGTGAACTAGACTACTTTTAGGATGTACGCCATATGTCTGAAAATAGCGTTTCTTGCACTTTAAGTCAAGGATAACTCGGATCTCAGACCTGATGGAGCAAATCGGAGGTCATATTTGGATTCAGCGAGCAAAAATCTATAAAAATCACCTACTCTGATTTTATACTTTTTTTAACTTTTTGAAAAACGAAGGACTGTGTTATGTCATTTAAAAATAAACTACACAGAAAAAAAAAATATCGATCAATCCAACCGATTTCAACGATAGAAATTGCACCAACCCGCAGTAAAGGTTAAATTGACTGTGCAGTCCATTAAAAATACTGTGAAAATAGTTCTGTACAGTTAATGTTAAAATGTTTAGGTACTGTAAAAAAAGTTAATTTTACCTGGATTTTCGATAGAAATTGCACCAACCCACAGTTTTTGTATTTGGACCGTAGAGCTCAGTAAATTTTCAATTTGCTCGGCTTAAAAACTATTAACTGTTACAGCTGAAACTGTTTTGCAACGGTTTGATATTTAGCACTCCAGAAGGATTGTAACTAGCTGTTTCCAAAAAGCCGTTGAAATTGTAGAAAACAACTTCAACCATTTAAAATGGCAAAATATCATAAAAATATGAAATTTTATAGCCAATATTTATGTAGTACTGACCAGGGCTGTCGTTTCAAAAATTTTTAGCGAAGTGAAATTATGTAAAAAGTGAAGTGTTGCGAAGTAAAATTCTGAAAAAGTGAAGTTTTAGAGAAGTGAATTCGAATTCTTGTGTTTATACCCTACACCCAGGGTATATTCACTTTGTCCTTCCGTTCGTAACGCAGAGAAGGAGGCGTGGCAGACATAGAAAAGTATATATATTCTTGATCAGCGTCATCTCCTGAGTCGATATAGCAATGTCCGTCTGTCTGGCTGGGTGTGTGTGGAAATACATTTTTTGGGAAAACTGAGCAACATAATTCAATGAAATTTGGTACACAGCCTTCGTCGGTAAAGTTAGCTCGGGGGATCGAAAATGAGCGAAATTGGTCAACGGACACGCCTACCGCCCATACAAAAAATACATTCAAAATGCAATAATAACAGCATTATTCGCAATAACAGAAGCAAAATGCACAAAAATACTAGAAAAAATAAATATAAGCTCTGAGCAAAAACTAGGCGAATTCGGACTAGAGGGCGTGGTACCTCCCATATAAACAAAAGTTTCAAAATGTTATACGGAAAGCGTTTTTTGAGATAACCCAACCAAATTACACTCAAACACTCAGATCTATAAATGCATGCTATACGCAAGATCTAGGCAAAATCGGAAAAGAGGGCGTGGCACCTCCCATATAAGCAAATGTTTCATAATGCTGTACTGAAAGATTTTTTAAAGAAAACCTAACCGAATTTTACTCAAACACTCAGAACAGTAAATGCAAACTCTACGCAAAATCAAGGTAAGCTCGGAGGCGAGGGCGTGGCACTTTGTTCTTATACTCTCCTAATTATATACTTGAAATGCAGTGTAGGGTATTTAGTTTTTGGCCAGGCCAAAGATACCACCCTTACTAGTTTTGTACTCTTTTGGGTCAGAGACAGGCAAAGACATACCAATATAAAAAAAAGTAAATAAAATTTTCTTTAAAATGCTTTATTGAAAAATTTCTAAGATTAAAAATTTACCGGTTTTCTCATAACCAAGGCGTCTTACGAAAAAAGTGTTTAAAGCAAAACTTAACTTTTTTGTGAAATGTCCCCAAAAATTCTAAGTAATTATTGCCATAACACGTTTCTCGTAAGACGCCTTTGTTTTGAGTAAGAAAAGTTTTGCCGACCGCTCTAACAAAATTTCCATGTTTGAGTAGCCATAGGTTAGGTTATGTTAGACCCGGTAGGTGACCATGTTGTCATCGTTAACTTAGGCCACGAAAATGGGCTCATTATATACCCGACATTAGGAGCTCTAACTGCCATACCCAAATTGGAGCGTTAGACCAGCGTCAGGAGTATCTGTCTGTTTCATGCCCATACAATTTATTTGGAGCACACCGAAACAGTCGGTTAAATTACGCTGACGCTCTAATTTAGGTATAGCTGTAAGAGAACCACTTGGATGTACATATATGTATGTATACTTTCATATGGATTTGAGACACACTCCATATATTGAGTCAAGCGATTCAAAATTTAAATGACCAAAGTTCCTTTTACGTCTAAGTACAAGCGCTGGGCACTCGAAAAAGAAATGGAAGACTGTTTCTTTCATACCAGGGTCTTTACAACTTCTACAAAGTTCGCCAATTTTTGAGAGACCTAAACGAGATGCATGGAATTCGATGGTATAGTGTCCATTAATAGGATCGATTAAGATGCGTGCATTGTGATTCTCGAGCAGAAATAGTTCGGTCCATTTTTGAGCTAAGAAATTTTTTTACAAGAATTTTAAAGGAATTTTTATCTTCTTTTTTCATATTTTGCTATGAATCTCTGATCCACAATATTTTTGGAGAAAAAGTGAAGTGATTTTATGAAAGGGGAAGTGGCGAAGTGTTTTTGATAAAAAGGTAGGAAAACACTTCAATTGAAGTGAAAACGACAGCACTGGTACTGACCCAATATTCCCCTTTCTAAGGTGTCATTTTTGTACTTTTTTAAGACAAGGGTAAAAACGACCCACATGTAGGGGTTGTACAGGGTTAAAATCTTCTACAAAAATTTTTCTCGCAATATCCTGCATAAGTTTACTGAGCACATGATATACCTCAGATGTCAGGATCATCAAGTTAAATTCATCGATTTAACACAAGAATGTGGTATTTTTGTTTTTTTCATGTACAAGTATTTGATTGTCGCGAGGATTTCATTGATACTAAAATATTTAAAATACTTACATTTTCTAGTTAATAAGGAATTTAAGCTTAAAGAAATCGATAGAACTTTGTTGCTAAACGAAAAGGTATGTACATGAAATTGGGAAACGAAGTTCTAACTGCCAGATAGAACTTTGTGTTTCTGTGAGAGAGCAGGTAAATTAGATAAAATCATGTAATTTTGTTAAACAAGCTCCGATTTTGAGCCGACATGCCTCATTTTGTTAGTACATGGACTTACAAAAAACCAACACTTAAGATTTATGCAGTTTTTGAAAAAAGGTCGAAAAACGGTTTTTGAAAAATTGACATACATTTATGTATCATTTAAAGCGAGTATAACTTTTTAAAGAAAAACCACACAAGACTAGTTTCGAAGACAAAGAACGGTACTAAATGTTGCACTCAATTTTGTGCGTCTTCTGAACAACCTCAAAAATCGTGTTTTTGATCATTTTTGAGCATTTGGGGTAGGATATCTCTGAAACCATATAAGATATAGCAACTCTGATGACGGTTTCAGATTAAGCGTTGGCAAATATGTATATCGAAAATGGCTGTTTTCGATTTAAATTCTTCAATTTTTAAAAACCATTTTTCGACCTTTTTTCAAAAACTGCATAAATCTTAGGTGTTGCTTTTTTCTAAGTCCAATTACTAACAAAATGAGCGATGTTGGCTCAAAATCGGGCTTGCTAACGAAATTACATGATTTTATCTAATTTGCCTGCTCTCTTACCGAAATTAATTTTAATATGAATATGTGTAGATAGAACATTGTGCATCTCAATTTCATTAATTATCTCAGAAACCATACGAGATAGAAATATTTGAGTAGCAGTAATCGAAGCAATATATAACTCAATTTCACAAAAAATGTCAGTTAGAACCCTGTTGTTCTAAGGTCGCAAACTTTCAATGAGGACGATACGTTAATCAAATGGACAGAAAATCATTGTGATGCTGAAAATAGATAGATATAAATTTTTTAACATTTCGATGAACAATCAATTCTTTTTAAAAATTGCTTGCATACTGTGCAAAATTATACCTAATAATAATATATCGTCGGGTTAAAACTACAACTAGACATCTACATATTTCATGTTTTGAGAAAAAAGCGTTTTAAGTTTTTTAAATTTCGTTTTTTGTATGGGATTTTGCAGTTTTGTACTTTTTAATCTTTATGTAAAATTGGATGAGGACTACATATCAAAAAACCGACTGAGGCAAAGATCCCTTTTTTCTTCATGTTTTTGTGTACTTAACTCAAAATGTCAGTACATGTAGATGTCTAGTTGTAGTTTTAACCCGAAGATATGTACCTACAGACAGAGTGTTTTCTTTAATGAACGCGATGTGGACATGTTTCTATGGAACGGTGGTCATAATTAGTAATAATAGAGCTAGGCTCTTGATTTGAATTAAGTTTTTTGTTACTGACCATCGTTATCACGCCATGATTACCGATTATTTTTGGCCCGAATTAGAAGATTTGGACTAGGACGACATGTGGTTTCAACAAGACGGTACCAAAACCCATACAGCACACGATACAATCGATTTATTGAAGAGTAAATTGAAGAGCTAGAGCCAACATTGAACGCGAATTAACGGCCGTTTCGGCCGAAATGTGTGGCCGAGTCACCGAAAATTGGATCAAACGAATCGACTGCTGCACATGTGCCCGCGGTGGCCATATGAAGGAAGTCGAGTTCCATTCATAAATGTTTTGATTGCACTTCAAGCCGATAATAAAGTATTTGAAATATCTCAAATGGTTTGCGTTTTATTTAAAAAAAAAAATTTGTCAAGTCCCTATTGGAAAACCCTTTATTACTAAATATATTATTTTATTTTTATATAAGTTAAACAATGAACAATTACGGGGGCTGTCCACCAGTTTCGACTTTTTAAAAAATATTGCTATTTTCATTGTGATATAATTGTTTTTGCTACATTTTAACATTCTCCGTTCCAACATTTTCCGTCATTTTTTGCAAAATTCTCCGTTAAGTAATCTCCACCCTGTTTTTTTTATTGTTAGTTTTGCTTACACTATTTATTTAAAAAAAAAAAATCAAATTTTGTCTTAATACACTTAAATAAACTTTTTAAAAATCCAACATAAATTTTTAGGGTTGCCACCTGGTTATTTTCGAAAATCTTATATAATTCTTACTTTTTTTGACAAAACCCTAAAAATTTATGTTTGATTTTTAAAAAGTTTATTTAAGTGTTTTTATTCTACATTTTAATTTTTTTTTTAAATAAATGGTTCAAGCGAAACTTAAAAAAAAATATATGGTAACCCTGAAAGCTTATGTTAATTTTTTGAAAATGTTCCAGAAGTTAAAGTCATCATATAATAATAGATGGGGACAAAAAAGGCATGTTTTGGTAAATTTTTCGGAGATTTACCCATATATGGGTAAAATTGCACTTGTATTGCTAATTGTATGAGCTTTCTAAGAGTGTATTTAATCTATAAGGTTTAAAAGGATTTCGGAAAGTTCTGGACCTTTAAAGTTGATATTTTAATTTTTCCCCCCTTTTTTACTTTGGCGGCCATTTTAGTACAAAAAAGGTCATACATATTAACATATTATATTAAAATTTTTTGGAATCCTCGATAAATTTCATTTAATTCGGTAGTACATTTGTCAAACCATATTTGATAATTTTTTTTTTAGAGTCAACAAATTTTTTGTCGCATAAAATTATAAAATCGACGTTACGTAACATAGTTGATGACACTTCGTAACAAATCATCCGACCCCTCCCCCCCCTCCCCCAGGTGCGTTACGTAATACGTGAACGGCTCATTTCATGAAAATATATCAAGTAAGATTTCGCGACTTCTGGAGTCCCACAATGTAGTCACCTAGGGCCGTTACTTTTTATCTTAGCTATAAATGATATAACCCATATCATCAAAAACTCTAATCTTCTGGTTTATGCGGGGAGAAAAACGACACTCATCTGCTTCTGACTTGAAATCCTTTGAAATTTGATTCTTTAAAAATAACTTGCATCTTAATCCTGATAAATGCCAAACAGTTACATTTTCTAGAAAGAAAAACAACATAAAGTATGATTATGCATTAAAAGACAAAAACATTTGTCGTATCGATTTTGTTAAAGATTTAAGTGTTCATTTTGTTGATAAAATAACATTTAATGAACACATTAATCAAGTATGTAAGAAAGCGACTTCTCTGCTTGGTTTTATTTAAAGATGGGCCAAAGAATTTTATAATTCATTAATAACGGTAACTTTATATAATACGATCGTGCGTCCTCACTTGGAGTACGCTAGTCAAGTTTGGTCACCATTTTATAACGTTCTTATTGATAGAATCGAAAGAATCGAAAATAATTTTATTCGATTTGCTCTGAATGGCCTAAATTGGGTTGATTCTTCAAACCTTCCTCCTTATGAGGATCGTTAAATCAATTGCAGTCTCTAAGAGAACGCAGAGATAATGCCGATATTCTATATTTGCACCAACTTATCACTGGGTCCCTTGCTGCTACAGAGCTTTTAAACTATATTTTTTTTTTTTTCAATATAAGTAAATTGGAGACGCGATCGTAACTCTCCGCAATTATTTTATCAACCGGTTAGCAGAACTATTTATATGTTTTCAGCTCCTTTTAATCGCATGACAACCCTTGTCAATAATTGTGAATTAAATAATGTTAACTTATCAAAAGGTCAATTCAAACTTAGATTGAAAAATAACTGTAGTTAACCGTCTTTGTCATCACTTGTTATGGCTTTTTTTGTCATATTTTGCGTAATGCATGTTTTTTGTGAGTGTTTTGTTCGAGCCGATTTGTATGAATTTTTATATGCAAGTGTATGAAAATATCTTACATGTTTATGTACATATAATCTAAAAGAGTATGTTGTGAAAGTGTGATAAAGCTACGGGATATGAAACAAAAGATATCTAACATTACCTTGCATGGTTCTTTATCCCTTATTTCAAAAAATTTTTATAAAAAGTTTTAAATTTGATTTATAGCCTTTTTTTGCTAATTGGCTAAGAAGGCAATTAGCTGTAGTAGCCAAACTCGATTATTATTATTATAAAAATATCTTTTTCTAAATAACCATTTAGAAGAGCAGGGGTGTAGTGTTTCTACTTTATAATTTCCACTTTGTATTTTCAATTTTAAATTAAGAACATGTTTTATAAAAATGTAAACTTGAATCTTAAAAATCAAAATATTATTATTATTGAAAATTTTGTTAATAGCCCAGGAAAATAAGACATTTTCTGCGAAAAAATTCCCAGTGGAAATTTTTCACCGGAATTGTCTTTATTTATGCATGATACACAAACTGTGAAAAGTCCATTGCAAAGTCGTGTGCGCATAAAAAGTTATTCGGGCTCAAAGGTCACTAAAATCAGTTTTTTGCAAATATCTCGCTAATGCTAACTTTTACAGAAAAATAATGGTCTCCTATTTTGTAGCACAGAAAATTTCCTACAAAAATACGTTAAAAATATTTGCGTACGACTTCTAGTTTAGGAGATCACCCAATTTAAAACGTTGTTAACAGTTATGATATGAAATACTACCTATGTGTTCATATCAAAATATCTTACTTTTTAAATTGCAATAACTCTTCAATGAAAAGTTGTACAAACAAAATTAAAATGCCGTTTGAAAGATAATTTAAGTTTCTATATACCGTACAACATTTTTTTTTCGAACGATTCATGACCTTAAAAATATTCTTGAATAACCGTTAAGGCATCGAAATTACTGGTTTTTTAGGGATATCTGCGAATTGGTAAGTACTACGATAAAAAGTGATGGGACCAAATTTGTAGAGAATTACAAGATCTACAAAAAATAAGCGATATGTGTACACATAGAAGTAACCGTTTAGAAGATATTCCAAAAAAACCCTTAAAATACCAAAAAACCGATTTCTATTGAATATCTTCTATACGGTTACTTCTATGTGTACACAATCGCTAATATCGCAGATATCCCTAAAAAACCAGTAATTTCGATGCCTTAACGGTTATTCAAGAATATTTTTAAGGTCATGAACCGTTCGAAAAAAAAAATGTTCTACGGTATATAGAAAATTACATTATCTTTCAAACGGCATTTAAATTTTGTTTGTACAACTTTTCATTGAAGAGTTATTGCAATTTAAAAAGTAAGATATTTTGATATGAACTCATAGGTAGTATTTTATATCATAACTGTTAACAACTTTTTAAATTGGGTGATCTCCTAAACTAGAAGTCATACGTAAATACTTTTAACTTATTTTTGTAGGAAATTTCCTGTGCTACAAAATTGGAGACCAACATTTTTCTGTAAAATTTAGCATTAGCGAGATATTTGCAAAAAACTGATTTTAGCTACCTTTGAGCCCGAATAACTTTTTATGCATACACGACTTTGCAATGGACTTTTCACAGTTTGTGTATCATGCATAAATAAAGACAATTCCGGTGAAAAATTTCCACTGGGAATTTTTTCGCACAGAAGTTCTTTTTTCGTCTTATTTTCCAGGGCTATAAAGCGACAATGGACGTGTTTCTTTTGACGCGTATATACAATTGAGGCGTTGCGTGCAATAACGCCCCAAGTCGAAAAATGGCATTTCGAGATAATTCAATTTAAAGTTTTTAAATGCTGATAAAAAGAACAAACCATCATTTAAACCTTGAAAAACAAATTTATTCAATTAAACCTAATAAAATGAGTAAATAATTACCGCTAACACATAATACTAACGCATATTGACAGAATTATCGAAGAAGGAAAAACTTAAATTGTAGGGCGTTTTTGCATAAATCCATTTGACTATCACTGGAGTAACGTTAGCATTTTGCTTGGGAAACCGGCAAAACTGTTCTGATTTTAATGATTTTTTTTTTTAAAATGAGGGGAATGAAATATACTTTCACAATATTTATTTTAATTTTATAAAATGCATGCATACATTGCATCTAAGTTTTGCACCTGGTAAATATTTTTTTTGTAAACGGTTATAGAGATTTTAACGAAATTTGTTACAATATTTTATATTAGTATAATATTAAGACTGGGATAAATTCTAACCCTGTAGATACTCATAGAAAAGCGTAGCAAATTCTTTAAAATTAGAATTTATTGGGCAATATTTCGCAAATGGTGGCTCAGTTTGGTAGACAAATGCTGATTATAAATAGCGAAATGTGGATGGGATGGCAAGAGTGTCACACCCACTTTTAAAGGCTTGAATATTTTGATTCAATATTACACAAAAGCGGCGCTATGGATTTTAATGAATTTATAGAATATTGAAATCAAAAAAAATTTTCGAATTCTTGTCTTTTTTTACTCTTTTGACTATAACTTATTTTAGAACAAAGATAGGAAAAGACAAAATTTAATAAAAAATAAGGAGATAAAGTTTCCTTTAAAATGCTTTATTGAAAAATTTCTTAGGCTACAAATTTATCGAAATACGGTCACTCAAACATTGCAATTTTTTTACCCAGCCGGAAAAATGGATTTAATTCAAATGCAAGGTACCTTACGACAAAAAAGTATATTACGCAGAAAATGCTTAGAATCGTCCAAAAAATATGTGTGAATTTTTTCAGAATTTTTTCGAACATTTTACAAATTTCAAAATTTGGCTAAAAAAAAAAAAAAAAATCTAAATAAAATCACACGTACTCTTTGGACAATTCTAAGCATTTTTTGCCATATATCATTTTTTCGCTCGGCACCTTGGTTTTGAGTAAAAACCTTTTTTTTCTACCGCGAACTGATTTATGCAAAAACGCCCCAAGTCGCACTACGCCCTTCTTGCACGCAACTCTTTAAACAGTATATATAAGTATATTGCTCTAACACATTCTGTGATCGTAATTGGAAGTTGAAATTAAGTACACATATATTTGAGGACCCAAGCTTTTCAAAAAAGCGATGGGCGCAAAAACGCCCTAAGTCGACTTAGGGCGTTAATGCACGCAACGCCTCAATTGTGGTATTTTTCAAATAGCGATAACTTATGAACGGTGAGTCGTACGATAAAAAGTCCAAAGGTCTTTTTCAGGGAGAACCAGATGCTCTACAAATAATTTTAATTTTTTATAAAAACAAAATAGTTATTTAGAAGTTATTAAAAAAATAGTGATTTTTTGCTGTTTATCGGCGCTTAACCAGTTTTTATAGAATAACTCCTAAAATGCAAATTTTTTTAAAATAAAATGAAAATTTTTTGTAGAGAACGTGATCTTACATAAAAAAGTTCCTTAGAGTTTTTATTGTGCGACTCACTGTTTAGAATTATCGCAATTTAAAAATATCCACAATTGTATATTCACGTCAAAAGAAACACGCCTAATATCTATAAATATTATTAAAAGCTAAATAAATAAAAAATAATTAAAAATGCGCAACTTTTATTGAAACACAACATCACCACAATTGGCGATCCTGCTTACAATCAAAAGATTCCTGGAGCGGAAAGTGCAATCCAAACAAAATAAATTTTCTGGTAGAATTAGCCAAGAAGTAGCGTTTCATAACGTAACGTCACGGTTGCTTGTCAACGTAGTATCGATTAGTGAAAACGGTAGGCAACGTTCGAAATGTCACCTTACAACTTAAAAATTACTTGAAAAATTCCAGTTTTTGTAAACAGGCACCCACTGTCATACTTATTTTAATTAATTTGTTCAAAAATTCCATTTATAACATCCAAATTTAATTTATTTTATCTAACAAGGTAGTGCGACGTTTGAAAATCTAATTTCAACAGGTCTCAACGTTGCGTGCCGCTACTTTACGATTTCACTAATCGCTAACACGATTCTGCCATTTGATAGATTTTGACAGAAGTCACGTTACGAAACGCAACTTCTTGGCTAATTCTACCATTAGTTTGATCTTGTACATGTGGTTGCGAATACCACACAGAGAACATATAAAAAGAAATTCCAGTTAAATAACGAGAAACACCGGCTACAAAGGGAAAATAAGCATCTGCACGAAATAAGCTGTGACCTGAATTTCTCCTGCTCAATCGGTTTTTTCCGCCTTGAGCGTCTCGGAATTAAATTTTGTGGATTTTCTTTTACTAATTATGAATAATAGGCATGCCCGTCTTAGCCTGCATTCAAAATTTGATGATATTTGTATTTGTTTTAAAGATACAGTGCTTTAAAGTTAAAAAATATTGCTACATGAAATAAGCTGTGAGCCACTGTATGAATCAGGTACCACATTACTTCTGGTGCTTATTCAGAAACTAATACAATAAGTATTCTTCAATGTATTAAATATAACTTTGACAAATTATTCAATTGCAATATTAAAATGAGCTGCTGGGCCCATAACCTTTAATTTAAACAACGTGTTTTCTGCTAAGATATAAAAATAAGAAGAATTTATTTTCATTTGACAGCTTATACATAAGCTAAGTACAGAAGTGGCAGTGTTGCACAAATACTTAATACTTACACACATTAACAGTATATATAATTTATTTTAACGGGACTTTTTTTTCATCAAAAATGACAAGTATCTGGCAAGACTTGAGATTCCTGAGTAAAACTCATATCTTTAAGGAAAACTCTAAATCATTGCCAGTTTTAACTTTCTTGTTTTGAGATCGTAGAGGGTTAAGCAAAAACTCCTGGGTACTTAAAAAATATGGCTTTATAATCTCTGTCAGATAAAAAATTTTTTAATTTTGAAATACATGGAGTATAAGACATAAAAAAGTAAGAACGTCCAAAATTTATAAAAAATTTACAAAAGTTCTAGACTTCGTTCATGCGGCACGTGTCTTAAAAATTTTAATTTTTCAACGATATATGCATCAAACTTCATCCAATAAATTAAATTTTTCAAGTTTTGGAGTTGCCGAAAAAATGAAATTTTTTAACATCTTTAACTACAAATAAATAAGAAATTTTTAATCACTTTTTATTCATTTCTCTTATAATCATATTTGGACTTTTTTCAATGAGATAAATGCAATACAAATATTTTTTTAAATTAATAAATTATTTTTAAGCAATTTCATTGGATGTATCAAAGATTTATGGCTGAAATCGTATATATGACCTAAGCTTAGAATTATATACATTTTAAAAATACTGATGAGTTTTACATAGATGGTGATCTGGATGGTGAACGCTGTGCAGCAGTGATGGGACTTAAAAGTATAGAATTGCTTTCAATTGCATTTAATCTTGTCATTGACGCACTTTGGGCATATGTTGAATGGGTGGCAAAAGTTGCCGTTGGTGCATTTTTAAAGTTGTTTCGAGACTTCAATCCTGTTAAAAAAAATTGTTAAAATTTAAAATTCACATAGTATATTCCATATATTCACCAAATCGTTCTAAAATAGCATACCAAACTCTTTTCTTAAAAACAAAAATGAAAAATACAAAAACTCCAAGGAGAACATTGAAGGAATCACTTATAGCCCAGAAAAAGGTTTTTTTGTGATCATAGAAAAGTATACTCAATATTTCTAACAGCCATGTTATGCCCATGACAATGAAAAGTTTTGTATTCATTGCAAAGCGTGCTTTATCCATAAAAAATCGCTTTCGTAGAGCTGGTTTTTCCATATTAGAACTTTGCATCCGAAAAATCTCTCTTTTAACTTTGTTGCAGTATCGAAGAGTTATGGAGAATAAAACAAAGTTAATTAAAAACAGAAGTCCAACCGGTCCAGAAAAGAACAACAAGTTGGCTGAAGCCAGAGTGTCATCTGTGAATAAAATAGTTTCTACAATTTTAAGTTTAACAACATTTCACAGTTATTTGATTAACTTACATGCAAACCAACATCTGCCATGTCCAAAATGAGGTTTAATACTTTCACTGAGTAAATCCGATTTAGTCAGAGACACCGTTGTAACTGTAAGAAATGTTGGAAGTCCCCAGCCGTATATGGAATAAATTACAAATCTTTTAGTTTGGTCACTTTTGAAGCCATGTTTGTTCTTAGCTGTTCTGGAAAATATAAAAAAAGGCAACTTAATGTCATTTTCTCAATATACAATTATATAGTATGAAAAATTTATTTATTTAAAATAAATTACATACATATATAATAATAAATCATTATACAATATACAAGAAGCAAAGGCAAAGGCCTTCAGCTCTCTAATCTATGAAATTAACAAAATAATTAAAAGAATAAGAGTTTTATAATACAAAAAAAAAAAGGTTAATTTGAATTAAATTTAACATATTGCTTTCTTTATGTAGTCTAAAATCATATTAATATTTGATAATGAAAAGTATTTAAGAAGGTTAATTTGAAAATTAGTAAATTTTGGACAGTTGTCAAGTAAATGTTTTGTTGATGTAGTATTATTGCAGTGGGGACATAAAGGATGGTTTTCACCTGTGAGTCATAGAAATGTGTCCAAGTCTAAGTCTTATGAAACATTTCAAAGCTGGACATGAAGTTTTAGGGTGAAAATAAGGTTGATTACTTTGTACTGATGATTGTATAATTGCCAGTTTGTTTTCCATTTGGATGTAAAATGTTTGAAAATGAGACGATTAATGTCTTGTTTTAATGTAGATGGGAAAATAAAAGTAGGTATTCCATGCGTTAGCTTAGCAATATTGTCTGAGACTTGGTTTCCATGAATTCCTGCATTACCACATGATTTTAACAATATTGTGGAAAGAAATAACATTGTTTCTAACTGAGATTAAAAGATGATTAGGTCTGCATGAGGATAGGATAGAATTAATACAAGCTTGACTATCAGTGCAAATAACTGACTTCGATTTTGTAAAAAGAACATGAGAAACAGCACAGTAAATAGCTGAAAGATCAGCGGTAAAAATAGAGCAATGTGGTTCCAGAATTCCATTTTTGATTAATCCTCCATTTTCATCTACAACGGCAAAAGAAGTACAATTAGCGCTTTTTGAACCATCAGAATAAATAAATTTCCACCCATTAGATTTATGTTGGTTGCTAATATCTAAAAATAGTTGTCTATACGTTTCCGTGGAAGTAGAATTTTTACGCAATTTAGTAAGGTAAAGGATGAAATTGTTTTGATCTATAGCCCAGACTGGAGAGAATTTTCGTGAAAGATTCATATTGAGACGAAGATCTAAAGATTTGACAATTTGAATGATTATTTAAATAGTCGAAGGTTTCTTTGGAGTTCTTTTGTGAGAAAGTGTTTTGGTAAAATCACCTTGGATTAATTAATTTGTACATAAATATAATTTCGGTATTAGACGAGCAGTCAAAAGTTCAACTCTTTCTTGTTCAGTTAATATATTTTTTAGAGGTATTGTAGGAAAGGCACGAAGGTTACGGCGAATGGCTGCGTGATAAGGTGGGGATAAAACCCGCAGGTGAGTTTTAGCGCAGTGTCCATATATTGGAATAGCGTTGTCTGTTTTAGCCAGTATAATAGCTTTAACAACGTTGATAAGTGAAGAAGGATGTACAAAACTGTGCCTACTAGATAAATATTTAATGATATTTAATCTGGAGTTCAAGCTATCATGGATGTTATAGCAATGTTAAGCAAATGTAAGTATATTTACTATCGAAAATTAGACCAAGAATTTTTAACGAGTTAACATTTATGATATTGATATTGTTATAAGATAAAGAAATACCGGCAATTATGTTTACAACATATATGGAGTGTATTACATTTGCTAAATGAAATGTTTGCACCAAAAACAGATCCCCATTCTGTAAGTTTTGATAGTATGTTAATAAAATTATTCGTAACTTCAGAAATGTTATTAGCTTTTGAGTAAATAAGGTCGTCAACATAAATGATGTGCTTTATTATATAAAATTTTGAAATAATATCGCTAATTTCGTCAAAGGCAATGATGAATAGAAACTACAGAAAGTGGAGAGCCTTGAGGGATGCTATTTTGTATTATTAAGTGTAATTTGAGTAGTGGACAAAAATGGAGGCTGCAAACTAAAGAAAAAGTAAACAATACTTCAATCTATCAAATCATGACAAAAAATCGCTGGAACCAAGTGGAACATTTTTTTGGCACTCTCGCGTTCAACGTACTTAATAGAAATTTTGGATTTCTTAGAAACATGCCACTTTTACCGTCATTCTTTTCTTTTATAAAAGTCAGTGATACACCAAAATATTAAGAAAATAACAGAGTTGAAGGGTTGTAGCCGAAAAATTACTTAAAATTGTAAACAAAACTTGTCCAGCGATTTTCATTTGACACAACTTTAATCACAATTTTCGATATCAAACAGTTTTCTATGTTCTGACGTTTGTACGCTATAAAATATCTAACCAAAACTTACTGGAGTTACAGTTTATTTTTGGAATTTTGGCCAGGATATTTGGATTTTGCCGCATTGTGCAGCGTAGGAAATTGATGGATTGATTGAGGATGCAGGCTGTTGATCTTCGTAGATCTCATTGAACATTTTTGAAGAGTTTTGATAGTTAGGATCTCCTTGGCTTGAGTGTAAGTATTTTTTGCAATCTTTAGATGATGCCGAATGTAAATCAGAGCAATTCACACATAATAATCTTGTACAAATATCTGGAAGATGAGGAAGGCTGCATACTTCGCATGTGGTTGGGTTGTTACAATATTTTGCAGTTTGCCCAAGTTTCTGACAATTTTTGCATCTCATTGGATTACGGACGAACGAATATTAACTGATCTAAAAGAGATTTCGATTTTTTCTGGAAGGTTATAACGGTCAAAAGTAAGTTGAACTACTCCACTTGTAACAGATTTTCTATCTTTGATTTTCATGAATTTGTAGACATCACTCACATCTTGAGAAGACATTTCTTTAATAATTTTTGCTTCAGAAACATTATTTAAATAACACAGTGCGACACATGAAAAGTGAACTAAAATCCGTTATAAGGGTCGAAAGTACTCGCCAAAACAAGTAATTCTGCCAGAGCGTTTTGCAAAGTTGGCTCATATAAGGATTTTATGGTCATTTTTGCGATTTTAAGGCACTATGGAATAGAAGAAAAAAATGCCGAACAAACTTAACCGAAAAAAATTCATCTAGTGCCTTAAAATCGCAAAAATGACCATAAAATCTTTATATGAGCCAACTTTGCGAAACGCTCTGGCAGAATTACTTGTTTCGGCGAGTACTTTCGACCCTTATAACGGATTTTAGTTCACCGTCAATGACTTGAAAAATGTTGCACTGTGTAAGGAGCAAAAACTGTGCACTTAATAGAGTTAAGATTTTCGTGTAGTTTAATTTTAATAGGGCAGATGCTTGGGAGCATAGTGTTGGATAAAATGTTTAGAGCAGCTTTTTTATCTTTTAGTAATAGCAGCAAGTTACCATCACGCATTTCATTAATATAAATTATGTCTTTGGAAAGAATTCGAAGTGATTTTTCTACCGCAAAACAGGAATATTTCGATAATGGCTTATTTTCGTCTAAAGCTGAAACAATTACGTATTTCGGATTGGGCTTTTCAGTTGATAGTAGAGTTGGAAAAACGTTCAGAGGCTTATAAGTGGGTTTTTTCCTTTTTTAAGTGTCGGGCCCATCGTTTAATATAGCAAAGCGATTTGCCCGGGAATTAGATGTTCAAAAAAATCGTTTAAAATACTAGATTAAAAATTACATTAGTTTACAAATGATTAAAAATGTTTTTCCCATTGAATGCTATTATCCATTTTATATGTAGAATCGGCTGCTGATTCCAAAAATTGCATTATTGTTTTTCCTTTCACTTCGTTTTTGAAATATCGGTCATTTTCGGTTGTTGGACCAAAAACAAAATATAGTTTCACTTAAATACAAATATCTCAAGAAGCAATGATTATGTTTAAACGCACTATATTTTATATTAAAGGTAATTAACTAACCTACAAATAATATTCACATCACTTTTTAGTTGGCTTGCTAGTTTCGGCGAAATAAATTGATTTCTAAAAAATTAACTATTTTTTTTTTTTCAAAAAATTAAAAAAAAGTCAAAATCAACTACAGATTTATACGAGAAAAAAAATTTTAAAATCATTTTGGTTTTTTATATCATAGTCTATATATCTGTAAAGAAAATAAGATACTATTTCATCGATTTAACACAAGAATGCGTTATTTTTGTTTTTTTCATGTACAGTGGATTAAAAACTTAGAAAATCGAAAACGACGAGACACAGGCATTTTTTTTTTAATACCTTATTTAAGAATTTTTTGAATTTTCTCATGTGATTTACAAAAAGTTTCAAATTGTCGAACAGTTTAATACAAAATACGGAAAAATAAGCAAAAAAGCTTTTTGGTACTTCATCAACGAATTGTATACAACATTTACATTTTTCCATCGATTTTCTTAAATAGTATCTTATTTTCTTTACAGATAAGTAGACTTGTATAAATCTGTAGTTGATTTTGACTTTTTTTAAAATTTTTTGGAAAAAAAATAGTTAATTTTTTAGAAATCAATTTATTTCGCCGATAATATAATTTAATTACCTTTAAAGTTTAAACCCAAACATTGGTTCTTGAGATATTTGTATTTAAGTTGAACTATCTTTTTTTCTTTGGTCCAAAAACGGAAAATTACCGATATCTCAAAAACGACGTGAATTGACATCATTTGCGCTATTTCCCACGAATACACATGCAGAACTTTGTAGCACAAAGTAGCGCCATAGCATCACATCGCATCCCAAGGGGAAAATAATTGCTTCAAAAACTCTTCTGAAGTGCATCTTTTTCACTAATAAGCACTTCCGCTACGTAAGAACTATTGTTCTTTTTAACATTGCATGTCATAGGATGTAAGCGAGAAAAAGCTTACCGCAGCCTTACCAAAAAAGGGTTTTTGAAGCGCTTATTTGTAATGCTGCGGTAAGCGTTTTTTCAATAAAATTAAAAAAAAAGAAAAAAACTCGCCGCACCAGGATTTGAAACCACGACCGTCCGTGTGATAGATAGAAACAGATTATTTTTACTTTCATTTACCAACTCGCTAGACAGCTACACCAATGCCCGATGATATGAAGAGGTATTAAATTTGTATACTAAGCAAATGTTGTCCAAACAGAATTTGACATTCGAATGCTCCTACAGCATTAATCAGTTGTTTCAATTCAATTAAACAAAAGTAAATAAATAAGAGAATAGTACAGTCATTTGGTAGTTTTACCTGGAAAGTTTTGCGGGATTTCTGCAAATGAGTTATTTTATAGATTTCGATGTGCTCTTTCAGAATTTCAACTTTGCTACCTCGTATCGTGTTCGCTCGAGCCGCCATATTGGAAAAATGGCGTCCAAAATCAGTTTTTTACAAATATCTCTTTAACGGTTACATTTAGAGAAAAATTTTTTAGGACGATGTTGTAGCTTATACAATTTTCTATAAAAATGAGCTTTGAATTGTTTTCGTACAACTTATAACTCAGGAGATATCTTTATTCAAAATTTTAGAAAAATTAGTAAATTGTGAATGCCACTTTTGAGTAGGCGCAGTGATGTGTCAAGTTTATAATTACGATAACTTATGAACGGTGAGTTGCACATTTAAAATAAAAACACCTATTTATAGGGAATAACTTGCTCTACAAGCTACATATTATTTTTTTTTCATATCACCTATAGTTAAGGAGATATTTTCCCCAAAAACATAAAATTTTGAAAAAAAAAGTTTTTTCAAAATGACTCCTAAACGGTTCGTCCTAGAAAAAAAATTGTCCATGCATTTTGTAGAACGTTTAATTCTCTATAAGAGTTTCTTCGAGCTGTTTTTTCGTCAGACTTACCCTTCATGAAATATAGCGTCTTGAAAATAATTCAAAATTGAATATTGTTCCATGCGCCCTACTATGTTCAATTTTGAATGATTTTCAAGTCGCGATATCTCATGAAGGGTAAGTCTGACGAAAAAACAGCTCGAAGAGACTCTTATAGGGAATTGAACGTTCTACCAATTGCATTGACAATTTTTTTTCTAGGACAAACCGTTTAGGAGTCATTTTGAAAAAACTTTTTTTTTCAAAATTTTATGTTTGTGGGGAAAATATCTCCTTAACTATAGGTGATATGAAAAAATAATATGTAACTTGTAGAGCAAGTTATTCCCTATAAATAGGTGTTTTAATTTTAAATGTGCAACTCACCGTTCATAAGTTATCGAAATTATAAACTTGACACATCACTGTGCCTACTCATAAGTGGCATTCACAATTTACTAATTTTTCTAAAATTTTGAATAAAGATATCTCCTGAGTTATAAGTCGTACGAAAACAATTTAAATGTCACTTTTATAGAAAATTTTATAAGCTGCAACATTGTCCTAAAAAATTTTTCTCTAAATATAACCGTTAAAGAGATATTTGTAAAAAACTGATTTTGGACGCCATTTTTCCAATATGGCGGCTCGAGGGAACACGATACGAGGTAGCAAAGTTGAAATTCTGAAAGAGCACATCGAAATCTATAAAATAACTCATTTGCAGAAATCCCGCAAAACTTTCCAGGTAACATCATTTTTTTCTCCCAAATGATTGTACTAGAAAAGAACAAAGAAATGTGAAACAAAAAAATTTGGAATAAAAAATATTTTAATAAAAAAATTAAAGCAAAAAAAAAAAACAAAAAAAAGTGAAAAAAATAGAAAACAAAAAATCACCCGGGCTGGGTTCGAACCCATGTTGTTCTTACTGCAGCCTTACGTGGAATCATTGTGTAATCAATTCCAATTCAATTGAACAAAATTTAATAAATAAGAGAAAGGAAAATAGAAAAGTGAAATAAAAAATGTTGCAAATATTTTTTTTTTTTTTTTTAAAGAAAAAAAATAAAAAATAAATCAACCGGGCTGTGTTCGAACCCATGTTGTCCTTACTGCAGCTTTACAAAAAATCAGTGTGTCACTGCTTCTAAATTAAAGTATACTCTATCTTTTTAGTATTTTGTTAACAGAAGACAGCTTTTATGAGGGACTATGATTATGCGCCAAACTGTTTTTTAGCTAAAATACTGACAAGAAACGTATTTTCGAAATTTCACCCTACTGTAATACTTAAAAACTACATTTTGGATAAAACTTGTTGTCCCAAGGTCATAATAAAATCACACAAGGAGCATTTTCCTAGGCAAATTAACCCATTATATCCCGTTTTGGAAAAACTGGGTTATAATGGGTTAAAGTGTTCTACAGAAATATTTTACACCTCGACTCGGTGAGCAAAATTTATGTTATAATTTATATTATAACTTTCTTTTATGTCAAAATTTCATGCGATTTGATGCTATGAAATTTTTATTTCATAACATTTTGTGTCTCCACTAGATATTTAGCTGTTATGACCTGAACTATTGCATGGTTTATTGCTCGTCAATTCACTGGGTTACGTAAAATTTCAGTATGTGTCACCCAAGTCAAGAAATATTTAAAACTTCAAAATAAGACGTAAAAAAGTATAATAAAAATGTAATGTGAGAAGTCGTCATCGGTTTTGACGATTTTTTGGCTTAGTCAATGAAATTTCGATTTTTTAGTGTTCAGCGACTAGTTTTGTAGTTTTATAGCATATATTTCTGTGGCACATACGAACTCCATATTCCCCTGTTTTATTTATTTATTAATTTATATTTTACACATCTCAATACCTTAAGAATTAACAAAAAGCTTATAAATTGGCACTGATCATTTATAATTTCAATAGATTTTTTAAATTAAGTAATAATGCACATAGAAATATGGAATAAGCTTATACAATAACATAAGGTGTAATTTTTAAGAAAAGGGTAAATATTACCCTTTTGTGGGGGGATGTGAGGGGTTGAACGGTTCTATAAAAATATTCCTCGTAATATGATACACCTCAGATGTAAGGATCGTATAGTTTAAAATGTCGATTGGACACAAGATTGTGTTATAAGAGGGAAACTTTGACCTTCCCCCTAACAAAAATCCAGATGTATACTTTCAAGCCACCGAAACATGTTTATTTTTTTTTTGGTCCCCATTACCAAAATCCGTTGTCAGAACATACATATAATGATCGATTGGATTTCAGTCCGCGCTTGAGGATGCCCAATACACAACAGTAATGGAATTGTCTTGTAAACATTTTTTGGCAACGCGAGTCGTGTGTCAATGTTTTGTTGAAATTTCCGGAAAAATTTCCTTCGGCCCATGGCAAAATACAAAATAACGTTCTCAACATATTGGACTGCGTCCATAGTACCTTCGGTGCATTGGCCCAACTCCACCTTAAAATAAACCTTAAATCCTGCTTTATTACTACTTTAGATCAAATACCGCTTCTTTTGGCCACCAAATATGGTTTTACAATCTGGCCCCAATCTTTTATCTTTGTTTCATCACTAAAAAGAATATGGCGCTACTGGTTTTGAGTCCAAGATATGTGTCTTTGAGAAAATTCAACTCGGCGCACCGCTTTCGTTGCGGCAATGTGAGCAAAGATTTTTTTGCGCGCCAAACGACCATGTATCCATGAGAAATGAAGTAGGTTGAGAAAAAAAATTTACCACACAGCAGTAACCACTTACATAAATAACAGAAACCATTAATGCGTACCTAATTTATTACTTCTCATTCATAACCAAATTTCAATAAATGCTTATAGGCTGGGTCCTGTGTTTATAAAACAAGATTGCCTAAGGACATGCAAGTACATAGTAATTACTTAAGTAAACTAATACTTAACAAAAGAAAAACAACAAAAGATGACGAATTGCTGTTGTATGAAATTGTAACTTGAACATACAGCGATTAAGTTTAATGCGTATCGATAGGATGTCAATAAAAAAGTTATCAAGTGGCGAAATTAAAATTAATAACAATGCCTGGTGGGTCGAATGTTAGGTATATACATATGTATGTAAGTATGAACATAGTTATGTATGTAACTAAAAGCATGAGTCATTAGATTAAATTCGTTTTAAATCTTGTTCTGTGTATCTTTTAAGCACTGTGTACAATAATAGTAAGTAGCCAACAATATTGATTCGATTACACTAGTTTACAGCAAAAATGTGATCTGGTTGTCACTATAAAATTCTGATGTAAAATGACTCCCTGATTCCGAAAATAACTTAATTTTTTTTCTACGGAGACGTTTTCGAGAAATCCCCTTTTTCCTGTTTTTGAAGGGGGAGGAAAATATGATCTCATATAATCACATATATCTCGTAAACCAGTAAAGCCAGCTTATTACGTAAGACAACAAAAGAAAGGTAATAAAATTTTACATAAACGCTTCATACTTAACTTTTCGAACAGTGATTTAGTTTCTGCGTTATTAATAAACATTTCGAAAAATTGCGATTTTTCTTTTGAAAAATCGAAAAAAAAAGTTTTTCAATTGGGATATTTTCTTGAAAAAAATTTCGGTAAAAATAAAAAAAAATCATTGTGCAAAAGTCTAAAGAACCTCAGTAAAAAAAAGATACTAATCGAGAAAATCGATGGATAAATAACGGAGTTATAATCAATCAAGTGAAAATACCAATAGTCAAATTTTACTCTATTTTTGTAATTTTTCTTGCATAAGGGTACAATTTTGAAAATTTTTTTTTCCGATTCGACCGATTCATATTTATTTTGATTAGGTGGACCATCATTAGTAAAAAAAATTATTTTTATTTTTTTCGCTCGTGTAGTGTTGCCGTATTAAAAAAAAAACAATTATTTGAGGTGTCACTTAACTTCAACTGATCTGTAAAGAGATCGTCATATTCTACTCCTTATCTGAGGGTCTCATTGAAAAGGCAAATAAATTGCCTTTTTAACATTGGATCATTTGTTGATATTAGATGAAAATTAGTCAATCTATAGTAAACCAAATTTCAAATTTAAAGCAAATTTCGATGATTTTCAGAATCTTTCTTTAACGCCGTTAACATTTTCTTGTTCGAAAAAATAGAAAAAGTCAAGTTTTATTACTTTTGCCATTTTTATATTTTATTACAAAAATTTAGAGACAATAAGGACCAAAATCGGATGAAAAATGACAGCTCTATTCAATTTATTTGCCTTTTCACTGAGACCCTCAGATAAGGAGTAGAATATGACGATATCTTTACAGATCAGTTGAAGTTAAGTGACACCTCAAATAATTGTTTTTTTTCTAATACGGCAACACTACACGAGCGAAAAAAATAAAAATATTTTTTTTTAATAATGATGGTCCACCTAATCAAAATAAATATGAATCGGTCGAATCGGAAAAAAAATTTTCAAAATTGTACCCTTATGAAAGAAAAATTACAAAAATACAGTAAAATTTGACTTTTGGTATTTTGACTTGATTTATTTATTTATTTATCAATCGATTTTCTCGATTAGTATCTTTTTTTTTACTGAGGTTCTTTAGACTTTTGTACAATGAAGTTTTTTTATTTTCACCGAATTTTTTTTCAAGAAAATATCCCAATTGAAAAACTTTTTTTTTCGATATTTCAAAAGAAAAATCAAAATTTTTCGAAATGTTTATTAATAACGCAGAAACTAAAAAACTGATCGAAAAGTTAAGTAAAGTTAAGTTGTCTTACATAATAAGCTGGCTTTACTGGTTTACGAGATATATGTGACTATATGAGATCATATTTTCTTCCCCCTTCAAAAGCAGGAAAAGGGAGATTTCTCGAAAACGTCTCCGTAGAAAAAAAAAAATAAAGTTATTTTCGGAATCAAGGAGTCATTTTGCATAAAAATTTGACAGTGGCAGTCAGATCACACAAAAAAATAATTAAATTGTAAACTAGTGTTATCTTTGTTATTACGTAATCGATATCCCCAAACTGACATGGATATATATCCGTAAGCTTACTAAAAAGCTTAGTTACAAAAATTTGATTTAGTAAGTAATATGCTGTATCAAAATGTCAGGGCGAGTTTTAAAATTCCACTCAAATTATGAAACAGGAAGGAAAGACAATTCAAGAAATATAATTTTTTTTTAATTTAAAATAAATTCCTAGGTGGCAATATGGCTCTTGTTTATAAAAACCGTGCACTGAAGCCTATCGAAAGGTAAATTTTTTTCTAAAAAACACCATAGGCTGTGATCATCTCAAATTTTTCGAAATTTGCAGTTGGGTCCTCAGATTTTTATAAAAATTCACAGAGCTGATCTAAGTGCTAAGTGTGGAGACCTCTCATTTTTAGTTTTGCGAAAAAAAAATTTTTTGCAAGTTATGGGCATTAAACTTTAGAGTGTGCAAGCAGTGTTTTTACGAAAAATCGATGAATTTTTTTTTCTAAGTCCCGCCGTTTTGTCAAAAATAATTTTTTTTTAATTTTTATTTTCGGATTCTTGTAGCATTTTAAACGTTATTTTAATTTTTATTTTTGAATTTGGAAAATTTTTAAAATTTACAAAATGGCGGTCATTTTTTGAAAAATCTTAAAAGTTGATTATCTCAAAATAATATCTTTTTTTATTTTTTATTTTTTTTTGCGGAAAGGTGAATCAAAAGCAAACATTTTGTAGAAGACTTGTTTTGCGCTAAACTGTTGTGAGAGCCAGAGGAATTTTTTTCTAAAAAGTCATGTGACATTATTATGTGCTTTGGTTTACAACCACTAGGTGGCTAAAAAAAACTTCAAAGTAGAATTTAATTAACATTGCTTGAAAAATGCAAAGTATACAATAAAACCAATATTTTTCACACAAATCATAAGAATATTGAAGAAATATTGACCATTTCTTGGAAAATCTTCAAAATTAATTTTCTCTCAAGAAAACTTTTTATTTTATTTATTATGTGCTTAGATTTAGTAAAAAACTACTAAAATGGAACATAATTTCCAATGCTTAAAAATACAGAACATAAAACAAGCGATAAAATAGGTACAGTTAGTTTCTGAACGCTTATAAAAACAACAACAACAACGTGCATTGTTGATTTTAAGCTATGTAGCAAATGCAGCTATGCAGCTAAGTACACATCATTTTCGAGCGCGATCTTGCACGTAATGGTCATGTCTTGCGAAAAAAATAAAATGATGTTTCCAAAAAAATTAAAATGTCCTGATTATGAAGGAGTACATAAAAAACTTATTTTTAATTGTCGAAGAAATAATATCTTTGTTAAATTAGAAACATTGGCAATTTTGCTACAGACTCTGTTGCCAGACAAAGTTATTAAATGCGATGATTTGGTTTGTAAAAATTGCTTTTCCCGATTTGGTTCTAAATTTTTAGTATCTTCAAACTTTGTGGTAGAAGATGAAAATTCAGAATGCGATGAGGTATTTGAATATGTCAATGATGAAGGTATTGATTTTACTTTAAATGAATCGTTTTTACGTCAAGAAATGCACGATGATATCATTCGACTAAAGGCTAATGTCTCTCCTTTGCTAAGCCCTAGCCGTATGACAAAAAATTCTAGACAAGAATATGCTTTACAAAAAAGAAAACAACTTGTCGATTCTTACGCAGAATCGACTTCTGCAAAACTGGCAAAAATCTGCAAGACATCTTTGCCCAAAGAATTTTGCCCTTGTCCAGAATGGGCCATCAATTTTAGCTCCGCATTGAAAAACTGTAAAAATAACCACGAAAAAGTGCGTCTTCTCACATTATTACCAGACTTTTATAATTTAACTGAGATACCATCAACATTTCCGGAGGTATCGAAATATTTGATCTCGGAAGCTAAAAAGTTGAATTTGCAGAAAGGTATATACAGCCTTCCAGATCCTTATTCAGGACATCCACTCAGTGAACATGATATTAAATTAGCGCTAGAGTTCTACTTGAATGATGACTTAGATTGTACAAGACAAAGTCCTAACAAAAAAGATGTTGTTATTGTAACTGAAAATGATATAAAAGTGAAAAAGGTAAAACGTTACTTAACTCGTAGCATGCGCGAAATTTATAACGTTTTTAGAGAAAAAAATCAAGACGTTAAACTAAGTAAAACCAAATTCATTTCTTTACGACCACATTGGGTTAAAATTAATCCTCCAAAATAAGTATGCCTTTGTATATACTGTGCCAATTTTGAGCTTTGTGTGATTGCTCTTAAAAATTTTAGAAAAAACATTTCATTTGATGTAAAATCAATACGAGAAGAACTTTTTTCTAAAATAATGTGTAATTCCTCGAGATATGATTGTATATTTGGGAAATGTAACGAATGCCCTGGAGTTGATGCAATTTCGGCAGAGTCCCTTAATTTGCCAGGTGAAGAAGAAATAAGATTTGCTATTTGGAATAACGGCGAGTTAGAAAAGCGAACAACATCTTTAAATGGTTATATATGTAATTGTGTTGAAAGATTGGACAATGAAAGCTAAGTCACATTTGAAAATTAAAATTGTGCAGCAAGACAAAATAAGGAAAATAAAAGATGAAGTAAAAAGTGACTGTAAAAAACTTATAATTCACTGTGATTTTGCTGAAAACTGGAAAGTGATTCTGAGAAATGAAATTCAAAGTGCGTATTGGAAAACTACACAGCTATCTTTTTTTTACCGCGGTCTGCTACTGCGGGAGTGAGACCAAAAGTTTCGCAATAGTGAGCGATGATACAACTCATGACACTGCTCATGCTTTAAAGGCCTTTGATCGAATTTGTGATTATCTAAAAATTTCTGAAAAATTCCAGCTTGTAGAAGAAGTAACGTATATATCTGATGGAGCAGCATCTCATTTCAAAAACAATTTTTTTTCAATTTTATGAGCTCCAGAAATCTAATTTAAATAAAAACTGGATTTTCTCTGCTACTGGTCATGGCAAAGGGGCCTGCAATGGAATTGGGGGTCTTGTGAAGCACTTTGCTACTCACCACAATTTACGGAACTGTGAATTAGACGCCATAACTGATGCAACTTCTTTTGTAGAAACTGTACAAAAATGTACAAAATCAATAACATTGCTATTAATCCAGAGAGATGAAGTAAAAATTTATCGTGAAGAAAAACAGAAAGAATGGAGTCAAGTAACAGCTGCAAAAGGAATTCAAAAAACCCATTGCTGGAAATTTGAATTTAAAAACAAAAAAAAACTTTTTTCCTCGGCAAACACAGCAAAAGATAAATGAGTAGAGATTCCTGAAAAATATCTGATTAAAAATAAAAATAAAAACTATTAAAAAAAAAATTAAAAAAACTAAAAAATTTTGAGAAAATTAATTTTTAAGATTTTCCAAGAAATGGTCGTTATTTCGTCAATATTCTTATGATTTGTGTGAAAAATATTGGTTTTTTTTGTATACTTTGCAGTAATGTTAGTTAAGTTCTACTTTGAATTTTTTTTTTTAGCCACCTAGTGGTTGTAAACCAAAGCACATAATAATGTCACATGACTTTTTAGAAAAAAAATTCCTGTGGCTCTCACAACAGTTTAGCGCAAAACAAGTCTTCTACAAAATGTTTGCTTTTGATTCACCTTTCCGCAAAAAAAAAAAAAATAAAAAATAAAAAAAAAGATATTATTTTGAGATAATCAACTTTTAAGATTTTTCAAAAAATGACCGCCAAATTCAAAAATAAAAATTAAAATAACGTTTAAAATGCTACAAGAATCCGAAAACAAAAATTAAAAAAAATTATTTTTGACAAAACGGCGGGACTTAGAAAAAAAAATTCATCGATTTTTCGCAAAAAACACTGCTTGCACACTCTAAAGTTTAATGCCCATAACTTGCAAAAAAATTTTTTTCCGCAAAACTAAAAATGAGAGGTCTCCACACTTAGCACTTAGATCAGCTCTGTGAATTTTTATAAAAATCTGAGTACCCAACTGCAAATTTCGAAAAATTTGAGATGATCACAGCCCATAGGCTTCGATGCGTGGTCCAAAACAACTTATGTATGCAAATTTTCAGAGAAATCGTACGACGTGCAGGAGTGTCAGCAAAGAAATGATAAACGATTATTTTCAATCAAACGAATACTTTTTGTACTGGAGCCCATCTAACTGAACATCTTTTTCAAAAAAACATCATACTTTTAGATTCATCATCAAAAATAAACTATGCATCCAAATATAGAGAGGAATCGAACGACGCTCATTGAATAAAAAGTAAGGTTTTGCTCTTGTAAATAGAAGAATCAATCTTTTTGGCAAATATACATAATGCATAATTTATTTGCCATGATCAATATAAAAAATCTTCAGTTAAAAGTGTTCCAGTACAAAAATTATTCATTTGTTTGAAGTTATTCGTTTTTTATTCTGACACTCCCCAGTGTGCCAAACGGACTCGTTTCGGATCCGCAACGGGTTCATATTTTCGTTCTTTTTATCCGTTACGTATCCGTTACTGATCCGTTTGCGGGAAGGATTCCTAAAAAAAAAACGAATCGTTTTTTCTTCTTTTATGGATCCGTTTCGAACCTGTAACGTACATCAAAAACGAATTCAATACGGATTCGCTAATGCTGCTTTTAAAAAAAAAGAAAACAGGGTGAAGCGCTTATTTTTAATTAAAAAAAACAAAATAACAAAAAAAAAAAAAAAATTACTAGCCCGGCCGGGAGTCGAACTCAGGCTCCCGGGGTATTACTCTTTCATACACGAGACGTTAGACAACTAGGCTGTTGACCGATATAATGTTTATTTCACTGATGTAGACTTATTTGATGTTGAGATTTAAAGTTTGTATATTAAACAAATTTCTGTTGTTTTTTTATAAGTATTCTGTGTTGTTTTTCTTCCCTTCTTTTGATAAAAAATGTTATATACTCAAATTTGGAATCAAAAACATTTTTTCAAACAGAGTTTGAAAAGTTTACAAAAAATCATACGCAATAAAATAAAAAGAAAAAAAAAACAAATCAAAAATATTTTTTTTATCATAAAAATTAAATGAAGCAAATCCGTTTTGAGTTCGTATTTGAAGTATTTACGGAATTGAAACGGATTTGCCCAGGTTCGAATCCTACCAGAGGTGGATTTTTACCCTTTATTTTTCTTCCTTTTTTCCTTTTTATTATTTTTTAATTGCTAATAGGCGCATCAAAACGGTTTTTTTCTGTAAATATACAGCATTAACATATTTAAAAGCAAATCCGTTTTGAATTCGTTTTAACATAAGTTTCGGATTCGAAACGGGCCCGCACTGCGGAATTTAATTTGTTTTTATTCGCTAATAAGCGCTTCAAAATGTTTTTTTTTTCTATCTAAACAAAGCGTTTTGAATTCGTTTTTGATGTACGTTACGGGTTCGAAATGGATCCGTTACCGCGGATTACGTTTTTTATACCTTTATGAACTCGTAATGGATTCGAAACGGATCCTCATCCGTTTTTGTGCACATTGGGTCCAATAAGTCGCACAGTGGTATTTTGGCGGAAAAAATCAATTTTTCCACCACTAAATTTCAAAAATGTAATAATGCAGTTTTATATAGAAATGATTCCTAAAGATTTCCTAAAAGTCAAATATTTACTTCAAAAAAATGAGCCAAAGTACTTGCGTGTGAAACTGATTACCTTTTTCATGTCACTGTGTGGTGTATTTATACACTGAGCAGAAAAAATAATAAAAATAAAGAAAAACTAAAATCAGTTTTTTGCAAATATCTCGCTAACGCAAACTTTTACGGAATAATTTTTCTGCACAATTTTGTAACACAGAAAATTCCCAATGTAAAGATGCAAAAAACGTTTTCGTGCAGCTTATAGTTTAGGAGATAACCCAATTTAAAAAGTTGTGCACAGTTGTTATGTATAAATGCTACGTATAAGTTCATATTAAAATATTTTACTATTAAAATTGCGAATACTCTTTAACGAGGAGTTGTACAAAAAAAAAAAATAAAAAACCATTCAAAAGATAATTGGATTCTGTATACACCGTATTAAATTTTTTTTTGAACCACTCATGGTCTAAAAGATATTCTTCAAAAACCGTTAAGGTTTCGAAAATACTGGTTTTTGAAGGATATCTCTGAAACGATAAGTCATACGATTTAAATCACAACATCAGTTTTGAAGAGAATCACAAGATCTACAAAAAATAAGCCATATAGCGGAATTACAATGCGGCAGTGACAGTGGCAGAGCAAGTGGCAGTAATCAGATGTTTCGTATTTTACTGCTTACAACTTACAATAAAGCAGTGGCAGTGTCAGCGGTAGCAGCAGTTTTTCTTTGTCTTTTAATTATTACAATGTTGCCTCCCTTAATTTTTTCGTTTGTTTCTTTGTTTGCACTGCAGGAGCAGTACATTTAGAAATAGAGCTAAGCATGGCAGTACTGCTTACTGCTCCTGCTCTTATGTAAGTGCTACCATTGAAACACACTGTTTCTAAAAAAACAGCTGATCACTGACACTGCCGCTGCCGCATTGTGTTTCAGCTAATTTTTATTTATTTACAATATAATAAGTAGCATTCGTTCAATAACAACTACCCGATCAAAAAAACTTGTCAAGTTCTTGTCATTGTATCAGAAATGTATATCAAAATGATATCAAAAATTTATCAGCCGCTGATATCCTTTTTTTGTATATCATTTTGATATATTTTTGATATCATTGAAAAACATGTCAATTTTGTATCAGAAATATATATCAAAATGATATCAAAAATTTATCAGCCGCTGATATCCTTTTTTTGTACATCATTTTGATATATTTTTGATATCATTGAAAAACATGTCAATTTTGTATCAGAAATATATATCAAAATGATATCAAAAATTTATCAGCCGCTGATATCCTTTTTTTGTATATCATTTTGATATATTTTTGATATCATTGAAAAACATGTCAATTTTGTATCAGAAATATATATCAAAATGATATCAAAAATTTATCAGCCGCTGATATCCTTTTTTTGTACATCATTTTGATATATTTTTGATATCATTGAAAAACATGTCAATTTTGTATCAGAAATATATATCAAAATGATATCAAAAATTTATCAGCCGCTGATATCCTTTTTTTGTATATCATTTTGATATATTTTTGATATCATTGAAAAACATGTCAATTTTGTATCAGAAATATATATCAAAATGATATCAAAAATTTATCAGCCGCTGATATCAATTTTGTATCAGAAATGTAGGGTAGAAGGGGGAGGTTTCGACACGTGGGAGGCTTCATCAGTACCAAATATTGCGATTTCTATTCGCACTTACTTCCGCGTGTAAACCAAAAAGTCTTACTCCTAATGGTACGCAGCTATCATAAAAATTTCTCTGCGCAATTCGGCAAGGGTGCGTAGTTAGTCGTGATTTTGTATTTTTATAGCAAGTTGATGTAATATTTGCTTGTTGCTTTTTGTGTGATACTCGGTTAATATAATATAAAATTTCCGTTTTTTTTAGCAGATACTTAAATATATTATTATTGTTAATATTACATTTAAGGTTTGCAAAATAAATAAAAGTTAACTGCGAAATTTTGCAAATTTGGAAACAAGTGGATAAGGGAGGATTCGTCAAGTGTAAATGGGAGGATTCGACAACTGAAATTTATACATATGATTCAATTATTTTCGATGAATCTGATTTTTCACAAGATATGGAGTTCGGTACTAATGCCGAGGTACAAATGGATATAGAATCAGCCTTAATCATGTCTCGAACTCGTTCAAAGCTCTGACCTTCCTGATCCGAATGATTTGCTGGATATGGCCCCGATTGAAGACGACATCCCTAATTTTCGTTCTCCCATTGTATCACCGGAAGCAATTCGTCTTTTACCATCTACATTCAAAAGGTTGAAGGTTTCAAAAAATGAAGGGAATCAAGAATTTATATGACTGACGAAGCCTCCCCAAAAGTGGGAGGTTCCGTCATTTATTTTAACAATGGTTTTTTGGTCACAATTCCGAAAATAGCGAACATATAGAATTTTTTGTAATTTACAAAAGAAGCACACATATTCGTGCATACTCTGTGTGTATTCAAAATAACATGCACAATTGCATATGGAAGATATAAGGACTTCCTTGTTAGGGTGTCGAAACCTCCCCCTTCTCCCATATATCAAAATGATATCAAAAATTTATCAGCTGCTGATATGTCAAATTTTACGTTTTCGTTTGTGAATTTTATTTAAAGAACGCGCAGCCAATTTTAGTGAAGAAGTTAATTTTCTAATGAAATTTGTGAAAAGCACAAAAATATAATTGAGTGCAAAAAAACCGACACTCTATTCAGTTGCTGCATGCGGCCTGTGGTTGGGAAAACTAAAAGTATGAAAAACGGACGAGCAGCCAATTTTAGTAAGAAGTGAGTTTTGTCATGAAATTAGTGAAAAAGCAGAAAAAATATAATTGAGTACAAAAAAAAACTAGTTGCCGACGATTAACCACAATATTGCAAAATTTGGCCATAATCTGCGTCACTTTAGTTATCAGACCCAAAATTAGTTGTCATTTTTGTATCAGAAATGTACAAAAATTGTATATCATTTTGATATATTTTTTTGATATCATTTTGATATCTTTTTTTTGATATCATTTTGATATCTTTTTTTGATATCATGGTGATATACAAAAAGCGTTACATTCCGTATATCACTGTGATATCCTTTTTTTATCAAAATTTTGTATGTCACTGACAAATTTTTGATATCATTTTGATATATTTTTGATATACTTCTTTTGATCGGGTATGTTATTTTATATACCAGCATGTTGGTGACATTCGTGTTTTTTTTTTTTTTTTTAATTAAATACAATTTAAATCAGCTTACACAACTAAATAGCTTAAATATAATTTATTAAACATATTAAAAGAAAAGAGAGGATAGGGGAGAAGAATAAACGAGAAGAAAGAGAAATGGTTACAATTTTATTGAGTAAAGTACTCAAAAATGGACTGTCTAAATTTTCCTATTCTAACAATTGATTTACACCGAACCTGCAGAGAATTCCAAATCCTAATAGCGTTGATCAAAAATAATCTGGACGAGCTTAAATAATTAAATTTTGGCACAATAAGCATACGACTCCTTTGCGACTGACTAAATTGTAATTTATTAAAAAGATAGTGGGGATAGTGAATGCATGAGTTTATATAAGAAGAGACAATTTCTTAAGGTTAGGTAGTTTATTATATCGTATCCAAGAATACTCTTATTAAACTGGGATATATGATCATACTTTCTAAGGCCATGAAAGCAATTTGCAGTTTGAGTTTTGAACTCGAGTCTAGCTTGCTGCAAACTACCTCTCCATAGGTTATAACAGGGACTATTAACTGGATTACCAGCTTGCGCCTAGTATCAATAGGAGTAAATTCAGCTGATGCCCTAAGATTACTCAAGGTCGAATAAATTTTTCGAACTACGTTATTTATGTGATTAACGCAAGTCAACGTAGAATTCAAATGAAAGCCAAGACTTACTGTGTTTTTTACTAACTTCAGCTTTTCCGTACCTATCGATAAACATTAGGCTGACCCAAAAAAACTAAAGGTGTTCCGATTTTAGGTGCTCAGCACTCAAAATGTTCGGTATGGTCTAGAAACTACGTATGTAAATTTTGGTAAAAAAATATTGAGATTTAGCACTCGCGCAAGCTCGATAAGTAGCGCTGCCTTGATCGTACGAGATTGGGGTTCTTTCAGCCCGTGGAAATTGATAAAAAATTATTGGAACAATTTTTTTTTCTATCCTACTTTATGTTTTCGAGGTCGCTGAAGACAATGGCATTGCCAGTTTTTGAAAAAGATTCCAAGATTTCAAGATATTTAAGATATCTCTCGAAAAAAAAAAAAATTGAGATTTTTGTTGGATTAAATTGCCATTAATCGTAGGAACATTTTTTATTTTTGTTTCTCGGAATGTAGTCTTGTAGCCTAAATTGTGACGAACAAAATGAGTGGTCGCACAATATTTTTTGACAAAATCTTCTCGAGATATCGGCCACAGACTGAACCGCCGTCCTGCCGTATTGACGGTCACTGGGGATATCTGCCGATTTTACGCTATTCTCATTGATTTTTGAGATCCTACCTTGTACTTTCGACGTCGCTGGAGATGCGGAAACATTTATTTTCACGATAAAATGCAAGTGTTTCAAAACATTCATGATATTCCTATGATAAATTTCCCTAGTGGGATTTCCAATGAAAAGCAGAACTAGCTCTAAAACCTCGACATAATTTTTCCGCGCATGATTCATCTGGAGCTAGTGATTGTTGTCCATCGAGGTTTTCTTCTGGAAAGGTGCCAATATCTCCCAAATTTTTCAGTGGAAGATAGAAAAATTACTTCAGTGGAAGATAGAAAAATTTGGGAGACATTGGCACCTTTCCAGAAGAAAACCGCGATGGTCATCAATCACTAGCTCCAGATGAATCATGCGCGGAAAAATTATGTCGAGGTTTTAGAGCTAGTTCTGCTTTTCATTGGAAATTCCACTAGGGAAATTTATCATAGGAATATCATGAATGTTTTGAAACACTTACATTTTATCGTGAAAATAAATGTTTCCGCATCTCCAGCAACGTCGAAAGTACAAGGTAGGATCTCAAAAATCAATGAAAATAGCGTAAAATCGGCAGATATCCCCAGTGACCGGCAATACGGCAGGACGGCGGTTCAGTCTGTGGCCGATATCTCGAGAAGATTTTGTCAGAAAATATTGTGCGACTACTCATTTTGTTCGTCACAATTTAGGCTACAAGACTACATTCCGAGAAACAAAAATAAAATATGTTCCTATGATTAATGGCAATTTAATCTAACAAAAATCTCAAATTTTTTTTTTTTTTCGAGAGATATCTTAAATATCTTGAAATCTTGGAATCTTTTCCAAAAACTGGCAATGCCATTGTCTTCAGCGACCTCAAAAACATAAAGTAGGATAGAAAAAAAAATTGTTCCAATCCTTTTTTATCAATTTCCACGGGCTGAAAGAACCCCATTCTCGTACGGTCAAGGCAGCGCTACTTATCGAGCTTGCGCGAGTGCTAAATCTCAATATTTTTTTACCAAAATTTACATACGTAGTTTCTAGACCCTACCGAATATTTTGAGTGCTGAGCACCTAAGATCGGAACACCTTTAGTTTTTTTTGGGTCAGTCTAATAAACATGGTATGTCCTCAAAGAAAAAATCATCCTTCGAAATAGGCAGTACATATGGTTTTAATGCATTTAATTGAAGACAGTTACTAAAGGTCCATTTATTAATGCATTCGAGGTCCTCATTTAGCCTGCAAGTTAAATCATCCAAAAGACCAGTATGACTCGAAAGGTGTAATTGCACATCATCTGTATATGCATGCATAGATGAATATTTACACACTGAAAAAATATCATTCAGGAATACAGTAAATAGTAGTGGACCAAGAACTTATCCTTGCGGTACCCCACTGCAAACCATTTTATATTGCGAGAATGTATTGCCAACTTTAACCTTTTGGATTCTATTACTTAAGTCAAGGCTCCCGGAAATAACGCCATAGGAAATAACGCCAGAAAATTGTTTGGAAATAACGCCAGAAAAATCTGCATACAAAATTCTGGCGTTATTTCCATTTTGTTTTGGAAATAAAACCAAAAATTAACTAAGAAATAACGCCAGAGAAGTTTTATTTCCAAAATAAAATGGAATTAACGCCAGAATTTGTTATGCCGATTTTTCTGGCGTTATTTCCAAACAATTTTCTGGCGTTATTTCCTATGGCGTTATTTCACTCTTGAAGAGATCAACAGCATTGTCACTGAAACCATATATACTCGTAAATTTCAGTTTATTGCAGAGTAAGGAATGGTTTACCGTATCAAATGCCTTGGAAAAATCCAGCAGGCAAAGAAGTGTGATTAAGCCTTCATCATAATATGATCTTATGTCATCAACTATCTTAACTGTGGCAGTTGCGCAACTGTGTCCAGCCCTTAAACCAGATTGCTCACAAGACAATAGTTTATTATTGTTTAAGTAGACTAAAACTTGGTTCGCCATTAGAGCCTCACATACTTTAGATAAACAGGGCAATATCCTGATAGGCCTGAAGTCACTGGCTTCACTTGTCGAAGATTTTTTTGGAACTGGAATAACTACAGCAATCTTCCAAGATTGGGGAAAGGAGGATGTGGTAAAACAATGATTTATGATGTGAGCAAGTGGACTTAGGATGTGTTCAAGAATGAGTTTAATAAATTTTAAAGATACTCCATCTTCACCAACAGCACTAGATTTAATTTTAACTATAGCTCTTGCAACATCGCTCTCACAGACTGCGTTGAATTGGAAGGTTTACTGAGCATGATAATTCGAGAAGTCAATTTCACAACTTCTGTTAACAGTGCTAGCAAGAAAATAATCATTAAGTACATCAGGGTCTATAGTGCATTTGTTAGCTCGTTTTTGTCCAATTCCCATTGATTTTAGATTTCTCCAAAGAACTTTACAAGGAAGAGACGTATTTAATTTCGCTGAGCAAAAACTTATTTTCGATTGTCTTGTAACACACACTGAGTTATTTCTTGCAACTCTAAAATTTTCCCAGTTTTTGGGAGAAGGATTTCTTTTCCACAGCTTATAGAGTTTATTTTTTTTTCTAATTACCTGACGAACATGCGTAGTGTACCATGGGCATGCTGAGTTTTTCTGTACAACAGTTCTAATTGGAACATGTTTTTTAAACAGCTCATTCAAAATATTTGTAAAAATTCTCAGCTTGTCGTCAACTGTTTCCACGAACCAGATTTCATTCCAATGGCTAACGTAAAGATCATTTAACAGTGCATGTAAATGGATCGACTTAAAGTCACGGTAAGAAAAGGTATTTGGACTGACAATTTGATTTAAGTCAATATCACTAGTTTACAGCCAAACTCCCATTGGTTCTTGAGATATTTATATTTAAGTCGAACTATATTTTTTTTTAGGTCCAAAAACCAAAAATGACCGATATCTCGAAAACGACACGAAATAAACAAAAAATAATGCGATTTTCGAAATCAGCAGCCCATTTTACATATAGCATTCAATGGGATAAAAATTTTTAATCATTTGTAAACTAGTGTATCCATTGTACAGAATAACAAGTCATGATCAGACAGAAAACCAATCTGGTCAAAAAGCAATACAGAGGACAAATCAGATACAATATAATAGTCTAAAAGACTAGGAGCAGCATTATTTGAAAAACGTGTTGGGAAAGTAGTATTCACAATTGACATCCCTACTGACATAACATTTTCAACAAATGATTTAGATACATTATCACGACATAAAAGGTTAACATTTATATCACCACAGATGAAAAAGTAATCAAAATCAATTAAAACACTATCAATTTCAGAAAAATATTGATCGAGGCTATTGCACTTATTTAGATTGTACACACAGGACAAAAAAACTTTGTTGCAATTATCAAATATACATAAATTTAAAAACTCAACAGTGCTACTACATTGTGACTGGCTTACAGGTTTAACATTTAAATTATTACGACAGTAAACGGCAACTCCGCCCCCTGTTTTCCAACCCTATCGTTCCTAAAAAGTTTGAAACCATCTATGCTATACACTGAGTCGCTTACATCTGGATGAAACCATGTTTCGGAGACACAAATAATGTCAACAGCAGATTCAGCAAAGATAAACTTCAAACACTAGTTTACAGCCAAAATTCCCAGTGAATGCCATTATTCATTTTATATGTAAAATGAGCTGCTGATTCCGAAAATAGCATTATTTTTTTACTTCGTGTCGTTTTCGAGATATCGGACATTTTCGGTTTTTGGATCAAAAAAAAAAAGATAGTTCCATTTAAATACAAATATCAAGAATCAATGCTCGCGTTTAAACATGTTATATGTCATATTAAAGGTAATTAAATTGCCTTTAAATAATGTCCACATCACTTTTTGGTTGGTTTGTAAGTTTTGGCGAAATACATTGATTTCTAAAAAAAACATTTTTTTTTTCGAAAAAATTAAGAAAAAATCAAAATCAACTTTAAATCTATACAAGAAAAAATCACTTTTTTATAATATTTTGTTTGTTTTGTAAGATAGACTATAACCGTATTCACGATCTTGTTGCATCGTAGCAAATGCAAAATTATTTGAAATTACAAAAACAAATTCTATTGATTTTTCAAAAGCAAGAGTCTTGTAAGCAAGACCAAATTTGCAAGACAAAAACCTATTGCACGATTGATTTCCAATAGTCTATTGTGACTGATTTTATTTTTTCATTTGTGATTGGTACAATTGCTTAGTGACTTTTATTTTTTTGACAACAGTTTTTGTCACAAATGGAAATTAAAATGTAAACAAATATAATTCAATTTGCTTTTTTTTTCGTTTCGGTTTAATCTACAAAGACTTCTACGTAGTATTTGCATTTAGGACATCGATAAATGCATGTACAACAGTAAGGACTCAACGCTTTCGGATTACATCTGGAGTAAATAGCAAATATAAAGAAGAAACTCATGCAGCCGCCAAAAAGAAAAGAACAATTTTGTTAAGAGTGTATAAAAATATATGTTCTTATGGATATAATTAATAAAATTGTGATTTTCTTCTCAATAACGCATAAACATTCAAAGAACTTTCTTTTAACTCAAAATAAGATACCAAATTAATTTTAAGTTCAAAAAATGTTTGACAGCAAAACAAAAAACAGCTGTTCTGAAACGTTTGCAATAGCAATTTCCAACAGTGTATGCTCACAGTTATTTACTCTTGCAAATTTGCATTTGCTACGATGCAACAAGATCGTGAATACGGCTTATATATTTGTGAAGAAAATAAGATATCACATCAGAAAATCGATGGAAAAATGCAAAAGTTGTATACAATTAATTTTTTTGTAATAAACTGTTGGATAATTTGAAACTTTTTGTAAAACACATGAGAAAATCCAACAAATTCTTAAAGTAGGTGTTAAAAAAAAATACCCGTGATTCTTCATTTTTCTCCAGCGCGTCAGATTTTTTTTTAATCGATTTTTGAAGTTTTTTAATCCACTGTACATGAAAAATACCAAAATAGCGCATTCTTGTGTTAAATCGATGAATTTAACTGTATGATCCTTACATTTGAGGTGTATTATGTGTTGAGTAAACTTATGCAGGATGTTACAAGGAATATTTTTGTAGAAAATGTTAACCCTCTAAGACCCTTACAAGTGGGTCATTTTGACCCCCCCACATTTAGGTCAAAATGACCCACATGTGGGGGTTTTAGAGGGTTAAAATTGTCTACAAAAATATTCTTCGTAATATCCTGCATAAGTTTACTGAACACATTATACACCTCAAATGTAAGTATCATATAGTTAAATTCATCGATTTAACACAAGAATGCGCTATTTTGGTATTTTTCATGTACAGTGGATTAAAAAACTTCAAGAATGGATCAAAAAAAAATCTGACGTGCTGGAGAAAAACGACGAGACACGGGTATTTTTTTTTAACGCCTAATTTAAGAATTTTTTGGATTTTCTCATGTGTTTTACAAAAAGTTTTAATTATCGAACAGTTTATTACAAAAAAACGATAAAAATAGGTAAAAACGCATTTTTTTAACTTTTCAATGAATTGTATACAACTTTTGCATTTTTCCATAGATTTTTTTAAGTGGTATCTTATTTTCTTCACAAATATATGGTCTATGATACAAAAAAAAAATGTAAAAAAGTTATTTCTTCTTGTATAAATCTGCAGTTGATTTTGATTTTTTGTTAATTTTTCGAAAAAAAAAATATGTTTTTTTTAGAAATCAATTTATTTCGCCGAAACTAACAAACCAACCAAAAAGTAATGTGAATATCATTTGCAGGTAATTTACGTAGGGCCTAACAAAAGTTCGCTTAGTTGGTGTCATGTTATAAATTTTTAGTAAATCAAAAAATTGCGTATTATTTGTTATAGTCTTATGATATACCATTTTAATTTTCAGAAAGATCGGTCAAAATGGAGAGAAGAAAGCGTAAAATTCGTGAACCAATGTCAGCAGATTTCCAATGCCAACGCAGCAAGAGATTCGGTTTGCTATTCTTTTTGGATTTCGACGTAAGCTCAAACCTATGGAAATATTTAATGAATGCCAAATAGCATTTGAAGTTAATGCGCCATCCCTCGTGACTATTTCAAAATGGTTCCGAAGATTCCAGGCACGTAATTTTTCTGTGGAGGACGAACCTCGAGAAGGCCGCCCAAAATCTTCGACTGATTATGAATGTGTAGCGCTGGTTAAGTCTAAAATTGACGAAGATTCAAGATTGACCCAGGAAATCATTGCTGAGGAACTGGGCTTGAATGCCATGGCTGTATCGCAAATATTAAATAATGATCTTGGATACGCGGAGAAATCTGCACGATGGGTTCCTAGAATTTTAAGTGATGCTCAAAAAGAGGCATGTGTGCGTTTTGCTAAGTATTTTCTTGAAAAATTCAAAAATGGAGGGTCTAACACCTTCAAGAAAATCGTAACAGGTGATGAAGCATGGTTTTAGAAGTACAACCCTGAAACCAAACAACAATCCATGGTATGGAGCCCAGAAAGTGCAAGTCGACCTGTTAAAGTAAAGCAAAAAAAAGTCAGCAACAAAAGTAATGATGTCAGTTTACTTCAACAGAAAGAAAGTTGTAGCTGCTAGTCCTTTGAAAAAAAGTCAGACGATTACTGGGAAAACGCCAAAAAAAGGAGCTACGCTGCTACTTTCTACATCACGATAATGCGCCAGCGCACACTGCTGAAAAAACGACCGATTTTATTTTTCTTTCTGGCGTCGAAGAAATTCGTCCAGTTCTAGTGCCTTGTGACTTCTGGTTGTGTCCAAAAATAAAAAAAAATTTGAGAGGGAGAGTCTTCAACAGCAATGAGGAGATAATAAATGCGGTTAATGATGAAATTGCAAAACTGCAAAAAGCCGATTTTGAAGACTGTTTTTCAAGATGGATCTATCGACTTTAAAAATTTATCAAAATAAATGGCGATTACGTTGAAAAAATACAAATACATGAAGAATAAATTTAAAAATTTAAAAAAATAAACTTAAAAGTTTTTTCAATTCAACTAAGCGAACTTTTGTTAGACCCCTCGTAATTACCTTTAATATGACATATAATACGTTTGAATACAAACATTGGTTCTTGAGATATTTGTATTTAAATGGAACTATCTTTTTTTTTTGGTCCAAAAACCGAAAATGACCGATATCTCGAAAACGACACGAAATAAAAAAAAAAATAATGCAATTTTCGGAATCAGCAGCCCATTTTACATATAAAATGAATAATGGCATTCCCTGGGGAAAAAATTTTTACTCATTTGTTGCATAGTGAAATTAGTGATAAATTTTGTTGCAACAAAATTGACTAAAATAACTTAAACTAAAAATTTTCTCGGAAATTTTCTCTTGGAAAAATTAAAGGAAACAAATAAAATAAAAAATTTAAAATAAAACGATAGATTACGCGAAAAAAAAAATAAAAAATATTAGAGTTATTCACGATCTGGAGTAACGAGCTGAGTAACAGGGTAAAAGTGCACTCAGTTACTCTGAATAGTGAGCCTACTCAATACTTTGCACGTATATGTGCTTTTCGTTTCTCAAAATAATTTTAGCTGACAACAAAAAAAAAAAAATTTTTTAAATGAATATTTTGCTCTCATTCAAATTTTTATTTTTGATGAACGAAAATTGCCTCTCAATCATAAACAAGTTCAAACGTTTCTATAGAAATAGAAATAGTAAAAAAAGGCAAAAGTGTCCCTTCAGTTCACGGAACTAGTACAGAACTAGCGAAATCGCTAGCTACCGGTAACCAGCACTAGTTCCTCCCAGATCTACTTTATTCGTTCTCAACTGGCGAATTTAACGTGTGCATGTCATAGGCCGGGATCAATTGCCACCTTTTGCTCTACTGCTCACTAGCTATTACACTAGTGAGAAGAAGCTTGCTTGTAAGGCGTTCTCTCAGTAAAGAAAAAAAAAAAAATCGAACAACCCACACTGAGATTCGAACCTGGGGTTCAAAGTTTTTCACCTATATATGTAGATAAATTACGAAGTCTTTAGCTCATTCGTCTATGAAGCTTATTGACGTAGTTATGTGAAATTCGTGTTTAAACAATTGAAAAAATTTTTGTTTTTTTTTCAAAATTTTGTTCTCTTTCTTTTTTTTTTTTTGGTTTTTTTTTATAAATAAAATTACTCAAATTTTGAAACTAAAAAAAGTCTCTCCAAAGAAAATTTGAAATTCAAACGTTTTTATCGCTCACGTTTTATATTTTATTATTGAACTGACGACTGCTTGCATTACCTGGGGTCAAAAAAGGAACTAGTGCGTGTTTTGTTAGCTACTTCGCTAGTGATATTGGGCAAATTGTCTACTTGAGAACTGCTGGGGTAAGATTATTTTACACTAGAAAAAAGCTTGACTAAAAGGGTAAAAGAGTAACAGAGTAACTTACGTATATTTTGTGGTTGTGCACTGATACCCTGTTACTCTGTTACTCAACACGTTGCTCTAGATCGTGAATACCCCTATTATAATTTATTAATTTTGGAACTACTCTAATTGACAATACCAGCCTCATGATTAATAATGTGAACGTTGCACACCAGCTGAGCCTCACTATTAATATTTTGCACAAAACTAGCCTCGCTCTCACTTGTAGCTCTTACACTGACAATACCTGCCTCACGATCTATACTTTTGATATTGTGCACCAGAATAGCCTCGCTCTCATTTGTTACTCTCACAAACACTTTGCCACGTATAGAAAAAAACAGCTGCAATTTGATTCTCACGCCTTCTCTTGACCGCATGCCGCAAAATAGAACGGTTTGATGCAGATAAGCCCTCATGCAAAGAAAACGGTTCATCACCAATGTACCCAATGTCACTAAGCCACAGCTGACGTCTGATCTTTTGGCGATGAGCAGCTAATGCTATGAACATTTTGTTCCGATCAACAGCTGACATTAGCTTGATTATAATTGCAGGCTTGTTGTTGTTGTTGTTTATGGATTTTGTTCTAAAAATATCTCTGAGCTTAGGTGTAGAATGACCAATACAAGAGCAAATTTTGTTGAAAACATCAGGTAAACTCTCTTTATTCTGTAAGGGAACTCCACTCAAAATAGCATCACTAACTACAGCGTCCTCCTCATATTTAGCAACTTTACTCTTCAGATCATTTATCTAGATCTTGCTCCGCAAGATCAGGAGGGAGGCATGAGACAGATTCAGCAGAACTACAGCTGCGCTTCTCGTTCTCAGCCTTCAATGCATTCATACCTTCTTTGATCGAACCCAATTCAGTCTACACAGCTTCTACTGCAGTAACTCTAACAACAATATCACTTAAAGTTTTTTACAAGTTGGATAACTCAGCAGACATTTCGCCAGCTCGCTGCAATATTCTGTCTTCAGAACTCTTAATATTTTTGGACATTTCATTAACAATTGTCTTTTTAAGAGAATTCAACTTTACATCCAACGTTGCATCAGAGTACATAGGTGAAGAAGACGATGCACGCACACTCGAATTCAGCGCGGCAACAGGGGTAGTTGGACCAACATGTTGCTTGTTGTAATTTCTGGTAACCGTTCTATTTGGTGATGTCATATTGCACTTTGCACTCACAAACAGCAACAATCCAAAAAAGAAGAATTCGCAGAAATTATTAACTTAAGGCAGCAAAAACCAAATTTAAAAACGCCAAACTCGTGAAAAAAAAAACTGGAGAGCGCTATAACTTTTTTGAGTACTCGGAGCTATTACTAAGCACAAAAATCAAGCAAAAAACGGAGACAAGCAAAAATACGTCTATTCGCAACGACCACACATTGTTAGTCCCGATCAAAAAAAGTATATCAAAAATATATCAAAATGATATCAAAAATTTGTCAGTGACATACAAAATTTTGATAAAAAAAAGGATATCACAGTGATATACGGAATGTAACGCTTTTTGTATATCACAATGATATCAAAAAAAGATATCAAAATGATATCAAAAAAAGATATCAAAATGATATCAAAAAAAGATATCAAAATGATATCAAAAAAAGACATCAAAAAGATATCAAAAAAAGATATCAGAATGATATCAAAAAATGATATCAAAATGATATACAAAAATTGTATATCAATGATATACAAAATTTGTATATCATTTTGATATCCATTTCTGATACAAAATTGACATAACCAACTTTGAGTCTTTGAAATTTTGCAATATTGTATTTGATCGTCGGCAACAAGTTTTTAGAAATTGCCCGCATGCAGCAAATGATTGAAGTGCCGGTTTTTTTAACTCAATTATATGTTTGTGCTTTTTCACTTATTTCATGAGAAAATTCACTTACTAAATTTGGCTGAGCGTCCACTTTCCATAGCTTTTGTTTTCCCAACCACAGGCTGCATACAACAACTGAATGGAGTGTCGGTTTTTTTTGCACTCAATTATATTTGTGTGCTTTTCACTAATTTCAGTAGAAAATTCACTTCTTTTACACTAAAATTGACTGCGCGTTTGTCTTCTAAAGTTATCTTTCCATGAAATCCACAAACGAAAACGTCAATTTTGACATATCAGCAGCTGATAAATTTTTGATATCATTTTGATATACATTTCTGATACAAAATTGATATCAGCGGCTGATAAATTTTTGATATCATTTTGATATATATTTCTGATACAAAATTGACATGTTTTTCAATGATATCAAAAATATATCAAAATGATATTCAAAAAATGGATATCAGCGGCTGATACATTTTTGATATCATTTTGATATACATTTCTGATACAATGACAAGAACTTGACAAGTTTTTTTGATCGGGGTTATGTGTACACATTGAAGTAACCGTTTAGAAGTTATTTAATAAAAACCGGTTTTTTTGCCATTTAAAATTTTTTTTTAATATCTTCTAAACGGTTACTTCAATGTGTACACATATTTTTTGTAGATCGTGTGATTCTCTACAAAATCGTATGACTTACCGTTTCAGAGATATCCTTCGAAACCTTATCGGTTTTTGAAGAATATCTTTTAGACCATGAGTGGTTCAAAAAAAAAAAATTTAACACGTTGTATACAGAATCTAATTATCTTTTGAATGTTTTTTAATTTTTTTTGTACGACTCCTCGTTAAAGAGTATTCGCAGTTTTAAAAGTAAGACATTTTAATATGAACTTATACGTAGCATTTACATATAAAAGCTGTGCATAACTTTTTAAATTGGGTTATCTCCTAAACTATAAGCTACATGAAAATATTTTTAACATCTTTACATAGGAAATTTCCTGTGTTACAAAATTGTGGAGAAAAACTTTTCTGTAAAAGTTTGCGTTAGCGTGATATTTGCAAAAAACTGATTTTAGCGACCTTTGAGCCTGAATAACTTTTTATGCGCTCAATGGACTTTTTTCTTTTTATTCATCATGCTTTAATAAAGACAATTCCGGTGAAAAAAATTCACTTGGAATTATTTAGCATAGCAGCTCTTTTTTCGTCTAATTTACCTGGGCTGGAGGATACGAACCAACGACCGTCCGCATGATAGATAGAAACATGTTATTTTACTAAGAAACTCGTTAGACCTCTACACCATCTGATGAAGAGTTATAATATTTGTATATTAAGAAAAGTTTAAAATCGAAATGTCCCTCGAAACAAAATTTTATATATGGAGCACTCCACGCCAAGTGTACCAGCTCAAAATTTTTTTTTCTAAAATTTCGCTCAAATTTGGCAATATGGTAGATCCGATGCGCAAGAACAACAAAAAAAAAATTTTTTTCACCAAGAATTATTTTTTTATAAAAAGAACACTTCAAAATGAATGGGACCAGTAACTTAGATTTATCAATTTACAATTTTAGTGTAAGCTATAAATTTTTGAAAAAACACCCTTTTCATGAAAATGACTAAAAACGCCAACTTCAACACCATGTATTTTAACAACAAATGGTACTAGGACCAAATCCTCCCGGATTGTTGTTCTTGCACACCGGACCTACCATATTGCCAAATTTGAGCGAAATCGGAGCTGATACACTTGCCGTGGAGCGCTTCATATGAAGGCATGCATCTTAAAAAAAATATTTTTTTGTCTGCTTCCTTATAGGCGAGGAGCCGGCAATACTAAAAGAAAGTCGACTTAGGGCGTAAATGTTTGCAGCGCCTAAATTAATCTGCTTTTAGCCACATTAAAGGTTAGGGAAAACATTTTTGATGAGTTGAAGACGAGACGTAGCCTAGATTCCATAAATTTTGCTAAAAAGCAAAATCTTAGATTTAAATGCCTTACTAATTGAGGAGTGGCCGTACCAAAGGGCCTAAGTACCATTTCGAAGCAATAGTAGTGTCATTATATGAAACGGGTGACATTTTGTTAGAAGTTAGTAAAATTGTTTTCTGTTTTCACTAAAAATTTACTTGATAGTGTGAAATTTATGTCATTATCTTAAAAAAATTATAACAGTCAAACAACCGACTATAAAGCACATAAAAAGTATGACATTACTTTTGCCTCGAAATGGTACTTAGGCCCTTTGGTACGGCCACTCCTCAATTATGTATATCTTAAAGAAATTATGAGATAAACATTAAATTTTACAAATACAGAGATAACGTTACATACCCGAACGTTTGCCAGATGTCAAAGCACATAACATTCATCCATGCAAATGCGGCCATTAGACAAAAGTACACAAAAAAACCTATTATTATTTAAAAAAAAAAGGATTATTAATGAAAAACAAGAAATTCACTGCAATTCGAAAGTATTTGTACCAGATGCAAAACAGATGTCATCATTGGAAGTCGGCATTAGTTGTCCAAGAGCTATACTCAAATAGGCTGCGCACAAACTGCTCACTAAGCATATCAATATTTTCCCAGGAAGATTTCTCAGCTTAGGAATTGAAAGGTATACGGCCAGGGTGAGCGCATAAAATAAACAGGAAATCAAAACACCAATGGGGTAAAGTTTGAATCTGATTTTGTCGTTACCAACAACTTTCGTATCGAAGCAGAGAAAAGTGTATAGCTAGCAATGTAATCTTATGTAAAGCAAAACAAACAAATGCCCATTATTGATTTTATTTATACCTTTTGGTCTTCCCACGACGAGTTACGTATTTTTTCTACACAATATTGATTATTAGTGTAATTCCTTTGTGTGGTGATAATATAAAGAGATCCGTCACGATCACTTATAGTGTGCGCCTCATCGGGATAAGAATCCGGATCTAGTCTAAATTTTCGGCAATCCAAACTTCGGAGTATTCCAAAAACTGAAAATATTTGTTGAAATATCAATTATATGCATGTATATCAACTGAATTGCTGCTCATTCTATAATATACTGTGTTAATATAATTTAAACTTATTTCAAGATGTTTGCGAACAATCGAAACAAAAAATTAAGTAAAATTAGCAATGAATTTGACAGTAAGTAAAATGTCTAAAAGTATTGCAGATAATAATAAGGGGATACCTTTAACCTCGCGAACTCGTAAACCATGAAAAACTCGAAAGTTTACGAGCTTGTTTTCAGGAACACACATTTCTTAAAACGTGTAAGCAACGTATCAGCTGTCATATAATTCGATAAATATTCAATTCCAATTCAATTTTCAAAACAAGAAATATTTTTTCAATACATTGATTCCGAATTTGAATTTTGAGAAGATCACATTCTTTTTCTTAAGATTTTTCTGTTAAAAAATTTTTAAATAAATTTGAAAAAGAAAAAATCGGAATTATTATACAATATTTTAATTGTGAGCCAAAGTCTATCTTGTTTAACTGCAAATCTCAAATCAGCCAAAATCGCAGGCAAGAAGCATACTCCTAAAAAGAAAAGTCGACCATTATGCAGGCCGGATAAAGTTACGGCGTGGCTTAATCATCAAAACAAAATGATGGAGCATAACAAAAATATTTTGGACCCCAATACATGTCCAATGTTTCCTTCAAATGCAACTGATGACAACAACCATAATATATTAGATTCGGGGTGGCATAAAAGAAGCAAAAGATCTTCTAACACCAGCAATATTGAAATTGAAGATCATTCCTTCACTAATCGGTTCCAAGTTTTGGACGATTATTCAATTACCTTGCAAAACAATGGTTCGAATGAAACCAGAGCACGCGCAGCTCAAATGGTTGGTCAACATAATGAAGTCAATCGTGGAAATTCGGAAGCTGATATTGGAAGTCTCAATACTACAACATCTATGAAAACTCAAGAGAAAAAGGGTAAGTTTTGCCCTCCAATAATGGTATCAAATGTAGATATGAAGGATTTGGCAAAATATCTGAAATCTATAAATGCGAATTTTAGAATTAAATATAATGCGAAAAAAAGTAAAATTTTGGTTGAAAGTAGAGAGCTTCATCGGGCTTTGCTTGAGAAATTTAGGGAGACTTCAGGTGTAGCTGCGTTCTCTTTTACTCCTAAAGATGAACAAACAAATAATGTTATCTTGAGAGGCTTAAGTGCCAATTATGAAAATGACGAACTAATTAAAGAAATTAACAGTTTTGTTCCTGGAGCGGTGGACAAAGTTGAGAACTTCGTAACCTCAAAATCTTTAAAAGATGGTTTCAAATATGATTTGTTTTTAGTTCGGGTTCTGCCCGGTAAATATTTGAGTGCGGTACTAAAAATCAGATATTTATTCAACACTCATATATTTTGGGAGAAGCCAAAAAGGAACACAGGTCAACCACAGTGCAAGAGATGTCAACAATATGGACACATAGCAAAGAATTGTGCCAGTGAGTACAAATGCGTTAAATGCACCAACAGTCATAAGCCTGGTGAGTGCACTATTTTAAAGCCATTAAGTCATTCTCCCACATGTGTGAACTGCGGAAAGGGTCATCCCGCCAATTATCGTGGCTGTGAAAAATTTCAAATTTACATTCAGCAACGAAAGGAATTTTTAACGAAAGCAAGAGAGGAGAAAGAGAAAAGAACTTTACCCTCTTTCATCTCTGTCAAGAGTCCACCTCCACTTACTGCTTCTCTTGCTAGCCACTTTAGAGTTCAGGGCGATTCTGACCCGGTTCCTTGTAAAAACCTTAATTCAAATAATATAGTGGGTCAATTTTTTGATCTTTCTAAAAGCCTTTTTGGTTTGGATGTTCATGGCCTATTAGGCAAAATTGAAAATTTTTTAAAAAATCTTAACAATTTCAGCTCTGTGCAAGATAAAAGAATGCCATATTTGGAACTGTTAAGTCAATTAATTTTGAGTGACAAATAATGAATTTGAACTTTTTATCATTTAATTTATCTTCATTGATTGAACATAGCAGGAGAATTGAAGTTTTAAAAATCCTCCAGGCAAATAACATCTCTTTAGCTTTTATTCAAGAAACTCATCTTAATGTTCGACATAAAATCTCTCTTGATAAATTTAATTTTTTAAGAAATGATGCACAGTTGCGATAGCTATCAGGGTCGACATAGGTTATAGCATTGTTGATTTGTCAAATCTAAAATTTCCTAGTATCTTTATTTTTTTAAACATAAGACTCAGAGGCGAAAATAAAACTTTTCTCTGTGGCTCTATTTATTTTCCATCAAATTGTAAATCAGACTTATTGCTGGATGAACTCATTAAAATTGAAACTCTGATCTCGCGTTTTGATGGTGCTGTGATTGGTGGTGATCTGAATGCTCGCAGTCAAAGTTGGGGAGATTCTATGCTTAATTCTAATGGTAGAATCATTGAAAATTGGCAAAATATGTTACCATCGTTGTTGGTTGTCACACCTGCTACTCCTACGTTCCCTAGAAGCTCTTCATTTTTAGATCATTTTTGGTCTCTTCTCATTTAATAAATCTTATTGACATTAATTACAGCATTAGGACTTTGTCCACTTTTTCTGATCATTGTCCAGTTTTACTTAATTTAATTTTCGAGGTATGAAATTAAATTTACGACAGTCAAGCTTTGGGAAATCTTTTAAGAACACTAATTGGGAGGCTTTCCGGGAGGACCTAGATAATAATCTTTTGCTTTGTCTACCTAATTCAAGCTGTAATCTCACAAATATTGAGATAGATAATTCAATCATCAACTTTAATAGAATTCTTAATAAAACTCTGGACAGACATGCTGATGTTGTAACTGCTAATAACAAGAAATATGCCAATCTCCCTAAGGATATTTTGAAACATTTTAAAGTAAAACACATCTGGCAAAAGCAATTAAAAAACATTTTCCATAGGAATTTTAACAGATTAAACAATGAGTATAAGGAACTATCTTGCAGAATTTCATTGGTTAAAAAAATTATTAAAGATAGAGTCAGGATATGGCTTAACAAAAAATTTGGTGATAGATTAACTAACATTGTTTCAGGCCCGTTTGCTTTTAGAGAAATTTTTAGAATAATTAGAAGAAAGAAGAACTTATCCATCAATCGTATAATAGTGGATGAAAATTCCATTACCAATGAACATGAGATGGTCTCAGCCTTGGCAAATCATTTCAAGGATTCATTCAAAGAAGTTACTCCCATTTTTGACCCAGATTTAGTCACTGAAGTTCATTCCACTGTTGAAAACATGCATACGTCTATGCCTCAACATATTTTTGTATTTGGACCCGAAAACTCTGCTTTGAATCCTCAGATCGCTGAATTTTTCACTTCAAAAGAAGATATCGATACCTTAGAGCGCTATAGTCCTATCTCCATTTTTCCAATTGTTGGGAAATGCAAAAAGAAGATTTCAAACAGTGGTTATTTAGGATTGGCTGCTATTTTGATATAACGATATATGCAAAATTGTTACCTGTAGTATATTTTAACATAATTTAAGTTTTTTAACCAATTTTATTAACTTCTAACGAAATCCCAGCCAATTTATAGTATGTCATTACTTTTGCCCTTATACAAAATTCCACTACTATTGGAAAAAACGACGTATTTAGTACATTTTTTGAATTTTTTCCACTAAAATGTCGTAAAAAGTCATGAAACGCGTGGAAAACACAAAAAAAAACGAATTTTTTTTTTTTTTTTTTTTTTTGAATGTTTGAATTTTTGGTTCCGACAAACAAGAGTGGAGCCTTGGGTGTAACCAAATTTCTTCACTTAAATGTCGCAAAAAGTCATGAAACGCGAAGAAAACGCGAAAAAACGAAGAATTTTCTTCAAAAATGTGACTTATTTGAATATTCAGTGGAGATAGGACAGTAGCGCTCTTGAAAAAATTACAGTTTGGAGATAGGATTTTTTTTTAATTTTCGAATATTTTGGTGTTTTAGTGGTATTTTGACATCACACAGTTTTCCACACGGTAAAGAAGCCCACAATGTTACCATAACTGAAAAAATCTCAAAATCGCAAAAAGTGGAGATAGGACTATAGCGCTCTAAGGTATCGATATTTTAGATATAATTCAAAGTTTCAAACCTAAAAAATCATGTGGTCCTGATAATATTTCTAACTTCGCACTAAAAAAGATCTCAGACACAGGAGTGAACTTTCTGACAATTATTCTAAATAATTGTTTAAATAATGGATACTTTCCGTTAATTTGGAAAATTGCCAAGATAATACCTTTGGCGAAAAATCCTAAGGATCCAAACATCAATAACTTCCGCCCAATTTCGTTATTATCTAATGTGGGTAAAATTCTTGAAAGAGTTATTATGCTAAAAATTGATTCCCCTGAACAAGTTCCAATTGATTTAATACCGGAGAATCAATTCGGTTTCAAAAGCAAACATTCGACTGTTCACGCACTACTTAAGTTCCATAACGATGTCACGCTGGGTTTACGGAAAAAAAAATGTACTGTCATCTGCTCTTTAGATATTGAAAAAGCTTTTGATAGAGTCTGGAGAGATGGGCTAATTTATAAATCTCTACAGCTGAATCTTCCGCTTTACATTGTTCATATGTTGAACAGTTTCTTGTCTGACCAACTCTAATACTTTTGACTCTAACAGTGGTGTAGCTCAAGGGTCAGTAATGGGTCCTAAATTATTTAATATGTTGTTGCATGGTTTTCCACACAATGTATTTGCTAATGACAATCTCTTATCCACTGCTATTCTCTTTGCTGATGATACTTTGGTTTATGCCAATGATTACTTTCCTTTAAATGCATTGAAAAAAGTGTAGAATCATGTCAATAATATAAACAAATTTTATAAAAGCTGGGGAATTAAAATAAATGTCCAGAAATCAAACTGTATTTGTATTAGAAATGCAAGTGGAAAAGGAAAAGAAGGAGCTATTCAAGAAAGCAGAAATTTAAAACTAATAATTGATGGTACGGTTATTCCATTTAGAAATACTATTAAATATTTGGGAGTTAACTTTAATCAGTTATTCAAGTTCAATCATCATGCTAGACTGAATATGGATAAAGCCAGGAAAGTCATTAATATTCTTTCGTCTTTATTAAACAAGAAAGAAATGATGAAAAGGACGAAATTATTACTTTACAAAACGCTCATTAGACACGTGTTATTATATGCCTTCCCCTGTTGGTTTTCTATCTCCCCTGTGGTGGCTTCTGAAATGGAACGGCTAGAAAGAAAAGTTCTTAGGTGGTGTATAAGTAAAAATTTTGAAACCAGAACAAAAAGATTTTCAAATGCTACATCATATAATGATTCTAATATTACTCCTATCATAAAATATGCTATGTTTCTCATGAAAAGATGCATCTCTTCGCTTATGAACCATGAAAATAAAGTCATAGAAAGCATTTACACCTCTCAACAGCGCATTACTTGGTCTAACTCTCCATATCAATCTCCGGTTCCCAATGAAGCTCCCATTCCCTATTATCTTAAGCCACGTCTGGTCATAACCGCGGGTAATTTACAGAAAAATTGTTGATTCTACTTTTGCTTGGAGTGTTAAACTTACTTTTACAATGTATTCATATTATTAATTTTATATAAATAGCATTAACTTATTGGATTAAATTAAATTTTTCTTTTTAACCACGGATGCGCGATTGGGGTAGCAGGGTCGACTGTGGTTGCAAGATGGTTCAATGATTTGATCTATCTTGTATTCGGAGTTGAATTTTGCTATTTGGTTTCGTGACAGTGGTTATACCAATGTTCCTTATTAAGTGGGTTTTTACATAATTCTTAAGTTTCAAAAGACTTCAATGTGTCTTTGAGAGGGTTGGTGGCGGTGCATTTGGTATATGTGTGCTGGTCGCATGTATTCTATTTGCATCGTCACTTTCCTTCAAATTTATTTTATATTAGTTTTAAGGTTTAAATATAACTTAGCGTTAGAAGAACACCTTTCAATGCTCCATGAGCAAGAGCAAAACTTGTGGCTTTAAATATTGTAATAGTTAGTGCAGGCCATACATTATAGCCGCCGATGTTCTAATTGTTATAAGTTCCTTATGTAATTAAAAAGAAAAAAAAGTCTCAATAAATGAATTGAATTGAATTGAATTGAATTTTCAATACATTTATTTGACAACAATCGCTCTCGTACTTTCTTTCTTAAGTTTTCGAGGCCTGGTAAACTTTTTTTTCATACAAATTTTTGAATTTTGTTTACGAGACTCGAAAGTTTTCGAGGTTTACGTGCTTTTCGAGACTTTTACGAGTTTAAAGGAATCCCTTTAATGATCTTCAACAAAAAAATAAAATTATTATACAGTGGCTCACAGCTCAATTCGTGCAGTAATATTTTTTAACTTTAAAACACTGTATCTTTAAAACTAATATAAATATCATCAAATTTCTGCAAAATGCAATTTTTTACCCTGACACGTACAAGAACAAATTAAAAATTGGCTGCATCTGGTTTCGAATACCACACAGAGAACATATCTATATATAAATAGGCAAACGAAATCGGTTCAGTCCCTGTTTCTATACCTAAATCTCAACCGATTTGCTTGATTTTTTTTTTTGTTGGAAAGGTTGTGAGAAGGAGCAGTGCATAGGACTATATTTTTTTTAAAAGTGGGCAGTGCCACGCCCCTAAATGAAAAAAACGCTCTCGCGGCTAAACCGCTGCATCAATTTCAACGAAATTTAGTATGAAGATGGGGTTAGCACTAAGGAACGAAAATATGAGCATCACGTTTTTCAGTGGGCAGTGCCACGCCCCTAAATGAAAAAAGCGCTCTCGCGGCTAAACCGCTACATCGATTTCAACGAAATTTAGTATGAAGATGGTGTTAGCACTAAGGAACGAAAATATGAGCATCACGTTTTTCAGTGGGCAGTGCCACGCCCCTAAATGGATAAAACGCTCTCATGGCTTAACCGCTGCATCGGTTTCAACGAAATTTGGTATGGAGATAGGATTGGCACTAAGGAACGATAACATGACCATTATGATTTCAGTGGGCAGTGCCACGCCCCTAAATAGAAAAACCGCTCTCACGGCGAAAATACTGCATACGATTTTTATGAAATTTGGTGAAGATATAGAGTTAGCACTATATAGCACGATAGCATGATTGATTTTTATGAATTTTGGTATAGAAAGATATCAAAAACTGTTTGCTCTTTAGTAGGAGTTACACGCCTCTAAGTGGAAAGTACGATATTGCAACTAAGCTGCTGTACCGATGCAGATAACCCGAACCTTAAGGAGGAATATTAAAAGCTTTTTGTGTTTTATCGGACAAGGAAGGGTATAAAAACTTTTTCCTTTATTTTATGGTCAAATCGAAATGGTCGAATTTCGGTCACAAGGCGAACTCTAGTAAAAATAAATTCCCGTTAAATAACGCGGAACACCGGCTTCAAAGGGAAAATAAGCATCTACACGAAATAAGCTGTGAAACTAGAATTTCTCCTGCTCAATCGGTTTTTTCCGCCTCGTTTCGGAATCAAATTTTGTGGATTTTCTTTTACTTATTATGAATAATAGGCATGCCCGTCTAAGCCTGCATTCAAAATTTGATGATTTTTGTATTAATTTAAAAGATACAGTGTTTTAAAGTTAAAAAATATTACTGCACGAAATAAGCTGTGAGCCACTGTGCTAAACGTATGGGATTCTTTACCAAATAATTTAAAATTATTTTCGTTCACTTATCACTCACGGCGTGCTTGAACCAAGTTTAAATAAAAGTTTCTTGCATATGAGTTTTTTGACTGAATTATGTTACGTAATAACTTCACGAATCAAATGATCCCAAAATTAAAAAAATCGAATGGGCCCTTTTTGAAATAAGGAGCCTTAAGCAATAACTATAAAAAGTTAATACAACACAAAATTAAAAATATTTGTAACATTTTGCAAACCATTTTTTCTAAACTAATTTGAGGTCGCTGAACACGAAAAACGCATTTATTTTTTTTTCCTTGGGGTCGTTCCCAAGTTATTCGATAATTTATAATTTCGAGGTTATAGCTTCATATACATCAATATATTTCTGTGACGCCAAGTCCGATCAATTTTATTTTTCCACGCTTACAAAGAGTGATTAACGGCGCTTCTAACAAGTACACCAATAATTATGCTCCAAACAAAATTGACTGAGTTAAAGCAGGAAAAAGCTTGATATTTCAAAAATTTTTTAAATTTTTCACATCAACTTCAAATGAAACACTTTGTTTTTGGCACATATTTTTTTTTAAATAATTATTTTTAGAAATGTTATTTAATGGCGCATATAATTGCAAACATTTTAAGCCTATGTTGAGCAAAATCGAATGAAATTTTCAAAAGATATTAAGGTTTTAGTGCAATAGAGAAATTTCGATTTCTTTCAAAAATTAATATTTTTGATACAATCCGCAATGTTCTTCTACAGAGAATGATTAGAAGTTACTTAAATCATCTTTAAAGTGTTCAATAAGTGTAGGGTGCCCTATTTGGAGGCTGAAAAATTGGATCTGATGACTCAGGCCGAACATTTCGAAAATTCTCACATCTTCCTTATTGCACTAAAGCCTTTATATCTTTTGGAAATTTCATTCGATTTTGCTCAACATAGGCTTAAAATGTTTGTAATTATATGCGCCATTAAATCACATTTCTAAAAATAATTATTTAAAAAAAAATATGTGCCAAAAACAAAGTGTTTCATTTGAAGTTGATGTGAAAAATTTAAAAAATTTTTGAAATAACAAGCTTTTTCCTGCTTTAACTCAGTCAATTTTGTTTGGAGCATAATTATTGGTATACTTGTTAGAAGCGCCGTTAATCACTCTTTGTAAGCGTGGAAAAATAAAATTGATCGGACTTGGCGTCATAGAAATATATTGATGTATATGAAGCTATAACCTCGAAATTATAAATTATCGAATAACTTGGGAACGACCCCAAGGAAAAAAAAAAATAAATGCGTTTTTCGTGTTCAGCGACCTCAAATTCGTTTAGAAAAAATGATTTGCAAAATGTTACAAATATTTTTAATTTTGTGTTGTATTAACTTTTTATAGTTATTGCTTAAGGCTCCTTATTTCAAAAAGGGCCCATTCGATTTTTTTAATTTTGGGATCATTTGATTCGTGAAGTTATTACGTAACATAATTCAGTCAAAAAACTCATATGCAAGAAACTTTTATTTAAACTTGGTTCAAGCACGCCGTGCACTGTGAAATAAATAGTTTTCTTCATAGTGGATTTCCCAGAGCATTAAAAACACGTTAACGTATGATTTCTGTTAGGCTGAATGAAATTGAATCATTAAAAGTGGAATGTTTAGCTTATAATATACTTAAAAAACTTTACCTATTAAAAAGTTGTGATCTTTTGGTAGTTTTACCTGGAAAGTTTTTCGAGGTTTTGGAAACTGAGTTATTTTTTTAAATTGTGATAATACAAGAACGAAGCGTCGCAACAAAAAATACCAGCTTATAGGGAATTGCTTGTTCTACAAACAACAGACATAGAGAATAAAAGAAACACAACAGCACTAGCACAACATGTATTAGACAACCAACATCCTGAGGCATTACACGACGTAAAAATATTAGACAAAGAGAGACGATACAACACCAGATTTACGTTGGAGAGCCTTCGTATCAAACAAACGACGACTTCACTCAACTTCAAAGAAGACAAAGTCAGCAATATTTATTCGTTGGCGATCGGGAAGAGGCAATAGTTTATTTATTTATTTATTTCAATTTTTACAATTTAAATTTCGTGTCAATTTGTGCAATAATTTGTGTCGTTTAAAAAGATTATTTGAAATTCATTTATTTATTACTTAATGTTGTCTTGTCGGTGGAAAATCACTGTTTGATTTTAAATGAAACATTGTAAGTGTTTTACAAAGCTATACTTATTATAGCTGCTAAACTTAATTTTAAAGAAGAGAAATGTAACGTTCGTTCTTTAATTAGTTTTCGTTGTAGTGTTTTATAAATAAAATAAACCCTGAAGAAGCGGGGAACTACCCACGAAACGTTTGTTAAATAAAATAAAATAAATGTTTTAATTTATTCAAACTATCTTGACCATTAAGCCCGAAATTTTTCATTAATAAACAACACTTACCTTTTTTTTTTTTGTACGACTTAAAGTTTAGGAGATATCTTTTGACAACCCTAAATTTTAGAAAAAAACTGTTTTTGCAAAATATTCCAAAATGATATGCTGTAGAAAAATTTTTTTTCCTGTATTTTGCAGGAACTAATGTCACATTGCAAACCATTTTTTCTAAACTGAACACGAAAAATGTAATTTTTTTTTTTCATTTATCCGTTCCCGAGTTATTCGGGCATTTCTATTTTCGAGGTTATAGCTTCAATATATTTGTGTAACGCCAAGTCCGATCGATTTTATTTTACCACGTTTATAAGAGTTCGTGTATTTAATGTTCAGGTCAAGTCGGACAAATTTTGAGAGTAGGGAAGTATGGTGATGGGGCGTTCACCGTTGAAGCAATTACAAAGTTATGAATTTCAGGTTAGAAAAAAATGTATTACCATCACCTTGATTTTCATTCGAATCAAAAGTTTTTATCATGTTGAAAGTATAAAACATGCTGTCGTACAAAAATTTTGGGGCGTTTGGCGAGTCGGGTACTCTGAATATGTCAAAGTTTTGAATAAAAACATTTATAACCACAGAGCCAATTTTTGCAGATTTGGTCAACAAAAATATTCAAAATTAAGTGGTAACATTGTCGGACAATTTTAGGGTGGGTCTATTTATTGTCGGACGCACTGAAGTTAAGGGTCTCGTGCACCCTTTGAATTTATTACCATTGATACCATTTTTTTTTTTTTTTTTTTTTACTTTTTTGTATGTTTAATCATACTGGACCACTTGTCGGACAAAAGTGGTGGGGCTTTTTGAAGTAAAACAAAAAAAAACCTATTAAAAATTCCTCATTGCCGGGAGAGGCAAAAAATTTTCAACGACCTATTCAATTCAAGGTTATAACCGCGTGATTTCTCAAACCACATTTTTTTTTTCTCACTCATTTGCATAAAGGAAGATTCAATTCACATGTTATTTTTAACCTCAATTTAAGGTTAAAACCGCGTGATTTTTCAAACCACATTTTTTTTCTCGTTCGTTTTGCTCGGTTACACGAAGTTTCTGGAAGTTCGCTTTTTACATTTTTCTCAATCCCGTTGTTGCTACAAGGTTTTTTGGACAATAACGTTATGCCGCCAATTTGCCAAGTGCAAATTGCACTTGAACCAATTGTCTGTCAAATTTATTCACCGATTCTCAGACTATTCCGAATTTTGGATAATAAAGCTAAAAAAATCTCTTCCTTCGTCTAATTCATAATAAGTCCTCTCAATAGGGTGATTCCCTTAAGAAAAATTTAACTCAATTTCATTGAGAAAAAATTGTAAAAATAATTTTTTCATATACATAAGTACATCATAGACGTATGTATCTCTTAAAACATCAAGTCATTAACTCAGCTACACTGAGATATTATTGTGAAATTAAATTTAAGTTACATTTTTTTTAGCTGAACTTCTCCGAAGCCGTTGTTGCTTATTTGTTTGCTTATAAATATCCAAAAACAAAATTTTTATGCCGAGTAATTTCTTTAAAAAACATTTGCAAAAATCATTTTCTTCAAGTTACCCCCTGCGGGTAAGGGGTCGGAACATGCCCGAGGTAAGCATGCCTGTCGTAAAAGGAAGGGTGTAGCGTTGGACAGCGTTGCGCCTCGAAAGAAAAACCCACAATGCCCGTAACTGGCACTGACAAGGCGAGTCGATGCCGCCTTAAAATAAGCATCTTGTTGAAATCCTGAAGCGTCTGGCCCAGAGTGGGCGGCTCCCAGGTCAGCGTCTGATCCAGATAGGGCGGCTGAAATTGAAAGTGAATTTGGCCACTATATTTGCAGCGCTTGCCGGATCCAGCTGTAAGCTTATAACTTACTGCGTGGGGCGTTGTTGAGAAGATTATACTAATGAAGCATGGATCGAAAAACGATGGAAAATAACTCTCCAAGTGGTACCCACCAGAGTGTGGTTAATCCACCTGCCTCGGCAGCATGCATATCGGATTTGGAGGTACAAGAAACATGCATAGTTAGGAATGATTCTCCTATAACTGGAACCAATATGGCTCATCAAAGTTTTGGCCCTATGCTTCTCCTAGGAGTTAAAGAAGAATACATACATACATTTTCTTCAATTTATTATTTTTATTTATATCATTATCTTAATCTCATCCAAATCATCTCAATTTCATTCTTATAAATTAAAAAAAAAAAAAAAACATTTTCTCCATTTTATTTACATAAACTTGTAAAAAAATCATTTTTCGACATAATTTTCATATGTATATTTGTAAAAAAAATCATTTATGCAAAAGTTTTTTCTGAATTTCATTCTTATTTAGTTGTACAAAAATCGTTTTTCTCAATTTCATACTTTTGTAAAAATCATTTTTTCAATTTCACTCCGAAAAAATATTGTTCCTCAAAATCATTGAGAAATAGTTTTAGAAATCATAAGAAACTTTGTTAATCAATTTGTTAAGATATTCTATATCATACTCATATCGTTTGCTTAAAGTTTAAAGTAAAAAGTTCAAAAAAATTAATTCATGCCACTGAAGGCTTTTCCATTCATTGTACATTATAAATTTAAAGATTCTAATTTTCTCATATAACTTTTCATATTGCTCAACATGTTCTAATTACCATTTAAATTATCTTTTTTATTTAAAACTCCAAGCTAAAGTTTCTTACATTAATCATACATACATTGTAGTAACAAATCATGTTCATTGAGAAAACTTTTTGAAATCATTTATATATTATCAATTCATTCACCAACTTTTAAAAACATTAATTTCAAACACAAAAAAAAGTAACATAATTAACTTTGAGAAACAATGGAGTTGCATATCCAACAGCGGGAATTTTCTTTTTTTCATTTATTAACTAATTTCCGCTGAACATGCCGAACTCTATTGCAGTTACTGCAAAGCCGGCGGTATGTTTATGCGAACACGCATAATTTCCAAAAGGAGGGATAAATTCCCCGTAGTTGGCAACGCAATTCCATTGCTTAACAAACAATGCTCCACAGTTCATATCTGTCAAAGTTCTTTCTTATTTTGCTTTCTTCCTTCATTTGTTTTTATAAATTAATCTAACAAGCAACACGAGCAGCTGCAGCTGTAGTATTATATGAATGGGTTTTTTTGAAAGTGGAATAAGTCCACTTTTTCATAAACTGAGATATTAAAGGGTTTGCGTACGACTCAATTTAAAAATATTGGCAAGCGTTATTAAACCGGTGTTAAGTATTTACCACTGTAAATTAATCAAATTTTGTTATGCTGTAAAAATTTTTACAAGTGTAGTAGAAAATAGTTGAGTTTTTTGGTCTGAATGGACTTATTCCACTTTCATTTATAATAAATTTAAAAATTTGTTATACTTTTGTATGACTTATTCCATTTTTACTCACAAAATTTTTTGTAAACTAAAACAAAGGAAAATTAAAACTTAGAAAAATTTTACTTTAAAAACTGTTGTTGTTTCTTTTCTTTTCTTTTTACTCAAGTAGGGCTCTGAAAATTAGTTACAACAACAACAAAAACAAAAAGTTCTTGCCGGACCTACTTTCGGAGATATAGCCATCGGAAGATCGAGATATATTTTTTATAAAATTTATTATAAGTTGGGAACCCCTGAAAGGATGTTAATAATATTAGTGGCATACGAAAGATATGTTAATTTGCTACAAAATCCAAGTCGTGGTTTTAGAGGTATTGCAAATTTTGAGAAATTTTGACCATTTTTTTTTTTAAAGCCCTATTTTTCCAAAAACTGTATCATTGATGCATAGTTTTAGTAACATATTCTAAAAGCCCAATTTATTTGCTTTCTATTGACATGTAATTTGTACCTGATTTCCTGCATTATCATATCTTTTTAAAGGAAAACATAAAAGTGCACCAAAGAAATGTTCATGAAATTTAGGAAAATATTACAAGAACAACAATAATACCAACTACAAAAATAACAATAACAGCAATAAAAACAACAATAACGATGTTTTTAGATAGTTTTCGATCAATTCCGATTCCTGTAGAATCTTCCGATGCTTTCCAATAACTTACTTTTTTGTTTTCCTTTAAAAAAATATGATAATGCAGGAAATCAGGTACAAATTACATGTCAATAGAAAGCAAATAAATTGGGCTTTTAGAATATGTTACTAAAACTATGCATCAATGATACAGTTTTTGGAAAAATAGGGCTTTAAAAAAAAAAATGGTCAAAATTTCTCAAAATTTGCAATACCTCTAAAACCACGACTTGGATTAAAATTTTTAGTAAATCAATTTTGTAGCAAATTAACATATCTTTCGTATGCCACTAATATTATTAACATCCTTTCAGGGGTTCCCAACTTATAATAAATTTTATAAAAAATATATCTCGATCTTCCGATGGCTATATCTCCGAAAGTAGGTCCGGCAAGAACTTTTTGTTTTTGTTGTTGTTGTAAAATTTTTCTAAGTTTTAATTTTCCTTTGTTTTAGTTTACAAAAAATTTTGTGAGTAAAAATGGAATAAGTCATACAAAAGTATAACAAATTTTTAAATTTATTATAAATGAAAGTGGAATAAGTCCATTCAGACCAAAAAAACTCAACTATTTTCTATTACACTTGTAAAAATTTTTACAGCATAACAAAATTTGATTAATTTACAGTGGTAAATACTTAACACCGGTTAAATAACGCTTGCCAATATTTTTAAATTGATTTAAAAGCAAAATCTTCTGCATAGCACTTCAAAAAAATCATTTTTGTAAAAATGTTTTTCATGAAAATTTCTTTTGAGTAATTTTTGATGAAATCGTGGTCTAACGAGTCTGTAATTTTCAAAATATAAAGAGGACATATATAGCTAGCTATAACTACCATAAACTCAATTTTCCCGGAATTGGACTTATTCCACTTTCAAATAAACCCATTCATATATATATAACTTTAAAACAAGTGCAAATTGTGAAATATCTACATATTTTAAATACTCAGTAAAGAGTCTGTTTAAACCTCTACAATAAGAGTTTTCCTTTGTCCGGGTTATACTTTCTTTCATCGAAGTTTTACAGGGGCGGAGGTTTTTCAAGGTTTTTTTTGCAGTTTCTCAGTGGAGAATTCTAAAAGGTGTCAAAGGAGTTCATAGGCAGAGCGCTATCAAGCATCAATTAAAGAAGTGTTCCAGCTGCTGCCTCCAAGCTAGGGGTGAAAAAGGTAAACCTTTATTGTGGCGAAATCAAAATTTTGTGACAGTTTTAGTGATAGATTTTATAACAAAAAGAACGTATATTATGTTTTAGTTAGAGTTTTTTCATTTCCTCCTTTGGGTAATGTGTAAGAAAGCTTCGAAAACAGTTCAAAAAGTTATTCTTTTTGTTTTTGTTTTTCAACTTGTACCCTAGTTGCACCTATTTTCTTGTTGAATATATTAGTCTCAACCTGCGCACTGCTGTTCATCTATTTTATTTTAATTTTTTTCAGAATACCTTTAATAATTTTTTTATTTTAATTTATATTCGAATTTTTTGCTTTGTTTTTAACGTCTGTTGTATGTGTATTTAAAAAATTCGAAATTTTGTGGTATTATATGCCTGCTACCGTGCACAAAATATTAATACACAGTACGGAAGTAATCAAAACCGCAATTTTTCCAATAGGGCAGCTTTCAGAAGAAGCGCAGAACAAAGATTGCCGCAGGTTCTGTGAACAAAACACAAGAAAATGGTCGCGCATAGCCATGAATAAGGATTTGTTTTCTATGCTACTCTTAACTTTTGATCCTTTTATAAACTCCTAATGAGAAATACCAAAAAAATATAGATAAATTGTGTGCAGAGGTCCTAAAACTAACTATCCCTCCTACAATAGTTCCACAATCACGGCCAAATATCTTGCCAGAACCTAAGGAAGATTATATTGTATCAGATTCATCGGATGAAATTGACGATAAAACTGATTAGGCAATTTAAAGATGAAGTAAGCTGAAACCGTTTCATAGTTAAATATGTTAACACTAATTACATTACTAATATATTTGTATCGTCCTGCGAGTAGTAATTGAGCATTTGCAAAAAAAGAAACAATTAATGTTGGTTTTTATACTATTTCCAACACAAAAAAATTCTGTTGTTTTATTTCTTTTTTGGTTTTATGTTTAATTTTTTTTAGAGAGCTATTCAACGATACCAATTTATTAAGAAGTTTTCTTACATAAATTATACATGAATTGAAAATATTGAAATAAAATAAAATTAATCTGTATGAACCCCTCCCCCCCCCCCCCCCCCAATGAGCAATTCCTGGTTACGATGGTGATCTATGCCGAATAAGAAAAAGTGTTTCCGACAAAAGTGTCGTATTTTTGCACGTAAAATCCGAATCCGCAATAAAAATTGGGAGTTTTCATATAAAATTTTGAAGTTTCTTCCGTCAACCGCGGAAGGAGACGTGTAGGGGGTCAAAATTGGTATTGTTGAATTTTCCTCTTAAAAATATTGGACAAGAGTTTTTTATTTTTTTTTTATTTAACGTGCAGCAATTAAAACACTTGACCGTTCCGGAATTTTTGGCACACCCTGTGTATCAAAATATTGATAATATGTCGTAATAAGGCTTACGCTCCCCAAAAATATCATAAAATAATTTTGTCCACCTAGCTTGTTCTACGTGAAACACTGTCAATCGGCCTCTTTACACTCATTGAACATTTTGAAAATGCTCTAGACAACATTCAAAAATATTAATTTTTTTAAAAATTGAAAGGCTCTACTGCACTCAAACTTGGAAATGCCCGTCGAACTCTATTTTTTGCCCTTCAAAAGAAAAAACTTGTAATACAGATAGGAATCATAAACATTTTAAAGGATTTTAGAAGTGAGAACTAAAAACAAATTGTTCATTATTACCTTCACCCTTTTCACTATCACAGGGTTATAGCAAACGAGATCAAACTGCGCAAGTGGAGATGGATTGATCATACTCTCCGGAAACCACAATTTCATTTATGTATATAGGTGTGATGTATTCTGTTTTTGTCGATTTGATATTCGAATCAGAATTTGTAACGGTTTAATGTGTGATAGAAAATGACTATCGACTTAAATAAATCCAGCGGCCCAGCCTGACTTGATGAATACTTTACTAACGGCTTAAAACATCAAATTTTTTGTTTATAATAATAATTTTGCTTTTGCTCCGCTTGGGAGTTGGGCGTTTTGTATGTTACGTTAATGCACACGTAATGATTGGGCCACACTTGATTTTCAACTTGGCTGTCAGTTTGTTTATTGTTTGCCATTGTTGCTGTACGACGAATGTTGTTTTCTTCACTTTTCACTTTTTCCTGTCTGTTATCATTTAAGCCGATCTCCTATGCACTAGCCACAAATTGTGCATTTTGACGAAAATTTCCTCAATGCCAGCCAATCCTCAGTGCAAAATTGTTTATTTCTGTGGTCGCGCGGAAAAACCAGGTAACTCCATTTTTTCGGAAAATGAAAAAACCATGAAAAATGGAATGTTTTTTGATTTACAATCATTCTATCAGAGCGAAATTTGAATATTGCATATCATTTCCAAGTTATTAAGAAACAAAAAATTGCGTAAATGATACATTTTGGGAAATTACAAGGTAACTCCATACCGTTTGCGGAAAAACCAGACAACTCTACAAATTTTTTAATTTGATTAGAAAATTTAACAGAAATCCAAATAGAATTTCCGATTTCGATTTCGCTGAAATTTGGTACATGGTTTCGTTTCATGCCTAGTCTTGGAGAAATGGGAAAAAAAAACTTTACGATTTTTTTTTATGGTTTGTGGAGTGCAAAAAATGGAAAAATCCGTAAAATGTGATGAACTCTCCTCAAATAATTGTCAATAACTTGGCCATTTCATAACCGAATTTCATGTTTACACCTGTTTTGGAAAGGTATTGAATCAGGCTATAAAAATTTTTCATAGTTGATAAAAAATTTTAATATAATTAGTACTAAACAAGTATAATATAATTAGTACTAAACTAGTACTAAACTACAAAAAACGTGCCCAGGAACACCTTTTTTACATTTCAAAATATATTTTTTGGAAAGACAAAAAAGTTGGTATGCCTCGAGGATTAGAAGCTATGATTTTTTGAAAATTTAAAAAAATAGTCCGACCACAAAATGGCCCATAACTGAAACATTTCTTAACACATTTTCATGTTTGGACCATTTTTAGAAAGGTATTGAATTACGCTATGCGCCCAAGGTAATTTTTGTATTGGGAAAAAAGTACTAAGTTAACTACTATTTTAGTACTTAGCAACAAAAATCGCTATAGTACCTTTTTTTCGACCTTCCAAAATATTTTCCTGGAATAGAAAACAAAACTACCTTTCACATGAATTTAAAACTAAGATGGTATCTTTAACGGTACAGGAGAAGTGATTTCAGTACATGCAATATTTCGTGTTATGTAAGTTCTTTTGTAATTTACATCATTTTAAATTCCTCGAAGGATTTTGAAAATAAAATACGCCGTGCTGCAATACGATTACGGCCTAAGGGAACAAAACTATGAAATTTCTGGGTCCCTGGTATGGCTTTTACATATAGAAAAGCGTTGGAGAGTTGCGAAGCAGATGCTTCATATTCACCAATTGCACAATAACGATAAATTATGTCGGACTTTTCACTATTTGCCCATTCAAAAAGTGCCTTAGCATCAGTTATTTGCCCTCGGTAAGGTTTCTGCAAACTTGCTCTTGAAGCATTTCGTTTTTTATTTCCATGATATGAATGTGCAATTTCGAAAAGATAACATCTCCAAAACGAGACAAAAGTAATGTCATATAAATTATGAGCCATAATGATCGGTTATTTGATCGATACCATTTTTTCAGCTTAATTCTACATCATCAAGTAAATTTTTCGTGAAAACAGTGATAAATTTTATTCAGCCAATTAATATTATGACATTAATTTTGCATCGTTTAGGAGATGTGACCTTTTCGAAATTGCACATTCATATCATGGAAATAAAAAATGGCTGCTTTGATGAAATACAACTACATTTTCTTCTGTCGCAACATTGCCGATTTCCTCACAATTAAGCTTTCATCATTCGATCGATGATTAACAATGGGGAGCAGAGCGCTTTCGAAGCGCTCTAATGCAGTAGTGAAGCGCATCTCTGTCGTATCGAATAGCGCAGAAATTAACATAGGCAGATCATTGGCTCGAAGCGCTTCGTTGGGTTGAAACATTCTCATATATTGAAAATAGAATATCTTTTTGGAAAAACCAGGTAACTCCATTTTTGCGGAAAAACCAGGTAACTGACCGTGTTTAGCTGTATTTGTGCCTAAACTTGAGTGAAATGTCTTAAAAAATCTTCATTCTAATTCAAAATGGAGTTTCCCCACGTTATTTTACGCCAGAAAACGAATTAAAATGAATAAACATGCTAAATTCATCAAAAAAGTTAAACGCGTTTCTCTCCCGTTTTTGAAAAATGGAGTTACCTGATTTTTCCGCGCGGCCACAGATTTGTTCTTATGCATTTCTCTTCAAATGAAAGGAGCAGCAGGTGCCTTTCTAAGTAGTATATAACACTTCTTAAAAGTTACTCGCATATGATTTTTAATAAGGCTTTCTAGAATTAATTACACCGTTCGACACAAAAAAAAACACATTAGAAAATCCAAAAAATTCTTAAAGTAGACGTTAAAAAAAAATACCCATGTATCGTGGTTTTTCTCCAGCACGTCACATTTTTTTTTTAATCGATTTTTGAAGTTTTTTTTCCACAGTATATGAAAAAACAAAAATACCGCATTCTTGTGTTAAATCGATGAATTTAACTATATGATCCTTACATTTGAGGTGTATCATGTGTTGAGCAAACTTATGCTGGTTATTACGGGGAATATTTTTGTAGAAAATTTTAACCCTGCACAACCTCCACATGTGGGTCATTTTTGGCCTTTTCTTAAAAAGGTACAAAAATGACACCTGAAACAGGGGAATATTGAGTCAGTATGTAATACAGAAATATTTGCTATTCAATTTCACTACCTACTAGTTGCTCAACACTAAAAAAGCAAAATTTTATCCCGAAAGCAAAAAAATCGTTAAAATCAATAAGCAGTTCTAACAATAAATTTTTTCCAAATTTCACCCCACTGTAAAACTCTAAAACTACATTTTGGACAAAACTTGTTCTTACAAGATCATAACGAAATCACACAAGGATAATTTTCCTACAAAACATTAACCTATTATATCCTGTTTTTATGGGTCTTTTTGACCCCTTTTTCTAAAACTGAGCCACAATTGGTTAAAAAAAATTGCAAAAATATCCTACAAAAAATTTCACTAAGAGTTGCCGTAGACGAAAAATTCTTAAAACTTAAGGTAAGCGCGTCAGAGATGTAATTAATATGCAATGTGAAAACTCCTAATTGATTTTAACGATTTTTTTGATTTCGGGCTCAACTTTCTTCCTTTACGTGTTTAGAAACTAGTAGTGAAATTTTATAGCAAATATTCCTGTAGTACATACTGACTAAATATTTTCCTGTTTTGGGTGTAATTTTTGTACCTTTTTAAGAAAAGGGCAAAAATGGCCCACATATGGGAGGTCAAACAGGGTTAACATTTTCTACAAAAATATTTCCCGCAAAATACTGCATAAGTTTGCTGAACACATGATACACCTCAGTTGTAAGGATTATATAGTTAAATTCATCGATTTAACACAAGAATGCGGTATTTTTGGTTTTTACATATACAGTGAATAAAAAAACTTCAAAAATCGATTAAAAAAAAATGTGACGTGCTGGAGAAAAACCACGAAAAACGGGTATTTTTTTTTACGCCTACTATAAGAATTTTTTGGATTTTCTAAGGTGTTTTAAAAAAGGTTCGACAGTGTTATTACTTGGTAAGGCAAATATGAATATGTTGAGCGCATTACTAAGACGTTCGAGTGCAGTGTCATTCATTTCATTAATTTCGACTGTCATGATACTTTTTCGCATTGGATTCGGTATAATTTTTTTTTTTGGTTATTCGTTTTTGATACTTTACCATTTGTAACTGCTCTTTATCACGCGGTGCTCTTGAACAGTCGATAGGTTTGATGAAAATGTGCCGAAAATCTTTCATTTGTATTAGTTTAGTGGTCTGAAAAATGCAAACCCCGAAATCGTAGCTGATCATTCCCGCGATATATCGCAAAAAATACATATCCCATAAAAAATTTAAAAAAAATTAAGAAAAAAAAAAAACGCAACAAACAGATATAATTTTAATGTATTTTGCAATGCTGAATCCGAATCTGGCCTTAGAATTGCTGTATCTCATACAGTTTTTGAAATATCTTAGCCTAAACAAGGAAAAAAGACCGATGCTATGGCTTATTGCTGTGTTTTGGAGCTATATAACAGGACGTATATCCGTAAATTCTGATGAAGAAATGGAAAGCTCTAATCATTCTTCTAAACCTTATTCAAATAATGTTGATATCTATATTTTTCTCGGAGGTATCCTAACCTAAAAAGTTAAAAAAGTGCAAAAAACGTGTTTTCTCACTATTTCAGTCTACGATATTTCGGAGAAAAATTAAGCTATTCACATAACTTAAATGCAGTTTTAAAGAAAAAGATTGGAGCTTTCAGATAATGTATCAAATTCTGCGTTTTAATGTTCTACATTCTAGTTATATAGCTTCAAAATATAGCAAAAACTGTATTTTTTCCTTGTTTAGGCTAAGATATCTCAAAAACCGTAAGAGATACAGCAATTTTAAGGCCAGATTCGGATACATTAAAAATATGTATTTTTATATTTGTTTGTGTTTTGATCTTGGCTTTGATATTGATTTTTGGTTTCGGTCTCAGCCCGAGATTTCACTATGCAAAATTTTGTAACCTTATTTTTTCAATGCAGTTGGGTTTTTGATTCCGTATTTAGAGACCATAGAAGTCTTATGCTGGAATTAGCCAAGAAGTAGTGTTTCGTAATGTTACGTCACGGTTGCTTGTCAACGTAGCATCGATTAGTGAAAACGGTAGGCAACGTTCGAACTGTCACCTTACAACTTAAAAATTACTTGAAAAATTCCAGTTTTTGTAAACAAGCATCCATCGCCCTAATTAATTTAATAAATTTGTTCAAAAAATTCCATTTATAACATCCAAATTTAATTTATTTTATCTAACAACGTAGCGCGACGTTTGAGAATCTAATTTCAACAGGACTCAACGTTGCGTACCGCTACTTTACGATTTCACTAATCGCTTACACGCTTCTGCCATTTGATAGATTTAGACAGATGTCACTTTACGAAACGCTACTTCTTGGCTATTAGTCTGTAGTGATGGGTAACGCAGCGCTGCGGTGGCATTATGCATTGATACCAAGCACGGCGCTGATACACATATTCATAAGGCGCTAACGCCAACTAGCGCCAATAACGCAAACTGCGCCTTAATGCCAATTTGATACAACGCAACTTTGCGCGCAAGGTTGAGCCACCGGTGTAGCGCCCAGTTTTACTTCTTTGAATCTTTTCTTTTCTTATACTATACTACATAAAATTGTATGTTTTTTCTTTATTTGCACTTATTTTTACTGTGGTAAAATTGTTTCTCGAAAACGGCTGCATCGATTTTAATGAAACTCGAAATAATGATAGATATAAGCGTTGTATGAAGAATGAGCTAGGTTTCAACTTTCTAGATACTCATGAAAGGACGTGGCACCACCCTAAATTTTAAGCTTAACCTGGTCATATCTCGCAAACCGTACAAGGTATTAAGATACCAATACCTTGTAACAAACGAAAAGTGAGGGGTATTGAGAAAGTGCCACGCCCACTTTTTAACCATTGAAAAAATCAATATTACGCGAAAACGACTCCAACAATTTTAATGAAAATTTAGGAGATGTTACCCCTGGAAACAAGGATTAAAATGTTATATTTTGTTGAAGTGGAAAAACTCGTTGAAGGGTGCGGCACCGCCCACAAAAATATAATACGCTGGAAAAAGAAAACTGCTAAAGCAATTTCTTTGAATTTAACTGTAGGAAGTCTACTTGCTCTTAGGCACCTACGAACTGAAAGTGGGCGAAATATCGCCGGTGCGCGTGGAACCTCCCATACAAATAAAAACATTAAAAGCTATTTCTCGCAAATGGAGAAACAATTATCTAAAGGATAACGAAAAGGATACGTTGTTCAATAATTGCAACGCCCACTTTCTACCAAAGTATAAATTTTAGATACTCAGGCACAAAAAAAAAAATGGAGTGAACTTTTTATTTCTTAAATCCAGTCTTATAGCCTATTTCCACCGCAGATTTAAAAGGTGATTTAATGCAGTTTCTGGACTTAGCGCTAAATTTGGGATTTGATTTGAGTTAAATCTGAGATTTAAAGTCAAATCTGTGTCTTAACCTTAGCAAGGCTACCGATTATGGCAATTTTTAACTTAGTGACACCCCTGGAACTTTGACAATTGGCATGAACACAAAGCAAATGGAAGATAAACATTTAGGGAAAGTGAAATACAAGTTTAATTTTACTGCTTCTGACAGAAATAAATCTATTTTGGCCGGTGGAAACGGGCAGGATTTAACAATATGATTTACTAATCTAATCAAAGCTAAATCTTCGCTGGAAACAGGCTATTATGTACTTTGTCTTCATCAGCAGAATTTTCAATATACCTGCAGGATTTCGAGTTATTCTTGCTTGATGATGAAGCGCTACTGCAAAATAAAAATCCATTTTATTTTGACTTTTTTTTTACTTCAAATGTGTTTGATGCGATTGAAATGCCATATCAGTTAAAAAATTTAAAAAAATCAAACTTCCTTATTATGTAAAAGGAACATTTTTGAAAAAAATTATTCTAAATTTTCGCAAAATCTTTGAATCATAGAGTGAAATTTTAATGTATATCAGTTAAAAGTTAATCAGGCCTGTTCCGCAATCCGTGTGGTTTCAATTGCTTTTTATCGAGGAAGCTTTTTGATGAAATGGTGAGTATCACAATAAAAAGTTATAGAATCTCTTATTTAAAGTTTTTTTCGAAAATTTTCAATAATTTTTTTCAAAAATGTTTACCTGCCATACCTAAATTGGAGCATCAGTGTTATTTTACTGTCAAAAATTTCTCATGTACATACAATTTGTATGGCGCATACCGAAATTGCCAACGCTCAGCTATTCGAATTTCCAATTTTGACAAAGCGTTATGGAGTGAAGTTAGCTACAGAAAAGTAAAAAAAGAAACAACAATATGATTTTGTCAAACAATTGACTTCAATGCAACGCTCTTTATTTCGGTTTGGCACTTGACTCTTTTGTGTAGCGTTAAATAACGCAACGCCTGACGCTCCAATTTAGGTATGGCAGTTATTTACATAATAACGAAGTCTGATTTATTATCGTTTAACTGATAAACCATTTGTTTCTGTATTTCCTGCAATACCTGCAATTCAATGTAGTAAAGATTGGCGCTACACCGGTAGCGCAACCTTGAGCGCAAAATTGCGTTGTACCAAATTGGTATTAAGGCACTATTGGCGCTGTTGGCATTATTTAAAAAAAACGGTTTTTTTCTAAATTTTAGGTTTGTTGAAGAAATATCTTCTAAACTATAGGTCTTATTTAAAAAAAGTAAAATGGAGCTTATAGTGGAAGTAATTTCCTATAAATAAAATGTTTTTACTTTGAACACGTGACTTACCGTTCATGAGTTATTGTAATTTAAAGCTCAATACATCACTGTGCCTACTCATAAGCGGCATGCACAATTTACTAATTTTTTTCAAATTTTGAATTAGGATATCTCCTGAGTTATAAGTCGTGCGGAAACAAATAAGAGGTCATTTCTATAGAAAATTTCATGAGCTACAATATTGCTACACAATATTTTTCTCTAAATGTAATCGTTAAAGAGATTTTTGTAAAAAACTGATTTTGGACGCCATTTTTCTAATATGGCGGCGCGAGCGAACACGACTCGAGGTAGCACAGTTGAAATTCTGAAAGAGCACATCGAAATCTATAAAATAACTCATTTGCAAAAATCCCGCAAAACATTCCAGGTAACATCATTATATTCTCCCAAATGATAGTACTATTTCTATCAATTGTCGAGCTGAATTTCCTTTGGACTAGTTCCGAATTAATTAGATTGGTAAACATAAGGTGCAGTAGGTCAGGTATACTTTTTCTTAATGGTTTAGATATTCTAAACAAAACCGTGTTTTTAGTTTAGTGCTTGTAAGTGCGAAAAAAGGGGTTTTCGAAAATGTTTGAAGTTATTTCTCTTCAACAGAAGAAACTCCAGCTCTTTTTTGTTTATACTATCAAAAAGAAGTTTTAACTTTTTTTTTAACTGATTTCTGAAAAAACTCAGGAATAATGCTGAAAAACATCTCAAATTTTTCAGCATAATTGCTGATTTCTGAAAAAACTCGAGCCAACTCCGCTATTCTGACACCATATTCGGACTCTGCGACCCCGAAAACATAAAGTTCAGGTGGTCTGATCGTTCGCGCAGGGAATTTTTTTTTGTAGTCCTGTGCACAGGCCAAAAAAAAAAAAGTACCCTGCGCGAAAGATCAGACCACCGGAACTTTATGTTTTCGGGGTCGCTGAACCCGAATATAGTGTCAGATTAGCGAAGTTGGTTCGCGTTTTTCCAGAAACCAGGAAAAATCTCTAATTTTCAGCATTTCGCTATTCTGGCACCATATTTGGATTCAGCGACCCTAAAAACATAAAGTTCAGGTGGTCTGATCTTTCGCGCATGGTACTTTTTTTTTTTTTGTGGGCCTGTGTAATGATTTTGAAAAAAAATTAAATTTTTTTCGAAAAAATTAAAAAAAAGCAAAAATCAACTGCAGATTTCTAAAAGAAAAAAAAAAATTTTAAGAATCATTTTGTTTTTTAATATCATAGTCTATATATTTTTGAAGAAAATAAGATACCATTTAAGAAAATCGATGGAAAAATGTAAAAGTTGTATACAATTCATTGATAACTTACTAAAATGCGCTTTTGCCTATTTTTTTCGTTTTTTTGTAATAAACTGTTCGATAACACAGGTTTACAAAAAAAAAAAAAAATGTCATGGCGCTTTGATCAGACTATGTGTTTCCTAGGGACTTTGACGTCCCGAATCCGAATCCGGAGTCCGTTTTTTTTCCAGAACGTCTGAGAAAAAAGATTTCAAGGTCATATGGAGGTCAACATGGGGTTCATGTGTCGTTTAGTGATAAGTTCGCTAAAATTCTGAAACTAATTTTTAATCGTTGAGTTCTTAGTTCTTAAAAAGAATATGTGAGCAAAAAGAATATCTCGGACCTAGTTTCAGAGATATAGCCATCGGAAGATCAGAACATATATCTTCTGTGAAATCCGCTATAAGTTGGGAACCCCTGAATGGATTTGGAAAGTATTGGTGTCATATGAAAGGTATTTTGTTGTTGTTGTTATTTTTGTTGTTATTGTTGCTGGAGTTGTTGATTTCTTTGTTGTTGTAATTGAAAAATTTCATAAAGTTTTAAAAAAGCTGATATCTTGAAAACTATGAATCCAATAAAAAATATTTTCAAAACATTTTTATAGGTTGTCAAAATACCTTTCATATAACACCAATATTGTACAAGTTCATCCAGGAGTTTCTAACTTATAGCGGTTTTCATAGAAGATATATCCGGATCTTCCGATGGCTATATCTCCAAAACTAGGTCCGAAATAACCTTTTTGATTACATATTCTTTTTAAGGACTAAGAAATCAATGATAAAAAATTGGTTTAAGAATTTTATCACTAAACTGCACATGACCTCCATATGACCTTGAAAAATTTTTCTCAGACGTTCTGGAAAAAAACGCACCAAGGATTCGGATTCAGGACGTCAAAGTCCATAGGAAACACATAGTCCGTCAAAACGCCATAACATTTTTTTTTTTTGTAAACCTGTGTAATTTGAAACTTTTTGTAAAACACATTAGAAAATCCAAAAAATTCTTAAAGTAGCCGTTGAAAAAAATGCCTGTGTCTCGTCCTTTTTCTCCAGCACGTCAGATTTTTTTAATCGATATTTGAAGTTTTTTAATCCACTGTACATGAAAAAAAAAAACAAAAATAACGCAATCTTGTGTTAAATCGATGGATTTAACTACATAATCCTTACATCTGAGGTGTATCATGTGTTCAGTAAACAGTATGCAGGATATTACGAGGAATATTTTTGTAGACAATTTTAACCCTCTAAAGCCCCGACATGTAGGTCAAAATGACCTGTATGTGGGGGGGTCAAAATGACCCACATGCAAGGGTCTTGGAGGGTCAAATTTTTTTACAAAAATATTCCTCGCAATATCTTACATAAGTTTATTGAACACATGATACACCTCAGATGTAAGGATCATATAGTTACATTCATCGACTTAACACAAGAATGCGTTATTTTTGTTTTTTTCATATACAGTGGATTAAAAAACTTCAAAAATCGATTAAAAAAAATCTGACGTGCTGGAGAAAAACGACGAGACACGGGTATTTTTTTTTAATGCCTACTTTAGGAATTTTTTGGATTTTCTCATATGTTTTACAAAAAGTTTCAATTCATCGAACAGTTTATTACAAAAAAAAAAAAAAAAACGAAAATAATAGGCAAAAACGCATTTTAGTAAATTATCAATTGATTGTATACAACTTTTGCATTTTTCCATCGATTTTCTTAAATGGTATCTCATTTTCTTCAAAAATATATAGTCTATGATACAAAAAAACAAAATATTATAAAAAAGTTATTTTTTCTTGTATAAATTTTAAGTTGATTTTGATTTTTTCTTAATTTTTTCGGAAAATAAAAATATTTTTTTAGAAATCAATGTATTTCGCCGAAACCAACAAGCCAACCAAAATGTAATGTGAACATCATTTGTATGTAATTTAATTACCTTTAATATGACATCCAAAACGTTTCAACACAAACATAATAAAATAATGCGATTTTCGGAATCTGCAGCCCATTTCTCACATACCTCCTAAACCATGAGTAATAGGAAAAAAATTTATGAGGCTTTTTCGTAGTAAATCATTGAAGCTAAATATGTAACTGTTGGCTCAGTAAATAACTGCCGTAAGCGAAATAATTGAAAAAAACTTATTTTCGAAACTTTTGACCCTTAAATAACTTTTTTTGGGCATACGATTTTGCAATGTACTTTTCACACGTTATTTTTCATGCATAAGTGAATACAATTCCGGAAAAAAATTCACTTGGAACTATTTTTCAGAATTATCTTTATTTGCTTCGGCTTAAGCAACATGGAAATCGTTCGTTAGCCGATCATTTCCGAAGTTCTATAAGGATTTTGAAATTTTTTTTTGAAAACATGTCGAAATGCGATGTTTACCAGAATTCCATAAAAAAATGTGGTACTCGAAAATTTTATTCAAGTCACCCAAAAGACAGGCGTTAGACTTGTTTCAATTCGTTCAAACTTACACATATATGTAGCTTAGAAATATTTAGGAACCGTGCCTGCTAAGTTTGAGAACTCTAACGATATTTTTGCGACTTCGCCAAAATTATGATATGAGACGCCATATTGCATTCGCCATCTTGAATTTGAAAGTACACATACTTAGTGTTCTACAAGCTCTTTGTGTATTTTGCAAAAATTATAAGCTCATATTTCGGAGTTTGCATTTTTTTGACCATAAAGCTAGTACATACAAATGAAACCCCGGAAGCCGGTTTTTCCACAGTTTCATGGCACCTATCGACTATTCAAGACAACCGTGCACAGAGACAGGCTTAGCAGTATCGACTCAAGAGGTAACGGTGGTGAAGAATGTATTTGTAATATATATAAAGCGGAAGAACAAAGTGAATGAATGCACTGTGTATATAGGGTATAAAAATCATTTCCGAGATCGCAACAACAACAAGCGTGTGGTTTTTTTTTTTTGCTTGCTCGTCTTCTGTATTGAGAGAGAGAGAGAGAACTCAAGTATTGAGATGATACCAGCGTACGCAAGTCACGGTTCTTTTTTCATTTGTAAAACTTAATTGTCAGTTGACACAATAAATAGGAGCCGAATGTCATGGGAATAAAATGCCAAGAAAGTGCAAGTGACAACTTCATTTATTTTAATTCATTATTATGAATGGTACGGATCGCTATTAATTTTTTAAATACATATGGAGTTTCATCAGACTCCAGTGATGTTAGAGGGATTGAAGTTTATCTGAAGAAAGTTAAAAAGATTAAAAGTAAATTTTGGGAATTTTTCAAAATAATTAATGGAACTGACTGCCATTTAGGTATTTGCAAATTATACGAAAAAAAACAAAATAGTTGAGTTTAAAATGAAAAATCGAATACGTCTGGTTTGAAAAGACATATACAATCAGCACATACGAATAGAAGGAGGCTTTAAAACTGTTTCCCCAAAAGCAAAAGAAAAGCATAAGTATAATCTTTTTTCAAATCTGTTGCACAGGTAAACGTAATTTATAAATTAAAATTATTTCATGCCTACTCATTTTTTCTTTTAATTTATCAAAGGATAACTTACAACAAAAGAACTTAACAATAGCTACAGTCGACTGAATTTGTAAAAAATACCTCCCTTATCAATTTTTTTAATGATGAAGATACGCGAGCATATTTTCAGTTCATTTGTCCAGGAATAAAATTTCCTGATCGGTTCAGCCTTCGTCGCCAAATAGATCAACGTTTTAAAGAACTTCATAGTCACCTTAAGGATTTTCTGCAAAATTGTGAATCGAAAAATTTCATTAACAATTGACGGATGGATATCAGTAGCAGGAAAATGTTATAACCATTCATTTCATTTATAATAACTGGACTCTCCAATTTTTGGTTTTGGATTTTCTTCCTCTTAATGGCAAGCACACAGGTAAAGACATTGCCAACATTTTTTATAATTATTTAGAGGAATTCATTTTAAAAAGTAAAGTACAGCGGCATTACAGTCGACAATGCTTCAGCAATATCACTTTGATCATGAAAACCAGCATTTTCGTTGCTTGGCTCATATTTTAAATTTGGGTGTCCAAGATTTACTAGAGAGCTAAATCTAGCATTTCACGGCGATACAACCGATGAAAAAACAGGATATGAAACTAATAATGAAGATGTAGAGACAAAAAACACGGAATGTATACGAGAAATCGATGATTCTACTACAACTTTATCCAAATTAAGATCTATTTTCTCTAAAATAAAAGAAGTGAGCTTTTAAAAAAGAAATTTCATTCAGCATGTGAGACTGCAGGAGTGCAGTCACTGAACCCTATTCCTGATTGTCCTACTAGGTGGAACTCCACCTATGATATGATTGATGTAGCACTTAAAGTTAAAAAAGGAATTAAAACACTATGTGATATTTTACATGACGTAGCCCGTTTTCAAATTAATAAACAAAAATGGCACATTTTAAAAAAAGCTTAGAAATTTCTTCTTAATTTTAAAAATCTTACCATAAAGCTCGGTGGTGAGAAATACGTTTCATTACCTAATGTCGTTGTATCGCTTAATCTTGTACGGGATAAACTTGAAAAATCTGTAATGCGATTAGATTCAAAACGTGATCGATCAAGAGAAGATGAAAAACTTATTGTCGCCTACAAAGCCGCCCGAGACAAAATTTTAATACACTATAGAATGTTTAACTGGGTTTATTGTTTAGTATTTATTTTTGATCCTCGGCAGAAGCTTGAAACGTTTAACATAACTAGTTGGGGAAGAGATATGAAACAAAAGAAACGAAAAATTCGAAGAAATTCATCTTGAGTATTTCAGTCAAAACCAACAACCTAGTTCACCAGCAAAAAGGATCCAAGATCTCCAGAATGATGAGGATGTTATAGACTTCAACACTTTATATGCAACATTTTTCTCGAACACAGGAATTTAAAACCCCAAAGGAGAGCTGCATGAATATTTTGGCCAAGCAAGAGCAACTGAATTGGTGGACAAAGCATCAATAACAATTTCCCGTTTTATCTAAAATGCTCGCGATTTCTTTTCAATTCCTGCAACTTCAGCGCCCTCAAAAGGGCTTTTTTCACGTGCGTCACTTGTCATACGTAAACATCGGAAAAAATTGAACAATGATTCTGCTCGTTGGCTTCTTTGCATCAACTCACATTCGTCAATTCGAATAAAATAAAAAATTAAAATGCATTAAATTTTCATGCTCTGGAAAAACTGATATATTGCTCCATTCTCTCTCTATATCTTTTATTTGGTTCTTTATTGAGACAGGTTTAGATAGATTTCATTTCTTTTTTCAGTAACTTTTTGAACTGACACTGAACTGGCCTCGACAATTTTTGCGCCATATTTTTTCGATACTTTTCGTTACATCTCATTATATCTCACAAAACATAGATGTTATTGTTGGATATAGCAACATCTATAGTTTATATATGTACTTTGTGTTTAAACACTTGTTATAATAATATTGAGTATTCATGAAAATTGTATTATGTCAATTGTAAAATACTTAAAATATTTTTTAGTCTCAAATAAAAACTTCGTACAATTTAACAGGTTATGGGCGCCACATTTTAAAATTTAAAAAAAAAAAAAAAAAGTTTTAATTTTTTTTCACAACGCGCATTAATAAAAAGAAAATTCTAAAATGGAAAAAGCTTCAATCGACAAACTTAATGGAAGCAATTACCAAACATGGAAATTCCGAATGGAAATGCTGCTTTCCCATGCCGAAGTTTGGTATGTTGTAGATGGGGAAATACCAAATCCTGAGACAACGACTTTCAAGACGGATAACCGTAAGGCAATGGCTACAATTTCATTAGCAGTAGATGACGAACAATTGGTTCATATCCGTACGAAAAAATATGCCAAGGAAATGTGGTTGGTGCTTGCCGAGATCTATGAGCGTAAGAGCTTATCATCAAAAATGTATCTGCTCCGAAAAATGTACAGCCTACATTTCCACGAAGGTGCCGACATGCGAGAACATATTGCTAAAATGTTGCAGATGCGAAACGAGCTACAAGGTCGCGGTGAAGAGTTCAAAGACAGCCATATCGTTGCCATGCTCTTATGCAGTTTACCTGAAGACTACGGCAGTATGGTTACAGCTTTAGAAGGACGATCCGAAGACGACTTAAGTATTGAGTACGTCACAGGAAAATTATTGGACGAAGCAGAGCGAAGAAGAGAATCATGCACAGGATTAAATGACGTGCAAGTATTGAAATCGGTGCAGAAATATGAAAAAGGGAAAGGAGTCATATGTTTCTGGTGTAAGAAACATGGTCACTTCAAAAAGGACTGCCCAGCGAGGAAGAAATCATTGGCGGAAATTGCTGGAACCGCGGGAGAGCTATGTTTGCAAGGCGGAGCAACAGAAGTTGTGGTGGACAAATGGATAATCGATTCAGGTGCGTCTTGTCATATGACAAGTAATCGATCACTGTTTATTTCCATAGACACAAAGGCAACAAGTTCGATTTTTATCGCGGATGGGAGCTGTTTGACGGCCGAAGGAATGGGAGATGTTCTTTTAGAATGCTGGGATGGAAGCAGAAAGATAAACCTTCGACTTCAAAAGGTATTATATGTACCCGGACTAAATGGAAACTTATTTGCAGTTAAACGAGCAACTGAACAAGGATTCGTTGTATCCTTCGATGGCAAGAACTGCTATATTTCAAAGGGCGAAAAGTGTTTCATGGTTGGGAAAATGGGAGCAAGTTTATATGAGATCGAGGTGCTGGAAGAATCCAGAGTTGCTAATATGGAAACGAAAAGCTGTATTCATCGTTGGCACAGGCGATTGGGACACAGAAACTTCAAAGATATTGAAAAAATAGAGTCACAAAATATAGTGGATGGCCTGAAATTTACAAAATGCGATGAAGATTATAAGTGCCGCACATGTATAGTTTCAAAATCCGTTCGCATTCCGTTTCCGAAGGAAAGCCAAACAAAAACGCTAAATCCTTTTGACCTGATCCACTCCGATATATGTGGACCACTTGAAGTTAAAACTCCGAGAGGTAAACGTTATTTTTTAACCTTTATTGATGATTTTTCCAGATACACTTTTACTTACCTCCTGAATCACAAAAGTGAGGTGGCTACAAAGTTTAAGGAGTTCGTAGCAGAGGTGCACAATATATACGGAAGAAAGCCTAAGGTACTCAGATCGGACAACGGTGGAGAATATGTGAGTGGGGAACTTCAAGAATTTTTACGTAAAGAAGGTATTAAGACTCAAACAACAGTTCCTTACTCACCTCAACAAAACGGTGTTGCGGAGCGCAAGAACAGAACACTGATGGAAATGGTTCGAGCTATGCTGGAAGATGCTAAACTTGGTAAACAATACTGGGGTGAGTGCATTATGACTGCAACATATTTGCAGAATCGCATTAGTACTCATATATATAACAAGACACCATACGAGGTTTTAAATAATCGCAAGCCAAATTTAGATAACATAAGAGTATTCGGTTGTCAGGCATTTGCTATGATCCCAAATGTCAAACGGAAGAAGCTTGATAATGTTTCGAAGGAAGGAATATTTGTCGGATATAGCTTGGAGTCAAAAGGTTACCGAATTTTATTTCCAGAGACGAATACTATCATTGTAAGCAGAGATGTGAAATTTGACGAAGAAACAAAGGGTCCTTACATTAAGGAAAGTAAAATCAACAAAAGGGTTACGATATCATTGGAAAAAGAAAAATCAAGTGAAGATTCAGAGTGTATTGATATTGAAGAAGTTTCTGAAGAGTTGGATCAGTACGAATCCGCGGACTCTTCCGAAGAACAAGAGCAAGCTAGTGTTCGGAAATCTAGCGAAGAACATAGTGAAGAATGTAGTGAAGTTGAAAATCAAGTCTCGGCAGAAGAACGTGAAGTTCATAATGAAGTAACTTTGAGGCGTTCTAGTCGTGAAAGGAAAGTACCATCAAAATTTACTCATTCTGCTTATATAGCTGAGCCCAGATCTTGGAAAGAAATGCTTAATCTTGAGGAGGAGGAGCGTAAGAAGTGGAATATTGCAACTGATAAAGAAATAAAGTCAATTATGGACAATAAAACGTGGGATCTCGTAAAATTGCCTTTAAATAAGAAACCAATTGGATCAAAGTGGATTTTTAAAATTAAAAAGACAGCTGACGATAAATTGGAGTATAAAGCACGACTTGTTGCAAAAGGGTATACACAGAAGTTTGGCGAGGATTACGACGACACATATGCACCAGTTGGTAAATATATTACTGTCAGAATTTTGTTAAGTATTTCAGCCAAAAAGAACTTGCAAATTTATCATTTTGATGTGAAAACTGCATATTTAAACGGCAACTTAGATGAGGAAATTTATATGGTTCAACCGGAGGGATATGCAATTAAGGGACAAGAAGATTATGTGTGCCGATTGCGAAAATCTCTGTACGGCCTTAAGCAAGCAGGAAGAGCTTGGAACAAGAAGCTGGATAGCGTTTTGCAAGCAATGAATTTTAAGAAAAACCCAGCCGATAACTGTCTTTATACCAAAGAAGGAAAAGACAGCGAGCTTATTTATTTATTAATATACGTAGATGATATTTTAGTCTGCGCACGTCATTTAAATGAAATTAATGATATTTTCCAAAATTTAGCTTATAACTTTGAGATGAAAAATTTAGGGATTGTTTCGCTATTTTTGGGAATGCAAGTGATAAGAGATAATAACGGAAATATATTTTTATCACAGCAAAGAAAAATCGCTGATCTTGTAAGCTCAGTTCATCTTGAAGAATCCAAATTTTCTAGCATTCCGATGAACGTTGACTATCCTACATTATTAACTGAGAATAACAAGATTATGGATAACAATTTATTTCGAAGTACTATTGGAACCTTACTTCATATTTCGATGACCACCAGACCAGATATTTCTGCTGCAGTTGGATATTTATGTCGCAGAGTAAGTGATCCTAGGCAATGTGACTGGGAAGCTGTGAAAAAGGTGATTAAATATCTCAACTTTACCCAAAATAGAATGCTCAAATTTATGTCAAATTCTGATTTATCAATCAAATGTTTTGTGGATGCTGATTGGGGAGGAGACCACTCAGATCGAAAATCAACGAGTGGATTTCTATTTATGATGGGTGACAGCTTAGTTTCATGGAACACACGAAAGCAGACAACTGTTGCTTTATCTTCGACTGAAGCGGAGTTCGTTGCAGCCTCTCAAGCAGCACAAGAATTACTATGGGTCAAACAATTACTAATTCATATTAATTTTAAGTTTCAGAAGCCTATCGTTATGTATGAAGACAACCAGAGTTGTATTCGCATTGCTTTGTCTGAGAAATTTAGCGCCAGAACAAAACATATCGATGTACGCTACAAATTTATAAAAAGACCTAATAACAATGGATGAAGTAGATATGCAGTACTGTCCCTCAACCGAGATGCTTGCTGATGTACTTACAAAGCCTTTACCTAGACCAAAATTTGAGTTCATTATCTTCAAATTTATGACGGAATAGCTGTTGAGGAGGTGTGTTGGATATAGCAACATCTATAGTTTATATATGTACTTTGTGTTTAAACACTTGTTATAATAATATTGAGTATTCATGAAAATTGTATTATGTCAATTGTAAAATACTTAAAACATTTTTTAGTCTCAAATAAAAACTTCGTACAATTTAACAGTTATTTTGATAAAATTTGCTAGGTAGGTGAAGAACCAAAAAATCATATCGATAGGAGATTCCTGAAGGTCACCCGAGGGGTTAATATTCAAAACAAAGAATATCTAGAAATAAAAGAGGAAAAAAATATAAGGCGTAAAAAAATGTAGGCGTGGAGCCGGCAATACCAAACGTGCCGTCATCGCGGATTCTGAAATTTTCAATGAAAAATGGTAGTTTACACTTAGACGAATAAGGGCCAGTTTTTCAGTGCAAGTTTAAACTTCGTTTAAACGACGTTTTATTAAACGCGTTTAAATTGTTAAACTCTTTTAAATATGAAATGACTTTTTCAGTGTGAGTTTACAAAAATATACAATAATAAGATGGTCAGCTCGTTACTTGATTTTCGGAAGAACAGGGCCATTCGGAAAAATGTCACGCAAAGCGACAAGACGATAAGTGTATTGCTGGATTTTTTTTTTTTTTGGAATTCTTAATATTTTTATTGTGTTTATTATGAAACTTCAAAAAATTTTAACGCAGCAACAATTTATTACGTTTTCTGCGACATTATTTGCAGCTGGCCCTCATTTCGCGAAAAGACGAGTAGCTTACTCGTTGAAGTTTGCCCATCTTGTTATTTATATATTTTTGGAGTTTAACTGAAACTCGTTACTTTGATTTTTAGTAGGCATTACTGAAAAATGACAAGCTGTTGACTTATAAATATTGAAATTTTTTGACAACTCGCAGCGAGAAATTTAAATTTTAGAAAAGTTTCCTAAAATCAGCAACAATAAAGCAGCGGGTGGCTACAAGAAAATTTCGATTGCGCGTATTCCTGCGAAAAGTTATTTTTCAGGCTTTCAATTATTGGGGTTGGCCACCACAACAGTTGGCCTACATTTACTATATCACCGCTGAAGAAGCTGATTTAATGAAAAATGTACCCGGTTGGGACGTGGGTGCCTAGTAAAGGGAGCCAGTATCAAAGCTTTGCCCAAGGGCACCTTGGTTGCTCCAATGTTTAAGAAATTTCATGGTCATACTGATTGAAAATCATATGCAGAACGTGATCACATAAAATAGTGGTCAAAAGTGAAGTTTGTGAATTACTTATTTTCAAAATAAAATAAAAGACGAAGAATAAACTTCAGAACTGAAATAAATTCTTCTTTTCCAAATTGTGGATTTTTTTATTCATTTATTTATTTGTTTTTTTCTGTTTTATTTTTTATAAAATATGTCAATTTTGATTTATTTATCAACAGTTGTCAAAACAAAATTATAGGTTAAACGGAATTTAAATGGCCAATATTGTTCAGTAAAACTTAGTTTAAACTACGTTTAACATTAACTGAAAAACTCATTCCTGAGTTTAAACTTAGTTTAATCCAGAAAATGAGTTTAACTTGCACTGAAAAACTGGCCCTAAGAAAAGCTTGGTCGGCGTCATTGTAGTTTGCCGAAAATATTTTTAAATGATTTTTGAATTATTAAATTTTTTACCGTCATCGTGGATTTTGATCAATCTTATATTAGTCGATACTTAATTTCATAGCCATTCAGAAAAAATCCTGCCGACCAAAATTTTTTTGCCGAAAATGACCGGCAGACCTATTTTAATGGTGCGACAGTGGGAACAATTCCTCTATTATCTCGGAAATTTGTTATTTTTTTTTTTTTAATTTACGTGTCTTAATGTCAAATTTAAAAATATCTTAGTATGCGGGCTTAGAAACAGCCCGATGTATTACGTTTATAATGCAGAGAAGAAAGCGTGGCAGGCATAGAAAAAAAATATAAGTGAAAAGTGTCGTTATCCTATATAGTTTTCGACGAGGCAGCATTATACAGATATAATACATAAAAATGTTTTATTTATATTTTATGAACCAACTGGATGTGGATGACAATTAAACGAAGGCAGTAATCTTGAAGCGTCGTGGCCCATCAGCATCATTAAAAGTTAAAAAATTTTGAGCAAACAACAAAATGAGGAGGATAAGAGGAAGGAATCTATGTATAATTTTCATATAAATGATTTGGATGATTATTAATAAATAAACCTGAGTTGAACATTAACTTCTGTATTAACTTTTATTTATTGAACTATTAATCACACGTTCCTGTCTGTCTTAGTCTAGTTTTTGCTCAGAGATTGAATTTACTATTCTTAGTGTCTGAGTAAAATTTGGTTGGATTATCTTAAAAAACGCATTTTGTAACTTTTGGCTTTCTGGGTGGTACGACGCCCTTTCGTCCAAATTCACATAGTTTTTGTCCAGAGCTTTCACATACTGTCCCTGGTATTTACATCTACATATTTTGCTCCAAAAATTAAGCTTTCAGTGTGGGTGGTGGGCGTGTCCGTCCACTGATTTCGGTCTTTTTCAATCCCACGAGCTTAATTTTACAACGAATTCAATGTACAAAATTAATTTTTTTGTGAAAAATAATTCCACAGACAGGCAACCACCCAGCCAGATGGACAGTCAGACAGAGAGAAGAACATGGCTATATCGAATCAGGAGGCATCGCTGATCAATATTATATACTCATTTATATACCTGCCACGACTTCTTCTCTGCATTACAAACAGAAAGGCAAAGTGAATATGCCCTGGGTATGAAAACTGGTATGCACGATACTTCCGGTAGTTTTTAAGCTCGCATACCAAGATATTTTTAAATTTTACATTAAAACACTAAAATTTAAAAAAAAAAACAAATTTCAGTGAGAGAAATTGTTACCACTGTAGCACCATTAAAATAGGTCTGCCGGTCATTTTCGGCAAAAAAATTTGGTCGGTCGGATTTCTGAATGGTTATGAAATTTAACATTGATTAATATATTGTAAGATTGATCAAAATCCGCGATGACGGTAAAACATTCCGAAAATTTAATGATTCAAAAATCATTTAAAAATATTTTCGGCAAACGACAACCACGCTGACAAAGCTTTTCTTATTCGTCTAAGTGTAAACTACCATTTTTCATTAAAAATTTCAGAATCCGCAATGACGGCACTTTTAGTATTGACGGCTCCCGGACTAATATAAAAATTTTCTAATTTTTTGTTTTTTGGAACAGATGATGATTAATATTATTAGCTACTCAGAAACACTGAACAGTAAGCTCCAACCATCAATGTATTTTCATTGTTGGTAGCTAATAATGTTAATCATCATCTGTTCCAAAAAACAAAAAAAATAGAAAACCTCAGAGAGCCAACTGATACACATACGAATGCGCTTGCTACTTCGTTTTGTCTCGGCAAAAAACCTTGCAAACGAAGCGCTATGCAAAAATAGTATAATATCGATGGCTCACGACGGCAGGGCAATGCATATAAGGGGAAAAAACAAAGAAATTGGAATTTTTGCATGTGCTGTGTTTTTCTTGTAGCTGTGATTCTCGTTTAATCTATGCTAAAAGTTAAATAAAGTATGCTTGCAAAATTCTATAAGATGTCGGCAAAGCGTCTGATGAGGAATTGACTTATTATAGTCAATTTTGACCTGTGGTGGGTCCCGAAACTAGTAACGCAAACCAGCCTTCCGATACATTTTTTTGCTTTTTTTATTTATGTGTATTTTTGACTTGTTTTTTGTGTTTTTATTGCTGTTTTACTCAAAAACACTGAACAGTAAGCTCCAACCATCAATGTATTTTCATTGTTGGTAGCTAATAATAAATATTTTCATTCAGTATGAATCGAGCAGTCGACTGAGAAAGTCGTTTTGCGTCACACATCCGTAGAATTCATAAAAAAAAATTTAAGAATTGCGATTTGGATTTAATTTTTTAAAATCTTGGCGTTATAGAAAACTCAAATTCTGTGCTGAAAATTACCTTAGATATTACCCTCTGCTACTCAACTGCAAAATCCTTTTTTTTTTAAATAATATTATAGAACTATTATTAATATTGACGAACTTGGTAGGAAGGGGTTTTCAACACAATTTTTGAAACCTATATTATGAAATCACTTGCATTTATTTTTTGAGCTAATTTTAGATGGTCTAACTAAACATCATGTTCTACGTCGAGGGCAATTTGGCCATTTTAATACGCTAATATAACACGTAAAATTATCTCATTAGCTAGCCGAAGCCTCAGAATTTTCATTGGGGTAATTACAAGGTATTATTTTATATGCAGGCATACCTCAAGATTGGTGTTTACTGACGTAATAGATCTTTGTAAAAGTTCTTAAGATCCTGACGTCGAAGAGTTCATTTTTCATTTTCCATGTGAATACCTAGCGCTGGCAAACCGACGTTATACAGTGTTCGAAAGTCACTTCTTCTACTCTCTTGAAGATTTTGCTCAAAAGAGTCCCAAATCCATTTTGGATATTATAAAAATTTCGAAATAGTTCTAATAGGTTGACAATGAAATATTAAACTAGGTATACAAGATGATGATGACACCGGACATCTCCAGTGCAAGTCTAACCTAATCTTAATATGTTGCTAAAACTATGAGCCAATTTTTGACAGAAATAACGATTTGAAAAAATCTACCAATTTTGAGAACCGGACCGGTAAAAGACTTCTTTCGACCCCAATAACTTTAAAAATATTTGAAGGGCTTCTGCACTTTTAGCTATTTAAAAAATAAAAATTATAAACGGTGTTCACGAAGTAGGGCAACTAGTGTGGCAAAAGGGTAATAGGGCAAATCCGCTCTAAACAACAACAAAATACATTTAAGAAATTTAGCTACAAGATAGCTATTTTGCTACACAAAACAATTAAGTAAATTTGAATAGCTTTTCTACTACAGTAAAATGTGTGAGAATTATGTTGACTTTTGTGTTTAAATAAAATTAACTTTTTTTTTGCAAATTAAAATAAAATGGACCAGCAAAAGGAAAAGCGTAAAGCTGAAAAGCCACTAAAATTCTGTTGGACAGCTATTGGACATTTTTCATTCTTCCGTGGTACGTATTTCATAAATTTTGATTCATTAATTTTGACACAGAATACACACATGTTTTTCCGTGTACAAGCAAACTGCTTTTTTTATAAATTATTATTTGACAACAAAATAAAATTATTCGTTTATGTTTTTATTTTTTCTCTCTTTGCACATCTACAAGCTTATGTTTATGCAGTGGTGCCGACCTCTGCTCATCACTATTTTTGTAACTTTTGCCACGCCCTTTGGCCGAGTTCGTCTAGTTTTGTTCAGAGCTTGAGCTTAGTTTCCCTTGTATTTATATGTATTTTGGTTGCATTGTCGTTAGAAATACTCATAAAATTACATTTTGAATATATTTTTTGTATGGGCGGTAGACGTCTCCGATGACCGATTTTGCTCATTTTCAATCCCATGAGCTAACTTTACCAAGCAACTTTCTTAAATTTGATCGAATTATCTTGTTTAATTTTCCCGTGAAAAATATTTCCACACACAGCCAGCCAGACAGACGGACATGGTCATATCGACTCAGGAAGTGACGCTGAACAAGAATATATAAACTTTTTCATACCAGTCACGCCTCCTTCTTCGCGATACAAACAGAAGGACAAAGTGAATATACCCTGGGTGTAGGGTATACAAAAACAAAACGAAGGCTTTATTGACTCCACTTATTCATCGGACGAAATTTGTCGTACGATCCAATTGTGTTTAAAGTATTAAACGTGTACTAAGTTGCACGCGCTTCACTCTTTTTACTTCTTTCATTATTTTAATTTAACTTCATTCACACACTTTGAACGGTTCCATATGGAAACATTGATCATTAATGGGTTAGTGCCACGACGACTTAATGAGTGAAACCAAATTGAACGACGGTGCGTATGTATTTACATAATACATGCAAGCAAACGAATATTGGTACAATATTGAATAAAAGCAAGTTGTTTATATAAAGTTCACTCGTGTTTATGTGAGAAATGTGAAAAATCAAATCTATTGTTAGGAGTGTTTAAATATTTAAGTGAATCTTTGAGTAAACAAACCAATGGTTATAAATAAAAATTTCGAGCTAGTGTTTAAGGGGAAATAACAATATGACAATTGGAAACTTACACGAAAATAATCGTTACTTATTTTATGTAATTTAAAATGCGATACCATATTCATACTAATTTTGAAAGTCAAAAGATGTCAAATTTGAATTTTAAATGGTTACTGTCGTCATTGAAATAAATAAATAAATAATAAATAGCAGTACTGAAGTGTTCAAAATTCCTGAACTGCACCAATTAAAATTGAATTCAGACCAAGTTTAAATACTCTTCAGATTCGAATATTAAACTTTTTTAATTATTAGAGGCTTGTAACGGTACCATATATACTTATCAACTGGACAAAACTTAATGTCATCAATTTGGATCTAATGCGACTAACCTGTCCTTGGATCACAATAATTAATACTAAACATTAATAAAAAAACTAGTAAGGGTGTTACCTTTGGCCTGGCCGAACATTAAATACCCCACCTTGTAGTATTTTGAAAATTTTGATTATATGGGAAGTGCCACTCCCCTCTTGTCCGAGTTCACCCTGTTTTTACTCAGGTTTTGCATTTATAGTCCTTAGTGTCTGAGTGAAATTTAGTTGTTTTACCTCAAAAAACGTTTTTAGTATAGAGTTTTCAAGCTTTTTCTTATATGGAAGATGGCACGCCCTTTTGTCCGAGTTCGCCAAGTTTTTCGACAGAGCTTGCTCTTACTGTTCTAAGTGTTTAAGTAAAATTTGGTTGGATTATCTAAAATAACGCTTTCAGAATAGCATTTTGAAACTTTTGCTTGTATGGGAGGTGCCACGCCCTCTAGTCCGAATTTGCCTAGTTTATGCTCAGAGTATTTTTACACTATCCCTAGTAATTATGTGTAATTAGCTTGCGTTATCGCAAATAATCTTCTCAATATTGCGTTTTGAACATATTCTTTGTATGGGCGGTAAGCGTGTCCGTTGACCGATTTCGCTCATTTCCAATTGTTCGAGCTAACTTTGACAACGGAGGCAGAGTACCAAATTTCATTGCGCAGTTTTCCCAAAAAATTTATTTCTACGCACAGGCAGCCAGACTGATGGACATGGCTATATCGACTAAGGAGGTGACGCTGATCAAGAATATATATACTTTTCTATAGCTGCCACGCCTCCTTTCCTGCGATACAAACGTTCGTCCTGATTTTTACATATTGATACAAACGCAATATAAAGGTAACGTTTTGTTCTAAGCACAAAAACTTTATTTGCTTTGTTTTGGTTTTGACTTGCGATCGTGATAGTGTACCGAACCCGAAACAAATGCAAAAAATTGGGGAAATCGAAAAACCCACTTTTTAACCATTGAAATTTTTGATTTTCATCAAAATCAAAATTTTCAATAGTTAAAAAGTGGGCGCGGCACTTTTTGACTTCGCCCAATTATAAGGCATTGATAGTCAGTAGTTCTGTACCAATTATCATCAAAATATCTTATATGGTTCAAAAGATATGACCAAATCAAATTAAAAGTTCACGGCGGTGCCACGGCTCTTCATAAGTATATACTAAGTCAAAGTCTATCTCATTCTTTAGTATATGCTAATGCGCTTTATTAAGATCGCTATAGCCGTTCTTGAGAAAAACATGGCAACAATTTTTATATACACAATTTTAGACCCTATTTAAAGTGAAGATATCTCAGAAACCATAGAAGTTATAGCAATTCTTGGTTTTTTTTTTTTTTTTTTTTTTTTTTAGAATTGCCAAATACATATAAAATGACTATTTGAATTTTTGTTTGTTGGGAAAAAAATCCAATTTTTTTTATGAAAACACAATTTTCTTAAATATTGTTTAAAAAATTATATAATATCAACCGCGCTCTAAAACTCACTGCCACAAAGATTTTTTCTTTTAGAAAGTGTCCTATTCTTGGATGAAAGTAAGATTAATATATTTGGATCAGACAGCAGACCATACATATGGAAAAAACCAAATGAATCACCTTGTTCGCAAAACTTTAAACCATATGTAAAACATGATGGTGGTTCACTAATGGTTTGGGGCTCTTTTTCAGCAGCTGGGCCTAGAACACTCCATTTCGTTGATAGTAGTAAAGATCATAAGATTTATTTGAACATCTTAAGATTAAATTTACTGCAATGTAAGGATATACAATATAACTGCCCCAATGTATTCGTAATACTGGGGAAGGGTCAAGATATAAATGATATTGAAATCTTGTGCAATTATCTGGACGTAAAATTTCGTCAGCACAATATTTCTTTGAAAACTGAACTAAAAATGGTATTCATGGAAGAATGGGAAAAAATGTATCCGAGCTATTGCGAAAAGCTAATCCAAAGTATGGCAAAAGGACTAAATTTGATAGTTAAAATCAAAATAATGCACACTAAGTAAATACCGAACTCATGTAAGAATTATCATTTTGTTAAGGTGTACGAGTTTGGATTTGGTGCCGAATATGCATGATTTCTGTTACTTTCTATTTATTTTCAAAAATAACGGAAAATTTCGAGTTTGGTTTTTTGTTAAAATTGATGAATTAAATATGCTATTTAAAAATGTACTACAAGTTTCTTTAATTACACTAGTCTACAAATGATTAAAAAAAATTTCCCCAGTGAATGCCATTATTCATTTTATATGTAAAATGGGCTGCTGATTCCGAAAACCACATTATTTTTTTTTTATTTCGTGTCGTTTTCGAGATATCGGTCATTTTCAGTTTTCGAACCAAAAAAAAGATAGTTCCATTTAAAAACAAATATCTCAAGAACCAATGTTTGTATTCAAACGTATTATATATATGTCATATTAAAGGTAATTAAATTACATACAAATGATATTCACATCACTTTTTGGTTGGTTTGTTAGTTTCGGCGAAATAAATTGATTTCTAAAAAAAACATTTTTTTTTTCGAAAAAATTAACAAAAAAACAAAATCATCTGCAGATTTATACAAGAAGAAATAACTTTTTTATAATTTTTTTTTTTGTATCATAGACTATATATTTGTAAAGAAAATAAGATACCACTTAAAAAAATCTATGGAAAAATGCAAAAGTTGTGTACAAGTTACCAAAATGCGCTTTTCCCTATTTTTTTCGTTTTTTTGTAATAAACTGTTCGATAATTAAAACTTTTTGTAAAACACATGAGAAAATCCAAAAAATTCTTAAAGTAGGCGTTAAAAAAAAATACCCGTGTCTCGTCGTGTTTCTCCAACACGTCAGATTTTTTTTAATAGATTTTTGAAGTTTTTCAATCCACTGTACATGAAAAATACAAAAATAGCGCATTCTTGTGTTAAATCGATGAATTTAACTATATGATCCTTACATTTGAGGTGTATTATGTGTTCAGTAAAGTTATGCAGGATATTACGAGGAATATTTTTGTAGAAAATTTTAAACCTCTAAAACCCCCCACATTTATGTCAAAATGACCCACTTGTAAGGGTCTTAGAGGGAAAAAATTTTCTACAAAAATATTCCTCGTAATATCCTGCATAAGTTTACTGAACACATAATACACCTCAAATGTAAGGATCATATAGTTAAATTCATCGATTTAACGCAAGAATGCGCTATTTTTGTATTTTTCATGTACAGTGGATTAAAAAACTTCAAAAATCGATTAAAAAAAAATCTGACGTGCTGGAGAAAAACGATGAGACATGGGTATTTTTTTTTAACGCCTACTTTAAGAATTTTTTGGATTTTCTCATGTGTTTTACAAAAAGTTTTAATTATCGAACAGTTTACTACAAAAAACGGTTATTTTATTACCTTTAATATGACATATAATACGTTTGAATACAAACATTGGTTCTTGAGATATTTGTATTTAAATGGAACTATCTTTTTTTTTTGGTCCGAAAACCGAAAATGACCGATATCTCGAAAAGACACAAAAAAGAATAATGCGATTTTCGGAATCAGCAGCCCGTTTTACATATAAAATGGATAGTGGCATTCACTGGGAATTTTGGCTGTAGACTAGTGTTATTTTTGCATACTTAGTTATGGGGCATTGAAAAATAGTTTCTTTCGTGTACGAGTTTGGCTTTGACCTACTGTATGTTGATAATCATGCAGCCATTAAGTCTCCAACATTACTAACGCTCCCTAGATTGCAGGAAATCCCTGTGCGAATTAGGGCAGCTATGTAATCTGACAGTATTATAGTTGGGTTCCTGGTCAAAGCAACTTCATTGCTAACGAAAATGCTGACGAATTTGCTAGGAAAGATTCTACTGCTGACACAGTTATTGAAACGTATATCTGAAACAACTAGCCCTAAATAGGACAAAACTCGATTCAAAATATATTTTTAGGCCTTATTTAAGTTGGCCAAACTTAACGACTTGTTCAACGTCATTGTTCATAAAGGTTGACAACAAAGTTATAAACCGAACATACAATGGGTCCAATTGGAGTCTAAGCTTATATCGCAGCTACAACTTCCAATTAACCTAACCTAGCTTTAGAATTTTACACAAGGGGCTAAATTCTAGAATACGGTACCAATGAGTGTAGAAACCGTACATGTTACATGCACATGAGGGTTTCTGCCCTTATTGCAATTTTTTTACCTTTAAAAATCTAGAATTTCTAAATAAATAAGGCAGATAGAAAGAACCATATCAAATCAAGCAAACATTTTGATTTTACCAGCTCCGAATTTCTTGAAAGAGCATCATCAAAGGTTTTTTTGTTAATTTTTAAAATGTCGCGTTTGGGATATACGTGTACTTATGTCCATACGTGTCGTCACTTTTTGATTTTGAAAATATGACATTTGACCCTGACAAAAGACCTAATATTTTAACTAAAAATAAACTATAAAATTGTCTTTAAAGTGGTTTTTCTTTTTAAGATATATGTTAATTGTTTGCGAAGTTATAACCTTTCGATGTTAATTACTCATCAGTTTTTTGATGCATTTTCCAAATTTCATGGCCTTGTATTTTAAGTACCACTTAAGATTGGAGAAAACTTTGCTCAAGCCTTAATTTGATATTGGACATTGACAACCTCAATTTTCACTAAAATCAGAGATGTTCAGTATAGACTCTTTTGGTTTGATATGGCTTATCCCAGATAACAACTTATTTATTATGAAAACTGATGTGTGGGTTTCTTATATAGAAGAATCTATCAGAAGCTTAAAATTGAAAAAATGTGACGTGTGGAGTTTTAAAAATCATTGATCCATTCATATTTATATATTCAGTTGTACCTACCTGAAGGTTTTGAAAAATTTCCACTTATCATCAAACTTTCAAAGCTATGAAAGGATACTTCAGAGTTGTCCTTTTGACAGTAAGAAGTTGCATTTCCTTTACTAAAAATTTCCCCATCCACGCAACACCTGCGAATGCAAGGCATGCCGTCGCATATTTTGTAATCAGTGCAAATTCGAACCAAAAACTTAAGGTTTTTAGATGCAAGAAAGTCGGCATTTACTTCATGTTCTCTAATAGCTTCTATACAATATTCTCCAATTTGAAATTTCATGTTAAGCTTCTTAATATGCAGATGTCCACCGGAAAACATAATATCACTTGAGGTAAGGGTATATTCTACTAAAACTCTACTTTTAGGACAATCCAAAGGACCGTCCATGATGACTACTGGATGATCGAAGAGGATATTATAAAAATCGAACATTTTATTTGTGTTCACAATGCATTTTCTCTGACTAAAGCTGTAAATGTAATCTATGGGACAACATTTTTTTACTACGCTTAGTAGTTGCATCTTCTCCTCATCCCGCAGTGGGCATGACACTACCAATAGTGCGTTTAATACTTGGCTCACACAACTATGTGGGGTCAGCTCTATTTCGGTCTCGCCTAAGAACGTAGTTAAGGCTTGCGTTGCACACTTGGGAACTGATGAAATCGCATTAATGTTGTTAAGCTGGCGTATTCGAAAACCATTTGTTTCAGTGATACTTTCGAAAATACTCGAATTTGAACTGTGTTTTTCTGCAACTTCCCTCTTAGTACATTCATACTTATTTGGTGTAAATACTACAGCGTTGTTCTGTACTAATTCCCAACCAGGTGGACAACAGACAGGTAATTCATAAGATTCGCTATATATTGATGGTATTAATGTGCATAACATGAAAGATATTAGAAATACAACGAAATAAGTCGATGACTCCTGACTAATATATAAGGAACACTTAGAACTCATACCAGGGAAGGTAATGTTTCTCAATGAAAATTAAATTGACGAGTATTTATTATTTATCAAATTAATAAAAGTTATTAATTTTTTATCACTTTAAGATAACACCGACGGCATTTTGTTGAGTATGACGACTGCAAGTTTTCCCGATTTTTTTTTTTTTTTTTTAATTTTGAATTTAATCTAATCAATTTAAAGTATAAACAAATATGTAGTCAACGTTCACAGTAAAAACTATTAGTTGTCTCACACATGAGTGTGAAATTTGGTTAAGTATCCGACAAAAACGTCCACGCTATTGCACTTCTCACGAGTGACTGAAAATTGAAGCAAATGAAGGCTCTTTACCAACATAAATAAGTGATATTATATGTGTTTGAGCGAAGCATGCTCAGGAATACTTGCGAATTTAATTAATCAATTAATAACACACCTTATACTCATGGGCAACCTAAGGAATTAAAAAGAAAAATATCAATTTGTGCCGAAACTAATGAAGAGAATATTGACAATTAATAAATATTATCAACCAGTTGCGTATTTTTAATAGGGCAAAGCGCTGCATCGGAGTCCTAAAAATGAAGTTGCTAGATATACTGATTTTACCAGTAAATGTATTGATCAAAATTTACTGTTTTCGCAAAGATGTGAATTCAGTACCCAAATGTTCTCTGTACATACTTGATTTATTTGAAATTTATTTAATTGAACCGTTTATTTTGAAAGTGGCATAAGTTTTGCGTTTAATTGCATTTAAAAATATTGGTACCTGATGACATTGTCGTGTTAAGTATTTGAGTGTCTTAAGGTATTAAATGTATCAACCCAATTAGCATAGTTAAAATATTTTTAAAAATAATGAGGGGATTCCTGAAAACGCGTAAAAGCCTCGAAAACCTCGTAAGCTCGTAAATGTTGTCAAAATCAATACGAAATTTGACAGTTTTACGTGATTACGAGGTTTTCGAGGATTTTACTCGTATTCAGGAAACCCCTCAATATGTTTTGCATTGTTATAAATGGACTTAAGCCATTTTTAGAACAAAAAAATCAAACACTTTTTCAATTCTTTAAAGACATAATTTTCATTAAAAAAATAATTTTCCGTTAAAACCCATATATGACGCGGGCTGCCAAAACCATACTTAACTTGCCAAAGTAAAATTTTTAGCACTAAGTAAAATATGAGTTTATGTATGTCAGAGATGGGCACAGCTAGTTACTTTTGTAACTTGATACATTTTTGTTACTTGTTACTTTTGTATCAATTAACAAAAATTTTTTTTTTGATCTGATACAAAAGTAACAAGTAATTAAAAAAATTTTTGATACTTGATACAAAAGCAGCAATATCATGAGTAACTATTGTTATTGATACATATATGTATAAATTTACATTTTTTAATGGTTTTCAGGACTGTTATTTATTTTTATTTTGGTTAAATGGAACTTTTTAAATTTAAAATAAAAAAAAATAAATTTAGGTCTTAAAGTTCTTAGATAAGCTTTTTAAAAAATCCAACATATATTTGTAGGGTTGCCACATGGTTGTTTTCTGGAATTTCGCTAAAATCATACTTTTTGTGACTTAATTCAAATTTTTACTTTAGGACACGCTCAGATAAATTTTTTAAAAATCATACAAAAACTTTTAGGGTTGCCATCTAATTTTTTTTTGTAAATTTTGCTTAAAACATGTATGTATTTAGAAAAAAAAATTTAATTTTAGTCTTAAAACGCTTAGATAAACTTTTTAAAAATCAAGAACATTTTTGGGGTTGCCACCTGGTTTTTTTAAAATAAAAATGTTCTTCCAAAAAATAACTCAAATCAACATTTTCTCTCTACAAATTAACATATTGGGTCCAAAAACAACGAAATAAAAATTTAGGGTTGCCATATTAGGGTTGTCAGACGTTTTTTCGCAAAATTGCCATTCTTTGTTAACTTTCTTTATTGAAAAGTTATAGGATCGACCCAAAAACCCATACTAAATTTTTAGGGTTGCCACCTGGTTTTTTTAAAATAAAAATGTTCTTCCAAAAGATTCCTTAAAACATTTTCTCTCTATAAATTAACATCTTGAGTCCAAAAACAACGAAACAAAAATTTAGTGTTGCCATATAAGGGTTGCCTGACGTTTTTTCGCAAAATTGCCTTTCCTTGTTAACTTTCTTTATTGAAAAGTTATAGGATCTACCCAAAAACCCATTGTAATTTTTTTAGGGCTGCCACCTGGTTTTTTTTTAAATAAAAGTTTTCTTCCAAAAAATTCCTTAAAACACCATTTTCTCTCTATAAATTAACATATTGGGTCCAAAAACAATGAAACAAAAATTTAGGGTTGCCATATAAGGCTTGCCAGACGTTTTTTTCGCAAAATTGCATTAACTTGTTAACTTTCTTTATTGAAAAGTTATAGGATCGACCCAAAAACCCATTGTAATTTTTTTAGGGTTGCCACCTGGGTTTTTTTTTTTAAATAAAAGTTTTCTTCCAAAAAATTCCTTAAAACACCATTTTCACTCTATAAATTAACATATTGGGCCAAAAACAACGAAACAAAAATTTAGGGTTGCCATATTAGGGTTGCCAGATGCTTTTTCGCAAAATTGCATTCTTAGCTAACTTTCTTTATTGAAAAGTTGTAGGATCGACCCAAAAACCAATTGTAATTTTTTTAGGGTTGCCACCTGGTTTTTTTTTTAAATAAAAGTTTTCTTCCAAAAAATTCCTTAAAACACCATTTTCTCTCTATAAATTAACATATTGGGTCCATAAACAACAAAAAAAAAATTTGGGGTTGCTACATTAGGGTTGCAAGACGTTTTTTCGCAAAATTGCCCTTCTTTGCTACCTTTCTTTATTGAAAAGTTATAGGATCGACCCAAAAATACATTGTAATTTTTTTAGGGTTGCCACCTGGTTTTTTTAATAAAATCAAAATTTTCTTCCAATAAATTCCATAAATCAACATCTTCACTCTATAAATTGACACAGTGGGTCTAAAAATAACAGAACAAAAAATATGGTAACCCTAAATTTTTTTTCGTTGTTTTTTACTCAAGATGTTAATTTATAGAGAGAAAATGTTAATTTCATTAATTTTTTTAAAGCAAAATTTTTAGTTAAAAAAAACCAGGTGGCAACCCTAAAAAAATTACAATGGGTTTTTGGGTCGATCCTATAACTTTTCAATAAAGAAAGTTATCAAAGAAAGGCAATTTCGCGAAAAAACGTCTTGCAACCCTAATATGGCAACCCTAAATCTTTTTTTCGTTGTTTTTGGACCCAATATGTTAATTTATAGAGAGAAAATGTTAATTTGAGTAATTTTTTGGAAGAACATTTTTATTTAAAAAAAAAACCAGGTGGCAACCCCAAAAATGTGCTTGATTTTTAAAAAGTTTATCTAAGCGTTTCAAGACTAAAATTAAATTTTTTTCCTAAATACATATATGGCTTAAGCAAAATTTACAAAAAAAAATCAGGTGGCAATCCTAAAAGTTTTTGTATAATTTTTAAAAAATGATTTTTTTAATTGAACTTTTAGTCATATATTTGCAAAGATCGACTTACATATAAATCTATCAATATTTGGTATAGTTGTTCCTTTGGAACAAATTTAATACCGATTGCAGCAGGTGTTTCCACCTTATCAGGGCGTGTTCTATCAAATAACTTTAAGAATTTTTTTAAGTGTGTTACTTAATGACATTTATATATAGAAAAATGATTTTTTTAATTGAACTTTTAGTCATATATTTGCAAAGATCGACTTACATATAAATCTATCAATGCATTTTTCTAACACATAATTATGACAAATCAAGGAACGGATTAAAAAACACGGCTATAGTGACATATGTTTCGTCTTTCGCCACAATATCAATAAATAACACAAAAACAACAATTATGATATATCAATACGTATTAACACACTAACAAAACTGGCAAAAGTCGGCTTCGCAGCCGGGCAAGGCTGGTGCAGTGGTAACGACTTCTGCTACCAACCGCGAGTTCCTTGGTTCAACTCACGCCCAGGCCAAAAACACAAAAAGTTTTCAAACTTGTAATTTTTCAATTATAATTAATTTAGTAAAATAAATATAATTATAATTACAACAAAAATAGTCTGACGAGTCTTTGTGGCGAAAGACGAAACATATGTCACTATAGCCGTGTTTTTTAATCCGTTCCTTGATTTGTCATAATTATGTGTTAGAAAAATGCATTGATAGATTTATATGTAAGTCGATCTTTGCAAATATATGACTAAAAGTTCAATTAAAAAAATCATTTTTCTATATATAAATGTCATTAAGTAACACACTTAAAAAATTCTTAAAATTTTTAAAAAATTTATCTGAGCGTGTCCTAAAGTAAAAATTTGAATTAAGTCACAAAAAGTATGATTTTAGTAAAATTTCAGAAAACAACCAGGCGGCAACCCTAAAATTATATGTTGGATTTTTTAAAAAGCTTATCTAAGAACTTCAAGACCTAAATTTATTTTTTTTAATTAAATTTAAAAAAGTTCCATTTAACCAAAATAAAAATAAATAACAGTCCTGAAAACCATTAAAAAATGTAAATTTATACATATATGTATCAATAACAATAGTTACTCATGTTATTGCTACTTTTGTATCAAGTATCAACATTTTTTTTAGTTACTGGTTACTTTTGTATCAAGTAACAAAATTTTTTTTTGATGCTGATACAAAAGTAACAAGTAACTAAAACAATTTTTGATACTTGATACAAAAGTAACAAAGTATCAGTAACAAAAAAATACAATTTTGCCCATCTCTGATGTTGTCAAAATTTATTGCTTTGGGATTTTTGCGCCAAACGTTATCTGAAGATTAATTTAAAAGTAGGTTGAGTTGATGTATTAATCAGAAGATAGTTTACAAATTTATTTTCCAAACCCAAAAGAACTTTATCCCGAATCTTTCCTAGCTTACAACCAAATTATCTTCGAAATTCAGTTCTTGACATATAGGGCGACTTCCTAAACGTCCGTTGCTTTGTGTTGAAACAGCATTTTCGTAAAAAAAAAATGTCGCATAATTTTAGGAATTTTTTGACTTAAGAGCAATGTTTACAAAAAGCATCAACTTTGTTACTGATGCGCTGATTGCTATGCATTGTCAACGATTTGTAGTTAGGCGTTATGAAATGCAAGAATGATGCAGTAAAAAAATAAGCTTCTAAAATTATGCGACATTTTTTTTACGAAAATGCTGTTTCAACACAAAGCAACGGACGTTTAGGAATTCGCCCATATACGCGATTTTGATGTCATTCACTTAAACATTTTGTCTTTCCTTTGGTAGGATCAAAATGTCTATTTTAACCTCTAGCTAAGTATGAATGGACTGGAAAACTATTCTATCGATTAGGTTCAGGTTTATAAGTGTAAAAGTAGGTGGTGGCACGCAACTATAAAATATAGTTTGTCATACCTGAGAAACTATTTGACACAATTAAATGAGATTTGGTACTTATGAAACGGGAACCGCACTAACTACCTAGAATATGGAACATTCACTCGTTGAATCCGATAAAGTAGCTGAAAGTTCTAATCTTTTTCTTTAAAACCTAATTTAATTTATGTCAATAGCTTTATTTTTCTCCGAAATATGTGTCCTATTCAGTATAATGAAAAGACATGTTTTCCGCACTTTTTAAGCTTTTTAGGTTACGATATCTTTCAAAAAAAATAAATATATTGACATTATTTGATTTTGGTTTTAAGTTTTTTAATTTTAATTAATTTAGCGAAATTCACGAATGAATGTTCAAAAAATAGCAAAAACTGTGTTTTTTGCTTGATTAGGTTAGAATATCTCAAAAACCATATAAGGAAGAGTCGTATTCGGATTCAGCATCGCAAAATACATTGATAATAACTGTTTTTATTTTTGTTTGTTGTGTTTTTTTTCAGGATTTTTTATTTTATATGGATATATATTTTTGCAATATTTCGCGGAGACGATCAGCTACTACTTCGGGGATTGCATTTTTTAGGCCACTAAACTAGTATAAATGAAACCCCGAACACCGATTTTTTTCGCACTTTCATCACACCTATCGACTCTTCAAGACAACTGTGTATCGCTCGGCCAAACAATTTTTTTTTTTGCATCGTTGCATATTACTGATGAACGAACGAAAACTTTATTACTTAACTGTGGTTAGTGCGTTTACCATCGAGGGCACAAATTTGGGAATATCTTATAGAAAACAGCCAAGGGCGTCAGGGCCGTGCGCAGAATTTGCTCCTGGGGGGGGTTTTCATAAAAAAAAAAAATCCTAGGAACAATGAGAAACTGTGCTAAGTACATTTCCGGGTCAAAATGACTTGTATGCCATTCGAAAGGTAATAAGATGACCCATAAGAAGCGTAAAAAAAGTAAACATCAAAATAACATGTTTAAATGGTAAAAATTAAAAGTAATAAAAAGTGCTGAGTCCAAAATTTTTCCATTTTTAATAATACAATTTTTTTATACTTTGTTTATGAAATCAAGTCGATTGCACTAACTCTGGTCACGAAAGCGCATTGAGTCCTGGTATTTTTAATAAAAATATTTTGAGCTATCTATCACTCAGGCTAGTTTGCATTACGGTTTTTGAGAATTAGAATAAATTTTAAAGTTGGAAAGTAAGTTTGCAAGCAAACCAAAACAAAGTTAGTAATTTTCTCCCTAATAAATAGATTAATTCGATAAAAATATGTATTGCTTTAAATCATTTTTCATGTCTAATTGCTTTAAGGCTTTGTTGTCTTTTTTGCAAGATTTTTTTTTCGGTTTAAGATAACATCGATTAATGAAGAATATATTGGTTTTAATGAATATTACCATAGCTTGGTTACATACGGATTCAACAATGATTACAAACTAAGTCCAAGATACGACAAAAACGAGGCCGAGCTCGGTTTTAGCTCGATGTCGTTCCACTCAAGGTTTTTAAGCACTGGGGTTCAAATATAAAGAAAAAGTTTTTTTTTTAAAATTGGTCAATGAGCTTACCTACATTGTTTCTGCATAAAAAAAAGGGTTTGACAAAAATCAACTAAAAACTGAGTATGCAGTTAGTTTTCCGTTCATTTGTAGATTCCAAAATTGTATTTTTGAAAATTCTATTATATTTTTAGGAATTTTTTGGTGAAGAAAATAAAAATGAATTTTTGCGTTTTTTTTTAGAAAAGTAACAAACAAAAACAAAAAAAATCATTTTCAATGTAAACTTCGATGTTGAATCCGGCCTTAGATTTTTGAGAAATCTTAACCTAACAGATTTGTTTTTCCATATTTTAAGGTTATATAACAAAACATGGAAATCTTTAGACACAAAACCTGATAACGCAGCGTGAAGCCCCAGTCTTTAATTTCAAAAATCCGAATCTAGCAACCAATTTTTTTTATCATGTCTGAGATCCGAGTTATCCTTGATTTAAAGTCCAGAAAAAGCAATTTACAGACATATGGCGTGCATCCGCTCTGGAAATTTTGATGTAAATCTTGTCAACCACGCACCAAAAAAGTGGACTAAATTCTTGAAAAAGTGGAGGAAGACCGACAAATAAGGTGTCGCAACATCGCTACATAATCTGAGTGAAAAAAATATTACTGAACGCATTTCAGTACGTGAACCTCTTCTGAATCGAAATGATCTCAAACCATTTTTGCACAGATTGGTTATGCACTAGTGACTACAAATGGATAACGTATGATAGTAATGTGCGAAAATCCATGGTCAAAACGAGGTGAGCCTGCCCAAATCGTCGCAAAGCCGGAGCTGACGCCAAGGAAGGTTTTGCTGAGTATTGGGTTGGACTTCAAGGATCCTGTGTACTAATAGCTTTTTCTGCTTAGCCAAATGATTAATTCGCAAGTGTTCTGTCAGCAATTAACAAAATTGAATAAAGCGCTCAAGGAAAAACGACCGGAAATAGTCAACAGAAAGGGCATCGCCTTTCATCACTACAACGCTAGACCACATACTTCTTTGGTGATTCGCCAAAACCTGAGGGAGCTTGGTTGGGAAGTTTTAATGCATCTACCATACAGCACAAATCTTTAACCTTCGGATTACCATTTGTTTCACTCGTTGCATAATTATCTTGATGGCGTTAAATTGAATTCCCTAGTGGATTGCAAAATGGTCTTGACCGAGTTTTTCCAGCGGAAACCCGAGGAATCTTTTAAGGACCGTATTATGGTTTTGCCCGAAGATGGCGAGTGGTGCTCAATAACAATGGAAAATATTTGACTCAGTGAAGTTATTTTGATATATGAAAAAAGATTGGATAAACTAAGCATTATTTTTATACCCTACACCCAGGGTATATTCACTTTGTCCTTCCGTTTGTAACGCAGAGAGGAGGCGTGGCAGATATGGAAAAGTATATATATTCTTGATCAGCGTCACCTCCTGAGTCGATACAGCCATGTCCGTCTGTCTGGCTGGCTGGGTGGCTGGCTGTGTGTGGAAATACATTTTTTGGGAAAACCAAGCAAGATAATTCAATGAAATTTGGTACACAGTCTTCATCGTCAAGGATAGGGGATTGAAAATGAGCGAAATCGGTCAACGGACACGCCTACCGCCCATACAAAAACTATCTTCAAAATGCAAATTTTGGAGTATTTTTCACAATAATGTAACCAAAATACACATAAATACTACAAATTGTAAGCGCAAGCTCTGAGCAAAAACTGGTTGAATTCGGACAAGAGGGCGTGGCACCTCTCATATAAGCAAAAGCTCCAAAACGCTGTACTGAAAGCGTTTTTTGAGATAATCGAGCTAAATTTGACTCAGACACTAAAAACTATAAATGCAAGATTTAAGCAAAAACTGGATAAAATCGGACAAGAGGGCGTGGCTCCTCCCATAAAAGCAAAAGCTTCGAAAGGCTATTCTGAAAAAACTTTTTCAGATAATCCAACCAAATTTCACTCAAATACTAAGAACTATAAATGCAAACTCTGAGAAAAAACTGGGTGAATTCGGGTGAATTCGGAGGGCGTGAAATGCAGAAACATAACTAATTAGAGTGGAAGCAACGAAATGAACTTTGGTAGTTCTCTTTCAACTTCTACCGCGCTAATACGCTTTTTTAACTTTTTGTGTATTTTTTGTAATTTTCGACATCTTGTTCGTAAGGGTTTTGCAAATAAAGTTGTATTGTTTTTTAGAAGTTAGTATGAAAATTTGGTAGCACTAACCTTTACAATTAATAGAATAAAAGTGTATTTTATCAAGGTCAAATAGTTTAAATTTTAAAATATTTTTAATTCTTCAAGAGATATTGGGGCACATTTGACTTTTGTCGAAGGCGCACATTTGACGTTCGTCCCAGACATATGTGTTTGTGTATTTTAGAAGATTTTCTAGGGTTATTTTTTAAAGATATGGTATACCATTATAAAATGAAGACGAACAGACGCGATGGCGATGAAAAAAAGTTAAATTCGCTAATTCTTATATCGGAAAATAGAGAGAAACTCCGACTTCCGACACAGAATCCATTTCATTTGATTTAATATAATTTGTTACCTTTGTTTTACCTGGGGCACATTTGACAAAATGATTTTTTTTGAAAAAATTTAAAAAACCCGAGTAAAAATGATAAAGGGCTGAACATGGGCTGAACGTGGGCTTTTTTGCTTTTTTAAGGCCGTACGTGGTCTGTACAAAATTAAAAAAGCCCAAAAGGCTGTACACACGGCTGAACAAGGGCTGTACAAAACTAAAAAAGCCCAAAAGGCTGTACATGCGGCCGTACAAGGGCTGTACAAATGCACAAAAAAAAAATTTGTGTAAAAAACAAATGGGCTGAACATGGGCTGTACATGGGCTGTACGTGGGCTGTACGTGGGCTGTACATGGGCTGTACATGGGCTGTACATGGGCTGTACAATTGATTTTTTCATATGAATTGGGCTGAACATGGGCTGTACAATTTATTTTTTCTATTGACGTCAAAATAAAATTTTTTTTTCAGTTTTTTTTTTTATCATATAAAATTGAATGACAGAATAAATATGATATAATAAATTTTCAGCCAGCTACTCAATAATGATACCTTTGGCTGAACTCGTTAACGTGCGTATCGCAGAACACTTGGGATTCCCAGGTTCAAATCCTGAAAGATAAGCCGAAAAAGAAAATTCTTTGAAATGCGAAGTTAAATTAAAAAGAAAAAAATGTTATTTCATTTTAAAAAAGAACAAGCAACAGGCCAATTTTGTATGGCAGAAAAAAAGAAATAAAAAATAACAAAAAAAAAATTTTTCCGCCATCCTTGGGATTCGAACCCAGGCTATCAATGTTCTGAGTCGCACAGCTTAACGATGTCAGCCACACTTGAATTTTTTTCTCTTCGCCCAAAATCATATAAAATAAATTTCAATAGAAAAATAATTTGTACGGCCGATGTACAGCCCATGTTCAGCCCAATTCAATAGTAAAATTCAATTGTACAGCCCATGTACGGCCCATGTACAGCCCACGTACAGCCCATGTTCAGCCCATATGAAGCATCGTGTACGGCCCAAATGTCCTGCAAAAACACCATGTTTGGCCCTTGTACAGCCCAAAAAAAGTAACGAAATTTGGCCCTTGTACAGCCTTTGTACAGCCGTAATTTAAAAATTGTTTTTTTTTACTCGGGAAGGACTCTTAATGCAGTTTTTTTGAAATTTTTTTTTTCTTGGTTTTCATCTTAAATAATCAATGTTTCAGAAACAGTAAAGAGTATTAAGATCGTGTAATAATTTTCAAAGATACAGGTCTTTGAAAATTTAGTGTCAAATGTGCCCCAGTCTCCCCGACTATCTTTCTCAAAACATTCATAACTATTTCTAAATGGTATCTGAATAAAATTTTTTGATGGTCTATATTTAAATTTAAAATATAAGTAAAAAAATAACGTTTCTTCTATTTTTCCAATTTGCAGCAAAAAACGGTAATGCAGGCAGGTTTTTTTAAAAAATTTTAACCTTTATAAATTGTTGAAATAAGCTAACCTACAGCAACAGTCAAAATAACTGTGATATTATAAATGAAGTTATAGGTACGAGCACTTAGGAGATAAATTCTTTTTTATTTCAATACATATTTTCAAATCATAGATATTTATTCAATTTTTTTTTTTTGTGTAAAATATCTCTCTGGGGGGGGGGTTTGAACCCCCAAAAGCCCCCCGTGCGCACGGGCCTGAAGGGCGTACGCAGGATTTCATTTAGGGGGGGCCAAACCAAACTCAAATTTTGCGAACCTTTTTTTTTTTGAGAAATTTCAATGAAAGAGCTGTATATTTTTGTGCACTAAAATATTAAATAAAAGTTCATAATAACTTATGAAGGTACTTAGATAACTTTCTAAATAAAAATTTGCTTAGGTATGTTATCTTTTAAATTCATATCACATTTCTAAACTAATTTGAGGTCGCTGACTCCAAAAAACGCATTAATTTTTTTTTTTCGAGGAGCCGTTCTAGATATGTATAATCGACACTTTCGATTTTTGAGGTTATAGCTCTAATTTTATAAAAAAATTTTTCGAGAAACCCAATTTTGATCGAATTTTTGTGTACACTATTTTAAGGAAAAATTCTTACGCTTCTTTTAAATGTATCAATTACTAAAATCCTATTCATATTGGCTGAGTTAAAGTTAAAACTGAGCGAAAAGTTCATTTTCATAGCAATTTTTTACAATTTTGCAATGTTTTTTATATTTTTATTTATAAGTGTATTTAATTTTAAATATTTTAAGCCCAAATTTACTAAAATCATATCATATTTTAAAAAGTTATTAAGGTTTCAGTGAAGTAAGATCATTTTGAATTTTTATCGGAAAAATAAACAGGTACAATAAACTGTGTCGATTTTTATGAAGCAAAAAAATTGTATAATGTTTAAAATGCACGTGTGAGTTTTTTTAGAGTTTTTGGGAATTTTTTTTCTTTTTCTTTGACCAATTTTTGAAAAGTTAAAAAGGTCTGAAAAAATTTATAAAATACTTTGATACTTTGAACGATTTTAAGCATTTTAAACCGTATACATTTTATTCGTAAGAGCCTTCCTTTTGGGTAAACGAATGCTTTTCCGACCACGTAATTGAAAAACATAAAAAAATCGACGTTTGGAACCGGATATTATCTATACAACCTGCAGAAAAAATTTTGAATTTGAATGAACGCAGCATTTTTTGCAAAAACATAGTCTTTAGTTTTAAGCAGCTTTGGTATCCCATCTGAGAAGAAAAAAAGTTATGACCAAAAAACATTTTATTGTACCTGTTTATTTTTTCGATAAAAAAACGAATATTCCTACTTCAGTGAAACCTTAATAACTTTTGAAAATATTATAAGATTTTACTTTCAAATTGTTTGCAATTAAATAAATAAATAGTATAGTAAAGATAAAAAAAGTGTATTTTGTATAAACTATTGTCCAAAAAATCGTGTTTTATTTGGCTTTAATATGAAAAGTTGTAAAAACTGCTGTAAAAATGAATGAATATGATATATTTGTAACTCTAAAGCTAGAGCTAGGGGGAACAGCTGCCCTCCTGCCCCCCCCCTTGCGTACGCCCTTGAAAACAGCCATCAATAGCAGTGCTGTCGTTTTGAAAAGTTTGAGCGAAGTGAAATTTTGTAAAAAGTGAAGTGTTTCGAAGTAAAATTCTGAAAAAGTGAAGTATTACCGAAGTGAACACAAAAATCACTAGTTTATTTATTCAATTCATTCATTTTTATGCTACAAGTAACAAAATTTGAAAATATATTTTAAAAAAATATGAAATAAATAAATAAAAAATTTCTTAGGTCGAAAATTTACCGAAATATGGCCGGTCACTCGAACATGGAAATTTTATTTATGCGGTCGAAAAAACGGTTTTTACTCAAAACAAGGCATCTTGCGAAAAAAGTGTATAAAGCAAAAAATGCTTAGAATATTTCAAGAAATACGTGTGAATTTTTTTCAGATTTTTTGGAACTACAATTTTAATTTTTTTGACCAATTTTTTAAAAATTATAAAATGTACCCAAAAATTGAACTTATTCTTTGAATGATTCTAAGTATTTTAGGCATTATTGAGTAAAAAAAATTTTTCCGACCACTTAAAAAAAATTTAAATGTTCGATTAGCCATATTTCGGCAAATTTTTTACCTAAAAATATTATAATGAAGTGTTTTAAAGGAAATTTTATCTACTTTTATGATATTCTGCTATATAACAGTTATAGACAAAAAATTAAAAAAAAAAGTTAAAGACTAAAAAGTAAAAGTAAGAATCTACATATAAACTATTTCGATGGCAAATTTAATTCTCTACAAAAAGCTTCCTGTGAAGTATATCGAAATTTTGATTTGTTCGCTCGATATATTGAAAAAACAAATTACTTTTCAGTCAGGGCAGGCTTCGGGCATACAAAAAAGTATGTTTCTGAACTCTCATAAAAAGAATACACAAATTTTAAGGCAAATTTTGTATTCAAGAAAAAGTGAAGTGATTTTATGAAAGGGGAAGTGGCGAAGTGTTTTTGATAAAAAAGGAGCAAAACACTTCCATTGAAGTGTAAACGACAGCACTGATCAATAGGCGTTTTTCTTTTTTTGTTTAGAGTAGAGCTCTGAACAGAGCGTGAGCACGTCGAGTATAACCTGAACAAAGCACGCTCAGAGCGCCCTAATTTATTTATGAAACACACTTTAACATTTTTCCATTGAAAGCCGGTCAAACTGCCAAAAAATTCATATAAATTATTAAATTTGTTTTATTTTACTTCAAAATAACCAGCACAATCTCAAGTCAAGTTTGTTTGTATTTTATTTTGTTATTTTGTTGTTTTACTTTCAAATGTCTATTTTGATGTGCTCCGTGTTTTACTCTGAACGCTCCGTCGTTTCATTCTGAGCTCATAGAGCGCGCTCTGATTTCACTCTGAACAAAAAAAGAAACACAAATTTTATGCTCTGATGTCTCTGAACAAAAAAGAAACACAAATTATTTTTTGACAACTCAGACTCTACTCCGAACGAAAAAAGAAAAACGGCTAATGAAGGAAGTCCGAGAACACCAAAGGCGGATATTCGCTCATTTAGACAAAAATTTTTGCATAAAAAAAAGTAAGTGAAGAGAGTGTGAGAGCATAACTTGATATAAGGACGGTGGGTGTCAGATATCTGCGTCAAGTCGCTTTTTCGCTTCTTTAAGTACTTAGATCGCAAAAAAATAAGTGAGAATGAGTATAAATCGTTGATCAATTCTGACTCTACTCATAGTTGCTACATTCTAGTGTAGAGGAATAATCGAATAATCGTTTTAGAATCATGCAAAAAACTAGAAGTCGCTCTAAGGCAATTTAGAAAATCAAACTGTTGGTGTCGAATTGTTTGAAGAACTCGCTATGGTATCGGCTTTGGCTAGAATTTGTGAATGCAGTGGCAGTGCTAGACAAAATGTAGGCGTCGGCGACATTAGCTATATGAGGCCTCTTTAACGCTCCATTTAGAAATAAAACTATAAATAGATTGAAACTGATGTATGAGTATATTTACAATACGCTGGGTCGGTCTCCATACAAAAAAAATTTTGAAAAAGCGCCCATTAATTGAAAGTTTACCTTGAGAGTATCAACACTCGAAAAAAAAACGTCCCATAACAGTGTTAATACCCTGTAGTTAATCGGACTAGTGCATGACTAGTCTTTGACTACTTCCCAACAGGACTAGTACTAGTTCCACAACTGACGAATTTTCATGTAATGGACTGACGATTTTTCAATGTTGATGTCCTACGAATCGTCAATTGTCTCCCTTCGCATTACCTTTTCACCAGTGTAGAGACATATAAGAAACATTAAAAAAAAACTAAACTTTACTTGTAATAAATTCTAAAAATTTTATTTTAAGCAAATGCTATTTTTATTATCATAAAAATTGATAACTTACATGTATTTTAAATACAAAATAAAAATTTTGTCTTCAATTTTGATTTGCATTTTGATTACATAAGCAAAGAAATAAATATACTGACTGTATGTATCACAAAAATATATAAGCTACAAATATTAAATAATAAATAATAGTAATTCAATTTTTAGATTTCATTATAAAGGAACAACATTCTTCTACTGTGCAAGAGTCAACATTTTTGTAAAAATTGATAAGCTTTATATATATTTTAAAAAAATAGTCCTTCACATAAACAAGAAATAAAAGTAATTCAGCGTTTAAATTTCATTATAAAGGAGCAACTTTTTTTAAGTTATAAATTAAATTTCATTATAAAGAAATAACATTTTTAAATCTATAAATTAAATTTTATATCAGTCTATCATCTCAACTTAATCTGTTTTATTTTTATCGTCATCAACCTTTTCGCTGAAGCGAAACTTTTTTGAAGTGACGTCTTTTTATTTTTTGAAGTGCTCTTCGTAATTCTTCATCTGGAGAACCTTTCAAAGGCAATTTCATTATAGTGTGAGAAATTAATAGGATTATTTAATTTTTTTATTAAAAAGAATTTATTTCTTTCTTTTCAAATTTTTGAATCTTTCTGATTTTTTTGACAATTTTTATTTTTTAGTAAATTTATGCTAAGAATGTTATTTTTAAAATTAACAAGTATATTTTAAACAAGTATCCCTACAGCACTCCCCCTTTAGTAAATGCTAAGGCATTTGCGAAATCATACTTTATATAAATTGAGTATGAAGTTCCGTTTTAGAGTGTTTCTTGGACGAAAGCACTGTAGACAACTCGATTATGTCTAGGTTTTCTGCATTCAACAAATAACTAGGCTTAAGCCTATCTATTGAAATATGATCCGTTTTGGTTCCAATCTTGAGTTTGAAGTATTTAAGCCTCCGTTCAAGTACTTGGAATGGTCCAGAGTATTTTGGTTGCAAAGGTTTCCGGTGATGATCATGACGTATCCAAACATGTGAACAAGTTTGAAGGTCTTTGTTGATGAAAAACTTTTTCTTGTTTTTATTTGAGGGTTCACGTGGTTGCAAACTAGAAATAATTCCTTGAAGAGATGCGAGGAAAGTCATTGGACTGGATTCGATTTTAACAGGATTGAAAAAATCACTTGGAAGTCTTATAACCTCACCGTACAAAAGTTCTGCTGATGAAGCTCCAATGTCTTCTTTTAGTGCTGACCGAATTCCAAAAAGAACTGTATTTAAGGATAGAGTCCAACGATGGTTGTTAGCACAAATCAACCCAGTCTTCAATGTCCTATGAAACCGTTCTACTAATCCATTTGACTGAGGGTGAAAAGCAGTTGTAAAGTTGTGCGAAATACCCAAGTACTTAGTAATCTCCTTGCACATGTGTGATGTGAATTGGGTTCCTCGGTCAGAAACGATGGATTTTGGAACGCCAAAACGGCACACCCAACCATCATAAAACGCACGAAGAACAGTTTCTGAATGAATGTCTTTAATTGGAATTGCTTCTGGCCAGCGACTGAATCGGTCCACACAAGTCAAGATGTATGTATAACCTTCAGACGGTGGCAAAGGTCCAACAATATCTATGTGCACAGTATCAAAACGGCTGCTAGTGATTGGAAATTTTCCGAAATCACTAGATGTATGTCGTGAAACCTTAGAACGTTGACAGTCTAGACAGCACCGCGCCCAATCGTTGACATTTTTATTAATCAATGGCCAGAAAAACTTTTTGCGTATCATATTTCGAGTAGCCCGTACTCCCGGGTGCGAAAGGCAATGTATGCTCTTAAAAATTTGCATTCGGTAAGACCTTGGAATGTACGGACGCGCAGTGCCAGTTGACATCTCGCAGTATAGTTTATAGTCTCTGTCTGAAAAATGAATAAGCGAAAGTTGATAATTACCTTGATTTTTAATTAAATCTTTTAAATCGTCATCGTCTTCTTGAAGTTCTGCCATTTTCTTGTAATCAATCGATCGAACTTCAACAGCTTCGATTCGAGAGAGGATATCTGCAGTCACGTTTTTAACACCAGCGATATGTCTGATATCGGTTGAAAATTGTGAAATGAAATCAAGATGATTTCATTGCCTTGGTGATGCTTTCTCGTGCTTCTGCTTAAATGCGAATATTAATGGTCGATGATCAGTATAGATGGTAAACTTGCGTCCTTCGAGTTGATGACGGAAATGATGGATGCCTCTATAAATAGCAAGCAACTCCCTGTCGTAGGTGCTGTATTTCATTTGCGTAGAATTCAAGCGCTTAGTGAAGAATCCAAGTGGCTGGCATGATCCTTCAACAAGTTGTTCAAGCACAGCCCCAATAGCAAAGTTAGAGGCGTCGACTTTTAAACATATTGTAGCATCAGGAATAGGATGAGCCAAAAATGTTGCATCAACTAACTCTTGCTTACACAAGTCGAAAGCATTTAAAGTAGATGGAGTCCAGGAAACTTTCCTGTTGTCGTCTTTCTTAGTAGCGCCTTTTAAAAAATCATTGAGGGCCGCTTGATGCATTGCACCTCTAGGGAAAAACTTGCGATAGAAGTTTAACATCGCGAGAAAACGTCTTAATTCCTTAATGCACTTAGGATGAGGAAAATCTTTAATAGCAGATACTTTCGCTGGTAGTGGAAGCATACCAGATGTTGTTATACGATGCCCTAAAAAATCTATTTCAGGAACACCGAAAACACATTTTGCTGGATTTATAAGTATACCAAATTTCTTGAAACGTTCGAAAAGCATTTTGAGATGTGAAAGATGTTCTTCTACTGTTCGAGAAGCTACACAAATATCATCAACGTACACAAATACAAATTCAAGGCCTCGGCAAACGTTATCGATAAATCTCTGGAAACTTTGTGCAGAGTTACAAAGCCCAAATGGCATTCGCAAAAATTCGAAAAGACCAAACGGTGTTGTGACTGCAGTTTTTGGCACGTCATCTGGGAAAACTGTTTTATTTTTATCGTCATCAACCTTTTCGCTGAAGCGAAACTTTTTTGAAGTGACGTCTTTTTATTTTTTGAAGTGCTCTTCGTAATTCTTCATCTGGAGAACCTTTCAAAGGCAATTTCATTATAGCATCTAGAAGCGTAAATAGTTAGATGTACTTAGAACGATTTATGGATAGAATTATGTTTACCTAATAAGACTTCTTATATGTTACTAAAGTCTTTTAGTCCTCTTTTGCCATGAGTTCCATCTACGTTGAAACTTAGTACGATTTCCTCGCTCAAAACTTTATGTAAATTATTTATTAAGTCGTTTCGAAATAGGGATGATACAGCTGAAACCTACATATTTTAAAATTGTTAAAATTAAAGAAAAATCTATTCAAATATTGCGTATTCTTTGTCCAGCCCTTTTTTAAAACTAAAAAAATTTTCTTTTAAGATTTTTTAACAAAAATTAAGTTGATCAATGTAATTTTAGGTAAAAACTAAATGAATGTTTAGATATATTTTAATTGTTTTGAAATAAATTTTTGAGGAATTACATGTGTGTGGACTTAATTAAGCAAATTATTTTGTAGTAAATGGTATCTAAGTACTTACATAAAGATTTTTGTTTTCTGGGCAAATTTTCTCATTAACATCTTTCAATTTGTCTTCAGAAAGAACTGGAAATACGTTTCAAAATGATTTCGCAGTATTATCTTGACGAATCAGTCTTTTAATTCCTTTTCTAATTCCGATAAAAAATCCATAATCGACACATTTTGAGATTCTATTTTACCTATTTAAATATTTCGTGTATTAGTACTTGAAGTAGATACAAAAATGTAGTATCTAATTGGTATACCTTCAAGCTCTCCAAATTTTGTTTGTATAAACGATTTCATTTCAGCACAGCTCTATAAGAATTTCAACTGACCACGCACTTTTAGGTCGAACGATCCATTCCATCGCCGTGAATACATTTTGCTGCAAGATGTGTACAGCCATTTTCAAAAAATTTTGCGATATTGAAAATACGAAATAAAGAATCAAGTTCTAAAATCTTTATAAATTTAACTGTACGCATAGATTGAAGCTGCGGTTTTCTTGCAACGAAGTATTCAATTTAGGACCAATTTCACAATGTTCAGTTAAGCCTAAACTGAAGCATTAACCGGCAGTTTGACATTAAATTTTAACAATTTTTATTTAACTGAATATTGTGAAAATGATACGGAGATTATGTAATTTTTTATACTTACAAAATGTTTGGCACGTTCTGATTATAATATTTCACACACTTTATTTAATTTTTTAGTTTAAATATTGTTTAGCTCGACACTTTAAAAATAAATTTATTGCGACGCAAAAAGGATCACGGCTGACAACTGAATGACTGACAGCTTTGCCATGGTTTCATTACTAAGCTTTCGATACAAACTTCATAAGGGATGTCGAGTTGGGGTTTTTCTTTTAATTAAGTAGATTTTTATTTGCATGTAGAAACATTTTTTTTTTTTTCGTAAAAAATTCTTCGAAATAGAATTCAAAATGTAATAGCAACCGTTTTGAAATTGAGTTATTAGCTGTGTTCCAATGGTAGTAGATCTGAACCAGATCAGATCTACTACCATTGGAACGCACACGGATTCAATTTTTAAAACTTGGTAGCATTGGCAAGATGAGATACAAATGTCAAAATGAAAATATCATATCAAATTCAAAAATCAAATCAAGCTTTTTAATATAACAAATTTGGTTTTTTCGCGATTTTTATGAAAAGTCGGTCGGTCGCTCCACTTTGCAACAATGTACCACCGGGAAATTGTAGATGATTTTAATGGACAAACCGTCCAGTTCAGTGACAAATTGGCACAACAAGGCCAGAAACTACTGAAGTGCAGAGATAAATTTGGGACTGATGAGGAACTACAACGACGAGTACCAAATTGGAAAGAACACTTAAGTGCATTACAGGTGCATATACCTACGGTGACCAACCGTCCTGTTTTTCCGGGGACAGTTCTGTATTTCAGCTACCTGTCCACGGAATTTATTTGTAAAATACGGGACATACAAATTTTCTGTATTTTATTTTGAGTCCCCTATTTGTGCTGTATTTCACAGTGCATTTTTTTTTTTTGATTATAAATATGTAAACATTCCATTAAAACCATATTTGCTTAGCTAATTCATCGCATATGAAGTTGTACATTTCTATAAACAGCTTAAAGACCTGTTCAGAATATGCAAACTAAAACTGTGCATAACTAAACAACGTCTTTACTTCATAAACGGCTCTTTGACATTAACAAATAAAATGACAAAATCATCTGTGCAACCTTTTTTATACCTTACACCAAGGGTATATTCACTTTGTCCTTTCGTTTGTAACGCATAGAAGGAGGCGTGGCTGGCTGGGTAGCTGGGTTTGCGTGGAAATACATTTTCTGGGAAAACTGAGCAAGATAATTCAATGAAATCGGTCAACGGACACGCCTACCGCCCATACAAAACTTTAGGAGTATTTTTCACGACAATGCAACCGATATACACATCAATGCCACGAATTGTTAGCGCAAGCTCTAAAAAACAACTGGGCGAATTCGGGCAAGAAGGTGTGGTACCTCCCATATAAGCAAAAGCTTCAAAACGTTATACTGAAACGGTTTTTTGAGATAATCCAACTTAATTTTACTCAGACACTAAGGGTATTTAATGTTTGGCCTGGCCAAAGATTACATTCTTACAAGTTGTTTTTTTTTTAAATATGAACCGAAGATTATTTTTATTTTTCGTTATTTAATACTGAGGAATTTGTTATTTTAATGTTCTAGTGATAAATTTTTAACTAGCAATAAATACGTATAAAATCGTACCGTTGATGACCTCGTACGTAGGTATGCTTAGTGATGAGCAAACCAAGACCAAGACAATAGCAGTCTTGGTCTTGTTCTTGCACATTGAGTCTTGGTCTTGATTTTGATATTGAGTCTTGGTCTCGGTCTTGGTCTTGGTTTTGAAAAAATTTCTAGAGATATTGAGTACTTAAAGTTTCAAAACCATATTTTTTCAAAGCAGTTGGGTTTTTAAGATGCCAAAATTCAAATTAAGAAATTTTTTTGTCTTCGAAACACCTTTTAACTATTAATTACCAAGACTGAAAAGCAGTCTTGGTCTTGACGATTATCGTGTGCAACACCAAGACCAAGATCATAGCAGTCTTGGTCTTGGTCTTGCAAAAATATCAGCGTCTTGGTCTTGGTCTCGCAAAATTACCAAGAACAAGACGCAAGACCAAGACTAATTTTGCTCATCACTAGGTATGCTTTTCTGCTTTTAAGGAGCTTACATTTTGAAATGAAAATCTTTTGTTTTTGCCCATCAGTCATTGGTTGCTCCAAAATTTATTTGTCCCCGATTTTGCCCTAACTGTCCCCGATTGTCCCCGGTTTTTTTTGCACAAATTTCGTTTTGTCCCCGATTTCGCTCAAACAGACATGGTCACCGTACATATACCAGAAGGCGGTTATGGCAGTTGTACGCATACGACAATTTTATTAGATGATAATAAATTGTATTTTCATGAGGAGAAAATGTCTGGAGTGGATCCAGATGATAAGTGAACAACGTCACATATTCAGGCCTGTTCCGTAATCCGAGTGGCTTCAATTTCCACTTTCACAAATAAAAAGTATTAGAATCTTTTTTGTGGAGAATTACAGGTTGTACAAATAATATTCATTTGTATTTACTAAAGAGTAACTTTTTCGGATATATACGATGAAGTCGAATTTTTCGACTTTTTGCAGTTTTTTAAGAATGTTTCCTAAACGGTTACTTTTTCGTTAATGCAAGTCAATGTTGTTTGTGGAACCTGTAATCCTCCACAAAAAAAATTCTAATACTTTTTTTTTATCCATTTTCACCAAAAAGCCTCCTAAATGAAAAGCAATACTTTGACGATTTAAATAAACAAAGACGAGTTCTACTTTTGTATGCAAAAATAATTGTATTCAGCAATTTTCTCAGGTCATGTACAGCCAGAAGTAATTTTAATTCTTTTAAGGCCAATTTCACAATGTCCAGTTAAGCATTAACTGGAACTTTAACTGGCACTTTGACATAAAATACCTTACAAAATTTTTATTTATCTGAAAGTTAAATTTTAACTGAACATTGTGAAAACGGCCCTTAATGTGCTTAATGTTCCAAATAAGTATAAACTTTAAAAAATAGGCATCATTTAGTTTATATAGTAATTACATATGTACTTTATTTTATACAGTAATCAATTTAACTCGCCTTGCTTTCAAACTGTTTTTTTTACAAGGTTTATACAATAAAATATTAACTTTACATTTTAAAAAGAAACCAGCAATCATTTCTTTTTTTATAAGATTTTCGTATCTTTCTTTTCAAACCTTTGAATGCTCCTTTGCGTGAACTTTTAACAGCGCTTTTTATGCCGTTCTTTTTCATATCACCCTTTGCATTTTTAGATGAGTACTCACTACTTGTATATGCTGATTTGTCCGATTTAGCTGTATAACTAGATTTTATTGCAACTGCATCACTAGTGCCAATAGGTCGATGTATACCCTTGCCACCGGCAGTATAACGTGAGGTAGAAGTTTTATCAGAGCGCATGCTAGCAGCATCAGGACGATTTGCTGGTAATAAAATATTTGGAGAATTATTTTAATTAAATTTCAAATGACTATTTTCATATTTTATATCTACCAAATCTACAACATCCTCTGGATCCTCGCGTATATAAGTGCTAGGATCTTTCCTGGCTCTGTATCGTTTAGTTGTAGCGCTTTCAAAAAGTTCTTTTAAAACATCTGCTGGCGTCTTGCCCAAGTACAACTGCAAGAATCAAAAGGTTTTAAATTTTTTATACAAAATAGAAATTAATAATTTTTATTACTTTAATAACTTCCAAGGATTTTTTACGCAAATCAGCCTCATACGTGCCATTAGGTTTTTGCGTGTAAATATTGAAGAGGCGTGGTACTTTGAAAAATTTCCTAAAGCCTCCGTCTACTCTTCATTGGTCCATCAAAAATTGGTGCATGAAATTCTGGATTTTATATATCGATTTTTTTTTTTTTTTTTCTTTAAGTAAAATTTTTTTTAATTGAAATCTTAAAATTTTCAATAATTTTTTTGACACCAGATGTCAAAACGTCAAGAAATAAGTGAGTGCTGCCAAATAAAACCCGTAGTTTTCAGAACACATCCATGGATCCAAAAAAGATTTCCGAACGCATTCATGGATCCAGAAAATGCAACCAAGATCTGAGCTGGTTCTGAATTTGTTTTTGTTTGCTTGAAAGTGAATCTGATCCGGATCAGATCTGCTGCCATTGGAACACAGCTATTGTTGCATGCAAAAAAGTGCTAAAAACAGGTACCCGATTGACATAAGAAAAAAGGGTTGCGTTATTGGTGCATGCAAATGAACACAAAAAAAAAACAGGAAAAAAAAAGGGTTAAAAAAAGTAAAGACAACTTTAAATAAAATCTGACTTGTCTAATTTTATTGTATTTTAGTCTTTAAATTATAGGATTCAACCTAAACACCTGCGTATACATTGCTATCCGTTTTTTTGTTTCTTAAAATATTCGCATTTCTAAGGAATTGAAAATGCACACATAAATTTTTAATAATGCTGCCTAAATACACATTTGCTATGCAAAACCAAACACTATTTTGAATTTCGTTATGCTTTGGCAATTATATATGCCGGAGTAATTTTTCACAAATCTTAAAATCTTATGGTTTTTGTTTGACTGTACATTATACAAAACTAAACATACTCGTTTCTTAACTTAATTCATTTATTCCCAAGAATTCATATGAAATTTGCTAGTCGTTTTTGAATCTTACATGAAATGAATATCAAATAAATTACTTAAGTTAAGTTTAGTATAGTTTTACAAATCATTAGCTCAATGCGATTGTTTCGGTTTCTGGGTTTTCAATTTTAAAAGGAATAAAATCACACTAGTTCCTACTTCAAGTTTTGGTCAAAACTATTGGTAGTAATTCATCCTAAATCTTTGAAAAAAATTAATTTTCTACATTTTTTGTTTTTTTCTCATTGCTCTACAGTGAAGTGTGCCCTATGGAAGTCCCGAAAGAAGTTCAAATTTTTTGATTCAAAGAACGGTTTTTTTCCTATAGCTCAAGATACAAGAGACCCACAAAAACTTCAGACCTCAATTAATGTAGGAAATCTGTTTTCCTATAGACTTGTTTTGAAATCTTTATTCCAAAAGTAAACAGTTTCCCGCTAGAGGCCGAAATTTGTTAAAAATAATCGGGTATCATGAAAAAGCGACCTTTTATTGTTTTGGTTTTAAAATATACCCAAATTTTTGATTAGAAACTGATGCAAAAATCAAGAGCTTCTAAACATGGTCTTTAGAACGGAAATCGGATTGAAATTGCGCGAGATATGATAATTCTTACATACTTGGTATCTTTTGTAAAGTTCTGATTTTGGGTATTTTTGTTTCACAGTGTATTTTGCATCCACAACTAAAGTTTTTTTTATATTTATTACCTTACGTTAAAGGACGATAAACAGCGCAACTTTCAAGACCAAGAATGTCAAAATCGGTTTGTAGTTTCTTTGCGAATTTCAGCCTGAGAGTTTGGATTTTTTTCAATTTTTGTCAAATACGGCTTTTTTTGAGTATGAGTGACTGTATACCCTAAATACCGTAAAAAATGTGTACTATTTTATCCCAAAAACTGTAGCAAATATATTTTGCTATATTTTGCTTCTGATAGTCATCTTTCCACAGCTAACAATTTGTGCCCTAGAGGCCGATTTTTTTGACAAAAAAAATCAAATTTTTAGAAATTTTTATTTCGAAGCAACCTTTTGATGTTTTTGCTTGCAAATTTTCCCAAAATTTTTTTAAAGAATTTAAGATAAGATTAAAAGCTTTCAAATGCAGTCTTTAGAATAGAAATTAGTTGAAATTTACGTGAGATATAACAGTTTTTATATACTCTGTGATACAAAAAAATTTCCAAAAATCATATCTGCACAATAAAAAAATACTCTTATATCTCTTTCTTATAACTTTTATATCTTGCGTAAATTCCAACCGATTTCTTTTTCAAAGACCACGTTTGAAAGCTTTTAACTTTTTCTTCAGTGCCCTTTAAAAATTTTTGGAAAATTTGTAAGCAAAAACATCAAAGGTCGCTTCAAAATAAAAATTTCTAAAAATATGATTTTTTTTTTTTCACAAAAATCGGCCTCTAGGGCACAAACTGTTAGTTATGGAAAGATAAATTTCAGCAGCAAAATACAGCAAAATATATTTCCTACAGTTTTTGGCATATAATAGTACACATTTTTTGACAAAAATTGAAAAAAATCCAAACTCTCAGGCTGAAATTTGCAAGGAAACTACAAACCGATTTTGACATTCTTGGTCCTAAAAGTTACGCTGTTTATCGTCCTTTAACGTAAGGTAATAAACATAAAAAAATCTTAAGTTGTGGATGCAAAATACACTGTGAAACAAAAATACCCAAAATCAGAACTTTACAAAAAATACCAAGTATGTAAGAATTATCATATCTCGCGCAATTTCAATCCGATTTCCATTCTAAAGACCATGTTTAGAAGCTCTTGATTTTTGCATCAGTTTCTAATCAAAAGTTTGGGTATATTTTAAAACCAAAACAATAGAAGGTCGCTTTTTCATGATACGCGATTATTTTTAACAAATTTCGGCCTATAGCGGGAAACTGTTTGCTTTTGGAATAAAGATTTCAAAGCAAAACTATAGGAAAACAGATTTCCTACATTTATTGAGGTCTGAAGTTTTTGTGTGTCTCTTGTATCTTGAGTTATAGGAAAAAAACCAGTTTTTGAATCAAAAAATTTGAACTTCTTCCGGGACTTCCATAGGGCAAACTTCACTGTAGAGCAATGAGAAAAATACTAATAGCCTTATCATGTATGATGAACGAATAAAGTGACTGATTTTCACTCGTTAATATCAACTTATTAAAACTTTTTATTAAGAACTTACTATGACCTAAGCGTTCGTTTTAGTTCAAAGAATAAAGTTTGTAAGCATAAACTTCAAATCATCTTTTAACTCGGAGGATATAAGCAGTTGAAAATCAGTAAAACGATTCGTTCGTTATACATGATAAGGCTATAAAAATGTAGAAAATTAATTCCCTCCGAGCATACTTTGTTTTTGTTTAGAACGCTCTTTAAAAGTTATGTTAAAAACCACTTATTTCAAAGTCTTGAATCGTTTCTTTTGTAATTGTGATTGATATAGTTTTTCTCTTTTACTGATACAATTTAGTATGTATTCTCGTTACATTTTCAAATGCTCTTAAATGATGTTTTTACTTTTTTACTAATTATCTTAATATTTTTGTTTTTATCACCCGAGCTCAATTTAACAATACCGGCAAAGTATAAAGTTTCACTAAATTATCTTGCTTCGTTTGCCAGTGAAATAATTTCAACATACAGACGGATATGGCTACATCGACTCAGAAAGTGATGCTGATTAAGAGGCTTATGAACTCTCACCTTATACCTCTGTGTTTACCTGGTAAAATAGGTTCAGAAAAAATAATAAATTACGTCAGGTTTTTAAGTAAGTCGGACTAAATTAAGAGCTGGAATGACTTTTTCGAAAGAAGCAGACTAAACAGGAAACAAAATGTTCCTTTCCTAATTTAAAATGGGTGACATGCAACTCATGTCAGTCATACACTCTGTGTACTCTAACGATTACGTCATTGTGTTGAATAGGATGATCTGATAATGTGCTTATTTAATATACCACTAGGGTAAAACTGTATCCAAAATAAATTTACTTTAATATAAAAAGTATCTCCTAAGCTTTCTTAATCAATGTTTCTTGCAGGATTGAAAATTTCCTTGCAAAGTTACACGCGAGAATAAAAACAAAATATAAATGTCACATCCCGTAAGTACTATCAAATAGTGTACAGATATAAATCAATTTGTCCCACTGTTATGCTCTTCACATAATTTTATAATTTCAGCTGCTCAAAATTTCAACCAATAGGAACGCGTTTAAAATGACGTTGGTGAAGAACAAATCAAATTTCATGCGTCTGATGTCGCAATCTTTATTTTATCATTCTTGTGTCAGACCGAGTTTGTGCTCACATCGAGCCCTAACCGCCAAAAAGACTTAACTGACAAAAAGTAAATTTTACAGGAGAAGGTTTTTTTAAATATCTGTGCATATACTAAAGCTATTACAGTGAAATTTAGCATGTATGCTATATTTTGTGTTAGACATGCGATGCAACTAGTTTCATTCACCTATTTATAATATAACGGCGATTTTTCAGTGTTTTGTCAGTTAAATCTTTTTTTCTTTTCCAGATTCCCCATCTGATCTTCAGTTTTTGTACCAAAAAACATTTGTGGTCACGTATACTATTAACCCGCATCAAGACTTTTTAATAAATTTTCCTTTTTTATTACCTTATTTGGAAATTATTTTTGACTCAAATAGAAAAAAAGACTTAACTAACAACTCGCAGTCACAAAAAAAAAATAAACAAAATACTTCGAATGTCGGCTAAGTCTTAATTGCTTTCGCTATAACTCCGTAATGGTACTTTTTACAGTTATGAAATTTGTAGAGAAGATGCGTATGGACACGAATAATAGGTTTCCATCAAAAAACGAAAATCCGAAATCGTGTCGGTTAAGTCTTTTTGGCGGTTAGGGCTCGACATATTCAATAAGCTCTCACAGCTGTATTTATAAACGTTGATTATAAGCGAGCAGTGCCGTATTAAGCCAAATGGGGGCCCTAGGCCATTCAAATTTTGGGGCCCTTTTTATAGAGTTTAAACAGCTTATTCATTTCATTTAAAGATTGTAAGCACAATAAAACAATCAAAATAGTTTTTTTTTCTGACAAATTCTATTTTTTTTTTTTTTTTATTTTACACAATTTACAGTATAGTAATTCATAAAATAATCTTTGGACATCTCTTAAATATTAAAACGACGTTCATCTTTAAAAAACTTTTCTCTTACATTTCAGATCACTATAATCATTAATGACATCATCAAAATCAATTTGACGAAGTAAATCCGATTCATTGGACATCAGACTTAGGATGTCTAATCGTTCTTGACCCATAACACTTCTTTGCTAGTTTTTTATGCATTTCAACTTTGAAAAAGAGCGGTCTGTTGTACAATTTGTAATCATAAGAGTTAAAAAATGCGAAGAGCATTGTCCACGTTTAAGAAAACAGTTTCAAGATTATCTCGAATCAAACTTTCGTAGAGTTCAGAGTGAGTGAACTTAGGTTTTGATGGAAATTTCGATTTGATAAAATCGTAAAACTTTTTGAGTTCAGGATAAAAATCTTCCAAATCGTCAGGGTAAAAGTCAACTAAACCGGCAATTTTTTAGCGGTACTCATTTTCTGACAAACTAAAAACAGCCAAAAATTAAAATCTCTTCGAAACCTCTAAGTAAACTTGGCTTCGGCTGTTGATTTCGATCTTGAGCGTATCGATAATTACAAGAAAACCGTTGACACGAAAATAGTCTCGCGCATTTAATACAACTTTTGGAGCATTGCCATCGTTTGGGTGTCTTGTTCTTCGTCGAACTCACGATGCAACATTGGCATAATCCGTCTCAGATAAATTTGTGCTGGCTTTGTTTTCAAACACCTCGAATTTATCTCTCATCCTATCTTACAAATTTTCTACTGACGAGCACATCAACGCGCAGGTGTCCAGATCAATCTCTTCTGACTGCAATCCTTTGCTCGTTGCCCGAACGTTATTCAAAATATCGCTCCACGAAACAAGCATAAAAACGAATTCAAAGGTTTGAATTTTATCCGATATACTTTTAGCTTCGTTTCTTTTGTAACAAATCATCAGCAATTTTCTATAATGCTGCTACGATTTCGTTCAAAGATTTGAGAGCTGCCACAGTGGAGTTCGCATGAGCTTCCCAACTGGTTTCGGATAACGATTTCAGTTTTAGTTTCCGATAGGTTTCTTTAAACCGTGTGCCGAGCTTGAGAAAAAAGTGTACAATAATTGTACGATAGAAAAAAAATTCACTGAGAACAAGCAGCACTTCACTGCGGTTTCTCTAACTACTTAGGTTAAGCGAATGAACTGCGCACGGTAAATAAATCGCGCATTTGTTTAGATTAAACAAACTCGCTTGATTACCTGAGTAAATACCGGACAATCATAAGATTGACCCTGCAGTATTTAAAATCAAGAAATTCTAAAACTTGTTCAGCTATCTCAACACCTCTATGTTAAAAATCTTTCAACAAACTTTCCATTCTTAGCAATATATCGGACAACTATTCGGAGTTGAACAACGTGAGCGATATCTGGAGTTGAATCGACTGGAAACACTAAAATATCGCGCGGCTATAACCTCCTGTACAATTTGACATCTAACTTTCGTGGGGGCCCCTGCTCGTCGGGGGCCTTAGGCCATGGCCTAGTCTGGCCTAATGGGTAATGCAGCACTGTAAGCGTGTTAACTTTAATCTGCAGATTAAGTACTAAAACGTATTCATAAAGAATTTTTTGATTTAATCAACGGTGGTAAGCAGTGGATTAACTTACTGATGGAAATAGGTAGTTTATCGATGAGTTAATTTGACGTTTGTTAGAAATTTTGTGTTTTTCATGTAATTTTGCTACGACATTATACGAAAATACAATTAACACAATGGCTTATCGGTATTGAGAATTTTTAAATAGAATCTCAAGGAAAAAAGAGAATAATTTTTAAAATTCGATTCGTTATTTCTCTTCGAAATATTTATGTTCAATTACTTTGTTTTTGATGTCCTTTTTCATTTTAGATTGTTTTTTTCCATCATTTTTTTTTTTTTTATTTTATTTATTTCATAAATCACATATAATGTAATGTAAAACATTTGATCAATAAATATTAATGAGTGAATATTGTCACTAGACATCGTGTAACAATTTCTAAAATATTTTGTACATTGTTTAAATTATCACAATTTCAGACAAGTTGCATTTAAATGCATAACTTAATTTTAGTTTTACTAATATACTAATACAAAATTTTCCTAATTACATTTTTGCTATATTATATATAAAAATCACTTATGTTTTCTACTACTTACATACTGAGTTACTTTCTTGGTGAATTTGTAGAAGTTACTAATTTGCTGCATTTTAGTTGGTATTTTGTTGTATAGCCTAAGCGCAGTAGGAATAAGGCTTTCGAAGTGTTTCTGCGTTCTGCTGTGCGGAACTTGTATACTGCGGGATGATCCCGTTGTTGTATTGGAAATATCGCCTCGTAGTTCAATTTGTAAGTTTTGCTTTATATTTTGATTTATGACTTTATGTACAAATTTTATTTTTTCTAATGGGATGATCACTTTGAGCCGTTGCAGTTTCATTTCTTCATACACCAGAGTAGTACTATAAAGTCTATCATAACAGAAAAATGATTTGATGGCTTTCGTAATAAAATGATCACACATATTCCGAGTAGATTGCGAACACGATGACCAGTTTATAATATTGTATTTGAAGTGCGTTAAAACATGTGAACTTACTAACAATTTCGCCGTAATCTGGTTTAAGGTTACTTTAGATCTTTTGATTGCACCAACAACTGGAACTACCTTTTTAACTAGGTACTCTGCATGATCGCTCTAAGACAACTTGCTATCGATTAGCACACCCAGATGTTTAACAGACGTCACTTTCTGAAGAATTACATTATTTAAACGCAGTTTAGGATTGATTGGCTGCTTATTTTTGTTGCAAAATATCATGAAATTTGTTTTACTTTCATTTACAGTCAACTTATTGCCAATAACCCACCTTGAAAATGTCAGAAGACCGTTGTTTACAAGCAATTCAAGAGCAGCCTCGCTGTCTGCAGCATATAATAAGCACGTGTCATCAGCGAATATGTTATGAAAAGCATGTAGACCTGCATTTTTAATGTTCTGTATATATAACAGGTACAGAGTTGGGCCAAGGTTTGATCCTTGTGGTATCCCACACTCCAGCAATTCACTTTGGCTAAACACATTACCAATTCTAGTTTTAACCGATCTATTAGACAGGTAGCGTTTAAATAGCATATTGGCCGAACCTCTAATACCCAGATCCGAGAGATTTTCCAGCAAGATATCGTGCTGTACCGTGTCAAAAGCTTTTTTCATATCAATATATACTGCTGCAACATATTTTTCGCATCTAGGTTGTTATTGATATATCGTAGCATTTCAGTTACAGTGATTTTGGAATCCAAACTGGTATGGGTCAAATTTCACTGTACTGCTAATAAATGACACCATCCTACTGTTCAGGGCTTTTTCAAATATTTTAGCTAAAACACTCAATATAGAGATAGGCCGATAGTTGTTGACATCAACCGCCTTTATGAATAGGTACTATTATGGTATATTTCAAAATTTGAGGGAATTCTTCCGTGTTGAACATAGCATTAATTAAGTTTTTGAGAACTGGAGCAACCGAGTGACATATTAGGTGCGTTTTTTTCGGCATTCTATCTGGACTTTCTTTAGCACTTTACGATAAATGTATGGGAAAGCAACAACAAATAGCGCTAAGCTAATGCACTTTAAATTAAAGTGGTAAGCTCCGCGGCTAAATATTGTTGCCGTTTGACACCGTTTTTTATTGATTATTAATCGGGTTTTTTTAATCGGTAATTGTGACTTCGCACTTGTTATCGATTGTAAGTTGACATTTGTGTATTATTGTTGACATTTGTTTTGTTTTTTTTTATTAAAAAATATTAAGAAGTGTAATTGAAAATGGCTAAAATTCGTTCAAAACTTAAGCGTCATACCAAAGGTAAAAGCTGGGGACGAGGCCTTTCGTCAACTTCAAATCCAGAGCAGATGAAACATCGGATGAAGGCAAAGTCGCGTTTCTTTCAACCAAATTTGAATATGGGTAAGAAAATTGCTTTATTCAGTAAAAAAAAATGCATTAATTTATAAATTATAGTGGCAGGAGATGCAGATGCAACTGGCCTAACATTGGAAGCGGTGCAAAAACATGAACAGCGTCAAATGTACAACGCCGAAGCCACAGTAAATGACATCGCAGGAAGCTTGAAATCTTTCAATATGGATGATGATGCTGATGAGGATATGACCGAAACACAACACGGCACATTTAAGACTTTCAAAACATTTGCATCCAACTACAGCACTTGTACCAACATGAGCTTTAAAAAATTGCCCGTCGGCTTTAGAGGTTCTTCAGATTTGCATAAGGAAATGTTGACCATATTAACAGCGCTGACGGAAATAATAAAAGAACGTGGCGGTACAGAATCATCTACAGAATATTTTATTTAATTAATGCAACGAATAGAGGCAAGCACTGAGGAGCAGGATATTATTGCTGGTGTGTCTTTATTGGGTATGGGTATAAAATCAGCGCCAGCACCAGTACTTCGTAAAAATTTCGGAGAGACTGCACAAACGCTGTTGTCGTTGTTGCAGCGTTTTATGGAGACAACAAATCAATCGGTCATTAAATACATCATTGGCTGCCTGTCAGTGTTGTTGCGTGCACAAGACTATGCGACCTGGAGTTATAGCTCATCTTGGCAGTATATTGATGCGATACTCTCATTTACGACGCATTTAAAACCAAAAGTAGGTAGTTTTTGATTAATTTTTCAATTATGTACTTACTAAATTCTTTTAATATACATAGATACGCAAAGCAGCACAACATGCAATTGTGTCCATAGTACATGGCAGTTCATTTATGACAACTTCCAACTCTAATGATGAAAATGGTGATGACAATGAGGCATCTGCAGCAACCAGTACTAATGGAAATTAAATAAAAATAAAATCTCATCCTGCTAGCTAATGATGCTGCTAGCATGCACTCCGGTAAATCTTCTACCTCGCGTTATAGTGCTGGTGGCAAGGGTATACATCGACCTGTTGGGGCCAGTAATGCAGTTTCGATGAAATCGGATTATACAGCTAAATCGGGCAAATCAGCATATTCAGGTTCACTACTACTACTCATCGAAAAAGGCAAAAGGTGATACGAAAAAAAAAGGCAAAGTAGATCCATACACTAACATACCATTGAGTAGAAATTCCTTAAATAAACGGTAAAATGAGTTGAGACTATTCAAAATCATAATCTTAATAATGAATTCTTTTTTAATTTGATATATAGTTCACGTGCCCAAAATTCACGTGCGATTAAAAACGCTGTTAAAAATTCACGCAAAGGAGCATTCAAAGGTGTGAAAAACAAGATACAAAAATCTTATAAAAAAGAAATGATTGCGGTTTTCTTTTTGAAATCTAAAGTTGATATTTTATTGTAAAAAGCTTGTAAAAAAAAAACAGTTTGAAAGCAAGGCGTGTTAAATTAATTACTGTATAAAATAAAGTTCATTATTACTATGTAAACTAAATAATTCATATTTTTTAAAAGTTTATAGTTATTTGGAACGTTAAACACATTAAAAGTATTAAAATAACTTCTGGCTGTAAATGACCTGAGAAAATTGCTGAATACATTTATTTTTGCATACAAAAGTTGAACTCGTCTTTGAATGAATAACACATACAGTTTATTTAAATCGTCAAAGTATTGCTTCTCAATCAGGCCTGTTCTGTAATCCTCATGGTTTCAATTACTTTTCACTTAGGAGGTTTTTTTTGATGAAAATGGTGAGTCACACGATAAAAAGTATTAAAATCTTTTTTGAGGAAAATTACAGATTCTACAAATAACATTGACTTGCATCAACAAAAAAGTAACCGTTTAGGAAACATTCTTAAAAAACTGCAAAAAGTCGAAAAATTCGACTTTACCGAATATTTACTTTTTAATAAATACTATTGAATATTATTTGTAGAACCTGTAATTCTCCACAAAAAAAGATTCTTATACTTTTTATAGTGTGACTCACCATTTTCATCCAAAAAACCTCCTAAGTGAAAAGTAATTGAAACCACGAGGATTACAGAACAGGCCTGAATATTAGTCGTCCACTTATCATCTGGATTGACTCCAGCCATTGCCTCCTCACGAAGATACAATTTATTCTTGTCATCTAATAAAATTATCGTATGCGTACGACTGCCATAACTGGCTTCTGGTATATGCACCAGAAGGTTCTCCACAATTTGGTGCTCGTCGTTGATGATAAACTATTACCAAAGCCAAAGTAGCGACCTTCTTCATATTGATCAAGACCCAGTGGTACATTGCTGCAAAGTGGTCAGACAATTTTTCAACAAATTCATTGCTGATACCCTTCTCTTCAAGTAAATTCATAAGTAAATCATATAGACAACCATCGAGCACATCTCCGGCAACAGCAACAGCGTATACTTTATCATTTCACTCGCTTTCAAAAATGCACCTTTCAACAATTTTTTGGTCATTATATTCGCCTTCCTGTGGTGTTCCTTGTAGGAAATTGTGGCTTGCTACGCATTTCACCCATTCGGGTTTATCAGCATTTGGATCAATTTCGGGTTCTTCCTCAGTGTCAACTGTATGATTTACGTTGAAACTGACGACAACAACGGCTCTACATCAGCGCCTTGCAATTTAACAGTGAATCCATCGCTCTGCGACAATTTCTTCAGTTAAAAACTCAACCAATTCGCGTTCACCATTGGTGTGAATGTGATGTTTAATACCACAACCGCAGCTGCACCCTAAGCTTGGCTTTTCAACATTTAAATCCTAATATTGTTGGATTTTTCGACATGTGCCAAATGCTGTAAGGTTGCACTTACCGAATACATTTTTCAGCGAATTTGCCTTGGCACTGGCGGCGATATTGAAAAAACGTAATGTGGCTTTGTTCAAATTATTCATTTTTCTGTATTTTTAGAAAACTATTTAATTTCTTTCAAAGTTAACCAAAAAACAAAAAACCAAAACATAAACAAATGTCAGCTGTTAATAAAGAAGAACATAATTTTCGAAAGTGCTATTCACAATGCAGCGTTTTGTTCGACCACAGTTAGCACATTTAAGCCCACTTTAAGCCCACTTGCCACGAAAACGAACCTATTGATTTTATATGCTTAGCAGCAATTCCATCATCGCCAGGAGCTGCGATCAATTTCAAAATGTAAACAAAAAGTGACAGCAGCCCAGCAGACACTTGAAAGATTTCGATATTATTTGTACTGAAACATTGATTAACTATGTTATGAGTACTTTTTTATTATGAATAAGCAAAGTTAATCTGTGGAAAAAATTTGTACTATGATGGAAATATGCTGATGGAAATAACAGAAATAAATTAATAAAAAATAGTGAAAACATCAAAATATTCACTACAAAATTTATTTAAATGGGTCCACAGCAACAATTAGTAATTTTCGAAGCCACTTTGTCACTAAGGCAATGGATTTTGAACATTTCTTAAATTTTCTCATAACCATTTTCATTTTGAAACTGAAAATAAGAGTCTTTGATAATAATAATAACAATTAGGCTTAAATAAATTGGAGATGTCCCAGTTGCAAGATTAAAACCTGCTTTTTAAGCTCTCATTAAGCATCGGTCAAAACCAAAATTAATTAAAATAAATCATATTTGCAAGCTGTTTTCATTTCCGCAAGATGTGCACTCGTTGACATCTTTTCTTAACAGACGAAAAGTGTACTAAGAAATTTTTCATTGCATTTAAACAGTTAATCCATGGTACAATTATAGAGGTAGCGCCAAATTGTCAAAACGAACAAAGCGGAGACAAAATAAGTAGCAAGTGCTGTCAAAAAGAGCGGAGAACGTAATCAACCAATCAAATCGCCTACAGACAAATGTCAAAACCAGAAAACTGTAAGATTGTTGTTGTTTTGCTAGTTAATTTTGACAGTACTCGCTACCAAAAAAGAAGAACAAGAAATGTGTCAGTTACTGACGTTACCTTGTTAATTGTATCATGAGTCAACTTACCGATGAATAAAGTTATCAATGTTGCAGAAAGTCAAATAATTTTGTTTTTCGGCAAACTGGTTATCAATCCATATTGATGAGTGTTTACATGATCAGCAACTCATCAATCTCCATACATTTTCATATGGTGAATGAAAAAAAATGAACTTTGCATCACTGAATATTGATGGGTAGTTTGCTCGTGAAAATGTATCTTACATTATCAGTCTAGCTATCAATATTCACTTATTTTTCATCAATCCGAAAATGTATGGAGATTGATCATGATTCAATAACAATTCAACCATGGAGATTGATGAGTAGATAATCATGGAAACGCTCATCAATCTGTAATGACAATCAGTTTGCCGAAAAACAAAATTTTTTGACTTTCTGCTGTATTGATGACTTTATTGATGGGTAGGTTGACTGCGTAAATGCAATGAAAAATTTTCAGTACACTTTTATACCCTATTCTCACTTGCCTGGCTAACCAGATGAATGCTGATTAAGCACTAACCAGGATAGTTTTCAATATAAAAAGCTTTTCGGTTTGTATGGAAAAGATTAGCTAGTTTTTAAATAGTTCATTTAACACAAAAAATCGGCAGGTGGCATCTCTAAGTTCAAAAAATCCCAGGGAAATAAGGAAATTTCCTTTTCTTTTGATAAACTTAAATAACGAAATATATCAAAATATATTTGAATAAAGTGAAAATAGTGTCGTGAGTTGGTAAACACCAAAAAAGTGTCATTGAAGTGATAGTTGACTCATCCGGGTAAAAGGTGTGAACGTGGTTCTGTTACTATCAAGATTTTCTGATTTTAGGCTGGTTAACCAGGTAAGTGGGAATAGGGTATAAGTCAGTTAAGAAAAGATTTCAACATGTGCACATCGTGCGAAAATGAAAGTGGCTGATTTGCAAATATGATTTGTTTTTACACAAAAACGGATAGTTAAATGATTTTGGTTTTTGCTGAAGCTTAATGGGAGCTTGAAGACTGGGACAAAATCAATTTACTGAGAGCTGATTGTTATTATTTTTATCAAAGGCTCTTATTTTTAATTTAAAAAAAAGATTTCAATAAAAAAAAATTTAATAAATGGTCAAAACCCATTTTTTTGGTGATAAAGAGTGTTCGAAAATTACAAATTGTTGCTGTAGACCCATTTAAATAAATTTATAGTGTATATTTTGATGTTTCCACTATTTTTTATTAATTTATTTCTGTTGTTTCCATCAGCATATTAATTTCCATCATAAAAATTTTATCCGCTTTGTTTCCTCTATAGAGTACAAAGCAACACTAAATATTGAGAGTTAATTGAACATGTAAACACAAACTCGGTCTGACGTATTGATGACCAGTTGGATGGATAGATTGATAATGTAAAAGGCCTGAAGATGTCAGAACTTAGATCAAGTGTAGTGTGTTTAATATATTTGTAAATAAATTACTTTCCTTAATGCATGTAAAATGGATTCAAAGTACGCATTAATAGGGAAACAGCCCCTCAAATCGAATGGTGCTAATGCAGGTAGAGACTCCAACTGCGTAGGTTTTTTTTCCAAGAGGAAATTCGTTGAAAACTTTAATGGCGCAGAAAATCGAGATGCCAAAAAACAAAAGCCAAATAGTAATTCTTCGAATGGAACAAGTCAGTCTGCAATGGGTACCACTGCGACGTTCCGGTTAGAGGTAACATCACGCGAACTTTTGGATCAACAGCGGAGAGCCTTGCCAGTGTACGCGTGTAGAGAGCAGATACTTCAGGAAATTCGCCAATCTGAAACTCTATTAATTATGGGCGAAACTGGTACTGGTAAAACCACACAAATTCCCCAGTTTCTGCTTGCGGCTGGTTATGGGCAAAGGGGTGTGATTGCTATCACTCAGCCGAGACGAGTAGCGGCCATAACCGTTGCCAAACGGGTGTCTCAGGAATACGGATGCAAGCTGGGCGAGATTGTTGGTTACACCGTGCGCTTTGAGGACTGTACATCGCCCCAGACTCGAATCCGCTTTATAACCGATGGGTCACTTCTGAGGGAAGCGCTATCTGACAAACTTCTTAAGAAATATTCGGTGGTTATGTTGGATGAGGTGCACGAACGTACAATTAATAATGATGTTCTATTTGGCATCTTAAAAGAAGCGCAACGTCAGCGCAAGTTAAAAAATATGAATCCACTAAAGCTAATTATTGCTTCGGCTACAATGGATATCGATCACTTTGGTAGATATTTCGGGGTGCGTGGCATGTACCTGGAGGGAAGAACTTATCCAGTTACAGTAATGCACGCGAAAAAATCTCAAAGCGATTACCTAAATGCAGCACTAGTGACGTTGTTCGATATTCATCGCAATTCACCAGCAAAGTAAGCATTTAGTAGGGGAATGTCGTATAGGTTGGAACGGGTTTTGTTTTTGGTCAGTGGTTTTGAAACAGATGGAAAAATTGTTAATTTAAATAAACCAATAAAAAGGTATGGATATCGTGATCAAGTCAAAAGTTATAGCTATTTTAATGACAACTTTTTTTACCGAAAGAAATTGTCCGTATAAGTTGGGACACTTTCAAAAATCACAAAGTAAGCCAAAAAGTTAAGTTAATCTACATGGTATTATTTTTATTAGAATATTTATTGAAACGTCATGTTTCAACGAAACAATTTGGGTAAAAATATATCATTCCGCCTAATATGATTCGCAGTTTGTACAGGTGAAGAAACTGTTCCGCATATTTTATATTTAAGGTACTTCTTGTGCGAGACAAGATACCATCAACGAATTGGCGTGCGAAGCAACTCTTTTGCCAGCTTTAACAATGCATCGTCATCAATGGTTGAAATGTCTTTAATTTTATCATTTACTTTTTGGGTATACATCGCCAAACTGCTTTTTGGGATTTTATAAGCTTTTCTGGTGGATCGAATGCCTTAGCCAATCTTATTTTCTTGATTTCTGCGACCAATGCATTGAAATCGGTAATTCCACGATCGGTTTTTCGTGCGTTAGTGAACTTGCCAAACTCATGACACATAAATGCGTCACAATCTTCAAAAACTCATAAATAAATGCATTTTAATTATTATAACTACAATTGCATTCATCAAATATTGTAAAAATATAATTTAAATGGCATCCCAATGCCTTGGAATAAAAAAAAGTGCTGTCCCAACGTATACGACATGAGTGTCCCAACCTTTACAAAGTTGCCATTTCGTGAAAGACCAAAAATAATATTTCCCACAACAATACATTTCAATTACTCTTTCACGCAATGAAAATACACTGAATACAAGACACATTCCGCCCTGTTCCCAATTCCACTTTCACGTGAAAGTGGGTATAAAGTGGAATGCAAAACTTTTTTAAAAGTCGGCATTATGCTACGACTTTTCAATTAATTTTGCTTTTTTAAAGCTGTTTTATTGATCAAATTGAAAAAAAAAAAAAAAAAATACACACGTATAAGCTCCAGAGTTTTTACATTTTTTATCGAGAAATTTTAATTTTTATTACAAATGTAATATTGTAAATATTGATAAAATAAAAAAACTCTAACTAAAAAAATATTTTTTCCGATGACAAGTGAAAAGTCGGCGTTTTGGCATTTTCGAAGTCAGTGTTTATGTGAATTATTTGACATTTCATTATATCATGGTGTTAGTAAGAATAGTTCGAAAACAATCCCAAGAGGAAAAATTTCTAGCGCTTCTGATCCAAGCACTTCAAAAGTGCTTGTCCCCATAGAAATTTAGAAGCACTATCACAATGATTTTTTATAAGGCTGCAGTAAGAACAACGTTAGTTCGAACCCAGCCCGGGAGATTTTTTTTTTTTACTTTTTTTTACTTTTTTTTGCTTTTTTTTTTTAATTAAATATTTTTTACTCAACATCTTTTATTTCACTTTTCTATTTTCCTTTCTCTTATTAATTTACTTTTGTTTAACCGAATTGAAATTGATATTACAATGATTCCATATAAGGCTGCAGTAAGAACAACGTGGGTTCGAACCCAGCCCGGGTGATTTTTTTTTCCCGTTTTTTTATTTGTTTTTGCTTTATTTTTTTTTTTTTTTATTGAAATATTTTTTATTCAACCTTTTTTATTTCACTTTTCTATTTTAATTTCTCATTTTTATTTACTTTTGCTTACTTGAATTGAAACTGATTGCACAATGATTCTATGTAACGCTGCAGGACAACATTTGCTTAATATACAAAGTTAATACCTCTTCGTATCATCGGGCGTTGGTGGAGCGGTCTAAAGGGTTGGTAAATGTAAGAAAAAAATATCTAGCACGCGGAGGGTCGTGGATTCAAATCCTGGCGCGGCCAATTTTTTTCTTTTATTTAATTTTTTTGAAAAAACGCTTACCGCAGCATTACAAATAAGCGCTTTAAAAACTTTTTTTTTGGTAAGGCTGCGGTAAGCTTTTGCTCGCTTACATCCTATGACATGCAATGTTAAAAAGAAAGTATTGTTCTTACGGAGCGGAAACGATTATTGGTGAAAAAAATGCACTTCAGGAGGGTTTTTGAAGCACTTCTCTTCCCCTTGGGATATGCCACCTGATTTTATTTCTTAAATGGTAATAGAACATCCAATTAATCCAATAAAATACACAGAGCATGAAAAAAAACTTTCTGAAATTCCCTCAAACCAGAGGAAACCCCATAATTGGGCATCTCGCCTAATACATTATTTTGACAGACAAAATTGCGAGCAGTTATAATTTAAAGTGCATTGCAGCAGCCGTTGTTAACGTGAAACTCAATTAAAGTTAATAAATTTAATAAAAAGCATTTTGATTCATAAATCTTGTTTACTTATGTGTATTTTTTAATTGACAGCGAAAAAGTTTACGTTTCTACTGAGAAAAGTTAAACGTCTTGAACAGTCGTTGAATAGGCTTGACATCCACATCGAAAATAAAAAGTAATCAACAAGTCTTCGAAATTAAAAGTAATTGAAACTACACGGATTACGGAACAGGCCGAATTGAACACACTTACATGAAATAATTGGTTTAAATTCAGCAAATTACGAACACGCAGAAACTATCGTAAAGATCTTTTTGATATGACAATTTACTTTTTGTTTAGTATGGACATTATCAACAAGAGTTTTTCGATCTTTTGCACATGAAACGTAAGGTTATAACCAGACTTTACTTCGACAGTTGAAACATAGGTGTCGCCAGTATCGGAAATTCAAGAAAAACGGCTGTCCCATCTTATACGGCGTCCCAACCTATACGAAATTCCCCTACATACATATTTATCTGTTGACAAAAGTAAAGCAAGGCGAATCAACTTAAGAAAAATCGAGTTTAGGCCGATTTGTCCTTGCGTTTGGGGGCATTTTTCTTATGACTGTGAGAGTTACGTAGGCTAAGGTAAATAAAAAATACCAAGAGACGAATATTGAAAAATGAATCATTTATATAATATAAATTAAATTGAATACTGTTTTGTTCGTACGACTTAGTTGTCGCTCGAACTTGTGTCCAATTAACCTTCGGCTCAAAATAAAAAAAAAAATGGTTTTTAAAAAAAAAAATCTATATAAGGGCTGCTTCCTAAACGTCAGTTGCTTTGTATTGAAACGGCATTTTCATGAAAAAAATGTCGCATAATTTTAGGAGCTTATTTTGTTCTGCATCATTCTTGCATTTTATAACGCCGAACTACAAAATGTTAACAATGCATAGCAATCAGCGCATCAGTAAAAAAGTTTATGCTTTTTACAAACTTCGCTCTTAAAAAAATAGTAAAAAAAATTCCTGAAATTATGCAATATTAAGTGCTTGAAAACGCTGTTGCAATACAATGCAACTGACGTTTAGGAAGATGGCCTAAATTTTTTAAACTTGAATTACACAATAAATAATCCTTATCGAGTTTTATAATGGGCGTACAAGTCGTTCAGGAGGTAGGCTCTCGCGGTAGCTGACGGTAACTGACAAAAAACAAAATACTTTGTTTTTCGTACGACCATTCGTACGGAAATATCTTTGGAATCGAGCTAATTTTCACTGTCATATTAGAATCAATTAAGTTTACACGTAATTTGTTGCTAGCTAGTTAATTAAGTTAATTGACCACAAATCAATGAAATAGTGTTACAAAAAATATGCAAAATAAGGTGAGCCGCAGAAATTTCCTTCGTGAGTAGAAGCACCCACATAAAATCCGAAAAAAAAAAATATCTTCGACACTATTTGATTTTGATTTTCATGGAACTGCAGAATAATAATTTAGTTTTATTTATATGCTTCTTTTCAGCCAAGATATACTTGTGTTTCTTACGGGCCAGGAAGAAATCGAAAGCATGGCTCATCAAATTCGATCAATTGCAAAAGTAAATTTAGACTCCTTTTCTCTTTGATTTAATGCTTTAATAATTAATATAAACTGTTTCCATAGACCAATAACATCGGTGGATCAGTGATTCGAGTTTTTCCACTCTATTCTCAACTTCCACAAAATAAACAGCTGGAATGCTTCCTCCCTGCAACTGTCAATTCAAGGAAGATTATATTGGCGACAAATATTGCAGAGACATCTATCACCATTCCTGGTATACGATTTGTTGTCGACTGTGGTCTAGTAAAACAAAGAATTTTTAACCCAGAAAGTAGCCTTGATATACTTAAGGTAGTTCCTATATCTCAAGCACAGAGCTGGCAACGATGTGGACGCGCTGGACGCGATTCTGAAGGCACATGTTATCGAACTTATACCAAATTAGAAATGAAGGCATTTGAAAGCATGCCAATACCTGAAATATTGCGCAGCAACATTTCAGCGATGGTAATTATAATATTTATTTACTTTGTATGTGGGAAGTATTAGTCCTATGCTCCTCCTAGGAGTTAAAGGAGAATATATAAATATATAAGGGCAGTTTTTTTGGACTTAAATACGGCTATTTAGCATTGTACGTGAAGATCTGTATACGTATTTTTGCATATCAGTGTGCGCAAATGTCAACTAAAACAACTTTTGCACTGGGATAGTGTGATTTTTTAAGCCCGATAGAACTTGTAACTGTAAAAAATAAAAAATTAAATTGTAATCAAAAACTTTTTTTTGATTGGAAGATCCAGTGCTGGATTACCCATTAGGCCATGGCCTATGGCCCCCGACGAGCAGGAGCCCCCACGAAAGTTAGATGTCAAATTGTACAGGAGGTTATAGCCGCGCGATATTTTAATCTTTTAGTCGATTAAACTCCAGATATAGCTCACGTTGATCAACTCAGTATAGTTGTCCGATATGTTGCTAAGAATGGAAAGTTTGTTGAAAGATTTTTAACATAGAGGTGTTGAGATAGCTCAACATGTTTTAGAATTTCTTGATTTTAAATACTGCAGGGTCAATCTTATGATTGTCCGGTATTAACTCAGGTATTCAAGCGATTTTGTTTAATCTAAACAAATGCGCGATTTATTTACCGTGCGCAGCGCATACGCTTAACCTAAGTAGTTAGAGAAACCGCAGTGAAGTGCTGCTTGTTCTCAGTGAATTTTTTTTCTATCGTACAATTATTGTACACTTTTTTCTCAAGCTCGACACACGGTTTAAAGAAACCTATCGGAAACTAAAAGGTACTGAAATCGATATCCGAAACTAGTTGGGAACGCCACTGAGGCAGCTCTCAAATCTTTGAACGAAATTGTAGCAGCATTATAGAAAATTGCTGATGATTTGTTGCAAAAGAAACGAAGCTAAAAGTATATCGGATAAAATTCAAACCTTTGAATTCGTTTTTATGCTTGTTTCGTGGAGCGATATTTTGAATAACGTTCGGGCAACGAGCAAAGGATTGCAGTCAGAAGAGATTGATCTCGACACCTGCGCGTTGATGTGCTCGTCAGTAGAAAATTTGTAAGATAGGATGAGAGATAAATTCGAGGTGTTTGAAAACAAAGCCAGCACAAATTTATCTGAGACGGATTATGCCAATGTTGCATCGTGAGTTCGACGAAGAACAAGACACCCAAACGATGGCAATGCTCCAGAAGTTGTATTAAATGCGCGAGACTATTTTCGTGTCAACGGTTTTCTTGTAATTATCGATACGCTCAAGATCGAAATCAACAGCCGAAGCCAAGTTTACTTAGAGGTTTCGAAGAGATTTTAATTTTTGGCTGTTTTTAGTTTGTCAGAAAATGAGTACCGCTAAAAAATTGCCGGTTTAGTTGACTTTTACCCTGACGATTTGGAAGATTTTTATCCTGAACTCAAAAAGTTTTACGATTTTATCAAATCGAAATTTCCATCAAAACCTAAGTTCACTCACTCTGAACTCTACGAAAGTTTGATTCGAGATAATCTTGAAACTGTTTTCTTAAACGTGGACAATGCTCTCCGCATTTTTTTAACTCATATGATTACAAATTGTACAACAGACCGCTCTTTTTCAAAGTTGAAATGCATAACAAACTAGTCAAATTGATTTTGATGATGTCATTAACGATTATAGTGATCTGAAATGTAAGAGAAAAGTTTTTTAAAGATGAACGTCGTTTTAATATTTAAGAGATGTCCAAAGATTATTTTATGAATTACTATACTGTAAATTATGTAAAATCAAAAAAAAAAAAAAAAATAACTAGAATTTGTCAAAAAAAAAAAAAAAAAACTATTTTGATTGTTTTATTGTGTTTACAACCTTAAAATGATATGAAGCTGTTTAAACTCTATAAAAAAGTACCCCAAAATTTGAATGGCCTAGGGCCCCCATTTGGCTTAATCCGGCAGTGGGAAGGTCAATACATCACATTAACATTTCAAAATGATTTCCGGCGATTGACTATTGAAATTGTAAAAAATAACACAAAAAATTAAATTGTAATCAAAAATTTTTTTTTTTCGGAAAATCAATACATAGCATAAACATTTGAAAATTACTTTGGGTGATTGGACGATTGTGTGCGCCATAATAATCACGAAGTAGTCTTAGGTTGCACTTATCAACGACTGATTTTTAAAGTAAATTTGGATATTTTCGTAGCTTTGTTCAAGCGGTCGTCTATTTATGATGTTTTGCTAGAGTATACTGAATCAAATAACAAAAAAATTTTAATCAAAATATAATTTTTTTAAAGATCTATCAGGCTTAAAAGAATACCCTATATATACACAGTAAGAAGCAAAACTGTCAACATTTTTCTATTTTGGACTTAGTACTGATATAGCGTCCGTTCTGATTACATGACCAACAAGAAATATGATCCAAACGGAAGCTTAACCTTTCCTCTAATAAAAAATTCACCACTTTTTTGGAAAGGGAAATACCAAGATATTCTAGTACACTTTACGGAATAGAGCAGAAAAAATCCTTGCGCCCTGGAACTTAATTTGAAAAACAGCAAAAACGTCGTTTTTTGCACTTTTAGGTTAGGATCCCTCGAAATTCTGATGAGGTAGAGGGATTCTGTGGCCAGTTTTGGAATCAACGATATCTATTGGAATCGTTTTTTTAAACTGGGAGAAATTGACGTTCCAGGTTTGTACCCACTTCAGTTAAAGTGGTGCAAAACTGTCAACATGTTTTCGAAAAGGTTTTTTGTTCATTATTTTTTTATGATGTGAAGTTCGGTAAAATTGTTCACATATTTTAATAGAGGAAAGGTTAAGCTTCCGTTTGATTCATATTTCTTGTTGGTTATGTAATCAGAATGGACGCTATAGCAGTACTAAGTCGAAAATAGCAAACTTGTTGTTCTCATTGTATATACAGTTGCTCACAAAAGTATTCGGAATTTGAAATTTTTTTAAAGAATCATAAAATTCTTTAATTACGAATTAATTTTTTTGAATCACTCTTATTAATTATAATTCAGTAAGTATCTAGTTTTATTTATTAAAATAAACTTTCCTAAAACGTAACTTAAAAATGTAAAAAAGAGCTTAGAAGCAAAATCCTACTTAAATTCAATACACAAAAGTATTCGGAATTCCTAAAAATATGGCAATATCTTAAACACGAAATCAAAGAATAATCCAAAAGTATTAGCGACACTCATAAAATTCAACTTAAAGTTAGTTTGGGGTCGCCCAGTTCTGTTTTGTCAGTTTTTTTTTTAGGCGAAAGACTTTGTTTTTTAGAAAATTAAGATGGGAAGAAAATCAGAAGAAACCACTCTTGAATAAAAAAATTAAAACGCATGAGGACTGAAAAACCCTTTAGGAGATTGTAAGAGGCGTTGGAAGAAATACTTAGACTGTCCAGTGGACAGTGTCCACAGCATTATAGAAAAAAAAAAAAGCTTCATAATTCACATCGCTTTGGTAGGCTATCGAAACTAGGCATTCGAGACAGGTCGGATATCATACGTAAAACTAAAATTCAACCACGTACTTCAGCAGTGGACATTAATAGAAACATCACTTAATCTAACGGAGTAAAGATAAGTGATGAAACTGGTCGCAGGACACTCAGAAATGCTAGTTATATTGGAAGAACTCAACGTTTCAAACCATTTGTAAGTAAGGCTAACAGCAAAAATCGCTTAGAGTTTACAAAAAGCACTTAAATTGCAACAAATCATTAAGATCAAGCGTTATTTTCAGAGACGAGACAAAATATTATTTAAATCGTATGTTTATTATATATGTAAGCGGTTCTTGCGGTTGGCCTTACTTATAAATGATTTGGAACGTTGAGTTCTTCCATTATAACTAGCATTTCTTAGTGTTTTGCGATTAGTTTTATCACTTATCTTTACTCCGTTATATCAAGTGAGGCTTCTATTAATGTCCACTGCTGACGAACGTGGGTGATATTTAGTTTTTCGTATGATATCTGACCTTTCTCGTACGCCAAGTTTCGATAACCTACCAAAACGTTGTGAATTATGGAGCTTTTTGCTTTCTATGTATATTGCTGTGGATAGTCTAAATACTTCTTCCAACGAAGCTTGCAATCTCCTAAAGGGTTTTTCAATCCTCAATCATCAAAAATTTTTTTATTCAAAAGTGGTTTCGTCTGATTTTCTTCCCATCTTACTTTTTTAAAAAACGAAGTCTTTCGCCTAAAAAAAAAACTGAGAAATCAGAATTGGTCTATCCCAAACTAACTGTAAATTTAATTTTAAGAGTGTCGCCAATACTTTTGGATTATTCTTTGATTTCGTGCTTAAGATATTGCCATATTTTTAGGAATTCCGAATACTTTTGTGTATTGAATTTAAGTAGGATTTTGCTTCTAAGCTCTTTTTTACATTTTTAAGTTACGTTTTAGGAAAGTTTATTTTAATAAATAAAACTAATAAGAGTGATTCAAAAAAAATTAATTCGTAATTAAAAAATTTTATGATTCTTTAAAAAAATTTCAAATTCCGAACACTTTTGTGAGCAACTGTATAAAAAAAATATGGATAGGGGCAGGGGGTTTCGGTTACCGTTACACGACGCTAGGAGGTGGTCTGATCCAGCGTCACTTTTTGTCTCATAGGGCGGCAGGGGGTTCATTTTAGCGTCACGTAGTTTATGGATAGCCCCAAATCAAAAAGATCTTTTCTATATTTTCTGCGTGTTTGTAATTTGCGGAACTGAAAAAGTTGCAAAACAACATTAATTAGTTTTTTTAATTGCTCATAACTTCGCCAATAGTTGACCAAATCATGTAATTGTTTTTTTAAAAGTTTTATATTTTAAGAAAATTTTTTATGAAAGATTCAAATATTTTTTTAATGAGTTTTTTATAAAATTTTCAACTTTCAAAACTAAAGTGCTATTTTTATCAATGATTATACCCTTCGATTATTTTTAAAAAACTTTGAAAAAAACTTTAATGTATTTGACAAATTTTAAGTCGATTTTTAGAATGGGCAAACATTACTACCCCATTTATACCATCCCTTAAGGGGGCTCTCCTAAAAAATTTTTAATAAAAATATCAAAAAAATTCCTCATTGCCGGGAGAAGAAAAAAATGTTCACAGACCCCCATTATTTTATTTTTTCCAACATTTTTTCGAACATATTAGCTCCTTAAAATGTTGAGGCGAAAAATTAATGGGGGTTGGTGAACAGTTTTGCTCTCTCCCGGCAATGAGGAATTTTTTGATATTTTTATCAAAATTTTGTATCGGAGCCCCTTTAAGGGATAGAAAAAACGGGGAAGTATGTTTGAGAGAAATATTGGAGAGGAAAGGCTAGTGAAAGTCGGTGAACATTTTACCCATTTCCGGATACGAAGAATATTTTAGTGCTCGTTCACTCACTTTTTTGTTAATTAAAAAATTTAAAAAAATAGATCCCATCGTTTGCCCATTCTAAAAATAGTCTTAAAATTTGTCCTCTGGAAAAATTTTTAAAATGTTGTGGTGAAGGGTATTTAATTTTTGGCTAGGCCGAAGATAGCACTCTTATTAATTTCATATTCATTATGTACTATTTTAGCTTCTTAATTTAGCTTATTAATTTCATATTCTATACTATTTTAGCTTCTTCACTTACTTGCATTGGGAATTGATTGCAAATCATTTGATTTCCTGGATAAACCATCTCCAACAGCAATTGACACAGCTTACAAAAAGCTTAAAGCTCTTGGAGCAATTAAAAATTCAACAATTCCAGAGCTAACACCTTTAGGTCGACAAATGGCGCAGTTTCCGTTGGACCCTAAATATAGTAAACTTATTTTGACAGCTTCTAGCTTTGGATGTATGGAGGAAATGCTTAGCTTAGTGGCGATTCTCTCTGGGGAAACTATTTTTGTATCAACTACCGAAAAAAGAGAACTAGCCGCTTTAGCTCATGCTAAATTTGAATCCAAGAACGGTGATCATCTAACACTTCTGAACGTATATAATGCATTTCAAAGGACTGAAAAAGTGAAGGTAATTTTACTTAGTTCGATTTGTTAATACGAAGCCCTCTGTGCTAAAACCTATAGTTTCTAAGGTTTACAGACACAATCAAATTAATAGATATTCCAACAAAAATATTTCCCCGAGTCAGCAAAGAATGAATTTATTTCGAAAAACTTTTTCATATCCATATATTTTAGCGCGAATGTATGCACTGCTATTTACTGAATCGTTTGCCATTTTTTTAATTTTCATATATGTATGTAGATAAATTTATTTTGAACTAATTTAAGTTATTTTTGAAATTCTATAACAACACACTTAACAACTGAGAAGTGGTTTTTTAATAGACAGATTCAATAAAACTTTTTTGGATTGCGCCCAAAAATCTGAAAGAGGGTTCTCATTTTTTTTGAAGGTCATTTAGAGGTGGTGCATCGTCAATTTAAGCAAAATATCGGCCTGATGCTGTTTTTATATATCAAATTTTTCGTCTTGAATCAAGGCGTATAAAAAATAAAAATTTAAATCTAATAACAACGACATGTGGTTTATTTGCCTAGAACACCCTCAAAAAACGTTTTTTTCTAAATTTCACCCAGCTGTTAAACTCTAAAACTACATTTTGGATATAACTTTATGTTCCAAGGTCTCCATGAGCTCACATAAGAAAGAATTTCCTCCGACATCTTATCCCAGTATATCCTGTTTTTATGGGTTTTTTTTGACACCCTTATCAAAAAACTGGGTTAAAATGGGTTAAAGTTTTCTACGAAAATATTCTACGGAAACTTTCGTTAGGGGTCACTAAAGTTGAGAAATGACTAAAACTTAAGAATAATGCGTAAATGTGTAGCAAAAAATAATTTCTTCGTTTCTTCATATATATTGCATTTCTATTACTTTATAAGTAACTCATAACTCTTAAGTTCTAAGCATTTCTCATCTTTGGTGACCCCTAATGAAATTTTTCGTTGGATATTTTTGCAAAATACCTTAACCTATTTTAACCCAGTTTTTTTGATAAGAGAGTCATAAAGGCCCATAAGAACAGGATATAATGGGTTAAGCTGTTCTAAAAATTGGTCCTTACGTGATTTTATGCCGACTCGTCAACGAACCGACTCAGAGAGTATAAATAAGGTATAGAGGTGGAGTTCGATCGAGCATGTCAATCGAACAAAAAGACCACGAAAATTTATTGAGGTATGAGAACTATCTACTTCAAGGTCAAATTAATTTTTATGAGTGCAAAGATGGTGGCACTCTTTTAAGCGAAATTCATTTTTTAGCTGCCAAGTGATCATAAAAAATAGCAAGTGGATTTCTTTAAGAAAAACCAAAATATGTAAAAAAATAAACATTACCTAACTCATTCACACATGCGCAGTTTAATCTGCAGACCATTTGCATTTCATTCTCTCCTACGTAGCAGTTGTTGTATTTGAAATTGTCTTTTCGTGTTGTTGGTATATTTTGTTTGCACGTTTTTTTTTGCTATGATCGTTAATGGTTTTTTTCTCAGAAGGAGTTTGTATTTTCATTTTTTGTTGCTTTCTTTGCTGCTTTTTTTGTCTGTTGATACAAATCCTTTTGAAGCAAAAACAAATATAACCGGCGCGCAGGAAATTGAATAGGGTCAAAATTAATAAACTCAACATTGTTTTTACACCCTACACTCAGGTTACATTCACTTTGTCCAATCGTTTTATACGCAGAGAATGAGCCGTTTTAGGTTTAGAAAATTATAGAAAGTAGGCGGGAATTGGTAGAACACCGTCAAATGTAAGATTCTGAACTACTTTTCTTAGTTCCATTTTTTGAAATTCCAAAAACGAACGGAGATATAGCCATCGGCAGATCGAGAAATAGCTTTATGAAAACCGGTATAAGTTCAGAACTCCTTGATGAATTTTAATAATATTGGTATCGTATCAAAGGTATTTTAATTGGCTTCAAAAGTTTAAAATCCGAGTGATTTTCGAAATATGGCGAAAATATCTTTGTTTTACTTTTTAGCTTTTCTATAAAAAAAATGTGCTAATTAAAGAAATCAAAGACAAATTGCATATCAAATGACAAGAAATAGATTAGGCTTTCATATTTTGTTACCAAAGTTATGAGTTAATAAGACTTTTTGAAAAAAAAACTTGTCAAAATTTTCGAAAATTCGCCATATCGCAAAAAGCTTGACTTGGATTTAAAACTTAGCTGCAACAATTTTATAGCCAATTAAAATAACTTTCATATGACACCAATATTATTAAAATCCATTAAGGGATTCGCAACTGAAACCGGTTTTGATAAAGCTATGTCCCAACCTTCCGATGGCTACATCTCCGTTTCGGAAAATGGTACTAAGAAAAGTAGTTCCGAATAGACCCAAGATTTTTACATTTTCCGGTGTTCTACCGATTCCCGCTTAACCTGAATATACTCATTTAAAAATCGTTTGAATTAAAATGCAAATTTTCAGAGGTAGACGGAACTTTTATTGTGTGCGGTATAGGGTACATAATATTTCGCTTTATTCTTTATTTTTTGTTTGCAGCTGCGCGGACTGTTTTTTTTTTTTTTGATTCTATGAATGGTTTTTTTTATTTTGTTGTTGGAACGATGGTTTTGTTCATTTGCAACTATGTTGCCAAATTTCGAAAAGGACAAAGAAATAAATTTATAAATTTTTGATTTCATGCTCATATTACAAAAATGGTCTAAGTGATATATTCTTTGTTTCAAGATATTTAAAGACTTGCATTAAATAAATTAAAGCAGATTATAGGTACTTTATTTTAGTGTTAAAAAAACATAGTTGTGAAAATCAATACGAATTTTGAGAGTTTTTTGAGTTTACAAAGTTTTCGAGGCATTTACTCGTTTTAAGAAATACCCTAATTGTCTTTACAAAATGATATAGTTTTGATCCAACTTTAATAAAAATAGACTTTTTTATAATATCTTGTTTTTTTTAGCGACGACCTTTGTAATTGAAGTAAAAGTCTTAGATCTCAAAATTTTCCAGCTAAATGGTTTCAGGTAATTTTGTCTAAAACAAACCATTTCCCGGGTATTCACAAAAAACCTTTTTTTTTATTAAATATAGACCAAATTATGTCAATTTGCAAAGATAATATCTATGGACTTTTGACAAAACAACCTTACTCGAAATTGACAACTTTTCAGGAGAGCTAAAAAACTACTTTGATGCTTCTCAATTCTTTTTGTGTAAGAGTTGGAACAAATGTAAAAGTTTTTTATTATACATTAATACTAAACGAATATATTGCTCGAAAGTCAATAATTTTTAATATAGTTGAAATAAGATGTTTTTGTCAAATATTTTTTGATTTAAGAAATTCAGTTTTTTCCATAGGAAAAGTAACTTATTTCGAAGAAGTGCTTTTGTCAAAAATTTTTTTGTCATTTAACCTGTATCTTATCTCGACTTAAGATGTTTTGTGAAGAAAAACACCCTTTTCTTATGTCGCCTTAAGTTGTTTTGTGAAAAGCATTTGTACATTGAGATAGGTTGATTTTCGATTCTATATCTCTGCAACTAAAAGTCATAGAGATATTTTATTTTTATATATATGATTAAAATCTTAGAAAATTGTCTTACTTCGAGTTAGGTTGTTTTGTCAAATGTCTACAGATATGTAACTCTAAACAGTAAAATAACATATAAGGTGTTTTCGGAAATGCAACTTAACTTGGTTGCACTGTGCATCGCACAGTATAATGCTCAACACTAAACCTATTACCGCGCTTTTTGCTTAAACATTACGCTTCAATTGTTGCATTTATAACTATGTGATTAGAACAGTGTTCCCAGAAGGTGCACCATGTGAATATAAATTATGCTACTGCGGTAGTACTTACGTAGTCTTGCATATCTGAAAATACTTTTAATCTACTAAATTTAACAAACATATTTTTGCAGAAAAGACTTAACAATTACATAAAAATACAGAGGAAAATTTCACCCAGGAATACTGGAAAATTTAAATTTTTCGTGATTTTTCTTAAATCGACATAAGCTATTTTGGTAAAATAGCAATTAATGTAAAGTTAATTTCAGTAGTAATTTAACACGTTAACAATTATATGTAACATTTTGTTATTTGAACGTGAACTTCTAGATGTGTTTCCCAAAAAAATTAATATATCACTTAGACCATTTTCACAATATGAGCCTGAAGTTAAAAAATAAAACAAATTCCTTTTTGTGCTTTTCAAAATTTGGCAACAATGCAAATTGAACTAGAAGAGTTTTTCAAAATCCAAGCAAAAAAGAAATTTAACCCTTTATTGCCCATGACCACCTTTTGGGATCATTAGATTCCAATGCATATATGGCATACCGATAAGCAAATATTTGTAATAAGAAGAACGTGAAGCAGTCGTGTCACGTTTTTCCAGAGAATGTTATTCTTCCCGATACTATTTACATACGAGTATGGTATGCAAAAAATATCATTCATCTGCGTCTAATATTTTTACAGATAGGTACATGTTAACAATTTAGTTTTTAGAGGACCAGCCTAGAACCATTTCCCTTTGAAGATACTGATACATTGTGAAATTCCATTAAAATCAGTTGAATAGTGTTAAGTTCATAAGACACAGAATATATTCTTGCTTATATTCACATTTTAGTTGTCTATGTTTCAACCCCTTAAAACCATCTTTTTATTGTAAGAAAAAATGTATGATCTAATTTTTACCTCTTATATCAAAAATAACCTTTTAATAAAATTTGTTAATCTGAAACGAAAGCTTGAACACTAGAGGGTTAAATTGTAAAATTCTGAAAAAAACAAAAAATTTTGCAGCAGCAACGAGAAAACAAAATGTAAAAATAATGTTTAATTTATCAATTCTGACCCTATTCAATTTCCTGCGAGCCGGTTAAACTTGCTTTTTGGCTTCAAAGATAGCAACAAAAAATTAAAACACAAACTCCTTCTGAGAAAAAAACCATTTACGATCATAGCAAAAAAACCTGCAAACAAAATATACCAACAACAAGAAAAGACAATTTCAAATACAACAACTGCTACGTAGGAGAGAATGAAATGCAAATGGTCTGCAGATTAAACTGCGCATGTGTGAATGAGTTAGGTAATGTTTATTTTTTTACATATTTTGGTTTTTCTTAAAGAAATCCACTTGCTATTTTTTATGATCACTTGGCAGCTAAAAAATGAATTTCGCTTAAAAGAGTGCCACCATCTTTGCACTCATAAAAATTAATTTGACCTTGAAGTAGAGAGTTCTCATACCTCAATAAATTTTCGTGGTCTTTTTGTTCGATTGACATGCTCGATCGAACTCCACCTCTATACCTTATTTATACTCTCTGCCGACTTGACTAAATTTTTCATAGCATGGTTAACGAATGTGTTAAGGGCAGGGTTCGAAAATATCCGATATTTATTTTAAATATCAAAATATCGGATATTTATGATATACAGTGTCGGCCAAAACCTAAGCACCCCCTAAGGAAATTTTTTCTTATATCAAATTTTTTTTTGAGAAAACGACGTTACTGAGTTAGTTTGTGTGTTTATTTCATTATTTATATGTTTATTATTGACAAAAAAACTTAAAAAATTCAGGGTTTTATAAATTAAGAGTTAACATTTAATAAACATTATAATTTAGAAAATTCATCGGACAAAACTAAAGCACCCCCTTCTTAACATTTAATAAAAACTTTTTTAACATTTCTTTCTTTGACATAAGCATTTCTTTAAAGCATAGCGGACATTATATTATTAATGATGTCCTGCGATACCCCTTCCCAAGGCTACTTTCAAAGCTTCAAAGAGATTTTTCTTGGTTTTGCGATTTTCCTTGTAGATTTTCATGTTAACGATCTCCCAGAGATTCTCAACGGGATTCAAATCTGGGAACTGGACAGGCCAACCAAAAACGTGTATCCCATTGCTCTGAAACCAGGCTTTACAAACTTAAGCGGTATGAGTTTGGATCGTTGTCCTGTTGGAACCTCCATTTAAGTGGCATCTCTTGATCGGCATTAGGCAGCATCACATCATTTGTTATGTCAAAGTGCATAAAACAATCAATATTTCGTTTAGTCTAGTGAATTGGCCTACTCCTTTCACCAGGAAAAAAACTACAGACCATTACACTCCGCCCTCCTTACTTTACAGAGGCTTTGCAAAATTTTGGCTTCAATCATTTTCCTTTTGGTCTGCGTAGTCGCCTTAATTCATTTGAATCTTTGATATCATGCTACGAACCCCAGTCCTACGAATCCAAGTACTACGAATTCAAGTATATTTTGAAAGATTCGGATGGTATAAGGCGAGCACGCAGACGAAATGAAAAAGATTGAAATCAAAGTTTTACAAAGCCTCTGTAAAGCACGGAGGGCGGAGTGTGTTACTATTTTAGTATTTTGTTATATGAATGCATAAGTTTTTATTGTAATTATAAAGTTATTATTGCTTGTTGAATTAATTTAATAGATTTATGAGACAAATAAAAGCGGACGGAATGTGGGGACGTAAAAAGTTCCTGCGTTCCATATTCCGTCCATTTGGTCGGACACAGGATTTTTACACTTCGTAAAAAAAACATAGTTTTTGTGTTTAATTTAAATAAAGATGTATATTTTTTACTAGATTTGTAATGTATATGAAATTCTACGTTGGGGGACCTGTATACGTCCTACTTTAAATCAATCAGATTTGCCATAATTTAACTTGAAACTTATGCAATTTTAGCTTATTTTCTTGATAAATTAAGTGAAAGCGGACGGAATGTGGGTGCATTAAAATTTAAAAAATTTCCTGTGTTCCATATTCTGATCATATTTGGTTCAAAATATTTAAAATTAAAATATTTTTGCTTAAATCCGATCGATATATATAATTTTATAAGCCTGTAAAGACGCTACGCTGAGAGCTGTGATAAAAACCTAGTGTTTACGGCAGCTCTTGTTATTAGGAACCTATGTTACTCGTAATGAGTAGCATATTTGAAGAAGAACAAGTTTGGAAACTCCCATCAGCCATACCTGTGAAGAAAAAAAGTTATGAGCAAAAGTCATGTTTTTTATTGCCAAAATGGGTCTTCAGGCGAAACAAAAGCGCTTCTTTGGTTTTCATCCGAACGAAAAAAAATTATGCAGATAATAGGTCCGTTCGTTCAAAAAAAACTATATAAATATTTGTATAAAGTTTGACTACAATAAGCGTTCGTTGAAACAAAAATTTGACATTTGCGAAAAAAAACAGGTGATCATTTCCCCTCTAAATAAAAATTTTAATTTTTACCCAGGCATATTTTTTCTGGGCAAAACTTGAAGACTGTCAGTATTTTTCATAGGTTGTTTACATTTTGAAGAATAAATAAAATTTGAACAATGAATTAAAACATAAGTTTATGTTCGGTGCTTTGTGTTTACAAAAAATAGTTTAATGAAGTTAAAAATGGATGTAACGGGTATTTTTAGAACGTTAAAATACACCAAAACAAGTACTCAAACGTGCGCTAACAGGTGTTTTTCTTTATATTTTTTTTTTTGTAGTCTTAAATTTTTTTTTCATTTTTGTATTCGTTGATTTTTTGGGGTATTTTCAGTTACTCACAAAAATATCTGTTCTTACTTATAGCTTAAACACAATTGGAGCGTACGACGAATTTCGCCCGACGAATATTCGCTGTCAAAAATAAAACATACAAGAGTATATGAAACTGAACACAACCACACCGGACGACGAAATTCGCCCGACGAATATTCGTCGCAATAGAACTAGTTTTAATTTTGTCGCCGGCGGCAGCGATTTTTGGAAATGTCAAACTGGAAAATTATGTTTCAAATGTAAAATTTTTAGATTTTTTAGTAGAAATTCAAAGAAAATGAGATTTTATAAAACATTTATTTATTAAAATTGTCATCAGAAAACATAAACAACAATTTAATATAAAAACAACTATTGCCGTCGTCACTCTGATTGTGTTTAACAGAGCGAACTTCGTTGACGAATTTTTATTGACAGCGAATATTCGTCGGGCGAAATTCGTCGTACGCTCCAATTGTGTTTAAGCTATTACTCTGTAAAAATTTTAATTTGACAGTCTTCAAGTTTTTTCACAAATTTTTAATGGATAGAACTATTGCTTTTCAGAGTCCTTCTAACTTTTGAGACTGTGCACAGTAGGAGATTTGATACAGCTAGCTGGAATTAATTCAAATTTTAAAGTCGTCATTTGGCCCATTTTTCCTACGCAAATGATAGACTATAATCTACTGCAAGCTGTCAAATGTGAACTTTGTTTTCAAAAATTTTATTAAACTATTTAATTGTAGCTAGCGTAGCATGTCTCAAAACCAGAGTGTGTTACCAACTAACAATTTGGCAATTTTTCACAACAGACGGCGCTAGTGAGCCTTAATGGCGATCCTGTTCAGAGAGTTTACTCGTGACCTATAGCACAATCGCTTAAGCACCGCGTTCTCTTTCATTAGAAAACCGGAGTCACGGGTTCGAGTACGGTTTCTGGCAAGATTTAACTAAAACTGATCTGATGAGGCCTATATACATGTTTATATATGAAAATATATAAATATGTATGTGGAAGTAGCCGAAACATATATAATCAATTTTCATGTTAACACTTGCTTTCGTCTGTTGTTGAAAAATTGCAAAAATGACTGTGTAATTAGTTCAATATAAAATTATCATTATTTTGCCGCTATTTAAGCACCTTGTTTGACTTCAAATTTAAGATAGACTAAGCCAATTTTAATACAGTTTTTGGTGGTAATTAAAGTTATAAGGTATGCATGAATATATAAAGCTTTTGGTTTGTACTCTGCTTACGTGTTATAAGAAAAAAGTGAAGTTATGTTGAACACATGTATAATGTGTAGTAAAAATTACTTAAATCAGTTTTTCTAGTGTAACCCATTGGTTCGGTAGTTTATGTAATTTATCAGGCGTGTTCCGTAATCCGTGTGGTTTTAATTACTTTTTATTTAGGAGGCTTTTTGATGAAAATGGTGAGTCACACGATAAAAAGTATTAGAATCTTTTTAATGGAAAATTATAGGTTCTACAAATAACATTGATTTGCATTAACGAAAAAGTAACCGTTTAGGAAATATTCTTAAAAAACCGCAAAAAGTCGAAACAGTTACTTTTTAATAAATGCAAATCAATATTATTTGTAAAACCAGTAATTCTCCACAAAAAAGATTCTTATACTTTTTATTAGGTGCATAAAGTGAGCTATGCAGGTGTGACGAATTTCGATGTTTTTTGGTTGGGGATTTCGAGCTATTTTCGAGCTTTTCAACAGTAATTTCGAGCTGTCTGGGAAATTTCCCATTTTCCGGAAAAGCAGAAAAATTGTTCTGCATAGCTAAGTTTATTTTTTCAGCCAGACGAATCTGCGGGAAAAGTTAGCGATGAAATCTTTTAACGCAGGAATTTCGAGCTACTTTCGAGCTAATTTTGAGCTAAAAGCATTTTCCGAAAAACTCCCAATTTTCCCGGAAAATCCGCAAAAAACTTTTTTTATGGCTAGCTTTATTTTTTTCAGCCAGACGAATCCGCGGGAATAGTAAGCGATGAAATCTTTTAACGGAGGAACTTCGAGCTACTTTCGAGCTGACCTTGAATGAAGTGTTTTCCTTAAATTTCCCCGGAAAATCCCAAAAAACTTAAAAAAAAAATTTTTTTTCCCTATGTTAGTCCGCAAATTATTCGGATTATATCCGAAAGTTTTTCGCGGATCAGCTTTTAATATATCCAACACCTAGTTTGCTAGCCGTAGTAATTTTACATAAGAGTAGGGGAAAGTGGGCGGCCTGCTGCCGCAACTCAGGATTTAAAACTCCCAAAAATCCAACAGCGGCTTCGCGGCGGCCTTCTGCCGCGGATCAGTCGGTAATATATCCAATAATTTGCGAACATAACACCCATTTAGGAAATGGGAATTATGTCCGTGGGGAAATTCCTGCGTTAAAAGATTTCATCGCTATCTTTTCCCGCAGATTCGTCTGGTTGAAAAAATAAACTAAGCTATGCAGAACAATTTTTCCGCTTTTCCGGAAAATGGAAAATTTCCCAGACAGCTCGAAATTACTGTTGAAAAGCTCGAAAATAGCTCGAAATTCCCAACCAAAAAACATCAAAATTCGTCACACCTGCATAGCTCACTTTGTGGACCTCTTTTTATTGCGACTCACCATTTTCATCAAAAAGCCTCCTAAGTGGAAAGTAATTGAAACCACGCGGATTACGGAACAGGCCTGTATGTTTTATTACATAAATACATTTTTTGTGATTGCAAGGACCAAACTGTAGCTGCGTCTTCTTGCGTCTTATTTTTTATGCAATTTTTAAGACACAATGATTGCTTCCAGGCGCAACTTTTTTGAAATGTTTTTTGTGGGTGTGTCCGTTGGGCTATTACAACTAAATTTGGGTTGTTCCTCCTTAATACAGATATTTATTCTTGGAGTAAATTTCAAGTTGATATCTTTATCCGATCCGATAGTATGTATTTGCTACCGTACCTCTGAAAAAAAAGTTATAAATTTTCTGGCAAAGGTCACGAAAATTTAAAGGTCAGCTTCATATTATACCACAACATTGCTCATAGACATTTATTTGTACAAATTTTCAGGCCGATATCTCTTTACGTTTTCTCCACCCATATAAAATATTAGCTGTGTTCCAATGGTAGTGGATCTGATCCGGATCAGATCTGAACTCATTGGAACGCACACGGATTTAATTTTAAAAACTTCGTAGCATTGGCAATAATAAATACGAATGACAACTCATAAATGTCATTGAATTTATAAAAACAAATTTAAGAAAGTTGAAAAATAAAAAAAAAAAATAAAAGATATCTTCCCATATGTGAAAATTGTCTTCATTTTAATATGCCATTCAACAAAAGGTTTAATTTCAACTTAAAAACTTTTTAATTGTAAATCAACTATAATGTGTTGCTTCCATATAAGATTTAATGCGCAGGGAACGAACGCTCTTCCCTTCAATTCGTCGGATTTCATCGGTTTCTTTTCCTGATGTGACAAAAGACCAGGAAACTTGCAAGCTTTGATCAAACCGGAACCCACGTGACGTTGCATCTGTTTGATCAACAATTCAAAAGCCAAGTCTAGTTTTTTCACTAATTTCTTTGATTTTTTTTGAAAGTTTAATCAATTTTGTTCTATGTTTTTTTATTTAATGTATTTCTTTTGAATGTTTTTAATATATTTTTTTGACAGTAAATGACAAACCGTCAAGAAATAAGCCAGCGCTACCAAAAAAAAAAAAACCCGTAATTTTCAGAACACTTCCATGGATCCAAAAAAGGTTTCCAAACGCATTCATTGATCCAGAAAATGGAACCAAGATATGAGCTGGTTCTGAATTTGTTTTTGTTTTGCTTGAAAGTGAATCTGATCCGGATCAGATCTGCTACCATTGGAACATAGCTATTGTTCACTTTGTATGGGAAGTAGGCGGGTCCGTTAACTAATCGCGCCCATCTTTCGAATTTTCCTTAACTAGGTGTAGCTAACGCAACATTGGAGTCAGAGGAGTATTTCTTTTATTTTTTTCTAACTAAATGTGTGAAATATCCCATTGTGCGGTGTCGGGATAAATCTAAATTTCGACCTTAACTTACATAAATGCATGAAGTTATAACCACAAATTAACTCGAAAAAGGCCCCAATGAAAGAAAAATAAAAAGAATTTTCATAAATAGCGAGCTAAAAAATTTTACATTTTGACTGTTCGTCGCCTCAGTTCTCTTTTGCTCCATACGCATATTCGTTAAAAAAACAAAAGCAAATAACTTGTTTTTGTGTCGACACAGGTTATGTGATTTTGCTTTTTTAACGAATAAGCGTATGGGGCAAAAGAGAACTCAGACGACGTGTTGTCTATTGTTTCCAAAAATCAAATTCTTATGATATTTAAAACTTTGAAATGTATTATTTATTGCAGCTTTGGTGCCATGAAAACTACCTGAACACAAGAAACTTAAATTATGCTCGGGAAGTAAGGAAACAGTTGCTGGAAATATCTGAAAGATTGGAGATCGAAATAAATAGTTGTGGAAACAATTTTGACCAAGTACGAAAATGCCTATTAGCTGGACTATTTGAAAACATTGCCGAACTTCAACGGGATAACTTCTATTTGACGATTTCTGGCCGACAACGAGCAAAAATTCATCCGTCAAGTGTTTTTCATGGAAAATATAGACCAGATTACATTATATTTTCCGAGATAGTTGTAACTGAACGGAATTTTCTTAAAATTTTAACAGAAATAGACTCTAGTTGGATTGCTGAAGTTGTGCCAAACTTTTGTTACTCAAATCGCATAAGGAATCCAATGAAGTAACGAAAGTCATAATCATCACCGATTTAACTTAGTTTGGATGTATTTAATAACCTTAGGCACAGAAATAGATCAAAAACAACGACGACGTAGAATAACTTTTTTTTTGCTAAAATCCATAGTCCTTAATCTTCTGAGTAAAACGACATGCTTCGTAAAATCGAAACTTTTGCACTTTTTTTTTTCGGCAAAATTTTGAATATGTCGATAACGCTTTTTTTCCTCGAAATTTCGTAAACTAAAATAATGAAAAAACGTGTTTTTGCACTTTTTTAACTTTTTAGGATATGATATCTCCGAGAAAAAAAGACGGGTATAATTCAAATTGAGTTTGGAGAGAAAGACTGAAACTTTCAACCACAGTACCACGTTTCATAGCTTTAAATAAACTTGACTTTTTTTTTTTTTTTTTTTGGTTTAAAAAAAAGCGAAGAACTGCGTTTTTAGCACTTTTAAGTTATGATATCTCGAAAACCATATATTGAGACCGTATTCGGGATCTGCATACAAATGTCTATTTTAGTTTCTGTTTATTTTATTTGTATTTTCCCTTGAGGATCTTTAAAAGCAATTTATAAAGGTATTTTGCTGAAAAAAAGTTCATATTGCTTTACTCAGAAGATTTGGGACTTTTGTTTTTAGCAAAAAAGGGTCGTCTCATTAAAATATCTTAATTGAACACCGTGTTTTGCCCTAACCACGTAGCTACCAACTTATTTCAGTGACGACTTCACTGAATGTGTTGCTAAATTTTTTCGCAGATCTTTAAAAAATTTAATTATTCGGTCAAACGAAAAAGGGGACACTATATACTCTGGACTACAGAATCCAGGTATATGTGAGGCAACAAGTTTGCAGTTGATCTTTACAATAAATACGTAAATGTAAATATTATTAATTTTTTTAATTAAATAAAGTGGAAATACATTTTTAAATTTTGTTTTGTTGGTTTTATTGGAATCACCTAAATCCTCAAAATCAACCCCATACTCATAATAATTTTTATAGTTCTGGTCAGCCAGGAACTCGCTCCCAAACTATTGCCGATTGCCTCATTTTTCCAGCTTATTTTCCCCTTCCAGAAAATTATAATAGACAGACAGTTTGCAGGCTGATTTTTTAAGGACAGACGCTTTTTGAAATGCAAGCTAGACTAATAGGGTAGACAGACGACAGCTTAAATCCGGATTATAGACGTTATAATGCAAATTAAAATTTTACCCTGAAAGACGACAGTTTTTGCCATTTTCTGCATTAAGTAAACAGCCGATTTGTTTGTTTACTTGTTGTTTTTTTTTACAGCACCTGCTCATAGTCATCGAACCACGTAGTGCGCTACCTTTTTATTCCATTCTTGAAATTAAAAAATTCCATAGGTTTTTATTAGAGCTGGCGGATTTATCCCGGGTCTCATTTCCCGTTTCAACTGATACCCGTGTCTCAGTTAAGAAACGTTTCCTTTGTCATGGAAACGGGTATGAGAAACAGGATTAGGAAACGTTTCCTTTTGTCTATGGAAACGAATATGAGAAACGGGATTGAGAAAAGTTTTCATATAAGTACCCTGCAGTAAAATATGAGACAGTCCACAAAAAATACTAGTTCGCGGTTAGTACTAGCTCAAAACTAGTTAAAAAGGGATGCAGTGGAGGCCAGTTCGATCTCAGTTTGTAGTTTGTAAGCGCAGAGAAATTTGAATCGTGACGAAAACAAATTTAAATTTTTGTTATTTGCTTTTGAAATAATTTTTTCTGTCAAAAAACGTTTTGCGTCAAAACAAATTGTGTTTAACTTTTCAAGAAAAATCATAAAAAACAGCATAAATATGTATAAAATATGGAAATAGATAAACAACAAAGTAAGTAAGTTTACAAGAAATTTTATTTTTCAATGGTAATTACAAAAAATTCATTATTTTCCTCAATAGTTGTCTGCTCTAAGGATAATGTTAAGGACCGGTTTTCTTAAATATTGGAAGCAATTTTTGATTTATGGGAATTTCAGTCTAGAAACTTTTAAAAACTTTTTCAATTAATTGTAGGTATAGTTCAAATCAAATAATATTCCAAATTGTATGGCTTTTGTTATATAAATTTCTATCTCTACTTCCAGATGCATTTTATTCGACTTTGTCTCCCTCAGATCTCAAGAATCAAGTTTATGAAACGTTTTAGGCATCAAAAAAGAGGCACTTTAGAAAGGTATCTAAAGAGCATAAATACTTAATTAAAAAATATGTATAACATGTATTAAATAATATTTTACTTTATTTAATTTATGTTTAGAAAATAAAAATCGATATAAAAACAAAATTATTTGAAACTGTCAGAGTTTTTCACTATATACCACGTGTATTACTATAGGAGGGCTACACACAAAACAACTGGTTCAAGACTAGTTGTTAAGTGACTACTTCCATACCACAACTAGCCCTGGACTGGTGTAGAAGTAATGCATAAGGGGCCAATTGAAATTTCGCAGGACATCAACACACAAAAAAGAACAGTTGCTTGTATGCAAAAGGGATTGAAGTCGGACTGGTACTGGTTGGTAGAGGACTAGTTAATGGACTATTCTTTAACTATTCCATTTGCCGGCAGGGTATTTATGCAGATGCTGATTACACTGTTCAACGGCAAAAAATTATCTGAGTTCAGATCATGAAATTATTATTCTTTGTTATTGACATAATAGAACTGCATTTACAAAATTTTTCCATTACGTCTCAATTTTCAGATAAATTGACAAATCCAAAATCACGACTTACATCCGCGCGAAAAAAAATTAAAAAATTTTTATCCGTCAGAATTTCAAAAAAAAAAAAATAACAAACGATTCAGAAAATAGCAATAATTCAAATCTGAAAAAAATTTTCAAATCGGTTGGGCAGATTTTTTTGTATGCCCGTTTAATTGAGAAAATGTACTGAAAAAACCAAGAACGAACCATCTTTAATTACATAAATCTTGCCTAAATCAATGCAAAATTAAAAAAAGCGTCATTATTTTAACTTTATTTTGATACCAAAAACTTAAGGATTGGACCATGAATAACCAACTTATTTCTTTTTGAACAAAAAATGTACATACAGAAAGTCATGCAAAAGCTATTGAACTTTGTATCATAAGTACTTGGAAATAAAAGTACTTGTATGACTTCCTGTATGTACATTTTTTTGTTCAAAAGGAAATAAGTTGGTTATTCATGGTCTAATCCTTTAGTTTTTGGTATCAAAATAAAGCTAAAATAATGATGCATAAGCTCGTGAAGAGCTTTTTTTAATTTTGCATTGATTTAGGCAAGATTTATGTAATTAAAGATGGTTGGTTTTTGGTTTTTTCAGTACATTTTCTCAATTAAACGGGCATACAAAAAAATCTGCCCAACCGATTTCAAAATTTTTTTCAGATTTGAATTATTGTTATTTTCTGAAACGTTTGACATTTTTTTTTTAAATTCTGACGGATAAAAATTTTTTAATTTATTTTCGCACAGATGTAAGTCGTGATTTTGGATTTGTCAATTTATCTGAAAATTGAGACGTGATGGAAAAATTCTGTAAATGCAGTTCTATTATGTCAATAGCAAGGAATAATAATTTTATGGCCTGAACTCAGATAAAAACAAAAACCTGAAATTCGTTGAACAGTGTTATGAATTAATCTTTCAGGGCTGCCAGCTGTTTTTATTTTTATTTTGGTTAAATTGAACTCTTTTAATTAAAAAAAAAATTGGTCTTGAAGCTCTTAGCTTTTTTAAAATCTAACATATATTTTTAGGGTTGCCCCATGGTTATTTTCTGAAATTTTGTTAAAATCATATACTTAGTGTGACTTAATTCAAATTTTTAGCTCAGGAAACTCTCAGACATACTTTTTAAAAATTATACAAAAACTTTCAGGGTTGCCACTTGCATTTTTTTAAATTTTCCTTAAACCATATATTTAAAAAAAAAAATTAATTTTAAGTCTTAAAACGCTAATACCCTATTCTCACTTGCCTGGTTAACCAAATGAATGCCGATTAAGCACTAACCAGGATAGTTTTCCATATAAAAAGCTTTTCGATTTGTATGGAAAAGATAAGCTAGTTTTTAAATAATTAAGATCATTTAACGCAAAAAAATCGGCAGGTGGCATCTCCAAATTCAAAATATCCCAAATCCCATATCAAAATATTTTTAATAAAAAGCAAATTATAGCTAAAATTAAAAATATGTTTGTCTCTATTGTTTAAAAAAAAATTGAAATAACGAAATATGTAAAAATATATTTGAAAAAAGTGAAAATAGTGTCGCGTTTTGGTAAACGCCAACAAAGCTTCATTGAACTGATAGATGACTTATCCAGGTAAAAGGTGTTAACGTGGTTCTGTGATTATCAAGATTTTCTGATTTTAGGCTGGTTAACCAGGTAAGTGAGAATAGGGTATAAGATAAACTTTTTAAAAATCCAACATATATTTTTAGGGTGACTTCATTAAAATTTTTAGTTAAGAAAACACTCAGATGTACTTATTATAAATTATTCAAAAACTTTCAGGATTGCCAACTGGTTTTTTTGTAAATTTTGCTTGAATCATATTTTTCAAAAAAATAATTAGTCTTAAAACGATTAGATAAACTTTTTAAAAATCAAATAGGGTTGCCACCTGGTTATTTTCTGAAATTTTGTTAAAATCATACTTTTTGTGACTTAATTCAAATTTTAGTTTAAGAAACGCTCAGATAAACTTTTAAAAAACTATCCAAAAGCTTTCAGGATTGCCATCTGGTTTTTTTGTAAATTTTGTATATATGTATTCTCCTTAAACTCTTAGGAGGAGCATAGGGTCAATCACACAATTTGCTTGAATCGTATTTAAAAAAAAAAATAAAAATTTTAAACTTAAAACGCTTAGATAAACTTTTTAAATATCCAATATAAATTTTTAGGGTTGCCACCTGGTTATTTTCTGAAATTTTGGTTTCAGGAACGGTCAGATAAGCTTTTTTTAAATTGTACAAAAACTTTCAGGGTTGCCACCTTTTATTCGTAATTTTTTTCTTAAAACGCTTAGATATTTTTTTGAAAAATCATTGTATTTATTGCTTTAAAACTAAAAATTAAACTAAGCTAAATCAAAGTTAAAACACAAAAAAAAAATTAGTTTAAGTAATATCTTTTTTGGTACAGAAAAACCAAAAGATCGACGTTTTCCGGCAATTGGCAACTTATTTTTCGCACAACATAAAAAAATTTTAAAACTCCTATGACTTCTCTTTTCAAATCTAATGCCAAAATACTCATAAGAGTTTTCATATGATAAATCATTTGTATAGTAAATTTATATTCACACTATCAGAGTTGCCATATTTGACAACGCATAAGAGTTTCTCTATGACTTATCAGATAGTCTGAAGCAGTTTTAACTGAAGTAACATTTATAAATTTAATAGTAGCCCAGGAAAATAAGACGAAAAAAGAGCTTCTGTGCGAAAAAATTCCCAGTGGAAATTTTTCACCGGAATTGTCTTTATTTATGCATGATACACAAACTGTGAAAAGTCCATTGCAAAGTCGTGTGCGCATAAAAAGTTATTCGGGCTCAAAGGTCGCTAAAATCAGTTTTTTGCAAATATCTCGCTAATGCTAACTTTTACAGAAAAATGTTGGTCTCCAATTTTGTAGCACAGCGAATTTCCTTCAAAAGTGCGTTAAAAGTATTTGCGTACAACTTCTAGTTTAGAAGATCACCCAATTTAAAAAGTTGTTAACAGTTATGATATGAAATACTACCTATGAGTTCATATTAAAATATCTTACTTTTTAAATTGCAATGACTCTTCAATGAGAAGTTGTACAAACAAAATTAGAATGCCGTTTGAAAGATAATTTAATTTTCTATATACCGTACAAAATTTTTTTTTCGAACGGCTCATGACCTTGAAAATATTCTTGAATAACCGTTAAGGCTTCGAAATTACTGGTTTTTTAAGGATATCTGCGAATTGGTAAGTACTACGATAAAAATTAATGGGACCCAATTTGTAGAAAATTACAAGATCTACAAAATATAAGCGATATGTGTACACATAGAAGTAACCGTTTAGAAGATATTCCAAAAAAACCCTTAAAATGCCAAAAAACCGGTTTTTATTGAATATCTTCTAAACGGTTACTTCTATGTGTACACATATCGCTTATTTTTGTAGATCTTGTAATTCTCTACAAATTTGGTCCCATTACTTTTTATCGTAGTACTTACCAATTCGCAGATATCCTTAAAAACCTGTAATTTCGAAGCCTTAACGGTTATTCAAGAATATTTTTAAGGTCATGAGCCGTTCGAAAAAAAAATGTTGTACGGTATATAGAAAATTAAATTATCTTTCAAACGGCATTCTAATTTTGTTTGTACAACTTCTCGTTGAAGAGTTATTGCAATTTAAAAAGTAAGATATTTTAATATGAACTCATAGGTAGTATTTCATATCATAACTGTTAACAACTTTTTAAATTGGGTGATCTTCTAAACTAGAAGCTATACGCAAATACTTTTAACGTACTTTTGTAGGAAATTTCCTGTGCTACAAAATTGGAGACCAATATTTTTCTGTAAAAATTAGCATTAGCGAGATATTTGCAAAAAACTGATTTTAGCGACCTTTGAGCCTTAATAACTTTTTATGCGCACACGACTTTGCAATGGACTTTTCACAGTTTATGTATCATGCATAAATAAAGATAATTCCGGTAAAAAATATCCACTGGGAATTTTTTCGCAGAAAATGTCTTATTTTCCTGGGCTATAGAGTGATATTTTTTTTTTTTTTTTTTTTGTCAAATTGTTACAATCTATTACAATTCGACAGCATCACTATATTGAAATAGCTCATTTCAGTAATAATCCACTTTGATTTCATGCATTTATGTTGGAGTGGATGCGGATTGTGTTGGGTATTATTTCCAACAAAATTCGGATTGAGACTGTCAATGCGGATGCTCGCTGTCGTCTGTCTACCCTATAAGTTAGAATTAAGATGTCTCCTAAACAATAATTCTTATGAAAAAAAACTCTATAATATGTTTTATAGCATATGTTTAGGGCTACAAAATTGCCATAAGAAATTTTTCTATAAAAGTAAACGTAAACAAAATATTTGCAAAAAACTGTTTTTTGTAATCTTTGACCTCAAATATTTTGACATGGAAACAAGACATTATGTGTCGTTTTCTACCAAGCCTTTAGAATGTTGAAATAGAGGTCTTTGCAAAAATGCAGCTTTCTAACTTTAATAGGGTAGCAGAAACCCCCATTTTACTTTATTTGTAAGAACCACGCGTACGACCGGTTTTTTTATGGTTTTTAAAGAAAATCCGCGTGTTTCAATGGTGGCACTTACATAAGAGCAGTAGCGGTAAGCAGTACTGCCATCCATGCTTAGCTCTACATATTTCTAAATTTACTGCTACTGCTGCAGTGCTACCAAAGAAACAAACGAAAAAATTAAGGGAGGCAACATTGTTGTAATTAAAAGACAAAGAAAAACTGCTGCTACCGCTGTAAGTTGTAAGCAGTAAAATACGAAACATCTGATTACTGCCACTTGCTCTGACACTGCCGCATTGTAATTCCGCTATAACTCTAATAGAATACATCAATGACAGACGATATGTTATGACATATGGCAGCACTTTTTTGCAATTTTAAAATTCGATTAAAAACATAGCGCGATATTAGGTAACTAATTACTTCCTTTTTCTTAATCACATTGATGGAAACTACATACCATGTAAGTATTAACTACGATGTTATCACATGTCGAAATGGCCACCAACTCCCTTACTATTAATATTCTCATCATCTCATCTCATTTTACCGCTACTTTCAAATTTAAATATAATTAAATATTTGTTTTTATTTTATTTGTTCAACATTTTTATATTGCAAAAAAGATGGAAATTTTTAAACAGCATTAAATATGAATTTGAATAGTATTTTGTGCCTTTTTTGACTAGATAAATAATGGTATATTAAATTGAAACAAATGCTGAGTAAATAAATTTTAGTTGGAACTTTAACTCCAAAAGGTTCTATTGTTGCCTTTTAAACATTGATGGGTTTTCTTTTTGTTCCAGTGATTGTTCTTTAGCTCCTCTGCAAAAAATTTGTTAAATAAATGCATACGATTGTGTAAAAGTCTTGTAGCTTACAAATATCGAGTAAGGTCTTCAATATCAATTAACATTGAATCTTGTCCCACATGCAGATCATCTCTTTCCATAAGGAAATGTACTAATGACTCATTTAGATTTTCAATGTGGGTATGCAAATCATTAACAATTATCTGCAGTTGTGCAATGTTCATATCCGTCAGCATTTGTCGTGAGACCCGGCGTTTTTCAGAGGACATCTGAATCCCAACTTTTTCCAATGATCCTCTTATAACATCAGTGATTGGAGATGATAATTGTTTGTGTCTATCAATCTAGAAGATAATTTAAAAAGAAAATGGAAAAATTAATCTAAGCATCGTAATTTTTATAACACTGTTCAACACTACAAAATTATCTGAGTTCGGACTATGTAATAATAATTTTTTGCTATTAACATAATACTTCCAGTGCACTATTGCGCTTGTGCAAAACAAAGAACAACAAAGGAACGTTAGGTAGAAATATTCAGTCACATGACTGGACAACATTTTTCGTTTAACTTCGCTTACATTAGCCGTGTTTTTTTAACGCGTATATACAATTGTGGATATTTTTAAATTACGATAACTCATGAACAGTGCGTCGCACAATAAAACTCTGAGGAAATTTTTTATGGAGAATCATGGTCTCTACAAAAAATTTTCATTTTATTTTTAAAAAAATTTATCTTTTAAGAGTTATTCTATAAAAACTGGTTAAGCGCCGATAAACGGCAAAACATCACTTTTTTTTAAATAACTTCTAAATGATTATTTTTTTTTTACAAAAGATTAAAATTATTTGTAGAGCATGTGATTCTCAATGAAAAAGACACTTGGACTTTTTATCGTACGACTCACCTTTCATAAGTTATAGCAATTTGAAAATTACCACAATTGTATATACGCGTCAAAAGAAACACGGCTATTGTCTGTGTTTCTTTTGACGCGTTTATATAATTAGAAAAATATTTGTATGAAGCGATAGTTGGCGATAACAAACGTCGCTTATATCATAATTATGGATAAAAGCCAGTGCTGCCCATCACAGTTGAGTATAAATTTCAAACAAAAGTACAAAAAAAAATAAAAAATAAAAATCAAACAAAACGTCAAAAAGTGATTCTAAAAAATGGCAGAACAAGAAAAAAGGTAAATAGCAATTTGTTTGTTGACATTTATTTATTTTATGTAATTTGTTTTTTTTTTTCGTCAGGTTTCAAATTTTCTTCAGTGCTGTCAAATGTTGTATTTAATTGTAGATGCGCGTTTTTTTTTTGTCATACATAATTAATTATATAAACGCGTCAAAAGAAACACGGCAATTACCTACCGAGTTCTCTCTCTGTTTTTTCGTCTCGTCAGCTTGCAAAATTTAGAGTTTGCGTAAATCATATAGGCCAAGCGCATTTGTATCAGCATTTAAGTATGCGTAACTTTTTTGTTTTAAAACTATGAAAACATTGTGTAGATTTAAGAGAACAATTCCGTTTAAAAATTTTGTTTCTATCGATATGAGAAATTGCTTTAATTTATTTTGGTTTTTTTAACAAGTGTATTATTTATAACAAATTTTAACAATTTTAATACAATAAAAACTTTATTTTATCTAAGTTCTAATCCTTCCACAAACATTTCATAGACTTTCACTAAAAATTTACGGAGAAATCGCAATTAGTACAGGAAAATCAGGTAAAAACTGGTTTTTATATGTAATTTTGTTAAACAAGCACCGATTTTGATCCGTAATTGAATTTAGAACAAAAGCAACACTTTATTTTTTTGCGGTTTTTCTCCCAAACTTTTTTTATCCCCCAAAAATCCATTAAATTCTATAAAACGGTTTTTGAGGTCGCTGAACAAGGAAAAAATCGTTATAGTGTGTGGCTTGGGGTTTTAACCTAGAACTTTTGTGAATGAATTTATATGGTTCAAAATGCTACAAACAGTAAAGTTTAAGAAACATTTTTTTGAGCTTCTGATTTGTTTATTATTTAAACAATAACTATAAAAGAATACATACATACATAAAAAGTTATTACAACACTAAATTACAAATATTTATAACATTTTGCAAACCATTTTTTCTAAACTAATTTGAGGTCGCTGAGCACGAAAAACGCGATTTTTTTTTTTACTTCCTTGAGGCCGTTCCCAAGTTAGTCGAAAATTTATATTTTCATATAAATAAAACTATTTGAAAAGTACCAAGTCCGATCGACTTTATTTCCACGCTTCGAAACTAATAGTGCTTCTAATAAGTATACCAATGATTACGATCTGAACAAAATTGTCTGAGTTATATCAAGAAAAACTTAGATTTGATAATTGATTTTTTGAACTTTTAGTTGTATATTTGCAAAGATCGAATTACATATAAATCTATCAATGCATTTTCTAACACATAATTATGACAAATCAAGGAACGGATTAAAAACACGGCTATAGTGACATTTGTTTCGTCTTTCGCCACAAAAAAAAAAAAAAAATCAATTATCAATATATAAATGTCATTAAGTAACACACTTAAAAATTCTTAAAACTTAGATTTTTTAAAAATTTTTCATATCAACGTCAAATGAAACACTTTATTTTTGGCATATATTTTTGTATTAATAATTTTTTTGCATTTGTATTTAATGGAACATTTAGGAAACATTTTAAGCCTATGCTGCACAAAATCGAATTAAATTTTGGGAAGTTATTAAAAATTTAGTGCAATAGGGACATTTTGATTTCTTTCAAAAATTTAAATTTTTGATACAATTGTCACATGTTCAGCAACGTTCTGGTGAGAAGTTGTCTAGAGCATCTTCAAAATATTCAGTGGGTGTAGAAAAATTGGATCTATTGACTAAGGCCGAACATTTTAACAATTATTTGGACAACTTCTTGCCATCCTTATAGCACTAAAACCTTAATATCTTCACGAAATTTCATTCGATTTTTGCGCAGCATAAACTTAAAATGTAATTTTTTGTTGTTTTGAACACTTAATGATTTACATTACTAGCTACAAACAATAAATTTAATTTGCAATTAAATGTTTCATTGAATAAAAATTAAAAAAAAAAAAAAATTTAAAAAAAGCCAAAAAAGTGTTTCATTTGACGTTGATATGAAAAATTGTGAAAAATTTAAGTTTTTCTTGCTATAACTCAGTCAATTTTGTTCAAATCGTAATCATTGGTATACTTGTTAGAAGCACTAATAGCACTGTTCGACACAAAAAAAAAAAACATGAGAAATTCCAAAAATTCTTAAAGTAGACGTTAAAAAAAATACCCGTGCCTCGTGGTTTTTCTCCAGCACGTCACATTTTTTTTTTTTTAAGTTTTTTTATCCACAGTACATGAAAGAAATAAAAAAACTGCATTCTTGTGTAAAATCGATGAATTTAAATAGTTAGGTCCTTACATCTGAGGTATATCATGTATTCAGCAAACTTATGCAGGATATTGCGGGGAGTGTTTTTGTATAAAATTTTAGCCCTGTACAACCCCCACATGTGGGTCATTTTTGCCCTTTTCTTAAGAAGGTACAAAAATGACACCTAAAACAGGGGAATATTGAGTCAGTATGTACTACAGACATATTTGCTATACAATTTCACTACTAGTTGCTGAACACTTAAAAATCAAAATTTCATCCCGAAAGCAAAAAAATCGTTAAAATCAGTAAGTACTTTTAACAATCAATATTTTCCAAATTTCACCCCACTGTAAAACTCTAAAACTACATTTTGGATAAAACTTGTTTTCACAAGATCATAACGAAATCACACAAGGATCATTTTCCTGGAACACATTATATCCTGTTTTTATGGGTCTTTTTGACCCTTTTTTCTAAAACTGAGCCACAATGGGTTAAAAAAATTTGGAAAAATATCCTACAAAAAATTTCACTAAGAATTACCAGAGACGAAAAATTCTTAAAAAAAATTTCAAAAATCGATTAAAAAAAATGTGAGGTGCTGGAGAAAAACCACAAGATACGGGTATTTTTTTTTAACGTCTTCTTTAAAAATTTTTGGATTTTTTAATGTGTTTTACAAAAAGTTCGAAATTGTCGAACAGTGTAGTTTGTCTTCGAAAACGGGGAAAAATAATGCCGATCGAACTCGGCGCGTTTTTCAAATATTTTAATGTACATGAAGCTATGACCTCGAAACCATAAATTTTCAACTAACTCGATAACGGACCCAAGAAAAAAAAAATAATTAGGTTTTTCGTGCTCAGCGACCTCAAATTAGTTTAGAAAAAAGAGTTTGTAAAATGTTAAAATTACACTAGTTTACAAATGATTGAAAAATTTTTCATTTGTAGGTGCCACTATTCATTGGTATATGCCAAATTAAAGGTAATTAAATTACACAACAATTTTTGGTTGGCTTTTAAGTTTCGGAGAAACAAATTTCTTTGTACAAAAAACTTTATGTGATTTTTGGAATCAGCAACCGATTTTACATATAATCATCCCAATTCTAAATATTTACTCGGATTTTTTTCCCTGCGGATTTTATTTTCTCGAAAAAAAAATCTTCCTATTCTAAACGCGCTGGGAAAAGCAAAATTGAGAGTTTCGAATTTTCGAAATCTTTTTAAGTAGAAAACCGAATTTGATAACTGCTTTTATGTATTAATTTGGCCCTTATTTCCACAGATTTGTAAAATCTTACAGGCTAAACAAGCCCTGTGTTCCTTTATTTGATGCCTACTTTTTCCACGGGAATTTTTTCTCCCTTTCGAAGTTTATTTGGAATAGGAGGAAAGGGTAATGATAAAAAAATTCTCGAGAATTTTAATTTGCAATAGGAGATATGGGAAAAATTCTCGAGGATTTTCTATTCAGAATTGGTGATTTTGGCTGTAAGCTAGTGTTATTTGTAATTTAGTGTTGCATCAACTTTTTATAGTTATTCTCTAAATGAGAAGCACAAAAACTTCTTGGTAAACTTTGCTTTTTATAGTATAAAAAACAAAATCCCACCTCGACCATATAAATTCATTCACTGTTACAAAAGTCCAAGGTTAAAACCCCCAGGCACTCCACTCAGTGGCGCCAATATTTTGAGTCAAAACAAATTCTGTTCTATTTGAAAAGCGTATGAAATGCGTAACCGCACAACTACGCATACTTTTAGTAGAGACTACGCGTGAATAAAATGAATGCCTTAACATTTTGGAATAAAATGTTTACTTACTTCCATTTGTATGTGAGCCATGTCTTTCGCTTGAGCCAGAGCCATTCGCGCTTCGATCTGTAATCTAGCTTGTTTTGTAAAAAAGTCGCATTCCCCGTCTTCGTTGTTCAGTGATTTTAATTTTGTTTCCAAATAACTTGCTGATAGTGGTCGACATATATTTGTGTGAGATTCCGTTAATTCAGCAGTAAAATGATTTGTGAAGCCAGAGTATTTCTTTTGGGCCATTTTTGATAATTTTGGACATGTTTCTGAATCTGAGCTATGGCTTTCATTGTCTGATGATATATCATTTATTAAGACAAGTGGCAAAATCTTACCTATCAAAGTAAATAATATACAAAATAAAAAGTTGCTATAAGTATTATATTACAAGTATTATATTATATATTATACATATCAATCAATGCGTCAATCTTTGCGTGATCGAACAATATTTGAGTTGGCATTTCCGATTTTTACGAAAATTGGAGAAAAACTAGTATTTGAAGTACATATAACTGTGGTAAAATGATTTTCCGAAAATTTCCAAGATGGCACTCATTGGAATTTTGATGCAACTTTTGAATACTCAAAAATTTGAAAATTCATAGCTCCTCGGCATTTTATCCGATTTTGATGAAATTTTTAGGGTTAGTGTAAAAAAATATGATCTTTTGGAAAAAAAAATCGCACTGAAAAAAAATCTTATTTTTTCAAAGCTAATTTTGAGCTTGGAGCACCCTTTTATTTTTTTTTTTTTTTTTTGTAATATTTTTATTTAAAAGTATATTTTAGTATAATTATTTTCCGAACCTCAAAATCGTGGTATCTTTTACAGTTTTGAAGTTATGAGTTTTTGAAGTTGTTTAATGTTGTGTTTATCATGAGCAGTTGGTGCACGTGCCTTACCATATAGGGTTGCCACCGTTCGGACGGTATTTTTTTTTCCATGGGTCCTAGTGAAATTTTTTGTAGAATATTTTAACCCTTTATAACCAAGTTTTTGTCAAAAAAAGGGGTCGAAAAGACCCATAAAAATCGTGATATAATGGATTTAGATGCATGCATAAATTAACGTGAAATCAAGCAAGGAACAATTTTCTAGAATACTTAACCCATTATATCCCGTTTTGAGAATCTTTTTGACCTTATTTTTCCAAAAACTAATAAAATTTACTTTAAAAAAAAAAATAAAAAGGGTGCTCCAAGCCCCAAATTGGCTTCAAAAAAGAAAAAAACATTTTTTCCTACTAAAGTAAGATTTTTTTCATTTTTTTTTTCAGAAGCTCATTCTTTTTTACACTAGCCCTGAAAATTTCATCAAAATCGGATAAAAAGCCGAGAACCTAAATATGAGTTTTCAAATATTTGAGTATCCAAAAGTTGCATCGAACTTCCAATGTCCGCTATCTTGGAAATTTTCGGAATTTCGGAAAATCATTTTTACCAGTTATGTGTACTTCAAACACTAACAAATCTTGATCGATAACGCAAAGATTGACCCACATAGCAGTCCAACAAAGACGCCGAAAACTTTTGATATAAACTTACCGCTTTGCATTGACCGATTACAATTGGCATAATCTGTGTCGCCACAAAAACCCATAGCCAATCGTTTTCGAATTTCATCTCGATCATATCGCCCCTAAAAAAGTTAAAATGCTCAAGTAAAAACATTAATGCTGGAATTAGCCAAGAAGTAGCGTTTCGTAACGCAACGTCACGGTTGTTTGTCAATGTAGCATCGAGTAGTGAAAACGGCAGGCAACGTCACCTTACAACTTAAAAATTACTTGAAAAATTCCAGTTTTTGTAAACAAGCATCCATCGCCATAATTAATTTAATAAATTTGTTCAAAAAATTCCATTTATAACATCCAAATTTAATTTATTTTATCTAACAACGTAGCGCGACGTTTGAAAATCTAATTTCAACAGGTCTCAACGTTGCGTACCGCTACTTTACGATTTCACTGACCCGCTTCTGCCATTTGACAGATTTTGACAGATGTCATGTTACGAAACGCTACTTCTTGGCTAATTCCACCATAAAAGGACAAAATCAAAGTAATAATTTAGATGACTCCTACATTGAGACGCTTGTTTTCGGTAACAGCGATGCTGGTGACCCTAACAAATTTATCAACTATACTCCTTAGATATTCGTTATTGACTTCATTTGAATCTTTACTAAGCAGTGTTAATTCAATCTCATTAAAATGTTGTTTTTTATAAACACGCGGAAACATCGCATCTACGCAATCGTAATCCGAATGTAAACAATTTTCGCATAAAAATGTATTTCCGCTCATATTTGGGAAAAATATTTTTTTTAATTTAATCCTTATTCGGTCAAACATTTTTTTCTTTTTTAAACAACACTACACAAGAACCACTAACAAACGCAAAAACATTCACAATGTTTTTCTTTTTTTAAATTTAAAATGACTGACTATACTGTAGAAGAATTTGGGTCTGGTTCAAATATCTTCTCACATTCAGAGCTTCATTCAAGTACCTGCGGGTAAAATTGTCATAGCTTGCAATACATGCATGTGTGTATGTTATCTATGCTAAGGAATTTATGGAGTTTTGAAAACAACCCCTAATCGAAAATTTTCAACAATGTACAACAACAAAAACACCCTGTAGGAAATGGTTGACTCTATGTGTATACTATACACAAACTATTTTTAATGGAAGCAGAACTTGCTCTCATGTGGCTTGGTTCTCATATGATGAAGTATTAACTTTTATAAGGGAGTATCATGGCGGTAGGGAAAACCTTATTTTGGGTATTCCTGAAAACGTGTTATGCCTCGAAAACCTCGTAAACTTGAAAGTTTTCGAGCCTCGTAAAATAACTGTCAAAAATCGTATGAAACGAAGCAAACCTAGCAAAAATAGTGCAGAAGGCAACACTGTTCAAACTGTCAAACAGATGATTTACGCACATTTTACAAGTTTGCAGAAAGGTGCTTTCTTGAAAACAAGTTTGTAAGCTTTAAGAACTTACGCATTTACGAGCTTAGAAGTTTTAAGGAATACCCTAATTAATATATAGAATAAAATGATTTTACCTGGAATGTTTTGCGGGATTTTTGCAAATGAGTTATTTTATAGATTTCGAGTCGTGTTCGCTCGCGCCGCCATATTGGAAATTGGGCGTCCAAATTCAGTTTTTTACAAATATCTCTTTAACGGTTACATTTAGAGAAAAATATTGTGGCGCAATATTTTAGCTTATAATTTTCTATAAAACTGACCTCTTAATTGTTTCCGTACGACTTAAAACTCAGGAGATATCCTAATTCAAAATTTGAAAGAAATTATTATATTGTACATGCCGCTTATGAGTAGGCACAGTGATGTGTTGAGCTTACAATAACTCATGAACGGTGAGTCACACGTTCAAAGTAAAAACACCTTTTTATAGGGAATTACTTTAACTATAAGTTATTGTACATTTTTTTTTCACATGACCTATAGTTTACGAGATATAGTTTATAGTTTACGAGATCTGAAATTTAGAAAAAAACCGTTTTTTCAAAATAGCTCCAAAACGGTTCGTCCTAGATATTTGCGGGGATGATCAGCTACGATTTCGGGGTTTGCATTTTCCAGACCACTAAACTAATACAAATGAAATCCCATTCACAGATTTTCTCCACATAGCCCAAGAGCACCGTGACGACTCGAGGTAGCAAAGTTGATATTCTGAAAGAGCACACCAAAGTCTATAAAATAACTCATTTGCAAAAATCCCGCAAAACTGTCCAGGTAAAACTACCAAATGACTGTACTAAAAATAACGAAAAAAAATGGAAGTGGGACTTTATAGATGAAAAGTCTGCTTGGATTAAAATCCTAGCTGATCTTTTTCGCAAAAGTTTTGTACATCCATGTAAATTAAAAAAATTTCAAATTATATAATCGTTCCTGCTTTCGTTCAAGAGATAATAAATTGTTAATCAATTTTTTTGACTTAATTAACAAAAGTGAGCTTTCTCGAATTAAAAAAAAAAAAATTCAACATCATACAAAAACAAAACTAGTCATTCCTTACGAAATTCGTATTACTGATTTCGGATTCGGCCGCAAAATGACTCTATCATGTCTTGTTTTTGAGGTATCACGACCTAAATGTTTTAAAGAGCACAATTTTTTTTTTTAAGATCTATAACAGAATTAGTTAACTTTTAATAAAAAATATTGTTACGGTTATTTAAAGTACTATTCTTTTCTTTTAAAGCTCTTTTTGAATTATATAGAGTTTGCCTTGTGGCCAAAAATCTACCACTTCAATTTGACTTAAAAAAAAAATTAAACTGTAAGCTCAGCAACTCCCATTAGTAACTATGGTTTTAATCTTCTTCCTTAGCTAGGGTTATACGGTTATAGGTTATATCTAATCAAAATGTCATAAAAAATCTCTTCAGCTGCTTGAAACTGATAACATACAGTCCAATTAGTGGCCAATGATCTCCGCCTATTTAAACACATGAAGGTCTTATTATTCTTCTTTAGTGCTAAGCCTATCTCAGTACCGGTGAAGCGGCTTAGCACTGACAGCGTATTGTCCCGTTAGGGGCGTGACTCTAAGCACTAAAAAGCACTTTGCGTTAAGTCTACGTCAATTCCGAATTACTTAAAATTCGTGCAGTGTCTTAGCCGCGACGGCGTAGTTGCCTTTCTATACAGAATTTCATAAAAATTTTAGCTTTAATACTGAAAATTTATTTTCAGGTCTTTTCTCAGCTCTCTTCTCTGGTCTCGTTTCAGGTCAGTTCTTAATTGTTCTTTTTATATGGGGACGTTGTAAGCACCATTGTAACCGTTGCGGGTAATGTTATATAGTATATCACTTTACCCGAATTTCAGTTTTTAAATAATCTGATTGTTTTATAAAACACACTTTATCAATTAAAAAACTCACCTGATTTGTGACTAATTATTTTCACGAACTTACAAATTATTTTACTTCGGCTTTAATTTTTTATTACAATTTAGATTTTATTCACACTTAAATTACAAACAAAAAAAATTTTATTGAACGGAAATAAAAGTATATGCAAGGGAGTTTTGATTTGCAATAAGTGTTTTTTCCCCTTACTCTTAGGTTGTGGAGAATTGTTTGTTTAAGAAAATAAGTTGGTAAATCACATTACCCGACCATATCACAATACACGAAGTTACTCTAGTACATATGGGTATTTGCACCGAGCTTGTCATAGTTTTGTGAAACTTAAAAAAAGTAAACTTTGATTTTTTTTAAATTTTGTTCAAGAAATTGGACCATGACATTGATAGTAAATTTGTAAGTTTTGCTAAATTTAGCTTTGTTGGTTTATGTTTTTCCTTTATCTTTTGCCCGAACATTTTAAATTTTTTTACAGGTAGGGTAGAACGGGGTTAAACAACCACTTTTATGTTTGGCACTCTGTAAAAACTTTGTTTATGATAATAATTTGAAAATTTCAACTGTTCCTGGTTCGCTGAACTCTTTATTCCAAAATTCATATGAACATTTTTTTTCAAACTCGCACTGTTTATCCGGTATTTGCATTTGAACAAAAAGTGTGAAATGGTTGTTTTACCCCACCAGGTGGGGTAAAATAACCAAACTTTCTTTTTATCATAAAAGTAACCAACATTGTTATTTTAAGGGTTTTTATTTTATCAGAATTTTACAACACGTTACAAAAGAATAAAATTAACTTGAAAAAGTTTCTCTTGAGCTTCATTAATCGCTGGCGTCACTTTCCTCAACGTATACTACTTTTCTTGGACGACCTCTTTTGGAGCGGCGAGTATTGTTTTTGGCTGCCGTGTCTTGGTTTTTGCTCGGAAAATTTCTTAAGAATCTTTTTTTCCGACCTTACCGTGGTCGCCAATGCCTGTTTCTCCTTCTGGTTATTTAACCCCACGTGCTTTTGTTTATTTTAAGGCGAAAAACTTTTTAACAAATTTAAATTTTATAAAACCAATTACAGGTTTTGATTCAGCATGTAATTCTGCTCTTAGAAAACACTTATCTTTTTTTCTGTACTTCACTGATTTGTGGAATTTTCAACTTTTGTCGACTGAAAATATTGCGGCGAGGACTCGTCAAATCTTTCTTTCGTCAGAACTCAGGTTGTAACACACGTGCGGTAGTGGAATCTTTTGCCAAAGTTGCGTTGTATCGATCACTATCTACTGTACTAACGGTCGTTCGATTCGACTTTATTAAAAAAAATTAGAGGCAATTGGTTGTTTAACCCCGTGGCGATTTAACCCCGTTCTACCCTACCTATAAAATTTAATAAAAAAAAATTGAATGCTTTCCTTTTGTAATTTACGTCAGTTAATAGAGAAATGGAACATTTTTAAACAGTGGTTTTAACTTAATTTCTTGAGCTTATCTACAGTACAGTTCAATTTCATGAAACTCCATTTAATTGCTTGAAAACGAAGCCTCAAAAATAAGAACGCTACATGAGTGGCGTTCTTTTTTAGATTTAATTTTTAATTGCTATATCTACGTTCCGCGTACTCTTCCACAGTATAGTTCAATTTGATGCAATTCCATTAATTTGGGCAGAATAGAGGCTTCAAGGACGATTTCTTAAATTTTGGACGTTCTCATAAATTTCGGTACAACTGAAAGGGCTTTTCTGGATTTGATTTTTTACTGCTTCATTTACATTTCGCGTACTCTTCCACTTGATGCAACTACATCAATTTAGTCGGAATTAGGGATGTCATTTATGATCCCGAAATCCCGGGATCCCGGCCTTTTTTCAGCCCCGAAAATACCGGGATTGGTCACGATGGATCCCGGGATTTTCGGGATTTTTTAAATGAATAAAGTTTGCCAATTTAGTGCTTTTGTAGTAGACTCAAATTAAATTTACAAAACAAGTTGTCCATTTTGTCAAGCACTGTGCCTTAATGTCATTTTGAATATATTTGAAATCTTTTTGTCCAAGTCATTAGAGGAAGAATCTTATTCTGAAAGTGGCGAAAATGTCAACAATAAGCAAGTTACAGAAGAACCAAATAATTTAAAAGAAAAGTTGCAAAGAGCTCTGGCAAATTTTACACAAAGTACGATCGAAGAAACTTATACCATGTCTGAAGTTTAAATAAAGGAGGTTTCTCATAGTGGAGTCAATAAAGCTTTTTCGTCGGAAGTTTTCAGGAACAACTCCGAGTTTGATGATTTTTTTTTTAAAATTCTGTTTTTTATTTTTATTAAATCAGAGGCCTTTGGAGCTGGGTCGGAATAATTTAATTTTTTAAACAATATTTAAGAAACTTATGAAAAGATTAATAAATTCAACAAAAAATTAAAAATAATCATTTTCAATACATAATCCAAATCTGGCATCAGAATCGCTGTATCTGAGATATCTTCTCTTCTCTGACTATAACGATTTAAGTTAAACTTTTGAAAATGATATACAATAGCATGGACTGAAGAAAGAGATAGACCTTGACTTTGAAGATACTCATGATGAGGCATGGCACCGCCCTAAACTTAAAATTTAATTTGGTCATATCTCGTGAACCATATAAGATTTTTTGAAGAGTACACAGCTACTGACTGTTAATGTCTTATAATGACCAAAACTTAGGCGAAATAGGGAAAGTACCACGCCCATTTTTTAACCATTGAAAAATTTGACTCAATATTTCTTGAAAGCGGCTTTTGATGAAAATTTATGAGATGTTAACCCTGAAAACAAAAATATGATATGGTGTTTGAAAGCACAAATCTTTTTCTTTAAAACTTTATTTAAATTATTTGGAAATCTTTTTTATTTCTCATAGATATCCTAATCTAAGTTTTCCTTTAATAATGAACCAACATTTTTAATGGTTAAAAAGTAGGCGTGGAACTTTCCCGGTTTTGCTCAATTGTAAGGCATTAATAGTCAGTAGCTATGTACAAAAAATCATCAAAATATCTTATATGGTTCACGAGATGTGATTGAATTAAATTTGTGCATCACTTTCCAAAGTTTCATTAAAATCGCTGCTGTCGTTCTTGAGAAAAACATGGGAACAGTTTTTATATACACAATTTTAGGTCGTATAGAGAAGATACCTTAGAAACCATACGTGATTTTGCATCGCCAAACACATTAAAAATTACTATTTTTATTTTCGTTTGTTGTATTTCTTTTCAAATTTTTTTTTTTTTTTCATCTTTTTATAAGTTTCTAAAATATTCTAAAATTAAATAATTCAGACACAGCTCCACAAAGTTTTTAATTTTAAATAATAAAAAAATCATCAAAATCGGAGCTGTTCTTGAGGACTTCCTCATTTTGCCTGTTTTATGGCTTTATTGTCTCCACTATTATTTTCTAATCGAAGAGATCGGAGCTATTATGTCTAAAAAGCTTTTAGTTTCTTTCCACGATTTCTATGAGCGCTGTAGGAAATTTTGATTTAAATTCAGTAAAAGCCAGATAATTGACATCTCCAGTCGTAGAGGTACGAAAATAAAAACTAGCTTTAATGATAACATATCACACCTCTCCCCACGTGTTTTAAATAAAAAGTGCTTGCACCCAAAATGTTTTTTCGGGAAAATGTGTAGAATGGCTCTAGGATGAAACATATATAGCCCTTTTTTCAAAGTGAATGACTTTTTTTCAAACTAGGGCCGAAAACCCTTTTTTTAGCACGGGGCTCTGAACTAAAACCAAAAAAAAAGTTTGACTAAAACGGATGCAAAAAGTTGGTAAGCAGAAAGTTTTTTGCTTGTCCGTAAATTAGAAAACCGTAAGCTGGAAAACTCTATCAAATATCGTTTACGAGATGTTGCGTAATTACTTAATGATCAATATATAGTAACAAAAACAGTCATTTCCAATGTATTTTTTGGTGTTTAATACGAATCTGATCTTGAAATTGCTCTATCACTTCTGAATTTTGAGATATTCTAACCTGAAGTTTTGGCATGTACGATTTTTCACCACTGTTGAGGTTATATAACAGGACCAGGTAATTGTTCATCATTAAACTCGATAAGGTTTATAAAAGTACTATTTTTTTTCATTAAAAGCTCAAGTTGATTTATATCAATATCTTTATTTTTCTCCGAAATATCGTAACCTAAAAAAAGGTAAAAAAATGCACGAAAGACTCCATTGGCAACATTAGTGGATTTATATAAAAAGTTTTTAAAAGATATTACGATGTTTAAGAATGGAGAATGTTTCAGTAAAAAGTAATTATTGTCACTTGTAATTTACCATAATCGTTTTTAACAACTTTTTGTATAAATCTACCAAAGTTGCCAATGGCGTCTTTCGTGCATTTTGTGAACTTTTTTTAGGTTACGATATTTCGGAGAAAAAAAAGATATCGACATAAGTAAAAGTGAATTTTGAAGAAAAAGAATAGTACTTTTAAAAACTTTATAGAGTTTTATGAAGAACAATTATCTGGTCTTGTTATATAACCTCAAATGTGGTGAAAAAACCGTACATGTCAAAATTTCAGGTTAGAATATCTCAAAATCCAGAAGTGATAGAGCAATTTTAAGAGCAGATTCAGATTTAGCATCAAAAAATACATTAGAACTAACTATTTTTGTTTCTATGTATATACTGATCATTATTTTTTCACTACGCAAAAACTAAATTTTTTAATAGAAAGTCAAAAAATTAAGTAAAAATGCAATATCTCGTAAACGATATTAGATAGGGTTTTCCAGTTTACGGTTTTTTGATCCACGGATAAGTAGAAAACTTTACCATACCAATCAATTTTTTGTATCCGTTTGAGTCAAACTTTTTTTTTGGTTTTAGTACAGAGCTCCGGGCTAAAATATGGTTTTTTTCGGCCCTGGTTTGAAAAAAAGTCGTTCACTTTGAAAAAAGGGCTATATATGTTTCATCCTAGAGTCATTCTACACATTTTCCCGAAACACATTTTGGGTGCAAGCACTTTTTATTTAAAACACGTGAGGTGAGGTGTGATGTTGTCACATATGCATTGACGCTTATATAGAAACGCAAACTATGGTATTGACTTTAAATTACAATTTAAAAATTATTGGTTTTATAATTTTTACATACGAAAATAATGATTAACAATTTATAACACACTTTCCACGTGAAGTGAGGAACATTTTTAAAATATAAATTGCAATTCTTTAGAATCGGTAAACGTCAACGATATACTGTAAAACCATTAGCTTGATGATTGAAGTTTATGAATGAAAAAAAATTTACTAGAAAAATGGTCAATATGATTATAATATAACAACTCAGTTCAAAACTAATTCCGGTCAAAAAAAATTGGCAAAGCCATATGTGTATTAGGGTGGCCGTTAAATAGCCTTTTGTCGAATTTCAATGATGGATGGTGGTAAATATCCTCCAAATGTCTAAACAAATTGTCTCAGATTTTTCTACATCAGGGCCTTTTGGATAAGGCTAGATACTTGAAATTTTGTACAGAGGACAGGGACAATTTTTTCGCCATTGTTGCCGAAAGTACATTAAATGTTCTACTTCAAAAACTGACCTTCTTTTCAAAATCATTCGTAGCATCTATATGTTTTGCTATTAGCGACATGTCAATCCTTTGAGTCACTGTTTCATGAACACCTGCAATAAAGGATAATAAGAATTTGAAAAATTACATTTTCATTTATTATACTCCAAGGAAATTTGGATTGGTGTAGACCAGTCATCTTTTTGTTGCCCCGCTCTTTAACTGAGTTCTTGAGGTGCTTGGCCCAAAATGACATCTTCGAATAGCGGCTCTTACTTAAGATAAGTTCTTTATCTTTATTTATAAGTTGCTGATACTGCTGGATTTCATCTTCCTCTCTTTTTCTATTGGCTACTGATAGTAGACCAGCAGCACTAATGTTGCGTTTTGAACTGAACAATTTGTGAGAATCCGAAGATTCTGGGCTATTACGCGCAACTTTAGCTTTAAATCCCTTGACATTCTTTTCGGTGTTTTGAAACTTTCGAGTTATTCGCGTTTGACTACATTTATAGTCGACAGCTACCGGAGGTAATTGGCGCTCATCGTAAGAATGTCTTTTATACTTTGGTTTAAATACTAGCATATCATTTTTTAAATTATTGTTGCTTACACTGTCGTTAGATTCTTGCTTTGAATTTAAAGTTTCAAACTGAGCTATTTTTTCACAATCATACCAATCTACTGCATTATCCTCGAATATATTCAATAAGGGCTCAACGTTGTTGTTAGGTTTTCCATTCCATTGTTTTTTTACTTCTGACAATTGAGATAGTTGCGATGTTGACCTCGTTATGCTTGTTGGGAATTTTATAGCATCAGTATTTTTTTCTATTCCAAAATCATGTATAAACTGATTATCACTGTTTTGAAACGAAATATTTGATATTATTTTTTCTACACCATTCGAAAGAGCAGCATCGGCCATCTAAAAGTCATTAATACATACAAATAGTAAACAACAAAAGTAATCGAGAGTGAGTTACTTACTTTTTCAGATGATAAAGGTGTACAAAAAATTTTACTATGCCCTGCAGGATGTTCATCAACTAATCGACTATAGCCATTAACTAAAAGTCCAAATTCGCGTTCAACTTCCTGTCCAAAGTCCCCTATGATATCCACAGGAGTTATTCCAACTGCAATTTCATCCGCAATTAATGTTTGATCCAAAAGGTCTTTCTCATTAATATCGAATTGTCTTTGATATGCAATATTATTTTGTTTTTCAGTTTCAGTGGCTTTACCAAAAATTTTTTGATTTTTATTATTCAAGCTCTCAATTAGTTGGGGATTCACGTTCTGAAGCAAGTCCGGTCGACATTGGTTCTTAAATTCAATATCATTTGGCAAATCATTCTTAATTAATATATCTGGGGTTGGACAACCAAAATTGTTATCTATTTCAATTTTATTGAATGTGTTAGCATCAACTCGGTTATTTTCACTATCAGCTGGAATTGAAAGTGAATAAGGACTTGGACTATCCCAAACAAATTTTGAACTATTATTGTCTTGGCTGAAATCATGCAGTTTTAAACGAGATTTTAAGCAAATTGGTAAATCATAACCTAAATCAACAAGACCTTGCTTGTTGTGGCTATCTTCAATCAAGTTAGTAGTGCCATTGCACGTATCAACGCTTAGATTGGATATGTCCATTGTACTTTCTTCCAATTTTACTATTTCTTCTTCAGAATTGTTATTCAAAATTTTTTTGCCGCTCGTAAATATTGTCCGCCGTTCGTTGAAATTGTTGTTAGTAGTTGAAAATGACTGATCTTCCTGAATATTATCAAAGCTATCAGCACTTAATTCCATTTCACATTCTGATAAATCACTGTCGCAGGTTTCAGGCGATGGATGAGTAATAAAATGTTCGGTTAACGTGTGTGCAAGGTGTTGAAATCCTGGATAATTTGGATTTATTATTCCACGCAAAAAATTTGAGCGTTTTGAGATGGAAATACTTGAGTAATCTGCAAAATAAGTCATGTAAGATATTTTCTGTCTATTTTATTGGACCATAATAACACTATGATATCCCAAAATACGGACTGACGGGAGATGGGTCGCTCTTACCCAATTCGGATATGGGGAATCCAGCTGGATTGGTACACTGCGCAATACAAAAGCTTCAAATTAAAGTTTTGTCTGAAGAGGTAGGTGTGTTTTTTGTTAAAAATCGTTTATTAATTTCTCATGGAATCAAGCACCGGTTTATCCCAACTAATGATTTTCAATAAAACTTTGTGAAAAAAACTAGTTGCATGAAAAGTAAGGATAGGCATTTTTTCAAATATTTAACCCTAGTCTCCCATGGAACACTTCTGTGCAAAAAACATTTATATATTAAATTGGTCCACAAACCAAACTGTCATAAGTTCTCTATATTACAAGTGGAGGATGCCTTTAAGATATTATATACTTTTTTATTCAGCAAAAGAAAATGTTCGCTAAAACCTATCCCACTGTCACATTTCTATACCATATTTATTTTATTTATTTAAAAAAAAAAAAATTATATGATAATTGAGGGGTATAGAAGCAAAGGCAGCAATCTCCATTTTTTTCTGAGTGTGTCTGTTAGTGTTTGAGCACAAGGTATCATCAAATGCAAGAAGATGGCACGATCAAAGAGGTACAGAATCAAAGTCTCTCCTTTAATCATGGACATGTTTGATAGTGACATTTAGTTGAATTTGATGGTAGCTTGTGATCAAACACGTTCATAAACAAAATGGAGATTGCTGCCTTTGCTTCTATACCCCTCAATTATAAAGAAAGGAGCACCGGTAAAATAGTCCTTCAGCTTATGTTATTTATTATTCCATTTATATTTACGAACCAAGCTTTATGTCAAACATCACCGTTCGCGCTGAATTTTTGTGGCATAGTACTTTAGTCTATTTGACTAGACGCGTATTCACGCATATGGAAAAATAGCGAAAACAGTTGAAAATTTTTGACAGAAAAACCTGCATTTTCAAAGTAATTCAAAGAATAAAAAAGAAAGTCTTCGGTAGTTTTCCATATACCTCAACGATTTACTTTTTTCGGAATTTAAAAAAAAAGAACATTATTCCTGAGATATTTTCACTTAAATTAAAATAATAATGTTAGTAGGAAAAGTACCTTCATCATTAGTATTATCATCTAAGTGTTCCAAACTTCCATTCACACAGAAATTAGTGCTATCGTTATCGTAAACTGAAGCTATATCCTTTGAGATAACGGCACATTCGCAGACTGATCGTTTCTTATCTTTTTCAAGATGTAAGCTTGTATTTGAGTCGATATAAATGTTGTCATTTAAATTAATTTCTTGATCTGCCCCGAGGGGACTGTCTTCTTTCACGGAAAGCTGGATTTCCTGTTCGATGAAGTAAAAATAATCAAATATAGATACATATGTCACGCGGCCTAACAAAACATTACTTACTATAATGCGCTAAAGTAAAACTTTTAGTAAAGATCAATATATAACTTTAAGTCCAAAATCAATGTTTTGGAGTTTTTGCACCAAATGATCTCAAACTTAATTTTTCCTTAGGGAACTTTAGCCTCAATTATTTTTATGTACTCTTCAGAAATCAAAATGCGATAAGTCATTGCTTGTTCTTTATTCAGCATGCCTTAAAATTCAATTTTGACTTTTGGTAATTTCAGTAAGGTTTTGTCAGACAGCGTCGCAGATATTTATGAATATTAAGCTGAAAAAAGATTGAAATCAATAAAGCGTAAAAGTTGTCCTTTATGTTGTTTAATTACCATGCAAATTTGTTTTAAAATTGAACAATATTTTCATAATCGAAATTTTTAATCCTTTGCATGGAGACCTTAAATTATATGACACACTCAAATATAGTGATGGGGAAAACAGTGGCGCCAATTGGTAGGGGTGGGGGGAATGTTTTACCCCCAACATATAGATATAGAATGTTCGTACACATTAGAAATTGTATGTTTTGTAATTTTACACACTTGAAGTTGAAACTTACACCGATGATGTACAAGTTTAAAGATATCGGTTACACATTAAATGTTTAATTTTCAGCATATGAGTTGTACAAATAAATGCGTACGTATAAGATCGCAATCATTGGAGGCAACTAGGTTGCTTGCTTTATAAGGGTAAAGTTAAATAAATGGTGTAAACGATGTGTTAATGATCAAGAAATTTGTTCATGGAATCCGATTTGACTATAAATTGGCATAAGCAATAGTTGCATAGAAGAAAATATTACTACCAAATATTTTTTCAAAATTTAAAAAAATTTCGGAGACTTTGAAATTTTTAGGTTAGTTTTTTTTTTGAGAAATTGCGTTAGAGTCCACATTTTATTGTTTTTTTGGAGAACCACTGGCCGGCCCACTCCAATTTTTGGAGGACTGGTAAGTTACACCTGTAGCTTTTTTGCAAGAAAAATAAAAAATATCAAAAATGATGTATTTTGGGAAACTCAATTTAAAATTTTTTTTTTCAGTGTAAGCAATATAAAAAAAAATAATAATTTTTGCAAATTTTTATTTTAAAGCCTATTTCAAGACAAATCATTCGACACCATAAAATTGAGAATTATGGATGCAACTAAAGTTATAGCTTCTCAAAAAAAACTAAACTAAAAATTTCAAAGTCCCATATCTCCGCCATTTTTTTAAATTCTGAAAAAATATTTGGTAGTAATTTTTCTCATTATGCTACTATTGCTTATGGCAATTTATAGCCAAATTGGGTGCCATCAAAAATATCTTGATCGTTTTGAAATGGTTTACACCAAATATTTTGAAGAGTGTGTGTCTCTAAAGAGGAGACAAATACAAAAAAAGTTGTTGCATGAAGCATTTCAAAGCAAATGGCAAGCAAATGCCTGTTTCTTCGGAATTACTGGACTTATGGGAACTTGAATATTAGAGAATCGTACAACCATCTATTCTCAATGGTACACAACTATTTGTTGGCCAAAAGTATTCTGAGAATCGATGTCGAACCACGAAAGATGACTCATTCATCAGGACAATGAAAGCTCTTACACGACTATTTGCGTTCTTCAAACGAAATAATGGGACATCCGCCCTATAGTCCTAAGTAAATTGAACCATGATGAAATGCCATCTAAAGTTTAGAAAGTTTTTTTTTTAGCTTAAAAGATATACCAATTGCAATACAAAAAGTATTTAGAAACACAAAAAACATGATCAAGCTAAAAAACCATATACTATGAACTTCGTGTTCTAAAGTTTCAGAAACGTCGCACTCATTAAAAAAAAAGAAAATTTTTCTTGCAATAAGATTTTAAATATGATATACTTATTATCTTACCTCTAAGTTCGTATAGTCCTTAACACACTCAACAAAACACGACTTGTTTACATGGTGGAATTCCTTAAAACTTGTATTATTCTTCGTTATCTGTAAATCCTTTTCTTCAGCACTACTTTTGTTACGGTATAAATGTGATTTTTTATCTATTGCTGCTTTATAATCCGCAATTGATTTGTCCTCTACGGAATTAAAAGCAGAGTGAATCAACCTATCGGCTGAAGAATAATGAACTGATGATTCGCTTGTGGAACTGAAATCTTCATTGCCATTATCCTTCAAATGTGTAAGAGATAATGAAATACTTAAAGTGTCACTTGGAATAACCGGAGGGGCAGCAAGTCCCGCTGTATCGCTGGGCTGTAAAGCTCGCATTACTGAAAAGTTATGAAAATTTTCGTATTTTATAATTGCGAGAGGAAAATCATATTATTGCTATTTATTTATTATGTATGTCTTTGAATAAAAAATATTATTGCACAATGCATACGTATACTTTAACTGGATAAACTTTTAGTCTTCAAGTTTCGGTCAGTTTGGATCTAATAATTTGGATCACAATTATTAAAACTAAACATTAAAAAGTACTATTGATTTGCATTCCTGAATATTCATACTAAATACAAAATTGATTATTATTAAGTTTTTGGTTGGTCTTCAACCCAAAACAGACAACACCTTGAGCGGATTTTTTGTATGCTTTTACGCTCATTTAAGTGCAGTAATCCTTTGTCATGTCACGCCTTTACCGTGGATGTTTTGAAAAACATACAGGCATTTTTACCAATGTTTTACAAAAGCCATTTATCAACTTATCCAAGCATTTTCATAACATCCTGTAACTCATTCAAAATCCATCAAGTTATTTTGTATTTGTATTATCCAATTTTTAACCCTTTGGCATAAGCCGACAAATCGAATTGCTTAAACTGGGGCACGTCGGCATATGCCGACGTACGAAAAAATAGTTTTTTTAGGTTGGACGCAGCTGACTGTGATTGCTTTGGTTTTATATTTATAATATTCAGTAAAAATTCAATATTCAATAAACCACAACTCCAAAACTTAAATCCGAATTCAAATATCTAGTGTAGAACTCAAGGTATCACTACATAGTGATGATAATGCCTCAAATATTTGCGAAAACCGTAATTTTCCACATTTTTTCTTTTGAGTTAAGATATTTTGGAGAAAAAAGGACATTGAAATAACTTAGATTGGATCTTAAATGAAAAGACTGGCGCTTTAACTTCCGTATAAAGATTTATGACTCACAATAGATGTGATACAATTTCATTTCATTAACAATTACATTTTTTTATGCACTTTTTACTTATTTTACATTTACGTTTTATTAATTCATAAGTACATCGAAGTATATTTAATTCATATTATTGAAAGCCTTATCACCTTTTCTGCACTTCAAATCAAGGATAACTCGGATCTCAGACGTGATAGGTAAAAACGGTTTCTAGATTCGGAATCACAGAGCTTGAACTAGTCAAAAGCAGTTATCGAGATCAAATTCAAATTGGTTTCCTTTCATTTTGTTGCACTGTGTAATTAAATAGGAATAGGTTTGAGCCAAGGAAAAAGTTCTTTTATGAGAGCGAATGCCGGGTGGCAATATATTCTTTAGGGGCCGTCCATTAATTACGTTAGACGTTTTTAACATATTTTTGAACCCACCCTCCCCACGCAAGAGTTTTCACAACAACCCCCCACCTCTCTATTCAATCTTACGTAAGAATTCTATGTTTGTGAGAACATTTTTTTTTAGCATGTAACATACATAGGTCCGGTGTTCAAACAAGCTATCTTAATGGGACGGCTTACAGTGTGAGATTTTGCCAATCTAGGACGTCAAAATGAAAAAAACAATGTGCTTGAAAATCGATCATATTTTGTAATTTGTTAGAAAAGACCCCAATTGTTACAAAAATAAGCATAAAAGAGAATAAAAGAAATGTCAAAGGCATTATAACAGCTATCAAACACGTACTATTGAACAGCATGCAAAAACAAATTTTCAAGCTTGCATCGATAACAAAACTTTGAGCGTTCAAATTGAAGTTGTGCGCGATTGTTTTTTGGCAAAAAGTTTTTTGCATTAAAGGTCAATATTTTTTCTAAAAATTTTTGCTATGCACAACACTTACATTTGCACTTAAGTATTTTAATCTGTTTTTAAACTGTTTTTTGGATTTTTTTAACGTTTCAGGATATGATATCTCAGAGAAAAAAAAGATATCGGTATAATTCAAATTACTTTTTGAAGAGAAAAGCTAAAGCTTTTAAACACCATATCACGTATCATAGCTTAAATATCACAGTCTTGTTATTTCGCTTCAAAAATACTGAAAAATGGTGTTTTTAGGACCACAGGAGATACAGCAATTTCGAGATCGGATTCAGAATCAGCATTGACGAATACATCGTAAACTGCTATTTTAATTTATGTTTCATTTACTTATTTATCTATTAACCCATTTTGCCAAAAAAAAAAAAAAATAAAAACAATGAGCCAAGGTTTTGATTTTAAAAAGCATGTCATTTTACTCAGGAGATTTAGGACTATAGATTTCAGTTAAAAAAGGATACCCTACGTCGTCCCATTAAGATATCTTGTTTGAACACCGTGAGGTAGTATTCTGAATGTATTAGAAAAAGAAACGAATAAAGAATTAACAGAAAATCAATATAACATCGCGTCGCTATTCAATAATAACAATAGAGTTTAGCTACTACAGCTATTAGCCTTCTTGGCAAGTCACCGTTACTAAAGGGCTATTAAATTCTTTTGCTCATCGTTTAATAAAGCCAAGCAGTGATGAAGATTTTTTACAAATATGATTAATATGTTCATTGAACGTTAGTTTAGCATCAAAATGTATACCAAGGTCTTTAACTGAATCGACACGACAAATTTGATTATCATTGAATTTATAATTGCACTCTATAATATAATTCTTTCTAAAAAAAGTCATTGTTTGGCATTTATCAGAATTAAGACGTAAGCCATTTTTAGAACTCCAAATTTCAAAAGATTTCAAGTCAGACTGAAGTGGGAAAATGTCTTCATCACCCTTCACGATCCTGTATATTTTCATATCATCTGCATATACATATTAACAAATGAGAGTTTTTAATAATGTGAGTAACTGGCTTCTTTGCGGAACACCTGAAGACGCAATAAATGGTGAAGACAACACCTTCCGAAATCTTACTTGATATGAACGATCAGACAAATACGATTCGATCCAACTGACAAAATTTAAAGGAAATCCAAGCTTCTTTAATTTAAACAAAATTTAGTTATGTGGTAGTTTGTCAAATGCTTTACTGAAATCTGTGTAGATACTGTCAACTAGCCCACCAGAGTTCAAAGAGCTTAATGTAAAAGAAGTGAAATCAAGTAAGTTAGATACTGTAGATCTGCCATCAACAAAACCATGCTGACGTGATGTAATGACTTCACCACAGCACAACTTCACTTGACAATATATAATTTTTTCAAAAAGCTTCCGTATTGATGATAGCTTGGCTATGGGCCTGTAATTTGAAACATCATTTTTACATCCTTTCTTAAAGATTGGACCTATGAATGACATGAATAATTATCGTTAATAGATTTATTAAATAAAAATCTGAGTGGATGGCTTAAGTTAGAACAACAATTAATTAATAATGTTGCTGGAATGCCATCTCTAGTTCTCCAGATATCCTTGCTTAAAAGTGCAAAAAATAGCTGTTTTGAGGAATATTTGCAAGAGTAAAATAGTCACAGCAAACTGTGTAATTAATTTTTTTTATCGGCATCAAAAACATAACCTTCCTCATTAAACTTTGCCTTTTAACTTTTCCAATTAGATCCTTACTTTTCGAATCATCACCCATTCAACTCCATACAAACAAAACAGCTATTTTTGGTCTTTTGAGGAAGGATTTCTTGAGAACTGGACTCAATTCAGACAAACAAACAATACCTTAAGTATTTAATAACCTCAGGGAATCTGGATGAACTCACAAAACTAAGGCCGCAAAAAAGAAAAAATTAGTCCTTTGTAAGGAGCTTAAATACCATTGCTTCAATGATAACGGTTGATAACTCGGAAATTAAGGATCTAACAGAAAAAGTTAAAAGGTAAGGTTTCATGATGAAGGTTACACTTATTTGATTTCATTAACAAAAATGTATTACACTGTCTACTGTAAGTGTTATACTACGTCCAATATGCCTCAAAACAGCATTTTTTGCACTTTTAAACAAGGATATCTGGAGAACTAGAGTCAATTCGGCGAATTTGGTTTTATTTGCATATTTTATAGGTCGCTATTACTTGAAATCGACTGCGAAACCTTATGCCGCAGAATCAGTGTTGCCCTGTGTAAGCTTTAAAATGGTATATGATTCAAGATGGAATTCGGGTGCTAAATGAAAGTTTTTTACTCAAGAGAAATGCATCTTACGAAAAAGTGTACTTGGCAAAAAATGCTTAGAATCGTGAAAGGAATACGTGTAATTTTTTTTTTTAATTTTTTCAAAAATTGGTCAAAAAAAAAAAAGAAGAAAATTACAACATTCCACGGGCGTTTAAACGCCAAAAATCTCATTTAGCACCTGAACCTCATCTTAAGTCATATACCATTTGAAAGCTTTTAAATTGGACTTTAATATAAAGTACTTTTAAAAAAAATTTAACGTGTTTTTTTTTAAATGACTAAGTACACAGGCCTGCAAATTCGGCATTTTTTCCTCTCTTGATTTTCGAAGCCAATTATGGTGGTTTGGGACCTCCTTATCACGAATCTGAAATTGGTTTATTTCCATCACGTCAGGATTTTGAGATATTCCCATTATCATAACCTCAAAAAACATGAAAAATTGTGTATTTTTCAGACTTGGTGGTAATGCACTAAATTTTTTAGTTCATTGAGCTTTTCACTAATATTTAATGAATACTTTGATAGTGAAACTTTTTCCACTACCACTAAATCTAATGAGAGATAGTGAAAATTTTCTCCATTAAATTTAGTGATAGTGGAAATTTGTTCACTATGAAAAAATTCATTTGATGGTAATGAAAAATTTTTCACTATCTAACAATTCATTAAATGATAGTGGAAAGTTTTTCACTATCATTAAAATTTAATGAAATTATCCAATAAAAATTGCACTAAATTAAGTGATAGTGAAAATTTGTTTCATTGAATTTAATGAAACATTAGTGGAAATTTTCATTAAAGTTTCATTAAATTCAATGAAACAAAATTTTTCTATCACTAAATTTAATGAAGCTTCTAATGAAACTTCTAAAAGGCACTTCAGACTATCTGAGAAGTCATATGAGTTTTCTTATGTTTTTCTATTTGATTTTTTCTCTGACTGTCAAATTTTTATTGTTTTAAATTTATTTTGTTCAAATTGTTTTAGTTTTTTATTTTTCAAACATTATTAAAAAATTTGAAAACTCCTATGACTTCTCTTTTCAAATAGATTCAAATCTAATACCAAAATAACTCATACGAGTTTTCTTCTGATAAATCATTTGTGATATAAATTTACATTCACACTATCAGAGTTGCCATATTTGACAACTCATAAGATTTTCTGTATGACTTCTCAGATAGTCTGAAGCAGCTTTAAAGAAAATTTTCATTAAAGTTTCAGTGAATTCAATGAAACAAAATTTTGCTATCACTAAATTTAATGAAGCTTCTAATGAAACTTCTAAAGAAAATTTTCATTAAAGTTTCATTAAATTCAATGAAACAAAATTTTACTATCACTAAATTTAATGAAGCTTTTAATGAAAATTTTAATAGAATTTTTCATTAAAATCCAAGCTGTTCGTTTACTCCAAGGTTTTGCAAGTTTTTAGCCGAAAAGCTCTCGTTTAAGCATAAAACGTACATGAATGAGAGCTTTTCGGGTAAAAACTTGCAAAATCTTCGAGTAAACGAACAGACTGATTAAATTAAATTAATTGAAAGAGTTAGAATGAGTGGGAATAGTATCAGTTTGAAGTAGATTCATTAAACTCAAATGCAAACACGACATTTAGTTTTTGAAGTTCTTCAGACCCAAATAATTTCTGCCCTTTGTCAACTAAATGCTTAAAACAGCTTTCGTAATTTAAAGATATCAAAATATTTTGACCTAGCACGGCACATTTTGTCTTAATTGAATTGAAATTTCCAATAAAAAAATCACTGAAGTTATTGAAAATGAACATTTATTCATTGAATTTAATGAAACATTAATGAAGATTTTCATTAAAGTTTCATTAAATTTAGTGATAGTGAAAATTTGTTTCATTGGATTTAATGAAACATTAATGAAAATTTCCATTAAAGTTTCATTAAATTTAATGAAAGTGAAAATGTTTCATTAAATTTATTGCAACATTTATTGAAAATTTTCATTAAAGTTTCATTAAATTCAATGGAACAAATTTTCACTTTCAATAGATTTAGTGATAATGAAAAATTTGCCATTACCACTAAATCAATTTTTTGATAGTGAATGAATTTTCACTATCACTAAATTTAGTGGAAATATTATTTAAAACTTTTAACTAAATTTAGTGATAATGAAAATCTTTTTCATTACCACTTAATGAATTTTTTGATAGTGAAGGATTTTGCAATAACACTAAATAAATTCCTTGATAGTGAATATTTTTTCACTAGCACTAAGTTTAGTGAAAAATAAAATCTAATGCAAAACCCCCAAGTCTGGTATTTTTCACTGTTATTTTAAAATTTCTCGAAGTTCGAATGTGATAGAAAAATTTTGTAAACGGATTTGGGCTCAGCATCAAAAAATACATTAGAAATCACTCTCGTAATTTTAAGAGGGGTACCCTTGCTCGTCTGTGCAGCATTTGGAAACTTATTAATTCAATCGTTTGTGCTTACGTACTCTTCAAAATCACGCCTAAAATACTCAACATATTTTAACTATTCTTGCACCATAAAGTTTTATGGTGCTCCCAGTATGATCAAGATAGTTGCTATATATACTATTCATCCAGATATCAAGCTTCATAATGCAGGTAAAGTAAGTAGAAATGCGTTTTATGTTTTTTTTTTTTGTTTTTGTTATGTTTTCTTTGTATACCAAGCGCACCGTACTTTCATTAAATTATCCCCATTATAAAGGCAAATCGGTCAGAATATCAGGCGGATATATGGTGTTAATATGGTTTCAATATACTTACTGGTAAAGGCGTAGGAGCGACTCAAATAAAATTTTTAATTATTTAGATTTTTTTTGTATGAGGAGTAAAACACCCCCTTATCCAATCGATTCCAAATTTCTTATTAATGTGTTGGAGCACCAAAAAAACATCTGGTACAAATATGGTTTCAGTGGCGGATCCATAGGGGGCGATGGGGCCGATCGGCCCCCTTCTCAAACCAAGAGAATACATTTTTTTTTTAATTATATGTAAAGATTTTAAAATCATTCGGTTATTATCTAGAAATGTAGTCAATCGGCCCCCCTCTTGACAGTGCTGGATCCGCCAATGTATGGTTTTGATACGTTTAGTAGTATAGTCTTGTATATACAAAAAAGGCACTTAAGTAAAACTTAAATTACACTAGTCAACAAATGATTAAAAAATTTTTCCCCAGAATTTTTTATTCATTTTATATGTAAAATGGGCTGCTGATTCCGAAAATCGCATTATTTTTTTTTTTATTTCGTGTCGTTTTCGAGATATCGGTCATTTTTGGTTTTCGGACCAAAGAAAAAAGATAGTTTCATTTAAATACAAATATCTCAAGAACTAATGTTTGTATTCAAACGTATTATATGTCATATTAAAGGTAATTAAATTACCTACAAATGAATCAGCTGCCCATTTTACATATAAAATGGATAGTGGCATTCACTGGAAATTTTGGCTGTAGACTAGTGTTATTGACAATTGTGACTTGCTAAAATTTGTTCACTATTTTTCCAGTAATCAGCACACTCAAATTTATAGAAATCACTTTTTTAAATTCAGAGAGGAGAACATCATAACAGATCAGTCCCGCATGGGTTCTCCTCTCTGAATTTAAAAAGTACACTTTTTCGTAAGATGCCTTCCTCTTGAGTAAAAAAAACGTTTTGCCTACCACGGGCGTTTAAAAGCCAAAAACTCTCATTTAGCACCCGAATCCCATCTTGAATCATATACCATTTTAAAGCTTACACAGGGCAACACTGATTCTGCGGCATAAGGTTTCGCAGTCGATTTCAAGTAATCGCGACTTACAAAATACGCAAATAAAACCAAATGCGCCGAATTGACTCTAGTTCTCCAGATATCCTTGTTTAAAAGTGCAAAAAATGCTGTTTTGAGGCATTTTTGACGTAGTATAACACTTAAAGTAGACAGTGTAATACATTTTTTTAAATGAAATCAAATAAGCGTAACCTTCATCATGAAACCTTACCTTTTAACTTTTTCTATTAGATCCTTAATTTCCGAGTTATCAACCGTTATCATTGAAGCAATGGTATTTAAGCTCCTTACAAAGGACTAATTTTTTCTTTTATGCGGCCTTAGTTTTGTGAGTTCATCCAGATTCCCTGAGGTTATTAAATACCTAAGGTATTGTTTGTTTGTCTGAACTCTAGTTCTCCAGAAATCCTTCCTCGAAAGACCAAAAATAGCTGTTTTGTTTGTATGGAGTTGAATGGGTGATGATTCGAAAAGTAAGGATCTAATTCGAAAAGTTAAAAGGCAAAGTTTAATGAGGAAGGTTATGTTTTTGATGCCGATAAAAAAATTTAATTACACAGTTTGCTGTGATGATTTTACTCCTCCAAATATTCCTCAAAACAGCTATTTTTTGCACTTTTAAGCAAGGATATCTGGAGAACTAGAGTCAATCCTGACAAATAAATTATATCCTAGGTATCGCATGACCTTGGGAAATCTGAATTTACTCACAAAACTAAGGCTGCAGAAATAAAACATGTTTTTGTCGCCTTATGTTATGAATTGGACAAAAAAAAATTTAACATGGGTTTTTCAAAAAAAAAGCAAATGAATTTTTTAATATAAAAAATTTTCTTTAAAAGTAATAATTTTTTTCAAAAAATGAATAGAATAAGTTACTTGCAACTATCAATTTACAAAGTTTTATGTAAGCTATGAATTTTTGAAAAAACACGCTTTATATGAAAATCACAAAAATCGCCCACTTCAACAACCTGTATTTAAACAAGAAATGGTGCCAGGACCAAATCTTGCCGCATTATTAATTAAATTTAAGATAAATCGCTCACAAAAAAAAATTTCAACTGGTACACTTGGCATGTTTTGCTTCTTATACTTCATGTATATATATGTAGACTGATCCAAATTTGTATAGAAAAAAATTAACGTTGGTTCATTTCATTTAATGGATCCAAAACCTTTTTGAAAACTGAAAAAGGCTCACAGAAATGGGAAAAATATTTTTTGCCTTGACTCATAGAAATAGGAAAAATTGTTTAAATTATTTAAAGTTTTAAGTTAATTGTGAACCGCTAAATCCAAATCTAAAATTATTTCTCTGTAAGTTTTGTAGTTTTGGAAATATTAGGGGGACTCATTTCGGACTTTTCCACAAACTGAATGAGCACTCCATTAATCAAATTATGTAAAAGCGTGTAAATAACGAGCTGATGTATAATTTAAAATTGTTTTTAAGTCTGGCTGGGTTCTTAACGTTTGTGCGTTCTATAGATTTTACGTTTTTATTATTTATTGCGTTAAAATAAAATCAATTGTGCATCAACAAACAATAAAAATCAAAAAAACAGCTGTTCGCACTTAGGGAACTTCCGCACTTTTTTTACACTACTCAATTGGAAACTGCGGAAATAATTCTCCATGCAAAGATTTGTCACTTTGTCATAAACTGCGGAATTTTCCGAGGGTTAAATGAGTCTCCTTTTTGTCAATTTAAGGTTGAGAATTAAAAAAAAATTAAAAAGAAAATCTCGCCGTTATTTTCATTTTATTTTGAAAACAAAGCCAACAATTTTTCTGGCGTTATTGCCGAATATTAAGGCTTTATTTCCAAAAATTATATAAGTGGTATTCACGAAGTAGGGCAGCTGGCAGGGCAGATAAGCTAAATAGCATAGTGTAAGCTAAGTTAGTGAACGACTGTGTAGCATCAATTGTTTTGTGTAGCAAAAGAGCTAACTTATAGCTTAATTTCTTAAATGTATTTTGTTGTTGTTTAGAGCAAATTTGCTCTTTTACCCTTTTGCCACACTAGCTGCCCTTGTTCGTGAATACCGTTATTGTTTACAAAAATAAAATAGCACCAGAAAAATGTACATACAAAATACTGGCGTTTTTTCCATTTTGTTTTGGGAAAAGGGACGAAAACTTTTCTAGCATTATTACCTAGTTAGCTTTTGGCTTTGTTTCCAAAACAAAATAGAAATAACGCAAGGATTTGGTATGTAGATTTTTCTGGCGTTATTTCCTGAAATAGATCAAAATTAACATGGTGCTCTCTTGCACCATAATGCATTTTTTTTTTTTTTTTTTTTTTTTTGGCCGATGAACGAAATTCCGAGCGTATTTAATTTTTTTCATACAAATCTGCACCAGTCTAATATACATACACAAAATGATGAAAAATAATGTTGGTAGAAATATTGATTTTTTAACTGTATTATTGGATTTATATATGAAGGAGTTTAAGTAGAAAAAGATATTTCAAATTTATTTTATTTGAAATTATAATAATTTGTTTCTTTACTTTTAATTTTATTCTCTATTCGCTTTTTTAATAAAATAACTGCTATACGAAATAAGTTTTTGGTCTTCAGTTGTGGATATGTTATCATTTAAATTAATGCCACCAACTTGGCCTTGCTAAACATGCAATAAAAATCAATAAACGACGAAAAGGCTCCTTTCAATGTATGTAAATCAGTCGTCAGATATAAAATTTCAAAGGAAAAATAAGAACTAACAAATATATTCTGTGATGTTGTTTTAATTTTTTTTTTTTTTTTTTTTTATTAAAGAATTGTATTCCTATTTCCTTTTCGTAAAATATTTAATATGTAGTAAATTAAAAAATTAAAGTATCTTATTTTACTTAAATACCTTATGAAAGTTCTTCACATATAATTAAACACTTCGATAAATAAATAATAATTTATTTGCTTAAAATTTAAACTTTTTATAATTTTTTTTTCTTAATAACGACATTACAAAATAATATGAAAAACTAAAGACGTATTTTCGGTAATGACAGCGAAAATCGGAACTCCTTGCACAGTGCGCATGTTTACTTTATGGCTGGCGAATAAGCATTTCGAGGCAGGAATGCAAGTAGCTCTTGAACTTAAAAGTTCTGAAAGTAGTAATGTCAAGACAGAAAATATACACGTTTTTGAGGTTTTTGACTTTCATCAATGAAAGTATTCCTTAAAACGTGTAAATGCCTCGAAAACCTCGTTACTAGTAAAGCTGACAAAATTCCTACTGATTTTAATAACTATTACGAGTTTTCGTTTACACGTTTAAAGGAATACCCTAATTGTGATTATACTTAAATGAATCGGAGAATGTAAAAGGGCGTTTTTTTTAAATTCCTAATGAGAGGGGATAGCTCTAGCTTGAAAACATTTTTCCTTTATATCTGGGCATTTCCATAGTAACGGGTGCGACAGTTTAAGGGCAATTTTTAAAATTAAAAGTAGAATTTGGATAAATACGCCAGAAAGGTGCTTAACCTTAAGAAGTGTCAACTATCCCGATCTTGTCAAGAAAAAGAAGTACATATTTAAAAAAAGTTCAATTTTAATGCTTTTTTGTACTAAATAGATCGTAACGGGTGCAACGTTACTATTATGCTATTTTCGTTTTATGAGATTTGATCCCTCAGATCTGTAAAATTTTGCATGAAACTTTTAAAATAAAACTTTCAAGTTAATTCATTGTAATATTTATACAAGAATTGTCTTAGTTTGCTGCATTAAGAGATAATTTAGTTGAAAAAAATAAGCTTTAAAAAATAACGGGTGCGACAGCAAAAAGTAACGGGTGTGACATCGTAAAAAAATAAAACAATATGTGTAATTATATCCATTATATTTAACAGTACTAAAAAGAATATATGAAAAAATTCTAGAAAGTGAGCTGAGATTTTAAAAAATTTTTTTAAGATCATTTAGAGGTCACTCAAGGTCGATTTATGCAAAATCTTGGCTTGATGCGGTGTTTATTTTATTACAATCTCAAGAATGCTGGGAATGAGTCGTACGATATATCAAACTTTTCGTCGTGAATCAAGGCATAAAATAAAATAAAAATTGGAACCTTAGACCAATTTCATACGGTTTTTTGTAGCTAAAATACCCCCAAAACGTTTGTTCGAAATTTCACCCTACTGTAAAACTCTAAATCTTCATTTTCGTTACAACTTGTCGTTCCAAGATCATCATGAAATTACGCAAGGGAACAAGTTTTTGGAACTTCTTAACCCATTATAACCTGCTCTTATGCTTATGGGACTTTTCGACTCCCTTTTTTAAAAAAAAATGGTAGGGTAAGGGGGGGAAATATGGACTACGTGGGTAATATGGACGACACGGTTATTTCCCCCTGCATACATAGGATTTACCGTTATTCTAAAAAAAAAGATCAGTGATAATTTTTTTCTAGTGAGTATATTTCATTATTTCACTTTAAAGACATCGCGTTTTGAAATAAATGGTTAATTATATAAAGTCAGTGAATACCATTTATAATTTATTAGCACAAATAAGTTCATTAACCACAACACCAACACGTGCTGTGGGTAATATGGACCACCAAAGAAAAAAGCCTCAAAAACAAATGTATTTATAATCTTTTTCAGATGGGGAATCTAGTTGCAGTTTTCATGACGAGTCTGATGGTCATTATATGTAATTCGTTAACTACAAAGGAAAACAATTATAAAAAATGCATATAATGAAATACCCTTTACTCAGAAGATCGACGTGGCGAATTTTGGGTTGAATGTGTAATCTGACGTTCTTGGAGTCATGAAAAATGTGACGAATGTGGAAGTGACATTTTTATATGCAACTTCTGTACCAAATGGACTATATGGTCCATATTACACTACACTGTTTTTATCTTCATTTTGAGTATTTTCAGTTTTTTAATTTTTAATTTTTTTTTCTTTATCCTGATGAGATGTTTATCTAAAAGTAAATCAGAATAAAGTTAAATTGTTTCCTTTACTGAATGACATAAAATGAATTGTTTTGTTTTATGTATTTTGGGTCTTATTTAAAAAAAAAAGATTGGTGGTCCATATTTCCCTCCCTTACCCTAATAATTATTTAAAATGTTCCAAAAACAAATTCTACAAAAAATTTGTTAAGGCGAGAAATGCTTAAAACTTCAGAATAATGAGTAAAAATGTAGGGGTGCGTGGGGTAAAATGGGAAGAGGGGGAAAGTAGGAAATGCCCCATTTCGGGCAAACCAGCAAAGTATAGCTGTTATGCGCTTCTGGCATGTACTTGTAATGACCGTGCAGACGTATTTTTGTGCTCTCTGGAATCATGTAAAGTTTTTTTTTTTGAAATTTAATTATTAAATTTTTAAACATCAATATTTTTACTGTTTTTGGGGATAAACCGATTGTAAGTACACTTAAATATTCTTTGTAGTCTTAATTTTGATAACGCAAAAGGATTCCGTGTAATTCATAGAGTGAAAGAATGACGCTCACATTTCTTGCAAAATGTGGTGTCGCACGGTGTCGCACACTGGTCGGAAAATTAAAAAGCTGGTCAAAATTCAAAAAATAAAGTTGTTTGGAATTGGTAGAGTATAATCCTCTTGGTTCGTTTCAGAGGTCAGAAAGACCTCTGTGCCTAAAAAACTCTTCTCACTAGAGTTTGAAGTTTAGCTATAGAATTTTTTTTTTTTTTTTTTTAATATAAAGCGTCTCAGTAAACATGTGGAAAAAATAAGTTCCGTTCATTTTCTTGTAATGTAGCAAAATGGCGTCTCTCTGTGAAGGTTTATTTCATATGATTTTCAAATCCAAAGCGTTCTATCTCGTTCACATTTTATATAAATAGGCAACTATTTCATGAAAATATATACACAAAAAAAATTGTTCAAATGGTTTTTAATAAGATTAATGTTACAGCATCCACGGCTATCCATCTAAATTCCACATGCATCGAATTAAGCGTACATTTTTCTACAATCCTCTAAAAAAATTTATGTCCCGAGGTGCCCAAAAAATGGTTATTAAGACTTTTGTAAAGTATTTCATATTCGTACTAAATGATCCCAGAAACCAAACTTTTGTAGAGAAAGATTCTGTTTGGCATGTTTTATCTACCATTTTGGATGCGCCATTTTGTTTAATGAAAATTCAGTTCATATTCTTAATTTGCGACGTCAAAAACTCCTATATTCTGACTTCTTGTTGATCAATGTAGTTTTACATTAAGCCGTTCATCATTGTGGATCTGCCATATTGTATTTCGAAAAATGAATTTCAGATTCGTTATAAGCAACATTAGAAATTATTATATACCGTTTTTGGTGGTAATAGATGCAGTTTAGCAGTATTTGTTCCATTTTTGATCCGCCATTTTGGTTTTTTTGAAAATGGACTTCAGATTCGTAATCAGCATCATCAAAAACCACAAATTACCGACTTTCGTTAGAAAAGGCCCAGATAAGCAGTATTTGTCCACCATTGTGGATCCACCATTTTGTTTTTTGAAAAACGGATTTCGGATTCGTAACCAGCATCATCAAAAACCTCTTATCACAAACTTTAATTTTGGCCAGCTTTTTTGATTTTCCGACCACTGTGGAGCGGTACCACGCCCTTCAACGAGTTTTCCCAATATAACGGCGTATCACATATTAATCCCTGTTTGTAGAGGTAACATCTCCTAAATTTTCATTAAAATTGTTGGAGTGGTTGTCGAGTTTTATTGAATCAAAATTTTGAATTTTTGTCTGTTACAAGGTATTATTAAGCCGTGCCCGCTCACCAAATATCATCCAAATACCTAGTATGGTTTGCGAGTTATGACTAAATCAAGTTTAAAATTTAGGGCAGTGCCACTCCCCCTGGTGAGCATTTACGAAGTTCAAAACTAGCTCATTCTTCATTGCTTGCTAATATCTTACACTGTTAAGTTTCATTAAAATCGCTGTAGCCGTTTTCGAGAAAAAATATTGGCACAGAAATAAGTACTTGCAAACAAAACAACAAAAATACAATTTTTGCTCGTATAAGAGAAGAAGATTATGAAAGTGCTTCTAAATTTCTATGGCGACAAGCACATTTGAAGTGCTTGGATCAAAAGCGCTAGACTTTTTTTCTCTTGGGAATTGATGCGTCGCTTTTTTGGTGTGTTGATGATATGCAGCATCTCCAAAGTGAGGCGTTTGTTGTAATAGCTTTCTTTTTGCAATATTTTGGCATTTTTAAAATTAGGTAAGTGGCCTTTCAAAAGACAGCGGGAAGCGAGTGCAGTTTTATTTATGCTTCTGTGTCCAGCTTTTATATCCGATTTGTGTGCAGATATCCTAGTCTTAAATTTGGATTTTGTAGTGACAATGTATACATCGTTGCATATATTGGTTCCGTCGCTATTAAATGGGATACTACAAACTAAATTGGATTAGTCCAATTTGTCAATTGGTTTTTTTGTCTTACTAAAAAGCTGTCGTAAAGTATTGCACGACTTAAAAGCTATTTGGTATTTGATCTTGTTAATTATGTCAGATGCAGCGAACTCAGGTACGTATATCATATATTCGTATTGTTTTTCGCTATTAGGTTTTGTACTTTTGTATTATTTTAGGTGGAAAATCGTTTTTTTGTGGCATTGCTCTTATTTTGAACTTGTCTTGGGTATGAAACACAATATCGCTGATTTATAGAACCCTTTCTACAAAGTTTTTTCCATGTTGAAAATCATAGCCTTTGCATGCTTAGAATGAAAGTTTATGAGGCGTCCAGATGATATATATTCTTGGTACCAGTTGATTTTTATAAGTTCATTACGGTTAGTCGTTAGTGCATCTAAATATGGTAATTCGTTTTTTTTTTCCTTTTCCATTGTGAATTTTATGTCCTTGTGGAAATCGTTTTTTTTTTAATGTCTTGAGTACTTCTTCTGCTGCGTCCTTTTTCACTATCGTAAACAAATCATCTAAATACTTGGTCATCAGGCGTGATGTGGTTGCAAATATTTCCACACGCATTGTTAGTAATTCTTCTATTACTATGTCTGCAATTATGGGTGAAACTGTTGAACCCATCGGCATGCTACTTCGTCGATTATAAATTTTTCCACTATATTTGAAATAACGATTTTCTTTAGTAATGAATTTTAAAACTGTCATTAATAATTCTTTCGTCATTTTCGTGTGTTCCTTAATTATTTGTTTTCAATTATTTTAAGTGCTAAATCGCCTGGTTTACTGGGGAAAAGTGATACGACATCGAATGAAACTAAAATTTCGTCGTCAAAAAATTGGATGTTTTCCATTTTTTTCCGGAACTCTACTACGTCTTTAACGTTTAACATATTTATAATAGACAGCCGTATTTATAATAAAAATTAAACCATGGAATAAGGCTATTCCGAAGTTTAATATTAAATTCTGATTTATAAAGAATTTTATTCCCAGTTTAAATCTTAAACTGCTTTCGAGTAGGTTTAAAGCTGGTTAAGCGCCGCACAGTGCGAAATTTGAGAAGTTTAGCGGAACTTTATTCAATTTTTGGAATACATAAAATGCGTAAGATTATTCATTATTTCAGTAGCTTAATATCCCACCTCAAAAACCTCATACTCAGTTTGGTGAAAAACCCTGCCAAACAACTGCAAAATGCACCTAAAACTTGCATTACTAATTCAATCATACTTTTTGCTTATTAAAAGCTTTTCGATTTGTTAAAGTTAATAGAGTGGTACATTCAAACGGTAAGTCAGTAGGCCGCGAAATTTTTATAATTTTTTTTTTAATAAAATTTTCACTTGTTGGCATTCAAATAATTGCAAAATCTTTTCTTACTCGTATGTGATTTGTTTGTGAAAATTGTGCTTTTTAAGAAGTTCATAAGATTTACATTTTCAACTTCATTGGATACATTAAAAGGTGTTACCACAAATTGCCATTTTGAAACGTACAAAATTTGAAAGGTAGGTTTATCCTCTACTAGAAACACAAAACATCTTTTGCGATATTTTGCGATCTTCTTTTTAACTAAACCTTTTCCAGAATGTCTTTGGAAATTTCATATAACACCGAAATTTCATGAAAAACCGACATCGGACGCCATCGTTGGTTTTGTTTTGGAAAAAATAGGCTCACCAACACTAACATCTCTCGAAATTCAGAAGCATTTCTGAATAAAAATGCAAGAAATAGCAAATACCCCTTGTCTTACCCCCTTCATTTTTTATGGTGTTTTGATAAGAAAATATTTTTGTCTATCAAGTTTCATAGCGATATCTGGGGGTCGATTCTGGTTCAGTGAAAAGTCGAAGTGAAAAGATTTTTTATCACTTCACCGTAAAAGCGATTCTTGTTGTATAATATTTAAAAAAATGTGAAAAGTTTTTTTACACCTCAAGCAAAAGTTTTCACTGACAAATTTGACAGTGATAAAAATTAAATTTAATGAAAAACAAACATAAACAAATAAACAAAAATATTTCAAATGCTGTTTCCTATAAAACATTAAGAATAAGTTGATGTAAATGGCCGGAAATTGGAGGTGCTCAATCAGATGGATAAATTTAAAATTGCAAAATATAAGGAATTTTCACCCCACCACCCCGATTGATTCTATATTCGTTTCGCTTCAATTTAACGCCGTTTATTCCATCGCGGTCCAGTTTTAGTTGGCTCAATTAAAAAACTAGAGTTCGTTTTGACCACCTAAAGCAAGTGGACAGCGTGATTTAGATCGGATCGCAAATCAGACAGTCTGTCCTTTGTAGACTCTGAAACTATCCGCCTGAATCTCAATCACACTTCGACCCCAAGTATTATCTGTACCAAGTTTCATTCTCTTAGCTAGAACCGTGTGGCCGTAATCGTGGTTTATTTGTATTCTAAAAATCAATTTCGACCAAGGGGAAAAGCTTTTCATTAGCATTTATGTATTTGTCAGTACCAAGCACTTATATTCCATAAGAAGCATCGTTTCATTGTATGTCTTAGGGAGTAAGCGCTTACCTCTGCTTAACTAAAAAGAGGTAAGCGTTAATTTAAAAAAAAAAAAAAAAAATTAAAAAAAAAAAAATAACTGTCCCCCCCCCATTGGGATTGATCTCCTACCACAATGCTCCGAAATATTAAAATAGCAAACCCTCTATCACATCAGCTACAGAATCTCATTACGTATGTGTATAAAATTTGTATTTTGAATCAAACTATTTGTCAGCTAGATAAATGTCAGTTATTTTTCACACACCACATTGAAAATTTTATTCAACTCGCTTTTTTCACTTTGTAAACCAGAATCGCTTCAATCGATGAAGTGAAGTGAAAAGATTCGGTGAAAATGAAAGTGATAATTTTTTTTACACTTCACAGTTTCACTGAACCAGAATCGACCCCCTGGTATGGGAGCAGAAATACAACGTTTTAAGCATTTTCATATATGGGGGGTATAATAACCCCTTGTCTGATCCCCCTTAATTTTTGCATAGTGTTTTACCAATTAAATATTTATCTAAGTATTAAGTTTCATAACTATAACTGCTATATGTGCTGAGATATGAATTAAGTTCCGCTAGACTCTGAAAATTTCGCACTGTGCGCCGGTTGAAATCATTTGACGTGACGTGTCAAAAAATAAATTCAAAATTCCAAAGTTTATTTGTCAATAAAAAAATAAAAATAAAAGAAAATGAATAAAATTTGCGGTCGTTGCGACGACCATATGTAGAAAAAACCGCCGCAGTAGATAATTTATATCACCACAATCGGCTGCAGCTTTATACGTCAGCACCACCAAGTAAAGGTGACAGATTTCCTGATTGCATACCAGTTGCAAATGACCTAAAGTCGCAGCTCTGGTTCAGGCGGCCAGCACGTGAGTTGCGTAAATTGGTGTAAATGACTGATTGGCCTGGATTCAAACCGCTCAAAAAAAATGAACCTACATAGCTGACGCCTTGACAAAATTTCGAGCATTGATAAAAGATTATTAAGTAAAAGCACCATCGCCAAGTGAGGAGACTGTGGCATAATACGTAAAAGACGAATGCACTGCATAGGAGCGAATATAATAATAAATTAATAAAATGTCCACGTTATCAAGGTTTATCTGGTATAGATTCAGAGAAACTTCAAATAGTTTTATTTGTAAAATGAATATTACATACATATGTATTACATAAAAAGAGTTCTAATGCAAAAAACAAAATGTAGCGATTACCAGATTTTCTAACATGAGTATTTTAAAATTCAGTTATAAGTGTGGAATTTTATTGTATTTTCTCAAATTCAGCAATCAGTATAACAATAAAATGTTGCTTTCATTGGAGCTGCCACGCCTCTTGTCCAAATGTTCCTTATTTTTTCTTGTGTCGTTTTTTGTGAGATCTTCGGCTGCAATTACGTAAAAACCGACATCATGGTATTTTGAAAATTATGCTTGTGTAAAAGGTGCCTTTTTCCTTGTAATAATTTGTCTAGAATTGGTCGGACTGCAATACTTTAAAGACTGTCAAAAGAAAGTCCACAGATCCAAGTGCATCCAAGACAAGACTTGGTTGGGTAGTGCATGGTGGCGGTCAAACAAGTGATAGCGCCTTAACATCCACAATTTTGAGCAATGTGATTGCGACTATGAGATGGAAAAGTTACACAATATTGTATCCGAATACCTCTCACTCGAAAACTTTGGAGGAAGAATTGAGTTAGAGGCACCAGACATAGCACGAGCAAAAGAAGTAATGCATTCCACTACTAAACGAATTGGGAAAAGTTTTGAAACGGGACTAATTTGGAAGTCAAAATTTACAGAATTTCCAAATAGTTACCCCATGGCCTTGAGACGACTTCATTGCTTAAAGAAATCGTTAAGTCCTGATCACATTCCAGTAGTAACGAAGTATATTGACGATTTAGTCACAAAAGGATATGCGAGAAAATTGAGTGACGAGGAGATTCATAATACATTTGGTATCTACCAATCTTTACAGTTATTAACCTTAATAAACCTGGTAAGATGCGTTTGGTTTGGAATGCTGCTGCGAAGGTACGAGGATATCTTTGAATTCAATGCTACTCAAAGGACCAGATTTAACAGCACCACTACTGTCAGTGTTATATGGGTTCCGTATGAGAAAAGTTGCCATTTGTGGAGACATCAAGGAAATGTTCCATCAGGTGCTAGTCCGCAAAGAAGACCAAAGTGCTCAACGATTTCTTTGGTGAAATAACAAAGACAACAGGAATCCCGACATCTACGTTATGCAAGTTATGACTTTTGGTGCAGCATGCTCTCCCTGTTCGGCGCAGTACGTAAAGAATCGAAATGCTGATGAGTTTAAAGCAAAATATCCAAGAGCAGTTGACTCAATAATAAATCATCACTATGTCGATGACCTTTTGGATTGTGCAGACACAGAATCCGAAGCTATAAAGTTGGCAAAAGATGTGGCATTTATCCACAGTGAAAGAGGTTTCTTTATCAGGATTTTTAAATCAAACTCTAAGGTCGTTATGGAAAACCTCGGTGAGTTACAAGAACAAAATTTTATTCTTTTGGTAATCAAGATATCCAAATGTCAACTGAAAAAGTACTGGAAATGTGGTGGTCAACTGCAACGGATAGCTTTACGTACTCCTTAAAACTAAACAGACTTAATAATGAGCTCATATCTGGAGATAGAAAGCCTACAAAAAAAGAAGTATTGAGAACCTTAATGTCTATATTTGATCCACTTGGTTTCTTGTCAGCTTATGTTGATTATTCAAAGATTATTTTACAAGAAGTGTGGAGAACTACGGATGGCTGGAACGATGAGATAACTAACGATGCATTCGAATATGGCTTATTTGGGTGAAACTTTTGTCAACTATTGAAAATACCAAGATTCCAAGATGGTACCAGATAATGTTTGATTCTTCTATTCAACTCCATATATTCATTGATGCAAGCGAATTAGCCTATGCTGCTGTCGGATACTTTTTGGTTAATTCTGGAGGCGTACTTCAGTGTTCGTTGGTGAGTGCAAAAGTAAAGGTAACCCCGAAGCAACCAGTTTCAATACCACGCATGGAACTTCTGGCAGCGGTTCTTGGTGCCCGCTTAGCAAATATTATATGTAGCATGCATCAGATAACTTTTGAAAGACGTTGGTTTTGGAGCGACTCGAAAACAGTTCTAGCATGGCTGACAGCAGATCAAAGAAACTATAAACAGTTTGTGATGTTTCGCATTGGAGAAATTCTTGAAAGCACCAAATTTTCAGAATGGAGATATATTCCAAGAAAAGCTAACGTTGCAGATGACGCCACAAAATGGAAAGCAAAATTTGAGATCGATATGCAGAGCAGATGGTTCACTGGTCCTGAGCTTTTGAAGCAACCAGAACTTTCATGGCCTGAGAAAGGACCCGAATTTTCACAACCTTCTGAAGAGTTAAGACTGCATATGTTGCTGGTTCACACCAATGAGGCAAGCATAAATTGCATTGACTATTACAGATTCTCTTCCTGGGGAAAATTGCTTAACATGGTTTGCAAATTGTTTACATTCTGTTACAAGCTGAAGAATAGTTCCAGCAAAATCAGAGCTGTTGGCAATATCCGAAAATTATCTCTACTGGCAAATCCAGTACGATTTCTATAAAGACGAAATAGCGGTATTGAAAAATAAAAATGAAGACATAGCGAAGACCAGCATAATTTACAAATGTTCTCCTTATCTTGACGAAAACGATGTACTTCGAATGTACGGAAGGATTGATTTGACAACTAAAGTAGTTGAATGCGTAAAGCGACCAATTATTTCACCAAGGGACCATTACTGCTCAAGTCTTTTAATTCGACATTTCCATAAAGAATTTCATCGTATTCATCATGACACTTGTCTCAACGAAATTCGTCAAAAATTTTACATACCTCGCCTAAGAGTCGAACTTATAAAGGTACGAAGAAATTGTCAACATTGTAAAAACAACACATCTACACCAAAAGTTCCTGAGATGGCACAATTGCCGAAAGCCCGGCTGTCACCGTTTACAGTTCCACGTTCACACATGTTGGACTCGACTACTTTGGTTCTATTCATGTCAAAGTTGCTAGAAATTTTTTGATATTGCATTGACTCATTTTCGGTTCTTGACGTATTAGATGTCCACTTTAAGCAAAGAGCTTTTGGTTGCCCTTCTAGGCTAAGTTTATCGGAAACCTCTTTTTCAATAAGCGTTACATTGGAGCCATCGTCTAAAAATGCATAGGTGTCTACAGATGTACTTTGTGATACAAAGTGACAGGTAAAATTTTGAAATATATATTCATCGTATAGTAAGGACAAGAATGGGCGCTGACTCTTGTGGGATCCGTTGCAAATTTATGAAGAAGTTTTTTGTGTCTAGCTTCACAGCCTTCTACTGAACACTTATCTTTAGAGCAACGGTAGCTACCACGGTTTTTGAGGCATAAACGACATAGATTAAACTTCTTTATCATGTTCCATCTTTTGGTTAACTTCATTGCAGTAATCTGGCTACAAGAATCAACATAGTGTTGCTCGTCACATATCGGGCATCTTTTTTGCACTGCATTTTTTTCCGACTCATGTGCATGTAAACTTCCACTGCTAAATTTTAAAGGAAACAAAGATGAGCTCACCTGTGAAACAGCTTCAGCGACAATGTATAACCATTGCGAAAACATTGAAATATTTGCATCGCGATCAACGATATACATAGCCCAATTGAGTTTCGTTTGTGCGGGTAGTTTGTCCACTCGTTCTTGCAGAAGTAACGGGTTATTCATGTGTGCGTCTGGACCTGAAGCCTCCATTGTAGAACACAGGTTCCTCACCAATATTGCATATGAAACGAGAGTTTCAAGCTTATTTGCCTTCGGTGTTGGTTCGGAGCGGATTTTTTCAAGCATAGAGTTTATTATCACACTTGGCCGCCCAAACATCATTTTAAGTGTTTGTACAATTTCGGGAACGTTCGTTGGCAGCAAAAGATGGCTACTCACAAGCTCATATGCCTTTCCCTTAAGGCATTTTTGCAATCGCAGGAGATTTTCAGCTGAAGAATATCCACATATTTTAGTGCTTTCTTGAAAGGAACTATAAAACAGCGGCCACTCCTCAGGTTTGCCGTTGAAAATTGGGAGTTCTCGCGATAATGCTTGCCTTGCAGCTAAGTGAGAGTTAGATAAAACTAAATCTTCCTCTTTGGAAGCAATAGGAAATGAAAGTTTTGAAACCCATTCTCTGGTTCGGTCTGGTGCATGACTGCAGCTACCTTTTTCTTCGATTTGCATTTCACTGCCAGCAGATGAGATCTCAAATTTTTTCTGCAGATATTTTTGCTCCAAAGCCTTTTCTTCTTCAAGGAATTTTATTATAAAAGATATTTTCTTAAATTATTGATATGCTCATTCCAATTCAGATAACGATCTATTGTAACGCCAAAGTATCTGAAGTCATCTACTTTTTCAATATTAAAGCAATTAGCATCGCAAAATAAATTACAATCATAAATTTTATTTAACAACAATTAACGCAGTTTTTTTTATGAAACGCAACTTTCTTACAATTAGACCCATGAAAAGTAATGTCATGGTCTGCTGCATTATGAAGCCTAGTATCAAAAAACATTAGTTTGGTTTTATTACTAACCATAAGCTTGTGGTTTGCAAACCAGTACCTAAGTAAAAGAACATCATGGTTTATGGCCGCTACTAAATTAAATTAAAAATAGGCAATTACTAGGTCATCGGCAAATGCTTTTACTTTTCCTTTAAATGGTTGTTCAAATATGGAGTTTATATAAACTAGGAACAGAATTGGACCTAAAACAGACCCCTGTGGAACACTTAAATTTACCATCTTGGAATCGCTAAGGCTATTATCTACTTTTACCATCTGAACACGATTATTCAAATAGGATCACACCATTTGTAAATGAAACCACGAAAACCTATGCAATAAAGTTTATAAAGAAGGCATTCATGGTCAACTATATCAAAAGCTTTGTAATAGATTCCTCTATCGATTGTGTAATTTCAATAAGTGCATTGAAATGGCAACACTTAAAAAATCAATAATGCATTCTTTTGCTTTTGACAGATGGTAACTTGTAGAAGTACCGTATTTTTTTCGATAGCATGTCAGGATGGCGTGATTTTGGCGTCAGAAAAAAAATGTTCAGTTAGTTGCGGTTTACTGGTGTCTATCTCGTGTTGCGTCCCAAGTGTGATGAAAATTGGAAGAAAAAATTTAATAAGATAAAAAAATCGGAGCTAAATTATCAAAAAAAAAACACAACTTCACAAGAAGCAAAACACAGTGAATAAATTGCGTGAAAAAGGAGTGAATAAATTAAACTTAATCCTAATTTTTCGACCTACGAGGAACGTTAATATAATTACATTTGCAAGCTTTTGTGTTTGAAGCTGCGCCGACGTTAATGTCTACGTAAGCACCGACCTAGCGTAGCGCAAAGTCTACACAAAAAACAACAACAAAAACAATATTAGTGTGGCAAAGTGGCAAATTGAATTAAAAATAAATTGAACAAAAAAGGAAACCCTCTTCCGTTTTGTCTGCTGCCGAGTGCAGACGTGTTTTTCGTCGTGTAGTCGTCGGCGTGTCTGTTCGTTAGAGCCATTTCATGTATCTTTTTCAAGGTTATGAAATGAGACTTAAAATTATAACCTAAAATAGAGAAAAATATATTTTAATCAAGAAATTTACAATTGGTTACAACCTGGCAATATGAACTTAATGTTCGGCCAACCTTAGTTTTAATAATAAAAAAAAAAAAAAAAAAAAAAGGAAACGGATAAACAATTTTCTTTTGCCAAATTAAACAAACAAAAAAGGTAAAAAAAAACCTATTTTTCAGTGTCGACGTCTTTTGCAAAAATGATTTCAATGGCTACGTCAGAAGATTTGACAAAATTAATGTCAGTTTAGATTATAAAAAAATTTCGATATCTAAATTTCACTGTGCAAAGTTTTTAATTTGCTTTTGTAAAAGAAAATATGGACCACATTACAACTAAAAAGAATTAAAAAGACATAAATAAAAGAGAAATAAAATAATAGAGAAATATTTAAAAAGAAGAGAAAAGAAAGAAATCAAAAAAAAAAAAAGAAAAGAAACATAAAAATTAACGTCACAATTTTGAACAAAACAAGAAGTAAATGAAAAATAGAAAACGAAAATCAGTAGGTTAAGTGACTAGTGTCAAATAGAATACACTGGAGAAAAAAACAAAAAAAGAAGAAAGGATGGAAAATATTTTTAATACATATAAAAATAAGAAAATAGAAGCAAATCAGACCAAGCTATTAAAATATACTGAAAAAAAAAAAAATATTGGGTGTACAACTTAAAAACCGGAATTTGACGGTGGATGTCCGTACTAACAAATATCGTGAAAGCTCGAATTTTATAAATATGTCATTTTGAAGGTACATTTGACAGCTGTCAAAATCAGTCAACAAAACAATTTTATCTTGTGTGCATCATTATTATTTTTAATAACTTCGAAAATTGGAGAAAAAGACAGCATTTGCGGGGGGGTTCTGTTGGGTCATTTTTTTGCAAAGAAAACAGCTGCCGAAAGTCATCGCATTCTTGTAGAAGTTTATTGGGACTATGCTCCAGCTGAATCAAGCTGTCGTGAGCGGTTTAAAAGTGGTTATTTTGATGTCGAAGACAAAGAACGTCCTGGTCAAGACCAGCTAGGTATGATCCATTATGAGCTGTTGCCAGGTGGCCAAACCATTAATGCTCAATTCTACCGTCAACAATTGATCCAATTGAAGCAGAAAATCCAGGCCAACGTATGCGACCAGACACGAAGCAATAATTTTTCATCATGACAACGCTCGGCCACATATTGCTGCCCCAGTCAAAAATTACCTGGAAAACAACGGATGGGAAATTTTGCCTCACCCGCTTTATAGCCCAGACCTTGCACCATCAGACTACCATTTGTTCCGATCGATGCAGAATGCCCTATCAGGAATACGTTTCACTTAAGTTCAAGATATCGAAAATTGGATAGATTTATTTTTGGCCGCCAAGCCGGCGCAATTTTTTTGGGATGGAATTCATAAATTGCCTGAAAGATGGGGAAATGTTGTAGCTTCCAATGGACAATACTTTGAATAAAATATATTGTAACATTTTTCACAATAAAGCATCAAATTTCGCTAAAAAATTCCGGTTTTTAAGTTGTACACCCAATAAATTATTATAAAAATAATAAAATCATCTGTAAACCATCTTAGTTGTTATTATCATCAGCAGCAAATTCATGTCAACGTAGATCAACAGCGTCAAGTAATCGCATTTAAAATAAGTCAAATAATTTGTATTTAACTTTTTTGTATTTCTACATTTCAAAATAAAATTTCCTAAGATCACTGTATATTTATAAAGTATATAGATGCCCATCTAACATACATATACATTAAGCCTTTGGAAATATAGTCAGATACTCATTTTAAAAATCTTATTAATTTTTAAATGTTTGAATTAAAATTCAAAATTTTATTTTGAAAAGCCTTAAGCTATATAAATTTTGAAAAACCTAATTTTGATCTAATTTTAAGCAAACACTTAGTTATAGGCCTATATTTTCTTGTCATAATTTCTAATTTGAAAAAAAAAACAAACACAAAAATGAATACAATAAATATTTTACGCTGTTAAAATTATAATCATGAAATATTAAATTTTCATTATTTAAGAGGAATATAGACCGGCGTATAAGTATGTTGTAAGGCAGTCAAAGATGAAAAAAGGGGCAATTCCAAAAATAACAGAGTGCCTGAATTGCCAAAGTGAGGTGGGCCCAATGCACTCAAAGTGATAAAACCAAATGTTACTATGTAGATGGCTTAATTGATTTTATTCACGATGGGGTTAAATGGTCAAGTTTATTTTCATTCTTTTTTTTTTTTTAAGTAGAGCTATCTTAATGGCATGAAAGGGAGAATTTTTTTCGTAATTTTTTTGTCATATACTAAACGGCGCGTAACAGCTTTAGTTATGTCTACGAATAGACCATCACATACTTGTCATCAGATCCTTTATACAAAATTGAACAGTAGTACATTTTCAGTTGAATCACCTTCTCTAAAACCGAATTGCATCGGACTGAAAAAATTTGTATGTATGTATGTATGTATTCTCCTTTAACTCCTAGGAGGAGCATAGGGCCAATATGAAATCTCTCCATTTGACACGATCCCTTGCGATGACTTTGATCTCTTGCCACGATTTTCCCGATTCTTGGATTTCCTTTTCCAACGACCTTTTCCAGTTGGTTTTGGGTCTACCACGTCCTCTACTGCCTTGTGGATTCCACTCAAGGGCCTGGCGACAAACTTCGCTGTGTGGTTTCCGGAGAGTGTGACCAATCCATCCCCATTTGCGCAGCTTGATCTCGTTTGCTATAGGCTTCTGTTTGCATTTTTGATGTAGCTCGGCATTTGATATAGTGCGAGGCCACCAAACCTTTAGTATACGCCTTAAGCATTTGTTGACGAATACTTGCAGCTTGTTTGTTAGTTGTTCAGTAACAAGCCATGTTTCGCACCCATATAACAAAACCGATTTCACATTCGAATCAAAAATGCGCACTCTCGTTTTGGTGGATATAACGGATGAAGACCATATTTTGTTCAGTTGAGCAAACGCGCCTTTTGCTTTTGCTATTCTTGAGTTGATATCCTCTTTTGCTCCACCATCCATGGAGATAATGCTGCCTAGATACGTGAAGCTATCGACGTTTCCGATGTCATCACTGCCAGCTTTAAACGTGATGTCATTGCTTGCGTTTAGCTTCATGCTTTTAGTCTTGGATACGTTGATTTTTAGGCCGGCCTTTTGTGATTCCAAGACAAGGTCTTCAATTTTGCTTTGCATATCTGAATGTTTGGACGATAAGAGGCAGATGTCGTCAGCGTAGTCGAGATCTTCCAGATGTTCGGTAAAGTTCCATTGAATACCCCTTTTGGCCTTATTAAGAGCTTTATCTAGGATATCATCAAGAACGATAAGGAAGAGTGATGGTGATAGTAAACACCCCTGCCGTACGCCTGAATTAGTGGTGAATGTCGGTGACAACAACCCGTTGTGTAACACACTGCATTTAAAGCCTTCATATTGTGCACGTACTAAGTTTATGGCCTTTGCGGCAATACCTCTTCGTTGCAGTGACGCCCAGATGTTTTCTCGGGAGACACTGTCAAAGGCAGTGCTATAGTCAACGAAGACAAGTTGAAGTGCAGCACGCCACTCGCATGATTGTTCGACAATTATTCTGAGCGTGTTGATTTGATCCACGCATGATCTGTTTCGCCGGAATCCTGCTTGCTGCTTTCGAATGGCCGAATCAAGTTTTTCGCTTACCCTGCTCAGAAGCACTTTCGTCAGTACTTTTGATGGAACTGAGAGCAAGGTGATGCCTCTATAGTTTCGGCACTCGCTTAGGTCACCTTTTTTCGGCAATTTGACTAACATGCCATGTAGCCAATCTTCTGGCAAACGCTCTTCACTCCAGATTTTGTTGAGCAGAGGATGGAGAATTTTAGCTGATGTTATGGGGCATGCCTTTAGCAGTTCAGCTGTTATTTGATCTATACCGGCGGCCTTGTTGTTTTTCATGCTTTGGATAGCTTTCACAATTTCATCAATTGTAGGCGGCGGTGTTTGTATTCGACTACTACTGCGAGTCATTGCGGCAGTTGTAGTTGGTGATTCTGGTTGCAGGGATGTGGTAGACATGGGATTTAGTATATCGCAAAAATACTCTTTCCATCTGTTTAGTTGGTCGTCTGCAGATGTTAAGAGATTTCCGTTTTTGTCTTTGATAGGGCGGCTCTGTTGGAGTTTTCTGCCTGAAAAAATTTAACCTCTCAAAAAATTTAAGAATCCTACCCTTAATAACTTTTTCAAATATTTTTGATATAGGTGATAGCAAGGAAATTGGCCAATAGTTCCTTTTATCTTTTTCATTTTCTTTTTTAAACAGCGGAATAACAATGGCGTTCGTCAGGAAAGATTCCAGAAAGAATATTTAAATTAAAAATATAATATTTTTTAATAAAGTGTTGGAAATACCATCGCTACCGCTAGAAAAAACTTTTTTTAAAGACCTATTAGATTTAAGAACTTCAAGCCCAGAAATTGACTGGAAATAGAAGCTATTGTTGTTTAGACTACTATCCAAAATTAGCACAGCAATTACAGAGAGCAGAACAATTCCAGTGGAATCAAAATACTCATTAAACATATTTGCAAATACTGTTGTATCAGATACATCACCGTTATCATTTGCTAGAATAATATTTAGTATTGTCACTATTTTTAATTACAATTAACGATTTTCCATTCTTCCTTTAAATTACCTTGAGACTAAAAAACTTTTCTATACAAATAATTATATCGACAAGAGCAAATTTCGCAATTGATATGTTTGCACATTTGCCGAAAACGATTTTTTAAGTTGGTATTTTGTGGTTTATTTTTCAATCTTATTTTTTTTTTTTTTTTTCAAAAGAGCCTTATCAATCCAAGGTTTCAAACTGACTTCAGAAGTTCTTCTATTAAAGATATATGTAGAAGACTTCACGCGTTCTTTTACAAAAATTAAAAATAAGTTAAAAGCCATATTAACATAATTTTCCTCATAGACAACAATCCAATCAAAATTTCTTAACTTTAGGTTTAACTGAATAAAGTCAATTTTACAAATATTTCTTTGCTCCTCAGGAACTGGCATCTGAGTACAAAGGTCATTAAATTAAACTCCGGTCATGCAATGGTCAGATACTTCGAGGTCAAAAAAAATACCTGTGCAGGTATCAAGTGAGACATTCGAAAAGCGGCCCAAGACGTGATCAAGACAAGTTCCAGAAGCAGGTCTTGTAAGTTCAGCAATAAAAGAGTGAAAGCCATGTTTACAAAGAATTACATTATACAAGTATTGAGCAGAGCCATAACTTAAAATATCTGAATTAAAATCTCCTAAAATCACAAGATTACCCGCGGACTAATTTTTCATCATATTCGAGAAATCTTCTAAGAATGTTTGAATAGATTGAGCATGAAGCCTGTAAACACAAATAAAAACAAAATTTATATTGGCTATACGGTACGGTCCACAACTAATTAAGTTGTTAACCAAAACTCCTACACCTCCAGCCGGATACGAGTCATTAGTATTCGCATAAAAAGTAAATTCTCATCTTAGAAGACTAACAATAAGTTTATAAAACTTAATCCTAAATAACATTATTATACATAATTAATCTTATATATAATTTAGTGTTCAATGTGTCTCCAGAGTTAATAGGGACTTGTACAACCTAGGAATTCAGTAAGCACGCAGAAGAATGCAGTTTTTGTACGTTCAGTCTTCTCTCAGACACGCTGCACAGTGATGCGATTAGTACAAGCTAGACGGAAAAAACTCTAAATCGAATTTTTACATTCCGAATATGAAAAAAAAAATCAAAAAATACAAAATTGACTCATAAGTAATTTTTTACTTACCTCCGCTTTCTACATAAAATACCAAAAATCGTCAAAGTTGGCCTAATAAATTATGTTTTCCAAATTTGTGTCCATGAAATTAGTTGCTATTTTCACAATTTTTTTTTACAATAATACTTCCCAATATCGAAGAGTTGAAAATCGGCACACATACGGCTAAGATATTTTTTATGGAAACATTATAAATTCAAAACCAAATCTTTTAAAATGTTGGTGCTATAGAATAGAATTTAGGGAGGTAAATGTGTAAAAACGCCAAATTCTGCAAAACATTTTGAAAAAAAAAAAAATGGTCACTCCATATTTCTACCAAACTTTTTCTATTTAATCAGTGTTATGTCTACTTTAAGCCCTGGGAATGCCTAAGTGCGCAAATTTACTTTTGACTTTTTTTCTTAATCTATATGATGCTATTAAATATTACTGTATTAATTAGGCTCTGACCGTATTGTCTGAAATATATATAATTTTAAGTCGATGAGACTTACTGTGGGGCTTAAATAGTTGTAATACAACACACAATATTTTTACACTGAGAAAAAAAAAAATACACGAAATAAAAAAAAACCTATTTTAGTGAAGTGTAAATAAGTCTCAAAAACGAAAAATTTGGTTAAATATTTTGGTAAGTAAAAAAAAATGGTCACTTGATATTTTCACCAAACTTTTTTTTTTCAAATGAGTATTATGTCTTCTCTAAGCACTAGGAGTGCCTAAGTGCGCAAACTTTTTTTTTTCAACCTATTTGATTGTCCTAAAAATGCTATTAATTTAAATTTCAAATCCAGGTTCCGAATATTTTTTCTAAATATTATGAATGGTTTTTGGGTGATTTATATAACATATTTAACATATTTACAAACACGTTATGTTAATATACAGTAAAAAAAAAATGCAATTATAGAAATAAAAATTATAAAAAAAAGTAGATAGCCCGAGAAAAGTAATACATATTAGCCGTGTTTCTTTCGACGCGTATATACAATTGTGGATATTTTTAAATTGCGATAACTAATGAACAGTAAGTCGCACAATAAAAACTCAGAGAACTTTTTTTATGGAGAATCACGTTCTCTACAAAAACTTTTAGGAGTGATTCTATAAAAAAATATTTTTTTTATATTTTTTAAACTGGCTTTAGGTCAAAAATAATTTTTGACCTAAAGCCAGTTTAAAAATATAAAATTTATCCTAAGGTCGACTACGAATTAAATTTACAAAATCATTTTTTTCTTAAATAACTTCTAAATAATTATTTTTTTTTTACAAAAGATTAAAATTATTTGTAGAGCATGTGGTTCTCCCTGAAAAAGACCTTTGGACTTTTTATCGTACGACTCACCGTTTATAAGTTATCGTAATTTGAAAATTACCGCAATTGTATATATTAACCCTTAAAAGCCTGATTTTTGTATTTAGAACTAAAATTATTATTTTATATAACTTGCGACTCTGGACAACTTTTGTTCTACGGCTTTGCACATTGGTGACATTTAAAAGATTTATGTAAAAAATATGAAAAATATACCTAAGCACCAGGAAATCAAAACTGAAAACTATGAATTTTGTAACAAAGAACTTTTCTAGGGAAATATTAAATAAAACTACATGAAAATTAAGAGAAATGAGCATAAATGTATCAGCAATATCAATTAGTTTTAGTCTTACTGAAATAGCGTTTTTCAGGCTAAAACACAAATGTATCCTGCATATTCGGCATTGAATCTATATGAGGAATAAACATTTGGGATTGTTGCATCGCAGCTTTCCTTCCTTGATATATATTTATTAAGCATGGATCGAAAAACAATGGAAAATATCTCTACAAGTGGTACCCACCATAATGTGGTTAATCCAACTGCCTCGGCAGCATGCAAATCGGATTTGTAGGTGCAAAAAACTTGCATAGTTAGGAATGATTCCCCTTTAATCGGAACCAATATGGTTCGTCAAAATTTTAAAATCCTTTCGATGAAAACTCGAATACGCATCGGCTCTTGGAATGTCCGAACTCTGAATGATACAAATTTTACCTTGAAATATTGGGATTAAGCGAGTGTAGATGGAACGGTGCGAATATGTACTAGCTGATGGCGAAAAGTTTCTATAACTCTGATTTTTGTTAAGTAAAAATGCAGTAAAGGCAGTGATGGAATGGAAACCTGTAAACGAAAGACTCATTTGGTGCAGATTTCGAGCCCCCGCTAGAAATATTACCATCTTCCAAGCATACGCGCCCACCGAGTCGGCAACCAAAGATGAATTCTACAGTCAGCTCGCTGCAGCGATTAACAGTGCTCACAAGAATGACATCATAATGGTTACGGGTGATTTGAATGCCAAAGTAGGCTCAGAAAATCTTAACCTTGAGCAAGTGATTGGAAAACATGGTTTGGGTGTGAGAACGACAATGCAGAGCTTCTTTCTGCATTAGCAGAAAATGGAGAGGGAATCTTCTGGACGTACGAGTAAAGAGGGTCGCTGACATAGGTTCCGATCACAATCTTCTCGTCGCGGTCATTCGACTAAAACTTCCCGCTATTAAACGTCCCAGTGAACAATCTGTGGCAAAAAAATTCGACATGCTTAAGCTAAAGAATGACGAGATCCGCAGGTCTTTCGTTGAAGAACTTAAAACTGCCCCGATCGATTGTGATGGAAGCATTGAAACATCATGGAGTGCCGCTAAGGCTGCTTTCTTAAACTTCAGTGAAAAAATACTCGGGTTCCGACCGTTGATTAAGAACACTGGATGAGCGAGGAAACGTGGTGTCTGTTGAAACAAGAAGAAGAGCAAAAAAACTGAGAGATGACGCTTAAACTAGAGCGCAAAAGAACGACGCCGAAAAGGTCTTTATCTCTCACAACAAAAAAGTCAGGCGTTCATGCAGACTACACAAAAGAAGATTGTATAACGAACTCGCGAGCGAAGCAGAAGGCGCTGGTAATGCTCAAAATCTCTGGCAGCTTTACGATATCACCCGCAGACCTACAGAGTCACCTTAACAAAGACATAAACGGAAATTTTAACATCCACGTACAAAGAACTAAGGAGATGGAAAGAGTATTTTTGTGACATACTGAATCCCACATCTACCACATTCTCTCAATCAGAATCACCAACTTTAACTACCGCAGTGACTCGCAGTAGCAGTTGAATACAAACACAACCAACCGCCTACAATCGATGAAATAGTGAAAGCTATCCAAAGCATGAAAAACAACAAAGTAACCGGTATAGATCAAATAACAGCTGAACAGCTAAAAGCATGCGCCGTTACATCAGCTAAGAGTCTTCATCCTCTAAATTGTTCTCCGCCCATAGGGGTCTCGCCATATACATTCGCAGCGATGTTGCGTACCAGTGGCAGCAGCAGTTAAGCACGACGGACGCCGAATTTAGCTCCATGTGGGCTAAGTTCAAAGTCCAGTCGCACATCCTGCATTTTTGCTTCATTTATGGAAGCCCGATTTTAGGAAGGAATCCCACTTTTGATAAAGTGGACTTTCTCTCTGACTCGATTTTCCAAATTTTGGAGTTGTACCCGGACAGTGAAATAGTTGTTGCTGGAGATTTCAATGTCCATAACTCCAATTGGCTGCGCCATTCCGGTCGTACAACTCCTGAAGGCCATTATATTGAGCTCTTTGCCGAGTTAAACCAACTTACTCAACTAGTGAATGACCCCACATATATTCCTCGTGTTGGGGGGCATAGCCTTTGTATTTTAGACCTTTTTCTGACGTCGCATCATGAGAAATATGATGTGACTGTCTTTGCACCTCTTGGTAATTCGGACCATTGTACCATTTCCGCTGCTTTTTCATATTCTAGTTTACTCCCTGTTTCGCCCGAATCCCCGAAGCGGATGGCTTTATGATAAAGCAAATTGGGATGCGTTAAATAATTTTTATCGTAATTTCAATTGGAAATTGTGTTTCGCTGACAGAGACATAAATGCCGCGGCTTTAATGGTGCAGGAAATTATTTTATTGGGTATGAGGTCCTTCATACCCAATAAAAAAGTTTGCCTTAAACCTAAGGACCATTCTTGGTTTAATGAGACTTGCAGGATCGCAGTCAGGTCCAAAAAGGAAGCATTCCAGAATTGGCGTTTTAACAGGAACGCCGATACTGAAATTCTTCGTAATGAGGCTAGAAATCGCTGTAATGCCACGATTCAGCGCGAAAAGCATCTTCACGAGCTTGACATCCGCAAAAGAATCCTTTTACTACCGAAAGTAGTAAAAACTTTTGGTCGTTTGTTAAGAGAGTGAAGAATCAGTCTTCATCGTCTATTCCAACTCTCTTAATGAACGACCAAATCTTCACTGATCCCGTTGATAAAGCTAATCTCTTGGCAAGCATCTTTTCTAAGAATGCTACACTCCCAGATAGCAATCAACCACCGCCCAACATCGAGAGAAAGTCTTCGACTATGCCAAGGATCCACTTTCGAACTAGGGCAGTGAAAAGGGTCCTTGCTAATCTCAATATTAACAAAGCGTCAGGGCCGGATGGCATATCAGCCCATGTGTTGAAAAAGTGTGCATCAACACTGGCTGGTCCATTACGGAATCTATTTAGCATTTCCTACACTTGTGGTGAATTTCCATCATGTTGGAAGATTCCTAATGTTCAACCAGTTCCCAAAAAAGGCGAGGCTACGAACCCTAATAATTATCGGCCCATTGCAATATGCTCAGCGCTTTCCAAAGTTATGGAAAGTGTTATAAACTTTCACTTTATGAATTATCTAGAGCGCAACGAATTACTTAATGATCGCCAATATGGCTTCAGGAGAGCTCGCTCTACTGGTGACTTAATGGCGTTCGTCACTGAAAGGCGGAACCAATGTGTCCACCTTCTTGGTGAAAGTATGGTTGTTGCTCTGGATATTTCTAAAGCTTTTGATCGTGTGTGGCATAGTGCCCTCGTAACAAAACTTTTTGCATATGGCGTCGGTGATTCCTTCGCTCGTTGGATAACGAGCTTTTGCAGTGGCCGTTCTATACGTGTTGTCGTAGACGGTTTCATATCTAATGAATACTCCATTAAAGCTGGAGTTCCTCAGGGTTCGGTCCTATCCCCGTCTCTTTTTCTTGTTTTCATCGATGACCTTCTGTCATCGACCATTAATCCAATCCACTCCTTTGCAGATGACAGCAGTATTTGTCATTCATATTGCTTCAAAAAGCGTCCAAGCTCTGAAAAGATTGAGAGAAAAAGGCGGTATATGAATGACACTCTCACAAATGACCTCAAAACAATCTCCGAGTGGGGTCGAGCTAATCGGGTCGAATTCATCGCTAGCGAAACCCAATGCTGTCTGTTGTCTCACAGACGAGTGGATTGTCCCCCACCACCCCTCAATATAGCCGGCGTAGATATTCTGAGATCAGCAACTCTTGACGTTCTGGGCATATCGATTCAAGCTGATCTGAGGTGGACAGATCATGTATTCGATGTGTCGAAAAAAACGGCCAAGTGCTTAGGTTATCTTAAACGGTGTAAGAAATACTTCACATCTGGGCCGGGGCTCCAAAAACTACTTTGGAGCTGCTAGACAGAGTCCAACGTCGTGCGATGAAGTTGATTGGGGATGCGGTTGTTGTATCTTCTATTGACTCTCTTGAACACCGTCGTAACGTTGGGTGTGTTACCCTTATTTATAGATATTATCATGGGATGTGCTCAAGAGAAATTTATGGGCTGGTTCCGTCAGTTCGTATATTTTCTCGCAGCACTCGGGCGTCTCATCAGGCCCATTCCTATTGCGTTGCAACGGTGTTTAACAGAACATCGCACTATCGTGATAATTCGTTCTTTGGTCGCACGATCAAGTTGTGGAATAATCTCCCTGCGAGCGTTTTTCCCGACAGCTGTGACATCGGTAGATTCAAGAAAAATGTTCATCGACACTACTCCTCTTTTCCCCCATCCCTCTAACCCATTTTCTTTTCTGCAAATCAACACGGTGCATTGCATTTATAGGGGCTATCCCCTGAGCGTTTGCTTGAGTAAAAAAAAAAAAAAAAAAAATCAAGAATCTGGAGCGAAGAGTGTTTGCCAGAAGATTAGCTAAATGGCATGCTATTCAAATTGCCGAAAAAAGGTGACCTAAGCGAGTGCCGAAACTATAGAGGAATAACTTTGCTCTCAGTCCCATCAAAAGTACTGACAAAAGTACTCCTAAGCGGGCCATCCGAAGGCAACAAGCAGGATTTCAGCTAAACCGATCATGTGTGGATCAAATCAACACCCTTAGAATAACACTAGTTTACAGCAAAAATGTGATCTGGTTGCCACTATAAATTTCTTATGTAAAATGACTCCTTGATTCCGAAAATAACTTTATTTTTTTGGAAGCTAATGCTTCCTTATCGGACGTTTTGAGAGGCAGAGTCTGAACAGCGAAAACATGCAACGAAAAAGTGTAACGGATGTTTGCAACGAAAATGCGTCACACATATAAAAATAGAGACGTACTGTATACAAAGTACAGTATACAGTATATATGTATGTATACATATATATATGTTTATAAACATTGCGCGCACCAGCTCATGCTCTCTCTCTCTCTCTCTCTCACTTATTTAATACTCCAGTTCAACATTTTACCTCTTACTTAATAATAAACAAATTTTAAAATATCAATTTATTATAAGTTTTAACTATAATAAGTTTTAGCTTATTATATTAGCTTATAATAAGCATTAGCTTCCAATATCATCGGCCACTCCCCGAGTGCCACCTGCCGTTTTTTTCTACGGAGACGTTTTCGAGAAATCCCCCTTTTCCTGTTTTTGAAGGGGGAGAAAATATGATCTCATATAATCACTTATATCTCGTAAACCAGTAAAGCCAGCTTATTATGTAAGACAACAAAAGAAAGGTAATAAAATTTTACATAAGCGCCTGATACTTAACTTTTCGATCAGTTTTTTAGTTTCTAAAGTTTAGTTATTAATAAACATTTCAAAAAATTTTGATTTTTTTTTTTTTGAAAATTCGAAAAAAAGTTTTTCAATTGGGATATTTTCTTGAAAAAAAATTCGCTAAAAATAAAAAAACTCCATTGTGTAAAAGTCTAAAAAATCCCAGTAAAAAAAAGATACTAATCGAGAAAATCGATGGATAAATAACGGAGTTATAATCAATTAAGTGAAAATACCAAAAGTCAAATTTTACTCTATTTTTGTAATTTTCGTTGCATAAGGGTACAATTTAGAAATTTTTTTTTTCCGATTCGACAGATTCATATTTATTTTGATTAGGTGGACCATCATTAGTAAAAAAAAATTATTTTTATTTTTTTAGCTCGTGTAGTGTTGCCGTATTAGAAAAAAAACAATTATTTGAGGTGTCACTTAACTTCAACTGATCTGTAAAGAGAACGTCATATGTATTCTACTCCTTATCGGAGGATTTCATTGAAAAGGCAAATAAATAGCCTTTTTAACATTGGGTCACTTGTTGATATCAGATGAAAATTAGCCAATCTATAGTAAACCAAATTTCAAATTTATGGCCAATTTCGATGATTTTCAGAATCTTTCTTTAACGCCGTTAACATTTTCTTCTTCGAAAAAATAGAAAAAGTCAAGTTTTATTACTTTTGTCATTTATATCTTTTATTACAAAAATTTTGAGTTTATGCGGACCAAGATCGGATGAAAAATGACAGCTCTGTTCTAGATTTAGTGAGTGAACCTACTAAATTACTGTCTACATATTTAATTAACAGAACAAAAATTTCATATGTTTATTCACTAAATCTCGAATAGAGCTGTCATTTTTCATCCGATCTTGGTCCGCATCAACTCAAAATTTTTGTAATAAAAGATAAAAATGACAAAAGTAATAAAACTTGACTTTTTCTATTTTTTCGAAGAAGAAAATGTTAACGGCGTTAAAGAAAGATTCCGAAAATCATCGAAATTTGCTTTAAATTTGAAATTTGGTTTACTATAGATTGTCTAATTTTCATCTGATATCAACAAGTGACCCAATGTTAAAAAGGCAATTTATTTGCCTTTTCAATGAAATCCTCAGATAAGGAGTAGAATATGACGTTCTCTTTACAGATCAGTTGAAGTTAAGTTACACCTCAAAAAATTGTTTTTTTTTAATACGGCAACACTACACGAGCGAAAAAAATAAAAATAATTTTTTTTTACTAATGATGGTCCACCTAATCAAAATAAATATGAATCGGTCGAATCGGAAAAAAAAATTTTTAAAATTGTACCGTTATACAAGGAAAATTACAAAAATAGAGTAAAATTTGACTTTTGGTATTTTCACTTAGGGGAGGGGGGGGGCTAGTGTGGACAATTTTTATATAATAACAAAATTATATATGTAAATATGTAATTTTTGTAATAAAGTAATTTTTAGCGATTACTTATACCTCTTGCCTTCATAATTGCATCAATAGTTATGATTTTTTATTTTCATAAATGCTTTATTAAATTATTTTAAAAAGAGCTTACATTGTCCACACTACAACATTGATTTAACTGGGGGCTAATGTGGACACCATAAGAAACTTGATAATTCATACAAAAACGTTAGGAAAAAGTTCATATACATGTTTATTCAAGAAAATAATGATGTAATACAACTAATAATACAAATAAAAAATTAACTGCTATCCCATGTTGTAATTGGAGAAATTAATATCAAACTTCATATAACTTGCTGATCGAGATGTTCAGGGCAGTTGTTGTGCTTGTGGCAGCTTTGCCACTATTTCATTCGGTGAATTTGGCTGGTATCCGGTATATCGGGATACGTGAATCTGTCGTTCTTTCTTTTTAGAAACGTAATGTCGAAATCTAGAGAACCGTGGATCGTGACAATTTGGCCAATATAAAATACTTTTTGTCCATGTTGTTTCAAACTTCATATAACTTGCTGATCGCGATGTTTCCGATAGTTGTTGTGGTTGTGGCAGCTTTGCCACTGCTTCATTTCGGTAAATTTCGCTGGTATCCGGAAAATCGGGATACGTGAATCTGTCGTTCTTTCTTTTTAGTAACGTACTTTCTTGGAACGGCTTTTAGAAATGGTCTGACGATTTCTGGAGTCATTTCAGCTGCTGCGGACATGTTCACACTAGCCCCATTTCAGTTGTCCACACTAGCCCCTTCATGTCTTTTTAAACAAAAATATTTTTTTTTTTAATCTTATGGTAAAGTTCTTCAAAAATAATTTCAATAGTTTAAATAAACACTATTTTAAGTTGTATTATCTATTAACACAACAGCGGAAGAATAATTAGTTTAAAAGTATCACTGAAATTACGAAACAACATAAAAATTACTTTTTGCTGCGTAAAACATGTTCGGTCACGTTATCATGGAAAGCTGAACTGTCAACAAATGAATTTTTTTTTGGTGATGCAGAGTGCAAATACCAACTTGAAAAATATAAAACAGAAACAAAAAATTCAAAACGGTGCGAGAATTTGAATTTGTCCACACTAGCCCCCAGTCCACACTAGCCGCCCCCCCCTCCCCTAATTGATTATAACTCCGTTATTTATCTATCGATTTTCTCGATAAGTATCTTTTTTTTACTGAAGTTCTTTAGACTTTTGCACAATGAAGTTTTTTTATTTTTATCGAAATTTTTTTCAAGAAAATATCCCAATTGAAAAACTTTTTTTTTCGATTTTTCAAAAGAAAAATCAAAATTTTTCGAAATGTTTACCAGGCCTAATTTCACAGTGTGAGCTTAAGCTTTAGCTTAGCTAAACCGTTAGTGTAGCTTAAGCGGCCCTTAAATATATATAGTGAAAAACTCTGACAGTTTCAAATAATTTTGTTTTTATATCAATTTTTATTTTCTAAACATAAATTAAATAAAGTAAAATATTATTTAATACATGTTAAACATATTTTTTAATTAAGTATTTATGCTCTTTAGATACCTTTCTAAAGTGCCTCTTTTTTGATGCCTAAAACGTTTCATAGACTTGATTCTTGAGATCTGAGGGAGACAAAGTCGAATAAATTGCATCTGGAAGTAGAGATAGAAATTTATATAACAAAAGCCATACATTTTGGAATATTATTTGATTTGAACTATACCTACAATTAATTTGAAAAAGTTTTTAAAAGTTTCTAGACTGAAATTCCCATAAATCAAAAATTGCTTCCAATATTTAAGAAAACCGGTCCTTAACAGTATCCTTAGAGCAGAGAACTATTGAGGAAAACAATGAATTTTTTGTAATTACTATTGAAAAATAAAATTTCTTGTAAAATTACTTACTTTGTTGTTTATCTTTTTCCATATTTTATACATATTTATGCTGTTTTTTATGATTTTTCTTGAAAAGTTAAGCACAATTTGTTTTGACGCAAAACAATTTGACAGAAAAAATTATTTCAAAAGCAAATAACGAAAATTTAAATTTGTTTTCGTCACGATTCAAATTTCTCTGCGCTTACAAACTACAAACTGAGCACGAACTGGCCTCCACTGCATCCCTTTTTAACTAGTTTTGAGCTAGTACTAACTGCGAACTAGTATTTTTTGTGGACTGCCTCATATTTTTACTGCAGGGAATTGTTAACAAGAAAATTTCAGTGAGTAAGTAGAATTTACTCTCAAAAAAACAAAAAACTACAAAAGTACGAAAACGAAAAATTGTTAAAAATTGTTATAAATTAAGGGGCTTACTGCCTTTGGAATACTCGTATATTCAATATAATTTTTTTTTTTCTTTCTATGATAACAACAGAGTCATATCTGTGGCTGGAAGGAAAAACTGCTTAACCCGATTTTTGTTTAGAAAACAAAGCAGTTTAAATTTTGTTTTATATGTATTGAATTTATGTTGCTTTTTTATCGAATATTTACTTAGCTGTTTTTCCTTATTGCCATTGATATAGTCGAACGAAATGTTCAAAAGGTGTTGCGGTTGGCTTTGGCCATGCTTCCAATGATGGTCTTGGTGTAGCCCTTATTTCTTATTACTGGCTGTAGGGCGTATGCTAAATTAGTTGTACTGAAAAACCTGTAAAGGAAAAAAATTACATGAAGGTTAGGAACAAGAATACTTACCGTAGATGCAGCCTCCGCCTTTCTCTTTATTTTAGACGATTTAAATTCGCGGAAAATTATAAAAATTTATGCAACCAAAATTTTGCATTTCTCGTTTGTTTACAATTAAAAATCTGCAAAGGAAAATTGCAAACGTCAAACTCGATGAAAAGTTGCCAGGCATGAATTTTTTAAAATTTTTAGGAAATTTTTAGTACTAAATCGCAACTGTGCTTTTTAAACTTTGCGACTTATTGATCGACATTGCGACTTGTTTGATCAAATCGATTGATAGATTTAAGCTGGTTATGTGTTAGTAATTACATAGGTTAAAAGTAGTTAGATTTATGTATGGGTTTAAGTTACAAATATGGTTTATGTTAATGTGGGTACGGAACAAAGGTTATTATGTATGTATTGGATTCGAAAATTTAAAATATCGAAGAGTAGGTTATAGGAATTTAGATTGTCGGCCAAAGGTGATAAGTTGATGGTCGGGCAGCTAAAGTGGACGTGATAAGGTGCAGCAGTCTTTTCATTGTTTAATTATAAAAGTTTTTGTAGTTTTTGGAGTGCGGTTACGCGAAATTTGTACTGCCGTAACTCGCAGAAAGTTCCAGCAAGGATTTTGGAAGACGAGAACAATTTAAAGAGTACGCAAGGGTCAGGAGTTGGCAGCACAACGAAAGAAGAAATTTCGTTTTTTTTAAGAAAGCCAATATTGGATAGATTTGAATAGCAGCTAGGAAGGACAAATCGTGTGGCTGCAAAATAAAACTGTACCAGGAAGCTGTGTGAAAATAGCGGTCCGAGGAAAAAAACCGCTGCCCGACGATTATTGGACCAGCAAAATAACAGAAAAGAAATACAGCTAAATTTAGATTATAACGTCCATTTTTAAAGTTTACAAATTCCGCGCAAAAATCCTAGCGTCATATTTTTGAGTTCGTGTGCTGCCGAACAAAGCGACAAATAGAGTTAGATCAAATTTAAGAAAATTTAACTAAATCCAAATTAAAACAAAATCTCCTGTGAACCCTTGCTTGTGGGGAAAATAATTTTTGAGATCTGCATAAGGAAAAAATCAGCTGCACCAAAATTTGGGATTTTACGGAAGGGGAAATTCAATCTGCAAATATATTTTGTACACTGAAAAAAAGGGGGTAATTTTAGTTTTTTTTATTGTTTAAGATTTTTGTTTCATAAAATTTTGTTTTAAGAAATTCTGTTTTTTTGTGTAAAGTGCAAATTAAAAAAATTATTTATAATTCGTGTACGGTCAAGGAAAAATTCGAACGTTTTTTTTTTGTTCAAATTTTCTACGGTCGCGCTTTTATAGAGCTCTGTCAAAGTGAAAAACCGGGTAAAAGAAATTTTAAAATTAAAGTTACGACGTGAAACTGCGTTGTTCGCGCGTTTTTCCTTCGTCCATTTATATATATATATTTTAACCATTTTTATATGCATGTTTTTTTTTAATACTATTTATTTACATATATTTACCTACATATACATATTTGCATGTCCTCAATTTTTAAATTTTATTTATTCCAAGTTTTTATATAAATTTCACAATCGTTTGTAAAATTCAGTTTTAAGGGGTTTTAGATATTTTAGGGTGGATCTATTTGAGACTTTTTACTAAAGTGTTTTTATACTAATTTTGTAAAATTTATTTGAAAGAGATTTGTCTGTTAGGGGTTTTTAAATCAAAAGATATGTGAATTAAATTTAGAAGTTAAAATGAACCAGTGCTAATTTTTTTATTTATCTGGGAGATACTGCTAAATTTGGTTTGTGGAAAATGAGGTGAGTTTGTGGTATGCGGTGGTAATTGTGGGTGCTACAGAAATTCAAGTGGCACAGGTTGGGCGGGTGCTCAGGAAGATGTCATCTAATTCCTAATTTCATGTGGATACGCGATAGGTTTTTTTTTGGTGGTTTCAATTCCTTTTTGGAATTGTTTTTCTTATGTTTGGAGTGAGTTTTTTGTTTGAAATTTATTTTTGGGGTTTTTTTTTATTAGAGTGATAGTGGATTTGTTTTGCAGTTTTTTTTATAGATTTCGCTTCCGGTGTAAGCCGAAAGAGGAATTTATTGTTCGTCCTTCGATTCAACGCGGCGGGTTAAGAACCCCCTGAAACGCAAGTTAGCCGGCTTGAGCCGCGTTGGATACGCTTGCCAAGGTCACGTAACAATATGGCGCCCAAAATGAAACTTTGTTAGGGTAACAAACATCAACTACCCAAAAGAAAACTTGTATTACAAAATTTAAACTGCATCTCGTCGAGTGGTCACTCACTGCGGTGACTTAGATTGGCTTCTGCAAAGAATCTAATTGCATCGTCTGAAGGAGCATTCGACGACATGAAAGTTTGACAAAATGATTGAGTAGTGTTCTAATTTCGATGGCTGTAGGTGTCTTGAAGAGTCAGATTAGAAATTCTGTAAATTCAATTGCATTATGCATAGCACGGGATTGGAATATGCCATTCAAAATTGAGGATGATAGGACGTTCACTTTTCAAAGATGTTTTTTTTGACTTTAGGTGGCTTCGCCAAATCCCACGGTGATCAAGCTAATTGCACCTAAAAGAGATTTCTTTGGTGAAAAGTGATCGAATGTAGTTTTTTTTTAATTTTTAAAAAACAGATCGATGGCTTAGTGTGTGTACACATTATGCACAACTAATTGCATCGACGTTCAGTAAGTCATGGAAGGTTGAAATTAGGCTGAAGTTGTAGAATATCCAATATAAGTAAAACTTGATACAGGGTACTGAAAGAGAAAACTTGTGACCTGACACTATTAAATTTGTAGGTGCTTAGTTGCACGGGTTTTTGTCAATAAGCACACAGGGCAAATGTTTCGATACTCTAATGACTTGCAAATTAAATTCTAGAAATGTTATCCACATGAAAATCTCCAAAAGGAGTGAGCAGTTTTTTTTATAATCACCGTTAAACAAATCAGAAACCAAAACCACATGAAAAACCACGATCAAAATAATGCAGTTCTCCCAGAAATCCTCAACATACATTCAAAGTCTAAACGAATTTCTGTTTTTTTTTTAATATTTAAATGAGCAATCATAATCCGCACAAAATAAAACGAAACGCAAAAAGATTTTACCTAAGTGGCGTAAACAACTCATTATCAACCGCGAGTCCATTAAGAAAAGTGGCACATTTAGGGAAAGAAGATCAGGCCACTGGCCTTGATAAAAATTTTTATATTGATCTGTCCGAAACGATTATGACAGGAAATAATACTAGTGAGAGGGCAGGAGCCAGTACAGGTACAATAAATAAGCCACCACGGGTTCCGCAGGCTACACAGGGGGAAATGCGCGACGAAGTTAGGGATACAATAAGAAGTGAAACAAATGCGGCACTTATAAATGACCTTGTAATTAAGGCCAATCAGGGGTATAGGGTGTCTCTAGAAATGGCCATACAAAAACAAATATCGGAAAGTATTCAGGCTTCTATGACCCAAGTGGTGAATATGCTTTCTCTTACCACGATATCCAGTCAACGCGAACAAGCAACGCAAGAACATGATCCTATGAGGTTGAGAGCTACAAATGCTGCAAGTTTGCATGGCGCAAATCTCCAATTGCCAAGAGGTCCTGGACACCAACCTGCGGATAGTATAAACAATGTTAATAATTCAAGGAGGAATAATCAAATTGGAGTACTTTACGGGCCTAATCCAACGACTCAACAGCTACAGTCGATCCAGCAAAATCAGCAGCAGCAATCAGCACGTCAATCAATGGATCAACGTCAACAGCAACAACAACCAGCTCATCAACAATCATATGCATCAATGCAACAACCACCAGCACAACTGCCACCAATCCACTGGCCAGGCCAACAACAAAATCCGTGGAGCAATTGGAATCAACCAGCCCCGTTGAGGAACAATGGTCAGCCAATGATTAACATTGATAAATGGGGAATAGTCTTCACTGGAGGCCCCGATGAAATTTCAGTGGAAGATTTTATTTTTCGCGTAGAGCATTTAAAGATGCATTATGGTTGTCCATGGTCACAGGTAATCAGGGATTTTCACCTCTTAGTAAAGGGAACAGCCGCAGAGTGGTACTGGCTATTCTTGATGCATAATAGATCTCCTGACTGGCCTACGTTGCGTGCAGCTCTGGAAAGACAATACAGAAGTAATAAGTCAGATTTTGATGTTATGAAAGATTTGGTAGAACGAAAGCAAAAGCCCACAGAAAGCGTGAACCAATTTTTTCATGACGTTAACAAAATGCGTACAAACCTTAAAACGCCGGTCAATGAGATGGATATAATTAAAATTATAAAAAGAAACCTTAGGGATAATTTAGCCCGTTTAATATATCCCATGAATATCTACACAATAGACCAATTACGCGATGTGTGTGTTGAAGCCGAGGAACAATTTTTACGCCGTGATGTTCGTGCAAATTTTCAGCCTGCTCAAAGATATCAGCCCCAGCAACGCAGCCACAACATTAATGAAATCAGCAATGAAATTCGTGAGGAGCAATGGTGTGTAGACGACGATTTAGATGTGGAAGAAATTCAGCCTAGTCGTCGGTTACGACAGCCGCAACCAATACAACAACAACGTCAACAACAAGGTTCACAGTCCGATTCACAACAAAAACAACCACGCGTATTAGTCTGCTGGAACTGCCGACAGCAAGGCCATACATTTATGGATTGTGAGTCACTTCAACGCTCGATATTCTGTTATAGATGTGGTATACCAGACACTATAACTCCGAAGTGCCCTAATTGTAATCCGGGAAACAACCACAGGAACGTGATAGCCCCGGGAGTTTCACGCTCCAGACAGAATCCCGTGGAGAAATAATCTGCACAAAGAAGAAAATCGACGTTATTAAAAATAACAAAATAAATGGTTCAGTCGATAAAAATAACAAAATAAACATTATTCAAAAAACTCAAGAATTTAATAAAAAAATAAACCAGCATGAAATCAGACCAATAGAAGAGAGAATTAGAGAATACTATGAGGCTAGAAATAGAATTTTTAGTGAGGCCCCACTGTTAGGTATGCGGGAAGTAAGCAAAAGAGTAAAAAAGGCAAGAGAAAACTTTGCGAAAAGAAAAGTTGTCCGTCAACAAATAGCTGAAGCAGTCAAAGTAACCCACCGTCAGGATCCGCGTGTTTTCGCTGAAGTTGAAGTTCAAGGCCATACGCTAAAAGGCTTATTAGATACTGGCGCATCAGTCAGCCTACTTGGACGAGGGTGTAGGGAGTTGATTAAAGAAATAAATATTCCTATACAAAAATACTTTTCAACAGTTAGAACCGCAGGAGGCCAAAGGCATACAATTTTAGGCAAAGTCGATTTTCCGATAAAATACAATGGTGAGGTTAAAACGATAAAATTTTACTTATGCCCCGATTTAGAGCAATCAGCATATTTTGGGATCGATTTCTGGCGAGAATTTCAACTAGCACCGGAAATCATAAGAGCGGATGAAATCGATCTGAACAAAATAAAACAACATTTTGAATTTGAAAGCAAAGAGGAACCGGAACAGCATGATTTAGATAATGAGCAACAACAACAATTGAAAGAGGTAATAAAGCAATTTCGTACATATGAAGAGCATGGCTTAGGTAAAACAGACGTAGAAATTCACACGATAGAGTTGACTGAGGGGGCCACCCCAGTAAAAGACCGCCACTACCCTATTTCACCAGCGATACAAGAATTGGTTTATGCAGAATTGGACCAAATGTTAAAACTCGGCGTTATTGAAGAAAGTCAAAGTCCGTGGAGCAACCGAGTGACGATAGTGAGGAAGCCGGACAAAAATCGCTTTTGTTTAGATGCGCGGAAGCTGAATGAGCGCACAGTCAAAGACGCTTACCCGTTGCAAAACATCGAAGGAATTTTAAGCAGAATAGATTATACTTATTACATAAGTAGTGTCGACCTAAAATTTGCATTTTGGCAAATAGCGATGGATGAAAAGAGTAAAGCATACACAGCTTTTACAGTGCCTGGTCGACCACTTTATCAGTTCGCGGTAATGCCCTTCGGACTGTGTAATGCGGCGCAGCGCTTATGTCGTATGATGGATAAGGTGATACCTCAGCGTCTCAAAAGTCATGTCTTCATTTATCTCGACGATTTATTGATCATTGCTCAAGATTTCAAAACCCATATTCAAGTCCTCAGTGAAGTAGCGGAATGTCTTCGGAAAGCGAACCTTACAATAGGCCTAAAAAAATCTAGATTCGTCTTTAAACAACTTAGATATTTAGGATTTTTAGTAGGAGGGGGAATGCTTAAGACTGATCCAGAAAAAGTTTCGGCGATTCAGCGGATACCAATACCGAAAACAGTGAGAGAGGTACGCAGCTTCTTGGGTACAGCGGGGTGGTACCGTCGATTCATTCGAAATTTTGCCGCAGTGTCAGCTCCTCTTAGCGACACATTAAAAAAGAATACCAGGTTCAGAATGACTCCTGAAGCCATCCAAGCTTTCGATGACTTAAAAAGGGCCTTGACTACAGCCCCTGTTTTAATACATCCCGATTTTAGTAAGAGATTTTGGGTGCAGTGCGATGCATCTGATATTGGAGTAGGGGCGGTTTTATACCAAAAAGATTCGGAGGGGAACGAAAATCCGATTGCCTATTTTTCGCAGAAACTTAATTCCTGTCAGAGAAACTATAGTGTCACGGAAAAGGAATGCTTGGCAGCAGTATTAGCTATAAAAAGATTCCGGCCATACATCGAAATGATGCCCTTTTCCGTGATCACAGACCACGCCAGTCTGAAATGGCTGATGTCTTTAAAAGATTTGTCTGGTAGGCTTGCTAGGTGGTCGTTACAACTGCAATCATTCGATTTCCAAATCGAGCATAGGAAAGGCTCAGAGAATGTTGTAGCGGATACGTTGTCACGAGCCGTGGGTGAAGTGAGTCATGACCAAGAAGATTGGCTGAATTTTGAAACAACTGAATTCGAGTCGGACGAATATTTAAGTTTGATTAAAACAATAGAAGAAAATCAGGCAAAACTACCTGACCTGCGTGTGGAAAATAATTTAATTTACAAAAAAGTTAAATTCGACCAAATAGAAGAACTGGATGAAATCAAGTGGAAATTATGGATTCCTGATTCTCTTACCTCGACGCTGATTGAAAAGGCTCATGTCCCAGAGATAATGTCACATGGAGGTATCGCGAAAACCTTACACCGCCTCCGCCAGTGGTATTATTGGCCAAATATGACGTTACATGTTAGGAACTATATACGCAATTGCCAGATATGTAAAGAGTCAAAATCGTCAAATCAAGAGCTAAGGCCCAGCATTGGTCAAGAGGTTACCACAGAAAGGCCGTTCCAAAAAATCTATATAGATTTTCTAGGGAAATACCCCAGATCAAAATTCGGCAACGCTTATATATTCATCGTTGTTGATCACTTGACAAAATTTACATTTCTGAAAGCGATGAGTGAAGCAACAGCAGCAAGGGTTATAAAATTTTTGATATCCGAAATATTCCATAAATTTGGAGTACCAGAGACCATACACTCGGATAATGGTAAGCAGTTCACGTCAAAAGAATTTCAGAATATGATAGAAAAGTATAAAATTTCGCATATGAAAACAGCTTACTATTCGCCGCAGTCAAATGCAGCCGAGAGAGTGAACCAGTCAGTTTTAAACGCCATTAGAGCGTACATGGAAAAAGACCACAGGGAATGGGACCTCTATTTGTCCGAAATCGAATGCGCCCTAAGAAGTTCAGTTCACGCAGCAACGGGCGTGACACCATTTTTCGCTCTATTCGGAAACGAAATGTACACCAGCGGCACAGACTACAAATTGGCCAGAAAACTTTCTTCGCTGAGCGATCCAAATATGAGTATAAGCCATGCAGATAAGATATCCATAGTTAGACATAAAATAAAAGAAAATCTCCATCTTGCATATGAGAAAAGTGCGCAACGTTATAATAAACGAACACGCCAGGTTAAGTTTTTGCCAGGGCAAGAAGTTTATAAAAGAAATTTTCCACAAAGCGATTTTAAAAACAACATAAATTCGAAATTCTGTAAGAAGTTCTCAAAATGCAGAATAGTCAAACCTATAGGGAACAATTTATACGAGTTAGAGACTCTTAATGGCAAGAATTTAGGAGTTTTCCATGCCAAAGATATTAAGCAATAGAAGGGACAGCGGCAATAAAAAAAAAAAAAAAGAAAACTTATCAAATATAACTACACTGTGCAATAAGGGATAATGGCAATAAAATATATTTTAGGAGTAAGAACAAACACGTGCAATATTTACCAACTCCTAGGTTAATCAAGCGATCCTTTTGATTTTTGGTGTAGTGAAAGTCCCTCTAGGCTAGAAAAATTGACTCGTACAATTAAAATATCATGTCCTCAGGATGTAGAGAGCGAAGAAAAATTGTTGTGAATTGGCTGTGGGAAAAGAAAGAGAAAAAAAAAAAAACAAAGTACAAATTTTTAACAATAATTAATGCATATACTTCCCGGCAAATGAAGCTGTAACTCTATGGAAAACGTCTTCCATAATATCCAGAAACAAGATAACGATTCGTGGTTGTCGACCTGTAATAAAAAAAAAAAAAAAAAAATAAAATAATAAATTTATTTAAACATGAATGACAGCAATCAAATAAAAAAGTAAGTTTGAATGCCCGGCTAACACAGACTTGGAGCACAAGACTCTCCATCTCAGGGTGTGGGCGATGGCCTACGCTGGGCACCGGTAGAGAAGCAACATCATCTTGGCATAGGTACAAGTAGCTCGAAAATTTAAGTAATTAATTTTTTTTTTGTCAAAAATTTCGTTAAAAAAAAAATAGTAGTAGGTTTACTTTGGGCGTTATGTCCTAACGCCTTTACTTTCACTTGAACGAAATTTGCTGTTGTGAAGCCTGCCAAATGTTTTATTTTGCTTGAAAAGTGTTGCGTGAAACTGGTGGTATGTTTTTTTGTTTGTCGTTCACGTGCAAATATTTTTGGTTAGGGAAGCTTCCCCAAAGAAATTTATTCTTTGTAGCGCAGTAGGAATTATTAGGCAGATTAGTTCCAACCAGCACACTGTTTCGGCAGCAAATGGCCTTGGGACATCTTTTCCAAAACAGAGTTTTGTTGCGGTTGGCTTTGGCCATGCTTCCAATGATGGTCTTGGTGTAGCCCTTATTTCTTATTACTGGCTGTAGGGCGTATGCTAAATTAGTTGTACTGAAAAACCTGTAAAGGAAAAAAATTACATGAAGGTTAGGAACAAGAATACTTACCGTAGATGCAGCCTCCGCCTTTCTCTTTATTTTAGACGATTTAAATTCGCGGAAAATTATAAAAATTTATGCAACCAAAATTTTGCATTTCTCGTTTGTTTACAATTAAAAATCTGCAAAGGAAAATTGCAAACGTCAAACTCGATGAAAAGTTGCCAGGCATGAATTTTTTAAAATTTTTAGGAAATTTTTAGTACTAAATCGCAACTGTGCTTTTTAAACTTTGCGACTTATTGATCGACATTGCGACTTGTTTGATCAAATCGATTGATAGATTTAAGCTGGTTATGTGTTAGTAATTACATAGGTTAAAAGTAGTTAGATTTATGTATGGGTTTAAGTTACAAATATGGTTTATGTTAATGTGGGTACGGAACAAAGGTTATTATGTATGTATTGGATTCGAAAATTTAAAATATCGAAGAGTAGGTTATAGGAATTTAGATTGTCGGCCAAAGGTGATAAGTTGATGGTCGGGCAGCTAAAGTGGACGTGATAAGGTGCAGCAGTCTTTTCATTGTTTAATTATAAAAGTTTTTGTAGTTTTTGGAGTGCGGTTACGCGAAATTTGTACTGCCGTAACTCGCAGAAAGTTCCAGCAAGGATTTTGGAAGACGAGAACAATTTAAAGAGTACGCAAGGGTCAGGAGTTGGCAGCACAACGAAAGAAGAAATTTCGTTTTTTTTAAGAAAGCCAATATTGGATAGATTTGAATAGCAGCTAGGAAGGACAAATCGTGTGGCTGCAAAATAAAACTGTACCAGGAAGCTGTGTGAAAATAGCGGTCCGAGGAAAAAAACCGCTGCCCGACGATTATTGGACCAGCAAAATAACAGAAAAGAAATACAGCTAAATTTAGATTATAACGTCCATTTTTAAAGTTTACAAATTCCGCGCAAAAATCCTAGCGTCATATTTTTGAGTTCGTGTGCTGCCGAACAAAGCGACAAATAGAGTTAGATCAAATTTAAGAAAATTTAACTAAATCCAAATTAAAACAAAATCTCCTGTGAACCCTGTGCTTGTGGGGAAAATAATTTTTGAGATCTGCATAAGGAAAAAATCAGCTGCACCAAAATTTGGGATTTTACGGAAGGGGAAATTCAATCTGCAAATATATTTTGTACACTGAAAAAAAGGGGGTAATTTTAGTTTTTTTTATTGTTTAAGATTTTTGTTTCATAAAATTTTGTTTTAAGAAATTCTGTTTTTTTGTGTAAAGTGCAAATTAAAAAAATTATTTATAATTCGTGTACGGTCAAGGAAAAATTCGAACGTTTTTTTTTGTTCAAATTTTCTACGGTCGCGCTTTTATAGAGCTCTGTCAAAGTGAAAAACCGGGTAAAAGAAATTTTAAAATTAAAGTTACGACGTGAAACTGCGTTGTTCGCGCGTTTTTCCTTCGTCCATTTATATATATATATTTTAACCATTTTTATATGCATGTTTTTTTTTAATACTATTTATTTACATATATTTACCTACATATACATATTTGCATGTCCTCAATTTTTAAATTTTATTTATTCCAAGTTTTTATATAAATTTCACAATCGTTTGTAAAATTCAGTTTTAAGGGGTTTTAGATATTTTAGGGTGGATCTATTTGAGACTTTTTACTAAAGTGTTTTTATACTAATTTTGTAAAATTTATTTGAAAGAGATTTGTCTGTTAGGGGTTTTTAAATCAAAAGATATGTGAATTAAATTTAGAAGTTAAAATGAACCAGTGCTAATTTTTTATTTATCTGGGAGATACTGCTAAATTTGGTTTGTGGAAAATGAGGTGAGTTTGTGGTATGCGGTGGTAATTGTGGGTGCTACAGAAATTCGAGTGGCACAGGTTGGGCGGGTGCTCAGGAAGATGTCATCTAATTCCTAATTTCATGTGGATACGCGATAGGTTTTTTTTTGGTGGTTTCAATTCCTTTTTGGAATTGTTTTTCTTATGTTTGGAGTGAGTTTTTTGTTTGAAATTTATTTTTGGGGTTTTTTTTTATTAGAGTGATAGTGGATTTGTTTTGCAGTTTTTTTTATAGATTTCGCTTCCGGTGTAAGCCGAAAGAGGAATTTATTGTTCGTCCTTCGATTCAACGCGGCGGGTTAAGAACCCCCTGAAACGCAAGTTAGCCGGCTTGAGCCGCGTTGGATACGCTTGCCAAGGTCACGTAACAAAGGTTAATTATTAGGGCTGCTGCAGAATCCGATCGGCTTCAATAACTTTTCATTTCGAAAGTTTTTTGATGAAAACGATGAAATAGATCCGTTTGGTTCGAAACCTTAAACTCCATAAATAATAACTTTATTTGTTAACCAAAAAGTAACCAACTAAGAGAATTTTTTGCGGTTTTGCGGATTTTTAATGATATACGTTAATTTTTCCGTACACACAAATCCATATTCTTCATAGAGCATGTAATTTAATGATGATCAAAATTAGTCTTTGTCTTGGTCTTGATAATTTTTCGAGACCAAGACCAAGACGCTGATATAATTTTAAGACCAAGATCAAGACTGCTATGGTCTTGGTTTGCTCATCACTAATGTAACTAACCGTTGTCATCAAAAAAGTTTCAAAGCGAAAAGTGACTGAAATCGCAAGGATTCTGGAACACTCCTGTATCTTAAGGATCCTTTGAACGAGAGAGCTATAAACTGGAATTAAAGTGAATCGTCAGTTAAATTTTGCACAGAAGCTATTTTATCTCAAAAAATCATAATATCAAACAAACCCAGATTAGTTTTTTAAGTGCCTCTCATTTAATTATATGATCATGCACCTCCTGAATTTATGCCTCTGATATAAGTTTGTGCAAATTTCAAATTAATTATTTTATGCAGGCAAAGGAGTTTCAAAAAAATATGCGCTTACTTTAAAAAGGGAAGCGGGCCAAGCAAGATAATCTCTATAAAATAATACTGAATTGGTCAGTAGCTTTAGATCTGATACAATAGTATCGATTCCTAAATCCGTTCAACCTCATCGCCAAATATAAATGCATGGCGAAAATCACAAACTCTTAATCAAAGTTTTTAATAAGGTATTACTAGGACATCATGGTAAATCCTTCCGAAATAGTTTATTACTGAAACTAGTGCTTAATTAAAGAATTAAAACTTACAAGTTGTATTTAAATTATTTCTAAACACCACCAGTTTATTTGGTTATTTTTTCCATTCGTTTTATATTAAAATAAAAAAAATCTATGATATAACAAATAAATCCGTATTGTAAAAATAGCATTTATTTTATAATTTCCTATACTATTCCCCTTAAGACACAGAATTGCTGCCGGCCCAGAATTTTTGTTTTATTAAAACCAATTTACATAACATTTGGAAGATAATTTTATTAGCTAAATACTGCTGTACTAAAGTTCCAAAACTATTCATTAGAATTTAAAATATTTGAAGTCTTCCAATTTTTCGTCAGATTTTTGAAATATTTTTGAAATTCAAAATTTATTTTAATTTAATTTATTTGACACTTGGAACAATTTTTGCCTCATGAAATTTTGTTTTTAAAATTTGTTAAAAATTGTTTGGAGGGAAAATGGGAAGCCATATTTTTTTCGCTCTCATTTCAAAATTTTTTGTGTACAAAAACGCTTTTAAGGCAAAAATTGTTAACAATAGTTGACAATTTTTTGAACGCGAACAAAGCTAATAAAAATTATGTTTTCATTTAATTTATTTTTTGACGTCAGTTGTGACATAAACGCCGCTTAAACGGCTCTAACTATTTGTAGTGTACAGTGACTGGCGCTTAAGCGCCCTCAAATTCAAATGACTGTGAAAATGAAATTTCTGCTTAAACTACACTCAACAGATAAACTCCGCTTAAGCTCACACTGTGAAATTGGCCCTTAATAACGCAGAAACTAAAAAACTGATCGAAAAGTTAAGTAAGAGGCGCTTATGTAAAATTTTATTACCTTTCTTTTGTTGTCTTACATAATAAGCTGGCTTTACTGGTTTACGAGATATATCTGATTATATGAGATCATATTTTTCCCCCTTTCAAAAACAGGAAAAGAGGGATTTCTCGAAAACGTCTCCGTAGAAAAAAAAAATAAGGTTATTTTCGGAATCAGGGACTCATTTTATATTAGAATTTGATAGTGGCACTCAGATCACAGAAAAAAATAATTAATTTGTAAACTAGTGTAATTGTCGAGAAAACATTTGGGTTTCACTGCAGCGAAGAGATATTGCCACGAAGGCAATAAACTTAGCACGTGCACAATATGAAGGCTTTAAATGCAGTGTGTTACACAACGGGTTGTTGTCACCGACCTTCACCACTAATTCAAATCACCCAGACTGCAACAAGTACTTGATAGATAAAAATATTTGCAATTCAACAATACACACTTCAATATATAATGATCATTTATTTTTTTTATTTTTTTATTTATTTATTTGAGTCTTTGGATAACAATAACCCTTACAGACTAGAACAGTCAACCTTAAATATATAACTAAATAAAATAATTTAAAAACAAAAATAAACTAATGTAAGACCATAAGCAGTACAGATTTAAATTGAGCTTTATTCAAGCAAAAATCAATAGAAATATCCTTGTATAACCTATTGAGCAATAAAAGAGTTCTATTAATGGGCTCATTAATGGCATAGTTCGACCTGTGACACTTGATATAAAAATAATCCGAGGATCGTAAACTCCTTGAAGGAATATTAAAGCCAATCAGCTGAAGGATCTCTGAACAATCAATAAAACCATTGATTACATCATAAATAAACATGATACTATGGACAAGACGCCGATTTTCAAGACTCTCAAGATGTATAAGCATACAACGAGCATTGTATGACGGTAAAGGCTCATTAAAATCCAGTGAATGTAGTGCGAACTTAACAAATTTTCGTTGAACACGCTCAAGGCGAGTAATATGTACCCCATAGTAAGGATTCCAAATAAAAGAACCATATTCTAAATTGGATCTTACAAATGAGGTATAAAGAAGTTTTCTTGTATAGGGATCAACAAAAGCAGCGCTGTTCCGTTTAATAAAAGCTAAAAGAGAATAGGCCTTGGGCAAAATATGATTGACGTGAATCGTAAAGTTTAAACGAGATTCAAAGAAAATACCAAGATCACGGGTTTGGTCAACTCTAGTTAGAGGCACACCATCAACACTATATGAATGTAGCAGAGGACTATTTAGTTTAGAAAAAGTCATACAAAAGCATTTTCGCAAATTCAATGTCAAGCAGTTGTTATTGAACCAAGTAACAACATTATTTAATTCATTTTGGAGAGTACAACAATCAGAAGAATTGCTTACTTTATAATACATTTTTAAATCATCAGCATATAATGAAAAACGTATCACAGAAAAACACGATGACACATCATTAATATAAAGAATAAATAACAGTGGACCAAGTATGCTGCCCTGCGGAACTCCGGAAGTTATTAAGAATGATTGTGACCTTACATCATCGATGGCTACAAAGGAGAACCTATTTGATAGGTAAGATTTTAGCCAAGATAGGAATGTGGAATGAAAACCTAAATTCGATAATTTAGAAATTAATAGACAATGTGACACTTTGTCAAAAGCTTTCGAGATATCGGAATAGATGACGTCCACTTGATCACCACTTTCAAATGAATTAATACAATATCTTGTAAAAGTACAAAGATTTGTAAGAGTAGATCTACCAGGAAAGAAACCATGTTGATACGGACAGACTATATTTTTTACGGCAAAGAGAACCTTATCCTTAACAATTTTCTCGAAAAGCTTAGAGATATTGGTGAGCTTTGAAATTGGTCTATAATTCTCTATATTATTTTTATTTCCAGATTTGAAAATAGGAGAGATTACAGAAATTTTCCATTTGTCTATAAAAAATCCACCAACAAGTGACTTATTAAAAATTTGTAAAAGTGGAACAGAAATTGTTTTAACACATTTTAAAAGCAAGTAAGGACTAAGCCCATCAAGATCAGATTTAAAGCCATTTTTCAAATTGACAATGCCATTTTCAACGTCATCTAAGGTTAAACTAAGACCACCAAAATTTATCAGAGAATTGCTATTATCAGTGACAACTTGACCATTACCAGGATGCTTATCAAAATTTGAAACAAAAAATTTTTCAAATAAATCAACAGTATCAGCCAGTGAGTTTGAAGTTTGTTCTTTATAAAACATAGATGAGGGAATAAACGAAGAGCCCTTCTTCGATTGAACATATCTCCAAAACGATTTAGGATTAGTCTTAAGCTGACTTTCAAGATTTAAAATGTATTGTTTATACAGAAATTTATTCAAGAACTCAAATTCGCGTTTGTAGTGGATAAATTTCTCCTTAAATTCTAAGCAACCTGTTGAGTTAAACTTAGTACAAAATTTATTACGAAGATTCTTAAGTTTTTTCAGACCCTTAGTATACCAAGGGAGCTTATACTTATTTCTTCTTAGAGGAATATTAATTAAAACATCGTTTATTAATGTACTAAGAAAAATCTCATAGCAATTTTCAGTATCTAGCCCTTCGAAAAGATGATGCCAATCCATGCCAAAAATGAGATCATTCAAAAGACCAAAATCACATTTTTTATAGTCATAAAAATATAACTCTGAGTTCTTCACTTTTTCAAAAGAATAAAAATCAATACAAAAATGTACGGCTGAGTGGTGTAAAGTAGCTTCAGATATAGGACAAGCACACTCAATTAATTTAAATTTCAAAGATTTACTAACAAAAATTAAATCTAAGATCTTAGATAACTTATTTTGGACATTATTGATTTGAGCAAGGTCAATACTTAAAAAACTATCAATCAGATGGATTTCAAATAGTCTATTGACATTTAACGGGATAAATACCATATTATCTTCAGGAGATGAAGCCCAGTATAAATTACTCAAGTTAAAATCGCCAACAACGCAAAAATAATCATCACCACTAATAGAAGATGATAACGTCATAATATTATCCACATGCTTGCTATAAAGCTCACTAGAACTGCTCGGTGGAACATAAGATGCACAGACAATGATATTACCTCTTGGATGACGAATAGTGATGCACAATTGATCCAGAAGACCATCTAAGGTATCGATATTACATAACGAGGAGCATAAATCGATTCTGACAGCAATTAATACACCTCCACCTCTCGAGCAACCAGTTTTATCGGCACTCCTATCTTTCCGATAAACTTGGAATAGAGACGCATCAGCAACTTCCTCGTTGTAAAAATCCACATTAAGCCAAGTTTCCGTAAAAATAAAGACATCATAATCAGAATCCGCGATAAAATTTCGTACAGCAATTAATTTTGTACGCATGCCAGAAAGATTTTGGTAGTAAAAATTTAGAACATTATGACGAGGACTTAGGCCAGCTAAGTTTTGAGCTGAGTTTCCTTCGTATCTCCTAAAAAAGTAAACGGGCGTACCAACACATTAGGAGGCCATAGCGATGCGTTAAAAACCTTGTTGTAGTAGCAAGCTGGAAAAGTTAGCTTAAATGAAACTCTTTTAACAGTAGACATCTCTGTATCTTTTTTTAGAAGATCATGGCACTCCAAGTATTTTTTATCAATATTAGTGCGTGATGAAACATAATCAATAATATGATCAGCTGTCACTGATGGTTTGAAATAGGCAATGTGCAGAACTTTTTTAGAGACAGCAACATCAAGCTCTGAAACAGAGCAGTTTCCAACAACCAAGTTTTTATTTTTAAATTTTCTTGAACTTCTATTGTGAGCTACAGTCCATTCATTTGCTGACACAGGAAGCCCACCTGAAGCACCAGCATCAGATGACTGCAAATTTGCATTGGCAGTAGAATTAGAGTCTGATAGAAGTTCAACATTAGCGAGAGCAGAAGCCCCAACTTCAGAAGCACCAGCATCAGAAGCACCAGAAGCAGCAGCATCAGAAACCCCAGAATTAGGAACACCAGCATCAGAAGCACCAGCATCAGAAGCACCAGCATCAGTAGTAGCATCAGACGACGGCACTTTAGGATTAGCGGGAGTTTCCAATATTGGTGAATTTCTTCCAGCAACAATCGACATTGAAGAAACAACTACAGCATTTGCGACATCAGAATAAGATGGAATTAAGGCGTTAGTACCCTCAGACTCACCATCATCTTCAGATAAGAACACAACATCATCGTTGTATTGAGCAGCAGCCCCGTTATTATTTTCACAAACACCAGTGCATGTATTTGCGTCGATTGGCTCAGTCAAAGCACGAGAACGAGTTCCAGCCAATCTGGCACTACTCCTTTTAGGAGACCGAGAAGACAGCGTTTGCCCCTTAACCTTTAAATTCGGTTTTTCCATAGGCATAGATTTACCACTAACTCCATTAAAATTATTCATGTTGCATATGTCAGCAAACTTTCTTTGTAGAGTTCTTATATCAGAAGACATTTTTGAAATTACAGCAAAAATATTATCTCCCAAAAGCAAACAACTTTTGCATTTAAAAACAAAATTTTTGCTCTTAGAGATGGATTTAATAGCTCTTTCATCGGTCAAACCGATGCAATTGGTGTGGTAAGCGTTTCCACACAAGAAGCAATTGAAGAAATTTTTCGAGATGCAGTCCTTACTGCACTCATTACAAATTGGCAAAGTAGAAGCCATTACAAGGCGATGAACGGTAGCTCTGATAAATTCGTTACAACTCTGTAGCACACAACTCTGTGCTAAAATTCTGATTTGGCATCATTAGTGCACAGCAAGAAGTTTGACCAACTCTTTGCAACTCTATATCGCACAACTCTATGCTAAAGTTCTGATTTGGCATCACTCGTGCACAACAAGAAGTTTGATAGAGTGAGACCAGCTGTTTTTGACAATTTTGCAAAAAACTATTTACACCGGCACTTTTGCAGTTGTCTTTTTGTTGTTTTTTTTTTTTTTTTTTTTTTTTTTTCTCTTTTTTTTATATAAACAGTGTTCAATTTTGTTTTTCAATTTCAATTGAATAAAAAATTTTTTAATAAAAGTTAATTAAATTACACTGCCTTCACGTGATTTTACAGTCAAACGACCATTCACAGACAAAAACACCGGTAAGTTTAAGCTTTGGAACAAATAATTAGGATTTTTCAAGAGCCAATGGGCTTATTTTAACAGTTTTTAAGACAAGCACTTAAATGCGCGTTTTTCTACTTTCAGATGTGTTGCGGGGCGCAAGCCCAGTTCTGCCGCAAAATAATAAAAAAAAAAGTAACTCGTTTTTCATAGTTTTGAGAAAATCGAAACTTTATTGTTATTCAGAAAAGCTTCCACTTCTCTGATAGAACTATTTCAGTTTTAATCTCTTTGGTATGAAGTTATGCCTTTTGTGATGCTAATTAAGAAAGAAATAAAAACAGGGTGTAATATTTACATTGCTGCATTTACAATTTGCAAGAGAAGTGGAAAACTTTAAAAAATTTGCGATTTTACGAAAAGATAGGCGCACAATTTCTTAATCCGATGGGAAAATAAGGTTTCAAAGTCCTTAACTGAAGTGGCGGCCTTATATTTTTACGGCAGAGTTCGGTGTGGCTATCCAATTGATTCGATAATTGGTAATTGAATTGTAGGAATGGCAGGCATTCTAAAATTTTACCTCGGATGGTGATCCAATGTTGTTGGTTGGCCGCAAGCATTACTGGAACACACGATTCACTGTAGTTTTTTTTTAACCGGCACTTTTAATTTTTCTTTTAATTTTTCTTTTAATTTTTCTTTTAATTTAATGAATTTTAATTTTATCAAATATAAATAAGAAGTTGAGCGTGTTTTTTGTTTTGGTTTCGGCAAATTTTGACGTTTTCAGTTTCAGGGTCGGTTATGCAGTTTTTCTGTGTGTCATTCTGTCATAGGGAAATTTTAGATTAGCAGAGTTGCAAAAGCGGCTGACACATGAATATGGATGTTGCCAGGTTGAAGGTGTAGCAACATTCGGAAATCATGTAGGTAACAGATTTATGTGGGAACCAGGGCTGGAAACTCGTTAGTGAAGTGAGATAGAGCTATGTATGAACCAAAGTAGAGCTAGGGTGTAGTGGTACCAATTAAATAAGTTTTTTTTTTTTTTTTGTTGTAAGATTTATGTATTTTTTGTTGGTAGTTTTGTTAGGATTAAGCAAAACTGTTTTCATGTATTTGATGAAATCGAAATTTCTGGCTTGGCGATAGGAAAGTGCCGTACAAAAAGTTCAAAGTCAAAAGTACGGTTCGTGGATTAAGACGTGTGTTCTTTTTAGTCCGGTCTAGTTTTAAACAATTCAGTTTAGTAGTGTTGGATCAAAGTTTTAAGGGTCCAAGTTTTTGGGAAGCAGAATCCTGAAAGGATACAGAACTTGGAAGGAACCAGTACTTTTGAAGGTACGGTGTTTTTTTTGTGTGGTAACTACCAGTGTTTTTTTGGTAAAGAAAAAATAATTTTTTTTTGCTAGAACCGAGTAATTTTTGGCGCCAAGCCAGCAGGAAAATACGAAAGCAGTTTTGTGATCCTGGGAGGAGCCCCAGTTGTGTTAATCCTTGAAGAGAGAAGGAAAACAGGATATACCCGAGGATACTCGTGTAACAGGAATATAGAGGGAAATAATGTGAGTGTTAATTTAGGACAGTAAAGAAAAAAAAAAGGAAGTGTGCTAAGATATTGTTTTTTTTATCAGTGTGGCTGACGGCGACGCTACCAAGGTGAAATTTGAGGACTCGGCCGGTAAATTGTGTGAAGTGGGTAAAAGCAGCAAAAAGGTCAGCCACAAATTTTCCTATTTAATTGTTTTTATTATCACGCATATTAAATTTTGGAGCGCGGAAATTCGCAGAGGAAAAATTAAAATAACGGGGGTAACCCTGAGGTTTTGATACCTGCTTTGGGGACGTCGGAAATTTTCACGACTGCAAAGCCGACATTTTAGTTTAAGTAGTTTAAGTTTTCGTTCGGTTTAATTTCATTCGTTCGTTTTCGTTCGTTTCGGTCAATTGTAAGGGGAAATTCTAAAAAAGGAAGTTTTTAAGGAATTTTTGGTTTCATATTTTTTTATACGCACGAATAGGGAATTTTCTCTCAGCGAGCTCGTTTAGGGTGACCCTCATGTGTGAAAAGATTTTATTTTAAAAAGTGCCTATTTATGCAGAAAATTAAAGAAATTAGAATTTCTTCATTCGTTCACGGTGTTTAACTAGATTATTTTGTCAATTTTTTATGCATCTCGTAAATTGGTGCTGAATCGGTAATTTGATATTCGTTTTTTTTGTTGAATCGTTAGTTTTAAATCCAATGATTATTTAAATGTTATTTTTAATGGTTATTATTTTAAGTCATTTCAAATATTACATATTTTAAATTTCATTACATTTCATAATATTTTATATACATTTTTATCAGTGATGGTAGGTCACTAAAATTGGTTTTTGTTAAATTTATATTTTTTATAATTTATACGGAAGTTGGCTATGCTTTCTGCTGTAATTTTCCTGTGTATATGGTTGAGCCTTTGGTTACCTTTAGGATGAGATTTTGAAATCCTGTAATATAGATAAGATTTGAAATAAATTAGTTTATATTTTGGTTATGAGATTCATAATGAGTTTGTGCTAAATTTTGATTGTGGGGGGGATTTGATCCTGACTAAATGATCTAGGTTTCTTGGCCAGCGGAAATGGTAAGAATGGGTGTTATCCTAAAATGGAGTGGGTAGCACAGGATGGGTGGGAGCGTGGGGGAATATTACATCTGTTTCCTCGTATGGGGGTGAATGAGCTAAAGGTCTTTTGGAATTATATTGGTTTTGATATTTCGGTTTTCAAATATTTTCAGTTTTTTTTTCTTATATCGGGTTTTGGTTTGATTTCTTTTTGAGTTTGTTTTGTATATATTTTATTTCCGTTCGACAACGGAAGTAAAATTTATTGTGAAATCCCCGGCCTAATGCGGTAGGTTGAGAACCCTCCCTGGTGCGCAGGCTAGTCGTGGCGAACCGCATTAGGCAAGATTACTCTGGGACATGTAACAATAATGGCGCCCAAATTAAAAAATAAATGATATTGGAAAGGTTCAAAATATCTAGGGACCTACGAAAGCAAACGATAATAGAGAAGATCACATATTTGCGTGAACTGTTATAAAACAGTGACTTGGTCGAACTGAAGCGTGTAGATCAACCGCACTGTGGAATAAGGTGCATGTCAATGTGTAGTTCTAATATAGGTTCAGATGGTTAGTTCTGATTTCTCCTTCCTGGTCGGCCTTTACCTAGGTGACTTAGTACTTGCAATGAAAGTAATATGGCTACTAATTGCATCTTCTTAGAGGGCGATCAGAAACGTGTAAATCAAATAATAAATAAAAAGCATAAAAGGAAAAATTTTTTTTTTAATAGGTTCAGAATAGAACAATTAATTTGCATGTAACAACTGTTTTGAGATGTAAAATTTTATATCCACTTATACATGAAAATTTGGTGTGCATATTAGACGAAGGGCTATGCAATCTAGTGGCTTGGTAATCAGTGCAGTAATTTCTACAGCAAATACTAAATGCATCTAGTAATTAGTCCCGGGTCGAAATCCAACTCTTAAGCGCATGTTAGGCTTAGATGGCTTAGTCCAATTGGGTTTTCAATAAAGACTAATTGCATCTAATGCTGAACAGGCGGCTGACAGACAATGCACAAAAACAAAAAAATTAATTAGATATAAAATAAGAAAACTTGAAGCTAATTCACTCCTACGATTCCGTAAGGAACACGCAGTTACATTTTTTTTATCATAGCTGGAAAATATGATCAAAAGCAAATAAAGGTCAAATGGTCAGGAGATAAAACCCCCCAATTTTACAAAACCATAACAAAGAAAATATAAAAATATACGTGATTTCAGTCTTAATGATTACAAAATCTGTTAATGAAAAACGTAGAAAAGGTTAAGAAAAGAAGGTCTATAAAAAGAACAAGTATCCACGATCTTAATAGAACAGGTAGCGCAGAAATTTCTATTGACAGAATGGCAGACAAAGGAACTGAAGACCAGGACGTCGGCCGAAGAGATGATTTTTACATAGATTTATCGAATACTATAAGGGTGGATAAAACACAAGATCCAGAAACCGATCAGGGGGCGATCAAGAAAGTACCCACACAAGGGTTAAGTTCAAAACAACCACTGGCACATAGTGATGCACACAGGCAACCAAACAACCACAGAATGGAAAGTGTATTATATCAAACAAATGAGGCATTAATTAGCGACTTGGTGGCAAAAGCAAATCAGGGTTACAGGGTAGAGTTAGAAATGAAATTAGAAAACAAAATCGCGGAATGCATGCAGGCGAGTGTAGAGCAGATTGTTCGAGCATTGAGTCTGGCTCAGATTTCTGATGATAGGGGGGCACAGTCATTAGAAGTCCAAAGGTCAATAAATATTACTGAGGGAAATATCGATCCAAATTCAATTTCTCACGAGCAACTTAAAAACAGCAATGTAGTTGCTAGTCACTCGGAAAGATTAAATAACCCGGCCAATATGCAAAATCCTAGATTACACCACGATAATTTAAGCCGTACTCAACAATACCAGTTTCCGCCACCACCTATTCAGCAACCACTACAGCATCGCCAGATAAACCAGCATCATAGGCAACCACAACAGCAGCAACATCAATCAATCCAAATACAACACCAAAATCGAACAAACCAGCAAGTGTCACCTCCAGGCCTACAACTACCAACACCGGCTCAACAACAGCAACAATCTGCACAAAATTGGGCTCAGCAGCAACAACAACTATTTCGGCAACAGCAATATCAACAGCCTTTTCAACAACAAGCGATGTGCATGCAGTACCCAGCACAACAAACACCATTTGTAGGGTTTTCAAATGATAATGGTCGAAACTCCAACGGATCACAATCAGCATATAGAGATGCACCACCTACTAACAATAGATCCCACTTCGGTCAAAATTCAATCAATCTAAATATTGATAAATGGGGCATAGCATTCAGCGGCAGTCCACATGATCTTGCAGTAGACGAGTTTGTGTTTCGTATAGAACACCTTCAAAGGCACTACCAGTGTCCATGGAATAATATACTTCGCGATTTTCATCTCTTACTTAAAGGCGTTGCACACGAATGGTACTGGCTGTTCATTCGCGATAAAAATAATGTTGACTGGAATACATTGAAATGGGCTATGCTGCATCGATATCAAACCAATAAATCAGATTTCGAACTAATGAAAGATTTGGTAGTGCGCAAACAAACACGCGACGAAGATATTGAGTCATTTTTCCATGCCATACAAAAATTGAGAGCCCGACTAAGGTGTCCTGTAGCGGATGGCGACGTCGTCAAAATTATAAAAAGAAATTTGCAAGACCATATAAAAGGAATTGTTTTCCCGATGACGGTAAATTCGGTGGATCAATTGCGTGAGGCATGTCTGGAGGTTGAAACTCAATTTACACGGAAGGATATGCGTAGTTATATGCCACCACAACCTAGGTACCAATCAAGAAATCAGAATATAAATGAGTTGAAAATGAATTATAATGAAATGCCTTACCTGTGCTCCAATGATGATGATTTTGAAGTTGAAGAAGTGCAGCCAAACCACAGAAGGAAGACGCAGCAACAACCACAGCAACAACAACCGCTTCAAAATCAGTCCCAACAACATTTTAATCCTTTCCGTCAACAACAGCAACCAAAACAACAGCAGCAGTATTCAAGTGAGGTTCTACAGCAAAGTCCAAATCAGCAACAGCCACAAAAGAGAGTCCTTGTATGCTGGAATTGTCGTCAGCAAGGACACACATATATGGAATGTACGTCACTACAGAGAGAAATATTTTGCTATAAGTGCGGGTATCCGGATGTTATTACTCCCAAGTGCCCTACATGCTCCGAGGGAAACTCGCAAAGGAACGTGACGACTGCGGGAGCGTCACGCTCTACTCAGACTCCCGTAGTGGATTAAATAAACGAAATGTTGTTGATGCTGATGATGTGGAGGAAGCGCAGAAGCCTGAAAATAAACAAAAAATTAATATTTTGAAAAAAATAAAGAATTTCAACCATAAAATACAATTTGAAAAGAAACCACCAGTGTCAATATCGTTTGAAGAACGAATGGAAAAATATGTAGAAACCAGGAAACGAATATTCGACGAAGGAACCCTCAATGGTAGACGTGAAATTTCAAATAAGGTGAAAAAGGCAAGACGGAATTTTGACAAAAGAAAACGTGTGCGTAGTCATATAGTTGAGGCAGTTAATAACATACATAATAGAGATCCAAGAGCATTTGCCGAAATTGAAATCAGAGGTACCAAGTTAATAGGACTTTTAGATACCGGAGCTTCCATAAGTTTGCTCGGCAGAGGATGTCGCGAATTAGTTGAACAAATCGGAGTTGAAGTGGAACGTTTTTATGCAAATGTGAAGACCGCCAGCGGTAAAAATCACCTGATTCTGGGAAAAGTTTGCGTTCCTGTTAAATACAAGGATGAGATAAAAAGGGTGAAATTTTATTTGTGCCCTGACCTTGAACAAAACGCATATTTTGGTGTGGATTTTTGGCGACAATTTCAATTGGCACCAGATGTATTGGGTGTGGAAGAGTTGGATATGGAAAAAATAAAGGAGCAATTTAATATTACGAATAGAGATTCAGAATTTGAAACTGAAAAACATATTTTGACTGAAGACCAGCAACGGCGGTTAGATGAAGTGGTAAGCCAATTTTATACTTATGAGCAGAACGGATTAGGAAAAACTGACGTCGAAACACATACCATAAAATTAACAGAGGGAGCATTACCAGTGAAAGATCGTCACTACCCGATTTCGCCTGCGGTTCAGGAACTCGCGTATGCTGAATTAGATAAAATGTTAGAGTTAGGCGTAATCGAGGAGAGTGAGAGTCCCTGGAATAACCGAGTGACAATCGTCAGAAAACCGGATAAAAATCGTATGTGTCTCGACGCCAGAAAGCTGAATGATAGAACAGTGAAAGACGCGTATCCGCTTCAAAATATAGAAGGAATCTTAAGCAGGATCGACTACACTTATTTCATAAGCAGCGTAGATTTAAAGTTCGCTTTCTGGCAGATACCTTTGGAGGAAAAAAGTAAGGAGTACACGGCTTTCACAGTGCCAGGAAGGCCTCTTTATCAATTCGCCGTAATGCCCTTCGGTTTATGCAACGCGGCGCAACGTCTTTGTCGCTTAATGGACAAAGTCATTCCACAACGTCTTAAGTCTCATGTTTTTACATATTTGGATGATTTATTAATCATTGCGCCTAATTTTGACACTCATCTTCGTGTGCTTAGTGAAGTAGCGGATTGTCTAAGAAAAGCAAATTTAACTATTGGGCTAAAAAAATCGAAATTTTGCTTCAAGGAGTTGCGCTATTTGGGTTTTATTGTGGGTGGTGGTACTCTAAGGACTGATCCTGAAAAGGTTTCAGCAATTAAAAAAATTTCAATTCCAAAATCAGTAAAAGAAGTAAGAAGTTTCCTTGGTACAGCGGGTTGGTACCGACGCTTCATTAAAAATTTCGCTGCAGTATCAGCTCCTCTTAGTGATACGCTTAAAAAGAGCAAAAAGTTTACGATGACATCAGAAGCTGTGAACGCCTTCAACAAATTGAAAGAAGCTCTTTGTACAGCCCCGGTGTTAAAACATCCGGATTTTTCTAAAAGATTTTTAGTACAGTGCGACGCGTCGGACGTTGGCGTAGGAGCGGTGCTATACCAAAAAGACCTGGATAATAATGAAAATCCGATAGCGTACTACTCGCAAAAGTTAAACAGCTGTCAAAAGAATTATTCGGTAACAGAAAAGGAATGTCTAGCTGCAGTTTTGGCGGTCAAACGTTTTCGACCGTACATAGAGATGATGCCCTTCACAGTCATTACCGATCACGCCAGTTTAAAATGGTTGATGACTTTGAAAGATCTTAGTGGCAGGTTGGCGAGATGGTCACTACAATTGCAGGCTTATGACTTCAAAATTGAACATCGCAAGGGCTCAGAAAACATTGTTGCTGATACGTTGTCAAGGACTGTTGAAGAAGTGAGTGCTGGTGAAGATGATTTGTTGGGCATAGAAACGACAGAATTTGAATCGGAGGATTATTTGGAATTGATTAAAACAATTAGAGAAAATCAAGAAAAACTGCCAGATTTGCGCGTGGAAAATGGTATGGTTTTTAAAAAAATTAAATTTGACAGAGGTGAACCTGAAGATGTAAATTGGAAGTTGTGGATACCCGAAGCGTTGACAACCACATTAATAATCAAAGCACATGAGCCGGAAACAGCTTCTCATGGAGGAATCGCAAAAACAATACACCGACTAAGGCAGTGGTATTATTGGCCTAATATGGCAGCTCAAGTAAGAACGGTAATAAGAAATTGTATAGTGTGTAAAGAGGCGAAAAGCAGCAATCAAGAACTAAAACCTACTATAGGAAACGAGGTAATAACAGAAAGACCATTTCAAAAAATATATATAGACTTTTTAGGGAAGTACCCCCGGTCGAAAAGGGGCAATGCATATATATTCATTGTGGTGGATCATTTCACCAAATTCATGTTCCTAAAGGCGATGCGCGAAGCAACAACTGCAAACATAATACAATTTTTGGTGACGGAAATTTTTCATAAATTTGGAGTGCCTGAAATAATCCACTCCGACAATGGAGCACAATTTACGGCTAAGAATTTTCAGCATATGATCGACACATACAAAATTAGACACCTTAAAACTGCATGTTATGCACCGCAATCGAATGCGGCCGAACGGGTCAACCAATCGGTATTAAATGCTATTAGGTCTTACATAGAGAATGACCATAGAGACTGGGACATGTATTTGTCTGAAATAGAGTGCGCTCTTAGAACCTCAGTACATTCAGCAACAGGAATAACTCCATTTCTGGCATTGTTTGGACATGAAATGTATATGAACGGCTATGACTATAAATTGGCTCGAAAACTGAATTCTTTAAGCGATCATCAAATAATTTCCGTTAATAAAAAAGATAAGATTGAATTGATCAGAGATACACTAAAGAAAAATTTACACGAAGCATATGAGCGTAGCGCGAAACGTTACAACAAACGTGCGCGAGAAGTTAGTTTCATACCAGGGCAAGAAGTATTTAAACGTAATTTTGTGTTGAGTAATTTCTCGAAAAACATTAACGCGAAATTTTGCAAAAAGTTTATAAAATGTAGAATAACCCGACCAATAGGAAATAACCTGTACGAGTTGGAAAACTTGAGTGGCAAACCATTAGGCGTATTCCACGCCAAAGATATTAAACAATAGTTAAGTATCTGCAATATTTACCATCAATAGAAGTAGCCAGCTATCCGTCCATCTGCGTAGTATAGAGTAGGGTCCTGAGTGTGTAAAGAGAATAAATCCAAGCTTTGCGTTCGTGATATCTGCTCTCACTTATAATATCTGAGAATATTTGAGAAATTTTAAAACAAAGTACCAATTTTTAAGTTTAAAGAAATAGTCACTTCCCGTAATTTAGACATCGAGATACGCTGATTACAAATCCA